>JAYDZK010000202.1:47237227-47280009 GCA_034509185.1 Euphonia xanthogaster | reverse complement strand
GCTCTGGGGCCCCCAGCACACGAAGCACATGGACTTACAGGAGCAAGTCCAGAGGAGGCCTCAGGGATGATCAGAGGGATGAAGCACCTCACCTAGGGGGTCAGCCTGAGAGTTAGGGTTGTTCACCCTAGAGAACGGAAGGCTCTGGGGAGAACTTTTGCAGCCTTCCAGTCCTAAAGGGACTACAAGATAGATGAGGAGAGGCTTTTTAGCAGGGCCTGTTGCAATTTGACAAGGAATAATAATTTTAAACTAAAGAGGGTAAATATAGACTAGATATAACAAAGAAGTTTTTGCAGTGAGGGTGATGAGGCACTGGAACAGGTTGCCCCGAGAGATGGTAGATGCCCCATCCCTGGAAACATTTAAGGTCAGGCTGGATGGGACTCTGAGCAATTCAGTGTAGTTGAAGATGTCCAACCTTCATTGCAGGGTGGGGCTGGACTAGATGGCCTTTAAAGGCCCCTTTCAACCCAAATAATTATTTAGGATTCTCCTTTTTTTGGTCAAATACCTGGTTTCTGTATGCACAGTGTCAGATGCATGAATTAATTTCCTCACTCAGCTACTTTATTCCTACAGTGTCTCAAAGATAATTTTTTTTGTTTATAATTCAGTTTATTTTTACTGCAAAATGTAAAAAAGTTGTGAACATATGCATAGACTGCTGCAGTTAGCTATTTTAGTAACTACTGTGTTGAAATGGATAATGGAAAATCTTAGCTCTGGAGTACAATAGTTATAGATGGATGCAAGACATGTAGATGTGTTGAAGCGGATATAAAAATGGTGATTTGGGAAAAAAACATAACCAACACTTTATATGTGTTCAATATGCACCACCTCAATCAAGAAGGATGAAATCTGCAGAAAACATGCCATCTTTTACTGTTGTTTCAGAAAATATGGGTAAAAGAAGTGAACTGATTTGAGTTTTATGAATTCCCTTGCTAGCACTATAAAATAAAGCCTGCTTGTTGATATAAGTAAAAACCTAAACCAATTAAAAAATCAAACCAACAAACCCAAAATCTTGAGTCTGTCGTGTAATTTTAGTAAAAAAAAGTTCTTGAGGGTATTTTATCTTCATACTTTCCTGTTTCTTCTAATGTACTTAAAAATCCAAACTCAGCTCTACCTGACACAGTCTATTGCATTAATTAAATAATCCAATTAATTAAATCAGTTAATTTGAAATTACATAGCCATAAACAAAACTAACTCCTGCATAAGCAATAAATGTTTTGTAAATGCATTACATTTATTGAGAATTTCAAAAAACATCTTTAAAAACATTTTTTCTTTCAAGAATATCTTCAAAAAATTGCAGCAAAATTTTTACCAAAATTATGATGTAAAATACTGAAACAGCAAATAAATTTCATGTTTCTAGTTGATTTAATAAAAATGAAAACAGGAGGGGAACAGGATTTTAAACTGACATTATATTGGATGGTTCAGGAACATAACAGCAATGAGAACAAAAGTTACTTTTATTTGTATCTGCAGAAGAAATTGTATCTAATTCAACAACATTATTTGCAGCTTGATTCATAATTTTTGCAGTATGTGAGTTGTACATGACTTTGCTTAAAATGCAGGTTTTCCCACATTGTTTCACATAATGAAAACTCCTTATTTTTAGAGGCTACACAGGACCTTTAGTCTGGAACACAGATATGTTAAACTCCTGAATGAATTTCTCCTCCACCTCCTCTCTAAAAATTACCTTATAGACAGAGTGAATGTAAGATGAAACCTATTGTGTTTTATGATTTAATCTTTAGAATCTAAATAAAATTAACAACAATTAATATACAATTACATAAAAGAATACTCATCTAATCTTACATTGATGACTTATTCATCTAATATATCTAGGGCTTTTATTGCCTTTCACCAAGACTGGAAGTATTACACTAAACTGAAAGCTTAGAGAGAAGTCACCTGTGAAATCTGATGACAGATTATTGCTACTGTGGGAACACTTTCATTACCGTAAGTTTGAGTACTTAATATCACACTTCAATGGTAAATGATTACCTTTTATGTCTAATTTCACTTTATTTATAAAAAAGATTACTTTTAAGAGCTCTGAAAGGATAGCTCTAAACCCCTGACATTTTCAGTGGCATATTAATAGTATTTCCAGTTTTAGAAGAAAATCCTGGTCTTAAGAGCTCAGCTCAACACATGAATTCACTTCAAGACCTGCACAGGACTTTGCTGGACTCTTACCACTAGATCTGTAGGTTAAAACTGTACCTTTATGGCTGGCAAATTTACATGGTGTTTCCTGACTACTGCACTCTGTCCTATTTATCAAAAATCAAAGCTAAATCCACGCCTTGGACCTAGCAGTAAGAGTTTTTGTGGGTTTAACTCCATTCAGTTTGTCAAGAAACTAAACTTCACTACTAAGTTTAGTTATCACAATTTACATCTCACTCAGTTCTGGGGGACAAGGGACGAGGGGAAAAGGCCATGTCACATTAAATGTCTATTTTAAGGCTAATATGCAGGCCTACACATGAATTAAGTGGTGTGCAGTCCTCAGCTGTCCCTCTAGCCATGGATGAACTTCATCCATTATGAACATACCAAACAAACAATACTAATAACTGAATATAATGTGTGAGAAATATCTAAGTGCTCTTGACAAGATCTGCTCTAGACAGCTTGCATTTATGGGAAAAATTGAAGAGCTCAGCATAGAAATTTCCATGGAATAAAACTCTGTAGGAGTCCTTACGCTGTGTGGCATCAAATTGCTTCAAGTAAAAAAGCATTCAGTTTCCAAATTGGGTTCCCCCCAGTACAAAATTCAAAACCACTTCTTGAATTAAAGGCTTGATCCAAAAAATTCTTAGTATATAATAGCAAAGCATTTTTGAGAAAGGAGGATTGAAATTTAGCCTTTCCTATTTTCTTCCTCCTTTGAGATGAGTGACGCGTTGCTATGGATAGCCAAATGCTCACCCTTTCACGTTTTTTGACCAAAATGGGTCTTGGCAATAGTGAATGAAAAGCAGAATATCTTCAAAAAACCTGAAAATAATGTCCCTTTCACTTTCAACTACTTCAGGGTAAAATATTAATTTTGAAGAAGTAAGTTAACTTCCCTCGGGCATAAGGGAGAATTAGTATCTGTGAAGCTTTGACTGATTACTGTGCTAAGTTCTGAACTCTTGGGTAAAAGTCCAGTGCTGTTGACATATCAACTTCAGTACTTTGAGCAGAACCTGAATTTTATGTGATTTAAGAAAGCCAAGCATGTTGGCCTGCAAATGAGACTGCCACAGAGAGGCTTGTGAATCTCAGCAGGGCTTCTCTGACATGAAGAATAGCAATCAGGTTACTCATACTTAATCAAAACAGTTTTGTAAACATGCCCTATGTTCTGACAAAACTTCAAATTCATATCTACAGGGCATGTGAATTGGTTTGGCTTCACTAATAAGATGATTCTGAGCTGTGAGTCCAAAACTGCAAAATTTTTAAAGAAATTTTAGACATAACTGTTGATCCCATTTAAAGACAACATACTCTGTGACCTTAAGTTAAACAAAATTTATTTTAAAAAAGCCTGTTCATTCTAGTGTGAATGAAAAAAGACCTTATCAGAAAACCAATTCAATGGAGAAAATAAGGTGAAAAAATACTGTCACTTCTTGAAGAAAAAAAAAAAAGGAATGATTTGTATAACTTTTCTGTACTTTGCTCAGAAAGCATATTTTTGTTGGTCTCCCTAGACAATTCATCTTTAGATGCAATGATGCAAAATTACTGCAGATAGAACTTTAGTTCAAACGTTTGAGCAAAAAACATATGAATATTATGTTCTAAAGAAAACTTCACCACAGACTTATTTATCAATTTTGATAGAATATAGAACCCATAATAATAAACTAAAGTAATTATGAGAAAATTACAAAGAAATCATGATTATTATAAGAGATGAAGGCAAAATATACTCCTTGATTACTTGGAACTGCTTTACGACATTCAGAATTTAATAGGACATGCAAATTATCCCACAATATTTTCTGTCCTCTACAAGCCCATGACGCATCTCACGTGCTTTGATTTCAACACAGAGTTTCAAAGTGTGAACTGTACACCGAAGACTTCTTGGTAATATTTCAAAGTACTAAGATTTTTAGGAGTGTTTATTTTCTATTTCATGGATATTTCAATAGGAAGAATATGTCTGTGATTGCAGTCTTGATGAAGCCTCTTATTTAAATCTCCTTACCTGCAATGGAAAGATAAAAAGACACTGTGTAGTGACAGCATCTGTACTGGGCATAGCTCCCACAGGGGAAATTACCCTTTAATAGTGTTAAGCTTGATGGTGTGTGAATAGTTATGTGGTACTTGAAGTGGATGAACCAATTCATCTTTCAGATTAGGGCCACATGCCTGTAAGTGATAAGTGCTTTGTCTCAAAAGAAAAAAAAAAAGAACACAACAACATAAAAATATTTTACTGTCACATTTACTACCACCTGATGTTAAACTAACTTCTAGAAAGGGTGCAGTAGAATGAGTGAAATAAATCAATGAGGAAAATTTCTTTACTTCCTTCCAGTCAAGCTGTATTTTAATTATCATTATTCATGACATAGAAAGACTAATATATAGAGAGGGAACTATTTTTGTTATTGGAATGACAGAAAAAGAAATAATAAATCCTCTGTACCCAGCTTGAATTCATGAGATATTTCACCTGAATCTTGTTTTGAACAAATAACCAACCCACATTCTTCCATTTGTTACTTTTCCAGCTTGGTTTTGTGCTAGCTCAAACCGTACTTAAAAAGGAGAGAGATGGAAATTCTGACATAGGCAATTTGCTGCATTCCAGTAAAACCAATGAAGAGACCACTGTTTTTTATTAAATACGTTAATCTGAAAATTCTGAAGTCATTCTGCAGTGTATTTTCTAGGCAGATAAACTAATGATGACAGGAAAGACCACTGGTTTACATATCCAACTGCAAACAGAGTCCACTATTGAAGACGGTATTTTTGTTTGTGAAGTTAGAGATGGCTATGACATTAATGCATGGTGGACATACAAGAATAAAATGAAAAGTTTGGAATAGGAAAGTTTTGAATAAATAAGTCAAGCTTATCTGTAATCTGTAGCAAAGGATTCAAAGTCAGGAAACCACCAATACTGCCAATATCCACCCACCAAGTATTATGTGTGCCAGATTTAGCCATTTCTGGATTGTATCACTAGGTCAATATTTTGCAGCCAAAGATGTCAAACCTCTTGTTTACCCTTGAAGAAAGCACTGTTTAGCAAACAGATTGCACTATCTTCTGCAAAATCCTAGAAGCAAAATTAAAAAGTCTATCCCAGCTAAAGGAATATTGCAAAGTCACCTGCCCATTTCCTAGCAGGCAACACAAACTTCCAGAGTCAACCAGATGGTTCACATTTTGCACATTCTGGGTAAATCATTGCAATCTTCAGTGGTGGTCATGTGCTATATCACTCTCCATGAATAGCAGAGTAATAGCAATAAAACACAAATATTATACTAGCAGCAGTATGGCTGAGTGATTTGGCTATTTTAGAATGAAAGTAATTTGATATAAAATAAAAGTATTTGACATGTAGAATGGTTGATTTTTTTTTCTCTCTTCACCTCTAAATATATTTTTTGCTTGCTCAAAAACTGAAAATGTAGGTACTTAAAATAATTTTGTTGCTTGAAGGAGAATCTCAGAAATGAATGCATTGGTATGTATGACAAAGGAGTGCAGCTTTTATAAAAAGCATGCTTCTTTCATAACTTTACTTGTTACAGTGAATAGGCCCAATTGCTTTATCTCAGTAACATCTTGGCAACATCTGGCAGATGTGCTTGTCATTCATTTACAAACTGTAGTCGGTTAATGTTCAGCTTTGATCTTGCATGTTTTTGACTCATTATTTTTGACTGGTTTTCACTTAAGAACTAAGATATTTTGTTCTGACCATGAGCAGTGCTTATTAGTTACTTTTTAGATGCAGTATTTTCCCTAAAAGAAATAGCTAATTGATATTAAATGCCACCAAATTATAAATTTGGCCTTTGAATGTCAGTAAGACTTATCTAGTAATACTCTCAATACACCACAGAAAGGAGTTAGGGGAATGATCAAAGGCAGGATATTTGATTGTGTTGCTCTTGTAAATTCCCTTAAGACTTTGGTGCTTCTTTCCTTAACTAGTTCTGGGAATAAGTTTACTCTGTTAATGCTGATCGCTGGGAGAGTTCCGTGACACAGACCCCTCTTCCAGCTTCTACTTCAGCCCTTGTAGCTAAAAGCAGAGGTACCTTTTTTTTTTCTTCCAACACCTAGGATACTGGACAGTACCAGAGAATCTCAGTGGCAAGAATGCCTAGTGTTTTTAAGCTGTTCTTTCTTAACCATTTTCTTCACCTCGGATGCAGGCTTGAGTTACAAAAAGGAAAAAAATTGATTAAAAGCTGACATCATACTTGCAAAAGCTCTAAAAGGGCAGAAGTGACAAAAAGAAAGACAATCACTCCACATAACAGAAACACGTCCCAAATGCATCTCCCTCCCATGACTCACAGGACAAACTATAAATGACTGCTTAACCTGTGGGTTTAGATTCTCAGTTTTATTTCCTATTCTATTTGGTATCCTCAGATAACATTCAGAGAAAGTAGCTGTTGAGCTGGGGAGGGATACTGACTTCCATATCCTTTTTTATCCCTGATATAGGATTCCATTCCCTGGGGGTCCCTCTGAGGCTGCCCACTATTATCATTCCCCTTTCTCACCTTCCCTTTTCTTCTAAGAACATATTTATCTGCTGGTCAATCAGGCATTTCAGTCTGTAGTCAACCACATTACTGGCTGCTGCATTCTGCTTTGTAAATATTAATATTGGTTGGGCATCTGCTCAAGTGTGAAATAGTCTTTTAGCCACCAGGTCTGTGTTTGGCAAAGCCCTTATCAGACTTCTAAGCAATGTGAAGCTGAATCTCTTTCCACTAGGATAAGCAACACTCTTCTTTGAGCCACTCACATTTCTTTTTTCCTAAATTCATTTTAAATTCGCAGCTGTCAGATGTGGCTCCCTATGTGGCCATATAAATGTTTATGCCAGAACAACAGGCACTGGAGGGAGGATGGGAAAGGACTGCACCTCTCAGTGATGGCTTACAGCAATTTGAAACATGCATGAAGCAATTACTTGCCTTCTTCTGACACACACACATGTTGACTATGTCAAGTTTATAATGCCCCCAACAAATACAGTTTACTTTCAATAAAAGTATACATGGAATGTAAAAAACACCATCTCAAATAAGGTCTAGCAGTCAGAAACATATTTCAGTGGAACTTCAGGGATTCAGTCACATCCAAAATCACTGCTTCTCTTAGAGGCTGCAGCATAAGTTAAAGCAGAGGGAGACTAACCAACACAAAGTTTCAGAAATATTTGCTTTGACAGTTTCTTTGTAGAAAAGTTTATTCATAACTTATTGGCACAAACTCTCATCTTTGCGGACCGTCAGTGGCCTCAGATACTTTGTTCTAACAGCATGAGCAAGAGGAAAAAAAACCAAACAAAAAAAAGTCAGGATCAACCATCATGTTTGTGGCTTGTTTCCCCATTCAATTTCAGGTACTACACTAGCAGTTTTCTTTGATAATTTTTATTTCTGTTTTTCTGAGTATCATCTCACATAACTTTTCTGTGTCAATTACACTGTCAGTTGCTTTAAAAAAATAGGAAATCTTCATTTCTTCCTTCCAGCTCTTTCAGTTTTCTTTTATGTCTTTCCTTCTGGCACGCAAAATAAATTAATGTGACTTCAGAGAATGTGTATAAGACATGACAATAGGAAGTTGTCAATATACCATGCACTGGCTTCGGCGTTAAAAAAAGTCATATGTTAAAGAATTATTTCAGACTTCAGCCACCTTGGTGGCTGAAACAGAATGATAACAGGCAATAAGCAAGTGCAAAACAATGGGAAATGCAGACTCAGTAACATTTGGTTACCAAGAACTAGCAGTGAATACATGGACAGGGCAAAAATCCACAGGGAATTAATTACCCTTAGTGTTGAAGCATTAAGACCAAAGCAATTCAGAATATACTCAGGATGATATTTTTATAGTTTATGCCCTTCCTTGCTGGTCCCTGGGATAACAGAAAGTTCTCAACCTGCAAGAGTTCTGTGAAAAGACCAGAAATGTTTGCTGAAAGCTTTCCTTAAGTAACAGTGCTGGTCATCAGTGAGGTCCTTCTCACTTCAGTGTATGCAGCATGAAGCATATTTGAGACTTACATTTCAACTATAGCAGTGCCATTCACCTATTTTATCATTCTGGTCCAGTACATGAAAAACTATACAGTAACACAAAATTATACATGTGGGGCATTCCATCCCAAACCATCTAAACACATGCCAATAATAACAACTCACTATTTTAGGTCCAAATTCCTAGATCACCCTAATGGAATAACTCAAAGCATTTGTTTAAAGCTACAGAAAATATGAATATACATGCAGAAAACAAAAATTATTTATATGAAATACTTTTAAGTAAAAAAAAATTACTCAATATGTAAGGGAAAATGAATTCACTTTGCACAGAACACCTCATTTTTCCTCTGCAAAAAGCAAAATAGTTTCTAAATCAGTTGTATGTTAAATATTATATATGCATATGAACAAAGTATTATGACTATATAACAAAAGCCCACAAACAGATAAAAAAACCCTAGAGGCTGAAATCATAAAATGAATTCTTCTTGGGAAGCAGTGAAACAACACAGGCAAGCAAACTGAAATCTGTTTGTGATGACAGTTGAGGTGGTACTTCTTTCCTGCCACCATCCCGAGGTGGCAGGAAAAGACCAGCGTATGTGCCTTAGGACTGGGAGGGGAGAACAATGTAACTCCAGTGACTCAGATTTCCAGGTGCAACTGTACAGTGATATATCAGGGAAAGGGATATCTGTGCCATGCTCATTTTTAGTATTCCCCAGAAAGGAACCCAAGATAAAAATACTCCTCTCTTGCTATATTCACTGGCCTCAGTCTTCCTGCAGTGTAATATTTTGCTTCCTACATATTTTTTTTCCCTCTATATTGATTCCCTTATAAGCTAAAACAATTTAACCAAGCTTTACCTATGGTAGTGTATCTTTCCTATTCAGCTGTACATTGAGCTTTCAAATTCAAGGCAGTTACCCTGAACAAATTGGTTTTCTTGCCTGAAAATGTAATTTTCTTTTGCTTTTCAACGTCAATATTAAAGTCAGGGTTCTTCTGTGTCACTTCCCAAGTTTCTCCACCTGTAAAATATAAGTCGTCCCTTCTGTAAAAAGCTTCAAGACCTGCTGCTGAAAATATTAAATGACAACTCATACTGATAATTTATTAGATTAAATTGTGCTGGTTTCTTACAAAATAAATTCCAAATTTATTTTGGGGTTATAGATTAAAGTACAGCTGGACCAAGAGAAATTAAAATCCAAACCATAAACTAGGTACCCGTTTTATCTCATGTGACTGTAGAAGATGTCCCTCTTTTATATTCTTACTACTCTTTCTGGTCTGCTAATGTGTGTGGTATGTCACACAACTATTGTGTATCAACAAATTTAGGAGAGGAAAGGAACTCAAAATCCTTAGTAGAAAAGATTAATGGAAGCCCAGGGATTTCATGTTTGGTTCTCCAGGATGCTTCTGATTGACTTTGTCTGATTTTCACTCTACAGTTAATTAAATTCTCCCTTCCATTTTTTTTTATTAGACTTAAAAAGTGTAAACAATTGTTGATAAAGGAAGAAAAATAT
Organism: Euphonia xanthogaster; assembly: GCA_034509185.1. Taxonomy (NCBI): domain Eukaryota; kingdom Metazoa; phylum Chordata; class Aves; order Passeriformes; family Fringillidae; genus Euphonia; species Euphonia xanthogaster. Next base: position 47,270,162 of record JAYDZK010000202.1, on the reverse strand, counting down.
GCTGATATAGAGTCCTACATTCTTCTCACATGATACTGTGATACTGTAACTTGCACATTTCAGATCTAGCTTTTGTGTCATGCTTAGTGTGCACAAAGGGCAGAGCTTTAGAGCTGCCTGTACTCCAGGCAAAGTCACAGATGGCAGATTTGCACTGGCACAGACTTTTAGTGACAGAAGAAAAACTTTGATAGATCCTTTTATTTCCCACACTCAAGCTCCAGGGATCCACAAGTGGGAACAGTGTCTGCTCTGTGGTGCTATTCCATTCCTCTAGCTGGGTGTGGTTTTGCTAATTATAAAAACATGAATGAAGAGGCACAGTCTTGGCTATAAATTCTATTTCTTTAGTGAAAGACTTTAAATTGGATTTTGTGAACCAGTTATGAGGTACTATCTGACACAAATACCACCAACTGTTCCTTGTATTAGAACAAAGACCATTCTTCACAGAAAACTCAATATCTTTTTGACTGTACTTTTCAACCTAATGTCAATGATATCATTTATATTTTACACTCCTCAGTAGATGTTCATAATAAGAACACAGAAAACACAGGGGTTTTTATATTATCTAATCATAGTTGAGATACTGCATTTTAAAAAATATATTAGGGTCTAGAGGACAATTGTTTCTTCTCTTGCTCAGGGTGGATTTTGACTACTGTCTTTTGTTTTAGGATATGTTATTTCTTCCCAGCAAGTGAAATGCTTGTATTTTTTTTTAAATAATGTAAAATTAATGGGGAAATCCATGTAAGTTAAAAGAAAAAGAAAATCAAAGTTTTTTATAGCTTTCAACACTTTTGGAAATCACCTGTTTTTCTTCTTTTTCTAGGAAAAAAAATATTTAAATCAATGTACATAAAATACTTTAACTTTTGATGAAACATTTTTCACTGAAAAAATATTACAGTGCTTTTTTGTGAACACAACTAGTGCTTTGAATATATTTTCCACATCTTATATCACTTTACAGTAGTCTGTGACACAACTGAAACAATAATTCCACAGATCCCTTTTATGATATTTGTCTGAAGCTCTTTAAATGTCTTTATATGAAAGAATAGAAAGCAGAAAGGGACAAAAAATTGGAGTAATTTTAATGTGTATGATAAGGTAGATTAAGGGTATCTCTTGATTATGCAGCATCTATGGTTAACACAGATGCAGTACTAGAAGTACAGATACAGAAATACATTTCTTTTAATGGCAAAATATTATATAATATATCCATATAACAAAAAATGACACTTATTTCCTCAGCAGGTAGAGGCAGACAATATTTCACAATCATCACCTCCTTTGCTTCCTACTGCTACTGTTGCACTCAATAAGGAGATTTTCAGTTCTGCTGTTCATATGGCTACATTTCTTGTAGCATGGCTGGGATTCTGAACACAGTTACACTGCTGTGAATCCAACTTCACAGCAGCAGGGTTGATGGAGGTGCTCTGGTCTTCATCATGCTCACACCTAAGAAGACAAGTCAGGTTCTGTTGTCTCTTTTATTCCTACACATTAACCTGAATATGTGCAAGACAGACATACTCCTACATTCAGCAATGCCACAGCTGGACCTGGAGGTTCTCAGCTGCCTTTTAGCATCTGCTAAAACCTCTTGGCTTCCACAACTTGGAAATGTTTTCATGGTATTCATCAAAAAACTCTGTAAGCTTTATGTTTTGTACTGGAACTATTGTGTATCCCTTGCAGTTGATTTTTTATGTTTCTTTATTTAGATATGTTTTTTAAAACATAGCTGTTAGAAAAGGATTCATCATTTTTAGATGATGAATTATTTTCTGCTTTGTGGAACAACCTCAGTAGGCAGTCCAGGCACAGACATATAGGCAGCCAAAAGCCTGGAAACAGGGAAACTCTGTTAGAGATTGCAAGTGTTTCCAGAGTGAAGTGATAGCTGAGTTGAGGTTCTTAGGATGACATGCTGCACTCAGCTATCTAATTCAACCACATATGCCTAAATCTTCTTTTTTTGATGTGGATTTCAGTTTTACCTTAGCTGGAATACAGCTTAGAGATATTTGCCACTCTTCTGTCATGTAAGCAATGAAAAATTTCAAGTTTTATCCTCCTCATGTTTCTTTGATAAAGACTTTACTAAGCACATCAAAAATTTCAGTTTAATGATAAAGTAGAAGCAAAAGCTTACAGCTGGGAAGTGAATGGGTAAAAGAGGTTTGGAATTGGTATATGCAGTACCTGATCAGAGACAAAGCTAACAAAAATAGCACTGGATTAAATCCACATAAAAATCCTTTTTCAACCAGTACGTAAGTGTCCACAAGAGTGTGCCATGCTTCTGTTCCACCCTGCCTGCCACTGCAGGTTCCTCATGTCACCGGGGGTGCCTGTCCAATGCTGCTTTGATGAACAACCATGCAGGACAATGGGCACCTGCTTCCTGCAAAGAGGTCCACTGCAGTGCTGACCACGAGGGTGGTGGGGCCAGACATCCTGCTCACGTTTGACACATGGCTCAATGTGTCAGGACAGCATCACCCGGGGCAAGAGCCCTCAGGGAAGGGATGGGAGGTAACACTCTCTAGGGAGAAGCATCCATGCTGACCTTGCAGACAGGCTGCAAACATGCTTCCCACTCCCTTCTGCTCAGGGACACAAGCTAGACAACCATGTCAGTTATACTTATTGTTTTTACTTGAGCGTTTTTTCAGAAATAAATGAAACTCTTGCTTGTATCAAGGGACACCCTGAGAATGGGCTCAATTGATAGTGATGCAAGTATTGTCTGACGTGCATGACTTCAAACGGAAGAAACAGGGATAGTCACTGAATGGCAGTCTGCAGCATTAAACTTGCCCCCTCTGTGAGCAGCATGTCTTTTCAGGATTAACAATTTATGAAGTGAGTGTACATGTAAGTATGCAGCTGTCCTTTTCTATTTTTAATAACCAAAAAGAAAATGTCACCATATAAAGGAGAAAAAAGCTGTTTCTCAGCTGGGACTGTACAGAAAAGAGTGGCGAAGTGATTCTCTGTGCTGTAAAATGGTACTAACCAATTTTATCATGGAGCTTAAAAATACCAGATAGACCAAAAAAAATTTAAACTCTCTTTATTTTGCTTTTATGTTATTATTGAAATGTTCTTTGAAAGAACTTATTTTAACTTAGATTGTAAAACGATTCTTACTCTATGTGTAGCTTTGTATAAACAAGCATTAAAAAACCTACTTGAGATATTTCACTATTTAATTGCATTTTCTTTCTGTTTTACACGAGACTTAATACAAATAATCCCTTACTTTTCTGGGCATTTATGTATGAAGAATCCATAAGTGCTTTGCAAAACTACATACATGAAGGAAAAACTTTCAGTGTTTAAATGCAGTAGTCCTCTGAGGAGGTTTATATGTAAATGTGTATTTTTCTGCTTGCCACCAGTTTCTTGGACTTTGGTAATGGCTGTGCTATAAATACTTTGATAGGAATAGAATCTGCAGCTGCATGAAAAGATGAATTTTGAGCAATAAATATTTTGCTAGAATATCAGTATAATTTCTCACTCATTTGAAAAGTATTGTGAAACTTGTGCAGCAATGATCTGCAAAAAGCCAGACAAGAAGAGGACTTATACAGCAATATAAAGGTGGCCACAGACTTGACTACATGGGAGGTGAAGATGAAAATTGAATTGCTGAACTAGAGAAAAGTGGATTCTTTTGTTTAGAACCATACTTGAGATGAGTCTCATTTAATATATGTAGTAATGACCTTCACAAAGAAGCATGCTGCAGAAATGTGGTGACACAAAGTTGTAAGATATTACAGAGGAAAAATCATACTGAAAATGAGGTGATGGTGAAGATCTAAATAATGGAAACAGGATGAAAAGTAATGGTACAAAAATGCATCTTGGAAATTATCAACGAGAATTTCTTCTTTAAGCATCTGAGTGGAAAGGAGAGCAAAGAATTGGTTGTGCTAATTGATCATAGTTCCCCTGAACAAAGTAATACAGTCATTAAAGAAGAAGTTGTATGCAATTCCAGAACATAACAAGTGAGGAATACCCAGAAGGAAAAACTGTACTGCAAGGTACAGGTAAGACCTGACCCAGAATACTGTGTTTAATTATGGCTTCTCACACTTATGAAAGACAATTCAAATTAAAGAAAGTGCTTCTAGCTTTTTTCCTCTTTTTTTTTAATACTTTTTTTTTTATTTGAAAGCCCAAAAGAAGAAAAAGCAATGCAAACAGAAATGCCTGTGTTGGTACAAAAATAGGTTGATTTTAATCAATTATGAGTTCAGAAGCTTTCTAAAAAGCCAGAAAAAACACGGTTTTGCAGTTTAGTAAGTTTATACACATATGGTTGCTTGAGATAGTACAAATGCAGTAAATTGGAAGGCATAGATGTGCCTTCCAGCCACATCTATGATGAGATTCCCAAATTAGCTACAACTTTGGGTTGGATCTGTATAGATAATTTTCTTATAGGTACTTCTCAAAATCTTGGTAAATTAAGGTGAAAGAGAAGAACAAAATCAAAACCAGGTTTTCCTTAAATTGCTTGTGTTGTGGGATGACAGATTTTCTTTCTGGGAGTTGCACCTTAGCAGCTTTGCAGCTCAAATCCACTCAGTACACCAGTGAGGGCACCAGGCAGAATTAATCTTTCCTCCCTTTGCCCAGCCTACATTGCCTACAGTGCAATGCATCAACTTACAGAAAAATGAATGCAACCTGCTTTCTGTCATGACTCACAATGAAGCTGGTCAGTTATACAAAACCCAAAATTTTATAAATCCTGCATTCTGCCCAGAAAACCAAACAAAAAGCCCCTACCAAGCAGGTCTTTCCAGGAATGTGCTCTACACCTGGAAGTAGCACAGGCATCGTATGCATGGTGCTACAAACATGGTGATTAACAGCCAAGCTCTCAGCAGAGCATATGGAATCATGACAGTGTGCCATCCTGACAAGACAGGGCTGCAAAATATTTTGGATGCAGATGAGAATAATAATCCAAACCAAAGAAATATTGCACAGACTTTATACTGGTAGGAGACAGGATGAGACTGTGTTAGAAGATCTGCTAGATTCAAACAACTTTTATCATCTACTTAAAACTATATATGCTGCTCTTGATCTTTTGGAAACTGTCTTAACAACTCTGTTTATGTGTAATGATAGCAGACCCACCTTTTAGTGAAACTCTGTCATCATAATTGGAGAGTATGTACCCAACATGCTGCTGATTTCATAAGACTTCATCACTTCCTTGGCTGTCAGTCTCAGCAATTGCAGTGTTCTGTTCCTTCCTCCCACACTGTAACTTCTTTAGCACAGGGCAGGCAGTGGAGCATGATGTTTATGCTGCTATCTCCACTGCTGTTGCTACTTCATCGAATGCATCTGTGATACAAGTTGCTCAACCATTATGAGAATAATAATGTATTATGAAGCAGGCTACTTCTTACACTAGAATTATTCAGTAACGGTGTTTTTAATGAATATTTAATTTCCATCATCACTACAATTTGCATAGAGCTGCCTATAAGACTCAAACAAAAACAAATAATTGTAATCCAGAGTCATTAGTGCTACAGTTATGAAGTCAATTCATATACATATGAAAACCTTTATTGTTTCAGAAAGGTAAGTCTTTTGGAGTTATGTTAATAACCTGCTTCCTGAGCTTATCTGCATTAAGGATCAATTACTGTGCTTAGAAAAAATAGTATGCTGTGCTTACTTTTGGGACAACATGTAACATACTTTTCTCCTTTGAAGGTCTCAGCAGCAACTGAATAGAATATTCACTGCCACCAGACCCTAAGTATCTGTCCATTGAAGAAGAACCTTTAAGGTTTCGTCCATATTACTCTTGAAAAACATGCATTTACACTTATACCTGTGCTATGGCTCCAGGAGGGAAACTTAAGACTTAAAATCCCTCTGGAAGCCAAAGCAATATACCTTTTTTGTAATATATTTACAAGGTAGATACCTGGCATACACCAACACAAGTGGTCATTAAGAGGAGCAGAATTCAAGGGCCATATATAAGCAGCAAGGGCAGACACCACCTGATAGATTTTGCTGAAGGGGGACAAATGATCTAAAGTTTAAACTTTATGCTGTTCTATTTGCACCTCTGGAAGAGGTTATTGCTCCTTGAAACAGTAAAGAAAATAATGTGCTGGCACCTCTGGCGCCTCAATTCACAGCCTGATAACCAAATCTATTAATAAAACAACATTTCAGTGTTGCATTAATAGATATGACTTTTGTTTGGTTCTGACGTTTTAGATCAGAGATGTTCCTTTTATCACTGAGATACCATGTATTTCTAATGTAAACAACAGTGCAGCCTTTCAATTTATATTTTAGAAGCTGTTTTGCTCAATAATCCTGTAGTTCACAGATAGTATTCTTGGTGATCAGGTTTCCTGATATGCAGCAAATATTCCACCCATAACAGAATATATTTAATATGATGAATTTAGAGTCTCTATTATTTCATCATTAAACCTTACTGAAAATTAAGAGAAAATGTAGATAGGTATAGCCCCTAATTAATTAGCATCACAGTGTGTGCAGAAAATGCGACATAAATGCAACATATCATATACTATGGAAAGCTATTGTGCAGATTACCTATTATGACTTCTTTTGGGACACTAGATATAGTATACAAGATGGTGCCCAGGTAAAGTAGTTTTCATTGATTTCACTGATATCAGTGCTGTTATAACTGTTGAAAATATCCAGTTGGACTTATTTTTATTTTTCAAAATTTATGTAGCCAAGTTCCCCATTCACTACTCTGCACAGAGCCAATTTTCTTCAGCCTACAATCTAAATTAATAGAATACAGTGAAATCTTTGAATTGTAGCAAAAGGCTGAACTGTGTAAAGAAAACCTCTACAGAAAAATACATATTAATAAATAAAAGAAAACTCATGGAAAACTCTACTGGTCAAGGATTGGCCAGACCCTGTAATTTTTGGCAATGTCCCCTGAACAATGATATTCAATGCCAACAAGCTCTTTTTCAGTGTTCAGTGTTCAGGCACAGCTTTAAAGAGAGTGTGGGTCAGGGTCTGCTCTCACAAGGTCAGTTGCACATGGCCACAGTGGTTTTTTTGGGTGAAGAGAGGTTTAGTGTATTACTGGGGACCTTTCGTTTCAGAAAAAACTTGTTTTTTTTTTAAGTTGGTACAAAGAACACAGTACAGATGGCCAAAATTGACCTAGCATTTGTTTCTGCTTAGCTTTCTTCTATTTCTTTGCTGAGAATCCTAAGAAATAGTTCATGAGGGATCAAAACCATACAACCTAACTGGTGTTGGAGAAGCATTTCTGCCTGTGTCTGCTTTGCTGCTTCACTAGTGACCAGCTGCAGAGACAGAGAGCTAGCAGGCATTACATAACCCTACAGTAGCTCTGACACTGAGTTAAGCTTTTCCCAACAGCCCCCATGCCTTATGTGCTGCAGTGTGCTGCAGAGTCACTCTTCTGAAGATACCTACTGGTACAAGACACTTGGGACAAGAAGTGAGGGAACAGTTATTTCTCCGGCAGTATCTCCAAACGCAACATGCGTGCATTACAGTTTAGCAAGTCATTACAGCTGAAATCATTAGGAGCTACTTGTTGCAAAATGGTTTGGAAAAAAGAAAACAATTCTAGCTTGAAATCAGATTTGCATACAGGAACTAATTTATCAAACTGTGGGATGTATTTTGGAAGAAGAGAGAATACAAGCGAAGAAAAGGAGAAGCAAATTTAAGATGATTATACCTTGCAATTACATACATCTTTACACCTTGTACTTATCTCCTGACATGTAGAGCTTCTACTTTCCAAATAAAACACCTCAATACCTTAATTGAAAACAAATATTTTGAAAAACAGAGGAAGAAGCATTTCCTAATCCTGTAAAGTGATATAAAGCTAGCTAAGAACACAAGAAGATAAGGAATATGGACTAATTGGTGATAAAATGTCAGTATTCCAATAGATGTATGCCCGCAGTCCATTAGATTTAATTAGGCTCTCTCAGCAAGCAATGAATCATGTAAAAGATGAATTGAGAAAGAAGTCAACTGACTGCTGGGAAACACTCACAGGCTGGTGTACCAAGGCTAATCTTTAGAGTAAATTAAGAACTAGCCCAGACACGTTAAACAAGAGAATTTGAAAAAAAAGAGCAATGTCTAATATTAGTACAGGATTAAGAGATTACACAAAGGCAATGTTGATCTACTCAGGTTTTAATTATGATATCACTTACTGATATAATTTAAAAGTATTAAGAAAGACTCAAATGAAAGGAAGCACTAGACTGGAAAACTGGGCTGGTTACGCACAGCCCCATCCTGAAAACCAGTAACAAATACTGTGCAGCATGTGGACACTGCAGCTTCACCCTGTGTTCAGCAGGGCTCCATGGAGCTGCCCCTCTGCACTCCATCAAATGGATTAAAACATGCAGTTTACAGGGTGTGCATGGAAAATGAAACAAAATGAACTGGTGGTCACATCTGCAGGATCAGGGCAGAAGAGCAGCAAGTGCAACACACGCTGGCTGAGCACAAAAAACCAAGCAGGCAAAGGGAAAATGACAATGAGAAAATAAAAGCAGTAGTTCTTGCAGCACTGAAGAGTGAAAATGCAACATAATTTAAAGCATCTGTTGGAATAAAAACTATGATTTTTTGCTGAGATCAGTGATGGGATTTTTTTTCCATGGCTCTTCTCAGTTCTTCATTAAAAAGATGTCTAAAAAAGCATGTGACATTTTAAAAAACTTTAAAAGCACCTGAAATACAGAGCACATGAAGCAAAAGAAGGGGAGGTTTTGGGTTAATTTTTGGTGGAGGCCAAGGCACAATAGAAGTAAGATGATACAAGGAAACATATTTTTAGATTTGCTCAGAAAGTAACAACTAATTTTTAAAATTGTTTTATTTTGTTTTTGCAGCCTAATCACAATAGATGTCAATTCTACTTATTTAAAATTGATCGGATGAAACTTGGATAGAACAGACACAAAGTGGTATTTCCCACAGGACAGACCTTCTCTTGTCATGTGTAAAAAGCAACAAATAGTCTTCTTTTACTCAAAAGTGATGTATGACAGTTTGCATTATGCCTTTAGACAGGCATTTAGTTGCATATTACAAATAGAATGGGATTCATGAGAGCAGAAGATTGAAGACCAAGTTTCTATGATTTTTTAAATTCTTTCAGGAAAGAATTCAATATTTTTTTAAACTTCTGCTTCTAATCTGCCCTTGTAAGATTTTTAGAGGAAAGGAAGAGAGAGTGGAAAAGTTCTCCAAGTGTTTGTAGATTTAACCATTATTTTGCATTTGCCCTTTTAAGCTGTATGTTATTACTCTATGAAATTAGCTCAGTAGTAGGTAGGTAGGTAGCCAGGAGCAGGGATTTATTCTCTTAACTTAGGTACAAAACCCTGGCTTGTTCCGTGCTACTCTTCAGTTTGAGACCATCCAAGTTCCTGACAGCTAACACATTACATCAAGAACTATCCATGGCATATTTTCAGAGCTGCACCTGAGCACCAGGGCAGTACGAACATGCATCAAGGGTATCACTTCTGGCATCAGACAAGCCTCATCAGCACTTGCTGGAGATGTGCTCCACTGCCCTGTGTATACCTGTCCTGTGGGAGGTATAGAGTGTCCAAGATCCACTATGCCTTCAGCAGCTCATCCTTCTTCATTTTGTTTTTTATTAATTTGGAGATGTCCTTTTTATTTTCAGTTTTTAGAAATGGTGGCATATCCACGCAACCTCTGCATGTTTGCTGTGTTTAAATGCACTATTACTGTGACAACATCCCATGAGTCCACACAGCAAGGGGAATTTTGCTCAATGATTTCTTTTGTATTGTGCACGTTTTGGAAGACTGGAGCCTTTCCCTGGCATTTTCTGATAAATAAAAGCTGCTAAATGTCTATTTTCAATGAATTTCCTGGTAGAAATTGGCAGGGTTTCCCCTATTGGATAAATATTTGAGAAAGGTTTAAATCTCCATGTAAATTTATTTGTTGGAATTTTTTTATTATTACCCTTTAGAATGTAATTTAGATGTTAGATCATAGCCTTCTGGCAGTACTAAGGCACTTATTGTTCAAGTTCTTTAGTGAAACAACCCTCAAAATCATTTAGTTAGTATCTGCAACTCAGACATGCAGCCACATCCTCAGACTCGTGTAGGATGTATATAGAGATAGGATATTTTTGGTAATAACTTGAAGATTTGTTTGATTAGCTAATTCCAGTTCAGAAGAGTTGACCTTGCTGTGACAGAGTGCTTGATATTTGCTCAGTTTAAAATTATATACAGTAGCCTAGGTTTGCTGATGTGTTTTTGTGTTTTATTAAAGCCTACTAATACTGTCACATTTTGTAAAATAAATCATTTTCTTTATAAATTTTGAGAAAAGTTCTCACCCAAATTAGTCTTTGTTTCCTGCAACAACCTTGCACTGAAATTTTCTTGACAAACCTACAGAACAAGAATTAAGCATAGTTTGATTCTTGCAAACCATCCTATACATTAATTTAAAAAAATAATCATTACAAATCATATGTCTAGTGGAAATTGTTTATTTAAGGGAGAATTTTGCATTTAATTTTTGTTTCAAGCTGTTTGTATAGAAGAAAAAAAATGAAAACAAACAGCACCAGACCTGATCAATACAGAATAAAGTAACCCAGCTGAAGAAGCACTTTGGTGATGGTTACCCCAAAGTGCTCATAGACTTCTGTTGATGCATACATGGAATCTTTTAATAATCACAAAAAAATAAAGTTTATTTGGTGTTTTCTGATAATGAGTCTGTATTTGGACAATGAACAGCATCTACCTTCCACATCACCTGTGTTGGTACCTTTAAAGCATTTGCTGGTAATGGAAGAAAAGCTGTTTATGCTACAAAAAGCTCGACACTGAATGAAAAGTATGTCTGTATGACCCAGAGCTATTTGGCTACCCTTAGATCTTTCCTTCATAATCCCTGGCAAGGCTAAAGTAAACATACAGGATTGCTGAGGTTAGAATGGATCTCTGGGGATCACCCAACCCAAACTCCCACTCAAACCAAGATCCAACTGCAGCAGCTTGCCTGGTACCATGCCCAGTCAAGTTTTGAGTATCTCCCAGGATGGAGACTCCACAACCTCTCAGGACAACCTATTTCAGTGTTCAACCATGCCCACAGTAATAGGGGATTTTGTTTGTTTAAATAGAATTCCTTCTATTCCCAATTGTGCTCAATGCCCTTATCCTGTCATTGGGCACCACTTGGAAGGATCTGGCTGCATCTACTTTGCTTTTTCCCAAAGATATTTATACACATTTATAAGTCCCCTCCTGAGTTTTTTATTCTCCAGACTAAACAGTCCCAGCTCTCTCTGAGTCTTCCTATGTGACACATGCTCTAAGCCTTTAATAATTTTTGTGTCTCCAGTATGTCCATGTCTTTCTAGTACTGGGGAGCCGACACAAAACACAGCACTCCAGAAGTGTCTCACAGGGCTGTGTGGCTGAGCAGTGCTCAGTATGTATCCTGGGCACTCATGCATGGAAGAGGCCTGCTCCTTTCTTTTTTCAAAAGAACACCTTCGAATCTCTTGGTGTTACAGGAGACAATAGCTGGTTCACTGGGGACTGTGAAATAACGCTTAACAAGGAGGTGTGAAGATGCAGACATTAATAGATTTTATTCTAATTCCTGCTCTCTCCTTAGTTTTGCAGTTTGATTTAAGTAATTTCAAACTAAATGACTGAAAGCATACTATACTTCTTTTACCCATGTTGCCTACATTCTGTATTACTGTGGCAAGAAATTTTAGATTCTCTGAACTAAGCAGTAAAGGTACAGGGGGGCCACTACTTTTCTTACATAGAATGGGAATCATCTAAAAGTATCATACAAACAACTTCCCAAAACTGATAATAACTTGTTATTACATTTTCTCTATCAAGAGCTTTGACCAGGATCCTTCTAGAGAGAAACATGTGAAAAATCAGAAATGGCTCAAGGAAGAGCTGCCAAAGCTACCCAGGTAACACCTGAATCACACAATCACAGTTAACGCTTCCCAGTCGCCTTCTGGGTCAGAATGTGGCTTACTGAAACTCTTTCTAGAAGGAGCTTTGTTGTGGGAGGAGGGTGGGTGCACACTGCCCCTGTGTCTAGCCTGATCTTCTGACTCTCATAGTGAGGATGGCTGCCTGGGCTGTAGCCTGGCTGCAGGCATGCAGTGAAAACCAGGGCATACAGTGGTATCAGCCAGCAAAGGCACAGACATAGAGCCTTTGCATTCCCAGTGCAGAAGATGCACCCACAGCTGCCATTAGTGTGAGAGCTTGGACAGGGGAGAGAAATGAGAGCTTCACTGACCCCTTTCTCATGGAGATCTGCCACCATGATATTTTCTGAAAAATCCTTTCGCCAGGATTTTTCTCCTGAGAAGCTGAGAAGCCTCAGAAAAGAAATGTAAACAATAATTATCTGATTGCTTGGGAATGTGGTCTGGAGGTTGCTTACTAACAGGTACATCTTTGATTGGTTCCATGTGAATTGTATTGACTTAATGACCAATCCCAGTCCAGCTGTGTCAGACTCTCTGGTCAGTCAGGGTTTTTTATTATTCATTCCTTTCTAGCCTTCTGATGTATCCTTTCCCTTTCTTTAGTATAGTTTTATATATAGTTTCTTTCAATATAATATAATAATATAATATCATAAAATAATAAATCAGCCTTCTGAGAACATGGACTCAAATTCTCATATCTCTCACCTCGTACTGGGGGCCTCACAACACAAGAGAGATTCACAACATAGCTGGCCACCAAAACAGCAGCTTCTTACCATTTTTTGGGCTGCTGGAAAATTCATCAAACTTTACAATTAATGTATGTTATTTTTGGGGAGAAGCAGGTTATTTTAGTCTCCATTTCCAGGATAGAACACGGGAAAGGGGAGAAGATATAGGAGTGTTGTAATAGGTTATTACATTTTTGTACCTCAAGAACCTTACAACTTCATATATAGGGTCAGAGTTACTGTGACTACTTCAAAGATTTCTGTACTTCTATTAGTATACTTCCCATCATCTGTGCTTTCCTTATATTTTCCTTCAGATAAAGAAGCAAAATGCATTGATACTTCTAGTAACTAATAGGTATTAGGCAGAAAAACTTCTTTCAAATTGTCATTTCTAAGAAAATATTAAACCACTTGTAACAGCTATGTCTGATAAATACAAAGATGAGGAAGATTATGTATTTTCTCACCCATACATTTCTGTGTTTCATCAGAATTTTGGTTCTTCAGAAAATAATTCTGAAGAAGTATCTGAAGTATCTCTGATTTAAGTACCTTTTTTTGCTATCTATCATACCATGTGTCACTGCATCATGGCCTATATGGCATTACTACTGTACTGTGAAGAAAAGCGATTTATTTACTAACAGAGGAACATAGGCAATAAACACCTATTTAGAAAACGGAAAATAAGTGACTCTGAATTCAGTGCCTATTGGAAATATTTTATATGTTACACATAGCTGTTCATTTCTTTTATTCATTGACTGTTCTTCCAGATAATATAACTATGTTCTAATGAAGCCAAATATACTTCATATAATATAGATGCTGATAAATGAAGGAGTAGTTAGGTTGAAGTCTCTGAAATGACACTCTCTGAAGCAAATTCCAACTTGTATTGCAGTCAGAAGCAAAAGAGCTGTCAGAGAGATTTACCTCTCAAGAAGCAGTGTTTGGTAGGATGGTAGATCAAGTTTTATGTTCTTATCAAAACACATGAATTCAAAACTGATTTACATTTTAGGGATGAAAATTTATAGACAAAGAATGTATAAATTATCAAAAGTAAATAAAAACCATAAAAGATGAATAATTCACTTTCATTAATGCTTTAGGCTTTCTCTTGAGAATTCATTCAGGAAGAATAGCTATTTGTCCACTCCAACCCAGTACTACTGAATTGGTTCTTACTATTCAAGCAGTATGGAAGTATCCTCTCACATCAGGCAGTACAATCAACTGTCCTTTGAAAAAAAAATAAAACAAAACCCACTAGTTCCGGTTTGTATGGGCAGGTTTTAAAGAGAAAATGACAAATTGTTTGTTTTTTTTCTAAATAATATTCTAAATAAGGAAATTGTTATGTATAATTTATAGCCCAAATGATCAAGTACTTGGTAGATAGCTCTAAAACAGTGTTTCCAGGTCTTTCTCAACTTAGTTTTCCTGATACCCACTGTACCTCAACCTCAAACACAGAACAGTCTTTCAGGTCTCCAACACATTTTCTCTCTTAAGTCAGAGTCTTCATGAATGCCTACTGCTGCTACCTCCCCTTAAGGAATACAGTCCAACATATACAAATTATACTTTAAAAATTTAATTCTAAGCCAATATTCACATAATCAAGCAGTTATGTCATTTTCCAGCTCAAGAAATGTATTTTACTTATTTCTATTTATTATTATTATTATCATTATCATTATTATTATTTTAAAGAAGGTATAGAAAAAGTCATTAAGTGGAAAACTTCAGAGTCTCACCATTTTTTATTCATAGTTAAAAGCCCTGATGGTTACAGGGACTGTAATCATATAGTCCAATTAATACAACTATTTTTATCTCTCACCAAATAATATTATGGCAATTTTTTAGCAACTTCATTCTAAGGAGGAAGATTAACAGAGTGCATGACTTTGTTAGAACTGGTGGGTCTGTGAATTCTGTCTAAAAAGAAGTTTTATGCAAGTGGAATGAGACATACTTCACATCCTCTGCTGTAGCATGAAAGGAATAACATTTTAAAGGAAAAAAACCATATACACCCAAGGAAATAATTTCCTGAAGAGAAAGAACCAAAAAACAAACAAAAGTCTCAAACCATTAAAATAAAACAGGTATTAAGTGAAACTTAGAAAGGATAATATTCATAACTCTTGAATGATTCTGGAGTTCATTGCCTGTAAAGAAGGCAAAAAAAACCCCACCCCCAACTATTGGTATCTGCAGGCCTCCAGCAAAGCCAAAGCACTACGAATTCGTTAATACAGAAATACACCATTAGAAATTGATTTTCAATACACTACATGACTTGCCAATTTTCTCATGTGAAGGCACCCTGTAAGAAATCAAGATAGAAATCAAATCACTAATGATAGACTGGGAAATTTCCTAGTGACGCACAGTTGTGCACACACACGCACACACACACACAGCACTTGTCACCTGTGTTTTGAGCCAAAGCCAGGCAGGAAACTGTGGCATGAGAGGAGCACAGGTCCCAGGTAAAGAGCTTTGCTGAAAGAGTGGGCATTCCTTGAAAAGCAGGCTCAGCACATGTTGCAATGGCCAACTCTGAGCAATGTTTGGATCATGGCTTACTCAAAACTTGGGCTGGTTTCATCTGCATCAGCCTGAAATGCAGCACCTCTGGCCTCAGAGGGGAAATTACCCTGGCACAGAGACCACCTGCAATAGGGTGTGCAGACTAGAGGCTCTTTAATGCATCTTGCAGGGGCGTCAGGCTTCTCAAGTACCTGAGTTGAGTCACCACCAGCTGCCTTTGAACAGCTTCTGAAAATCAGCACCTCTACCTGTACAACTTTCAATACCAAAATACACAGTGGTGAAGATTTTTCTGTCAGAGCAGTTATGTGAGTATTTCTTCACAGAACATTAAGAAGTCCCAACTGAACAGCAGCAAAAGCTATAAATGGAGACCAAGATGTTAACCCTAAAGTCTTCATATGCTTTGTTTCACTAAAGTCTTAGTATTTTTCTCTTAATTTTATAAGAAGATTGATGCGCCCCCCCTGGAAAAAAAATTCAGAAAAATTCTATCTTTATCTACTGGAACCAGAAGACAAATAAATTTTAAAATCCTAATTACAGGAAGAGAGATGCTAGTTTAGATGCCAAATCAAACCCAAAAAAGCAATAGGGGCAGATGGCCTGAAATAAGAATTATTTCATGCAATGAAAAATGTCTTTAATCCTTAAAATGGAAAAACGCCCAGGGTTTCTAGAAGTTTTTGGCCTAAAGAGTTATATTTTTAACGTGTTAACTATTTCTGATGTTTTCTTTATACAGTGTTCAGTGTAGGTTGTAATGCATATTCAAATATCTGTATGCTAAAGTGGGAGAATATTTAAAACATTTTCTCTGCAATAAGAGGCTTAACACTACTTCATTGTATTAAAAAAGCTCCACCTCTGATAGCCGTTGTTAAAACTGCATTTCCTTTTTGGTAAGATTACCTATATAACTTCTTTTTAACCTCTTCCATTTGGTGACATGATACTAAAATTGAAAAATATTTCATGAAGACAAGGCAAGATGCATTCTTGCAAATGTGGGATTTTCCCCAAGAAATGTACACAGTGGATGGAGGCAAAACATAAAAGAGGACCACAGTTTTCTGTGTTCATCTTGGGACAAGCTTGGGAGATATAATTGGTCCTTAATACAATGGAATAGAATGGTGTAATATTTTTGTTAAAAAGCTATACATTGCTTGACAATGATGGCCTAAAGATTTTCAAGCTTTTCAATCCATACCATACGGCTCTAGATTCCCAAAAAATTTACAAGGAAGTTTTAGGTGAATCCAAGTTCTTACCAGGGTCTGAAGTTTATGACAGCAAAATCCCCATAAATAAACCCTTATGTACAAGTGGTGTTATATTACCTAAATAAAGTGAATAGTAATTACAACTGCTTGCTTAGGTAGGAACTGCTCTATTGAGTCCTTCCATCTCTTGAAACAAATGGCTGTGGTGTGCTAAATATGAATCAAAAAGGTACATGACTTTTTCAGATAATGAGAAGGCTTAAATGCTTAAAAAAACCTCAACTGATCCTGTGAAATCAGGTATTTGTCTTTTCAGCACTGAATCCAGCATGTCTAGAAAAGCTGATTCAACTCCTACCACCATCAATTGGCAGGATTAGGTGAAAAGGAATACCTGGCAGAGATATTTTATTTATTCTACGTTATTTCCTTAAACACATATACATAAACAAATCACCACAGCTCTTTAGAAAATAGGAGGTTTCAATGAAACTGACTTCTTTGACCTTATTTTGTAAGGAACAATGCAGACAGT
This sequence comes from Euphonia xanthogaster, assembly GCA_034509185.1. Lineage (NCBI taxonomy): Eukaryota > Metazoa > Chordata > Aves > Passeriformes > Fringillidae > Euphonia > Euphonia xanthogaster. The sequence continues at coordinate 47,252,978 of JAYDZK010000202.1, read as the reverse complement.
ATAACCTTGCTGTTGGCAGCATTAGAGATGAAGCTGATCTTAATTCCACTTAAAGTCCTGCTTGCTCTTTGATCACATGAAACAAGGTCAAACTTATTTTACCTGAAGGTGTACCCTGTAAAACTCAGAAAAGTGCTACAAAGAAGCAATAGAATCATTCATAATTTAAATGACAGCATGTTTTATACAAAGGACTGTCAAGGAATATGATAAGGCTATGAAGTAAATTGAATAGAATTCAAGGAATCAGTTGCAGGTGGTAGAGCTAAATGAGAAGGATTAAAATCATAGTTAAAAGAAAGGGCACTGGAAATGAGAGTAGTTAGAGACAGATGTAAAATCACTTTAGTGATTGCCTAGCATATTTCTGGTATTTTACAAAGAAAAAAATAATTGCCTATTAGGACAAAATAGTTATTAACAGCATAAAAAAAAAAAAAAGAGAATGGAAAGACAGAAACTTGAAGAACAAAAACAGTCAGTAAAGAAGATGGGGCAGCCCGCAAACATACTTCAGTTCTAAACTGAGGTGCTTTTAATTATTGAAGTTTTCTAACTAATGAAAACATTTAGAGCTTCTTACACAGCTCACAATGTCTTCTGAAAATGTCAGCAAAAAGATGCTGTATAAAGATATCATGCAAGTGAAAATGGAGTAGCTTAAATTCTGGTTTTCCCACTAATTTCTTCAGGATATTCTGCGCAATACTGAGAAGTATTGTCTCAGGTGTTTTATTTGACTTTTTAATGATAAATTAATCAAATTCTTTTTCCATCTCCAATGCATGCACATACACAGAGAAGTCTTATAAAACATTAAAACAGCAGAAGAAATAATGTAATATTGCCCAACTATTTATCTCAATATAAAGCTTTATGCTTGAATTACCAGCAAGCTTCATAAGAGATGAAACTAAAGCAGGGAAAATGAGAAGACCCAATGAGATGAAGCCATGAGACATTCCAGGTTTCTATCAGTATCCATGTCCCTGAAATGTTCTTATTGCCTGGCAGTATCTCATTAAGACGAATGGGTCACTTCACAAGTCTTTGGAGACTTTCTGAAAGGGCACAGAGACATGAAAGGGAGAAATAATAGCATTTACTTTCTGCATAATTTAATAGATATTTACTGGCATGGCAATCAGGTGCTTTACAGTAAAAAAAAAATGACACAGAGAACCACTCAAGTTTTTTGAGATTTTCCACTTTTCCTGCACAAGCTTTCACACTTGAAACACACACACACACTTTTTTTTTTTTTTTTGGTTCTTTTTCTTCTAATTAACTAGCTTAAAGTTTCAAATTCTTGGCAAAGCTTCTATTCATTTTGGTACCTCTCAAATATGAGGTACCAACGACAGGTAAGTGCTAACATACCTTCAGTGTGTAAAGGTTTCTTTGAAAGCCTGCTAATGCAGCCCTCTTCCTATTTAGTACAGGTGTACCTAATGTACCTTCTCCAGCTGCTCTGAAAGTTGTTAGTCCTCAGAGTTCACACTGACTGAAATAAAAGTAACCCTAAAAGCAGCAGGATAAGCCTGCTATTAGCCTAGCTTAACAGAAATTTCAGCCTCCTGATCAAAGAAATGGGAGTAGGTAGAAACACATGGTGGTAACTGAAGATCTGGTATGCCTCTAATTAGGCCAGTGTAATTTCCCAGGGAGTTGAGTAAATGCTCAGACAATTTCACGTCAATCTCCTCCTCAAAATTTGCTGAGATGGTACACTTCACCCACCACATGGTGGGGATCTAGCCAAGCTCCTTCCCCCTTGAACCAAACTGTCTCTTGATAAGGTGGTAAAGGTTCCCTTGCTGCCCAAGAGAAGTGAAACAGACTCACTACTGCATCTCCTCCTCATCCTGTATGGATTCTTTCTCTGCCTTCCTTCAAGGAATTCTAAAAGTCAGTCATGGTGCTATGCCTTCACTGCTAGTTAGTGAAGATAAAGGATTTTAGCAACACCTGCTATCTTATCCAACACCTGAAAAGGAGAAGAGATTGCTTAACCCCACAGCTACTTGATGGGTAGGTAGCCACGTGATGGAACAAAACTCTTCCCGACAGAGACAGACAATGTAACAACATGATGTAATCTTGTAGCAACACCTTGGGAGATTCAAGCTGGACATTGAGAGAAACTTTCACACAGCACAAGCTGCTCAGAGAAGCTGTGGAACCCTTTCATTTGCAGTTTTCAAGACTCAGCTGAGCAAAGCTGGCTGACGTGTGAGGTGGGTGAGCGCCCTGCTTCAGGCAGCAGGCTGGACTTGATGACCTTGGAGGTTCCTGCCAACCAATACCACATTCAGTGAGCACTGTACACTTACAAAGGCCAAGCTGGAGGCCTTAAGGCAACAAAAGGAACTGAGTCTGTAGAAGTGTCAGATGCTACAGAGGTATTTGAAACTGCTCCTTGTCCGTGGGACCTTTGGGATTATCAATTTATCTCTAACTAGGTCCTTTAAGCATATCCTGAGTCAAAGAGTCAAAATGGTCTATTAACTTTGTTAGCATAATAAAGCTCTAGCTTTAAGGGATCTGTAGCTTCCTTAGTGGCTTTGAGAACATGAGATCTATATTCTTTTCTCACATCTTTAAAATAATTGCCAATGCCAAAGTGTGTTTCAATGCTAAAAAGTACCAGAGAAGCTTCATTATCCTGAATCAGAATTTCCCATACCGATATTTTGACAATTCCTTGATAGAAAATAGCAGCCAAAGCCTCAGCTGATAACACCACCAATTGATGGCATATCTATCACTATATTAAATTTGCATAAATGCAATTATTGAAACAGCTATATAAATAATAGGTTAGCTGAAATTTACCTATGTTACTGGAGATAAAAACTTCTCAGCATTTTTAGACTTGCTCTGGAGGATCAAGTCTCAATACCGTAAGATTTTGTGACATATACTGCAAACAAAACTAAGGAAAATGCAGAAAACATATTCTGTATTTTACAGAAGTATTATTATAGGATTAGGAATTATTTTAGGAAGTATTTAAAAGATTCAGATTTTTCTTGAAGCATTTTCAGTTAATTGATAGTATTTTTAAATAATCTGAAGTAACTAATATGTTGTGAAGTTAAGTGCCTCATAAAGTTACATTTCATAAATAAAATATTCCACAAAATCACTTCTATTATGGTAGTATTTTTCTTCACTAATTTATATTTTGCTTTGGAAATCTACAGTTACATTTTTTCTTAAAAGAAAGTGAAGTTCAAAAATATTTTTTCGTTTATTCTTTTGAGTAAATAATTTTTAAACTGAGTTTTAGTGAAAGGCTGTTCATGCAAACAATTTCCCAACTAAATTTATTGAACATATCACTTGCTGTTATGAAAAAGTGTCATTCCCAAGGCCTACATTCCAACAGTTTTATAAATAAAAATTCACCTTACACAGACATACATTCAAAAAATATTTTAAGAAATACTTTAAAATCATATTTTACCTAGAACTTTTTTTACAAATGGGATTTTTTATCATCTCCCAAATCTGATACAGTATTTGTAATACCTGAGTATCATTTTTCTATTGAAAATACAGATTACATGAAGACTGCTTATCAGATCTGTTCATTTTTTAATCACCGTTTCTAATATATCAGTGTTTTCTGTTAAAGAGCTGAAATAAATAATAAAAATATGCACATTAGGCCAGTTGGGTTTAAGGCACCTTTGCCTGATTAACTGTTAGACTAGAGAAATTAACATGTCTTAAGCAACTGAAAAAACATTCAATTTTAATGACACGAAGCCATATATCTATGGGAATTAATTCTGTAATCAAAAAAAGTGACAATAACAATGTAGAGCCAAAGGACACTGTTTACTAAAAGGGTGGGTTTAGTAACTCACAAATAAAGGAAGCAAAGTTGGCATTATTTTCTTCCCGTCTTTCAAAAATTCTAGTGAAAAGAACAGCTCATATGGAGCCATTTAACTTTTCTTTTGCTATGTTGATGTCAGCTTTGCAGTTATACTTGGCATAACAGCTTTGATTAAACATTTTATATAATTGTAAGCTTCCTGAGGGGACTCAGAATGGAACTATCAGGTGCTTGGGTTACATTCCAGATGGCAAGAGATTTGCTCAGCTTCACACTCCTCTTCCCACTGATGATACTAAACCACAGTGGAATTCATTTGCAAGTAATTCCAGGAACCATCAGGCTGAATTTCAAAGAATTAAAAAAATCAGCAACTCTGCTCTTAAAACAAAGCAGATGATTTGCAGTGTCTGTTTTATAAACAATTCCAAGGCTTTCCCTTGAGTAATTTTTAAACCTGCATCTGCAAGGGTTCGGTTCCAAAAGTGCTGCTGTTGCACTAAGGTTACACGTAAGCTGAAATGGCTTTCCAGAGTTAATCCTTTCCCACTCCTGATCTGATGTGTAGCTAAATGGATACTTGAGTCAAAAACCTTTAGAAGCAGACAGGTTTGTTAAGGGCATGTTGAGAAGTCAGATTCATTTGGGCTACCACCACAAATGGCCACCACCTAGACAAACTTCATTTACCTCAGCAAGTTAGCTTCTGCAAGCAGCTGGGAGGGATCCAATCTCACCTGCAGAAATAGCAATACCAAGGCACACCTTCAGGACGTTCAGGAACAAACCTGAGGACAGCTGCCCTATATTCTAGGAAGCATCAGATGTGGAGGGCTTGGAGGACAATCACAATGACCGCTCTCAGAAATCCCTAATGCGCCTGGACCTGCTGGTTGCCATTTCCCTGTTTCCAGCGAGCTGTCAGTTGTTCATACTTGTATCTCTATCTGCATACATGCAGATAGAATGTTTTAAAGTGTGGTTATACATGCATAATGGTTGAGCTGGACTGGCTTCAGGAGGTTTTGTATCCCATTAATGTGACATCTAGAATGGGACTTGAGCACAGTGGAAGTATTTCCACTCAAAGCTTCATCACAAACATTCTCTCTGTCTACTGAACACTCCTAAGGTCACTATTCTGAGTTCAGACCCAAGACCAAAGCAAGACTGCTTCTTGTCATGCACAAAACTGAACCAGGCTTAACTAAATACCTGCCACAATACCTAAATACTGAATTGGACTTCGTCTCACTTTAGCATCCTAGAAGACACTATCTGCTGGATTTTAGGCTCAACACCCAGCAGCAGACTGGCTTTCTGCCTCCCATTCTCAGTAGCACAAAGCTGTGACAGCTTGAGGATGCCTGAGGAAGAACAAGCAGCCATGGGGAAATGAGTACTGGTTTTATATTTCATCAAAAGACAATAATGATGTGATTGTCCTGCTAGAACACACTGAAAGAATGGTTACAGATACAAAGTCAGAGGAGAGGAGTTTGAAAAGATACTTTTTCTCTAGCCTGGAAACAAAGTTTTGTTCTGTGTGTGGAGCACAACTGTAATGCAGAATGAGAACTGAACAACTACAAGGAGTTACTGGCTAAAAACAAAGGCTCATCAGAGAGTATGTGCAGATTCACTCAAAGTTAGTGCAACGAGCAGCAGAAGTGGTAACTGCAGTGAAATTAATGCCTGGTTTGTTGATCCCAATTCATTTTACTCACTCTGTATTATCCACTTTTTTACTGCTAACAAGGAAAAGTAGAAGAGCAAATACACAAAACTGTATCACTTGATTCTCATCAAAAGCTACAGAGGAAATGGAATACCTTGGAATGGGCTTCCCATTATGCAGTAAATCATAGTTTTCCCATTATGCAGTAAATCATAGTTTTCAAATCAAGATTCATCAAAATACTGTCAGAATTCATCATCCTCTAAAAAACAATCAAGGAGTTTAACCGTGGTTAGTAATTTGAAAAATGAACATCAGTAATCTAATGTTGGACTGTCTTAAGAATGTAAGGTATGACTAAGTAACTCTTGGATGCCAGGTTATTTCAGGACACAGTTATTTCAAACCCCACTTCATTCTGAGCAAGCAGAATATAGAAACACTGGACTGGAGCATCTAAACATAATAACAATATGAATATGAACAAATTAATTTTGTGAAATGACCTCTTCTTTCTTATCAATTTAGTTTGCAGATATTCCTTTGACTGATGGGATGTAAAAGTTAAAGCAGTATTTCACTATAAGGGATTCTTTGAATCAAAGAATTAAAAGTAATGTGAAAGAGAATAAAGGTCAGATATATTTGACCTTGAAAGATAAGAATGAACTGCAACTCTTTAAAGCTTTTGAAATAATAAAAATAAATTTAAAAGGAAGATCATGAAGGATTTATTTAATTTGCTTATGAACAAGACTTTAATGAAAAATAAAACTTCTGTTTCATCACATGAGTAAAATGTCATGCCTGAACCATATTACAGATCTAGCAACATAAATGAGAATTAGAAAGAACATTCTTTCATCTCATATATATAGGAAAACTATTAAAAGATGCAAACAGTAATATGTAGGTTTAAACTTTTTTTTTCATTAAAATAATGCTTAGGAAATAACACTGTAATAATAGAAAAAGTCATACAGAGTTGATTTAAAAATTAATGTATAGCCTAAAGATGTAACTTCAATTACATTTTAAGTTTGAACACTGTTTTGAAATTACTATTTCAGGCATTTAGAAGTATTTGTTTACAGTACTGGTATTTTTGGTGTAGTTATATTTAAACCTTAGTTCTGAAATTTGATCAATCAGTTTGTTAAAGGGTTTTTTTAAATAATAAAATACCAGTCCTGAGTTTGAATAGAGCTTCAGGACGTAAGCATCAATTATAAACCACTGTTCCGACTGTCCTATTGATTTAAAAATAAAAGTGGAAAAAACATTCAAGTCATAGCATAGTCTTATGGGACAGGAAGCAACCCAACAGCAGAGCGACAAAAATTACTACTTTATGCCACTTCAGAAACCTGAACTTGTAAAAAATTCAGAATCCATTCAAGGAACAACTACTTGAATTTAAATAACAAAGGATTATACCTTCTGTAGCTCTTACAGAAATCTTTGTGCAAAAGAGTCAAAAATGGACAGTACAACATTAGTCAGGAAGGAAATCTTCAGAAACACAATCCCACATCACTTCTGCAAGGGATGATTTTGCTTACAGTTCACTTGATTTAAATCCACTCATTTCCTTTTCTGTCCTCTACTTGGAAAATTCTTTATAAGACAAGTACTTTCAAAAGAATCTGTGGAATCATTCTCTTTCCATGAATAAAACTAACAATAAATATCTCATACCTGCTAGAAATTGATGTGTAATTATGTAACATCCCAAATTTTGGAAAGTTACATTTCAATGTCATGTCTGAGATTACTTGGATGTTCATGGACTTCTAGTCTGTCAATGATATAACAGAAAAAAGTAGCTATTATTACTCTGTTCATGCAAAATATTAATCTCAATTCTTATTAGAGTAGAAGTACTCATAAAGTAGAGACAGAAAAAAAGTTTAAGCTATAGTAATTCTTCACATAAAGCTATTTTTGGAACCTGTGAACTGCATAGCTATTCATAGTCACATTTTGTCTCTGCCAATACTTGTCACAAAAGTATTCTAGGAAAGCTCACCTCAGAGCAGTCTTCATAATTTTTATGAATTTATGTTTTTTCAGTCCTTCTATAATGCTGTAAAGTAAAAAAGAAAATATCTATTTTTCTTGAATTGATTAACAAATAGGTATTTGTAGAGGTTTGAGAGCATGTAGAATGCCAGGAAGTTAGGATGACAGGACAAAAGTATTTGCAGCTATAGTGATGTTACCATATTGATTTTGACTTAAGAAACAGCTTTGTCGTGCTGTTTACTGTACTTATTTAAACAATAAATACCTGAAACCCCAGTAATTTTTAAAACCTTAGCCATCTATTGCATGTATTTTACATTTTTAATCCAGCAAGGTCTCCTCTGTTGACTTTTACAACCTTCTCTCTACTCCTGAAGCAGAAAATATGACTATTATCTATGGAGAGATAACATGGAAAGTTCCACCAAGAAATTAGTTATCACATGAATAATTTTATACATAGGTAAAAAAGACTCCTCCTTTTTTAAGAACTGTGAACAATCTGAGGCCAAGATTGCCTGACTGACATGCTAGTCATTACAAGCAACCAGAAAATTTGTGAGGAAAGATGCATTGATGATGACACCATTTTAATGCTTCCAGGTTTTTCTTTTCTTTTAGTGTAGACTTGTATTGCCTGTTGCTTTTAGATATTTCAGGAGACGCAGGTGAATATTTCAAATAAAAATGTGTCAGCCTAGAAATCTGCATTACATATGTTTCAAAAAGCAGTTATGGGTCTGATGGTGGCTAGCTGCATAGAGCTGCAGAAGGGAATAAATCCTCCTCTTGTGCACCCCTCTGGGAAGAACAGCAGCCTGGACTCAATAACACACCTGTTCTTTCTGCATTTTTGCCCCGAGAGAAGTTTCTGGACTGATTAAAACATACTTGGGAAGGCAGAAGGAAGTGAATGTTCTGGTCTCTTTCAGCACATGTTCCTTAAGGTGCACATTATCTGCACACTGTGCCTTTCTGAGGTCACTGAAAGGACATGGATTTTTCCAAAGGAATCTAAAGGAAAAAGTGAAGTAAACCGGCACGCTTGGTTTGTCAAAATACTGTTCCATGTAACAGTCAAGTGTAAATACGCCTGACCTTCCCCTTCAGCTTGTTCCTCTGTAAAGGAATCAGAAAGAGAAGTAAATTTCCAGGTACACTAAAACAGGAATTTGGAAGATGAGGAAAGAGGCAGTTTTTTTGGTTTCTGACTAAATGAAAAAAGGGGAAACTCATCACTTCTAAATATTAGCATAGTACTTACCCTCAAGGCAAATGAGACAGCTCAGATGACAAAAAAAACCCTCCCACGGCAACCAGTAAAAACAGGTTTGGCATTTTTAGGACAGAGGTTCGGGGACTGCCTACACATAAGATTCATCAAAAATTTACTGCAGCTGGTAATAGGGCAGCTTTTTTCCTCATACGAGACTGGAGTGAAAACCCACAAATACTCAAACCTTTCTAAGAAAGGCAACAATGTACGCTTGTTTCTGAATGGACTCTTGCATCTGTATCATCTTCATATGTCAAAAATAATTTGGTTATAAGAATTTTTACAACAAATAGAAAGACTTAAAAGACAAGGAGAAAATACAGCAAAGTGTAATACAGCCAGGAAAGGGAGAGCAAGGCACTTTGGGATTCTATTTTAGGGCAATGTTTTTATTAATTAATCTCACAACCACATAGCATCTGTCAGCTATGGAAAAACATTAAGGAAGAATGAATGAAAATTGTACTAGAGAGAAAAAAATAATGCATAATAAGCTGATTACAAAATTATCCTGTGGACCCTCAGAAGAATAGTAGGTTGAATTGTACAAGGAACAAACTAAATGTGTTCATACAACCTGTGCTGGGAATGAACGGAGCCACATCTGGCTGAGACAAGGGAAAAACCTCGTGCTTTTATTCTCATGGGCAGAGCAGATTGACACTATGGGTGGCTGAAAGCACAGAGCTAAATATTCATTAGAAAAGACATGCATTGCAAATGCAGGTAAGCCTCTTTTGACACAATGAACCATTTGCAGGTGCATGTTTCCCAAACGTGTTCATTTTTTTCATGATTCAGACAATTTAGCTGGATACACTTTTACTGGGAAAAAAATAAAGAACAGACTGCCTGGACTATTTTTGCTCCTCATTTTTGGCATAAGTCTTGGAATCAATACAATGAAATAAAGAATCAGAAAACAGAGAATGGCTTTCAAGAGGTACCTACCAAAATGCATTCTGAAATTAAGGTTTAAGGTGTGCATATTCCCCTGTATAGACCTCCCCTGTATAATGAATAACAGATACAAGTAATGGGATTTTTATATGAGTTTTAAACAACAAACATTCTAAAAAATATTCTCAAGTCCCAAGAATTTTCCCATGCAAATAGAAATTTTCTGTGTAGTCATATATAATGAATATTTTGACACAAAAATCACAACAGTAAAGCTTTAATTTATGGAGGTGTTTTACATTTTACTTGTATCGCTAACCACATAACTATTCCTTGTGCATCCCAGAGGTCTCTATGAATCACCTTTTAATTACTTCTCATTTACTAAGAACTACAAAGAAGGCTAATGCTGCCCTTTCATATTCTGTGCACTTCTTTTTCAAGAACAGAGTAATTTTAGTGATTTCCTTCAGCTGAGTCCCTGGCCATATTGCTGTGGTGTGTTGGTATTCACAGTGCAGTGCCAGAAAGATTCCCACTGCCAGTTACATGTTGATTCTATGCCATTAAAAATATATAGCACCATTGTCAGCTGAAGAAGGTAATGAACTGAAAAGCTCCAATGCATTCTCAAAGCATGGTTCCAGTAAAGGACCTCTAAATCTCAGTAACTGCTATGTGGCTATGACCAGGATCACTACTTCCATGGACTAAGTCCATGGTGACATGGTGGTAAATAGGACTGCCCAACTGGCTTCTCTCTTCCTTTCTGCCTGTTAAGAGCAGCTGGTTTATTTTTGTATTTCTATTCTCTTTATTCTCTAATATATTGGATATCAAAACATGGGGGAAAAATTTTCTTAACAATACCAAATCAATTACTAAAACTGAAGTTGTTTTATTTTTCTTGGCCTCAAATACAAAGCAGATTAATTTCCCTTAATTGCACCTGAGGAATTAGAACTGTGCTGCTAATGTGCAATTCTGCTTTTAACATACTTTATCTAATGATATTTAAATGAAATATTTGGTGTGCACTTTGCCCCTGAAAGTCAGGCTTGTTTTTTAATTTTCCAAGATAAAAAATACTAGTTTTACATTCCATTAAAAGCAGTCATTGCAGCAGACAGTTTCCAGATGAACACTTCCCTCTCTGCCTAGGTGTTTACATGTCCCTTCATGTATGTCTGCTTTAATGTAGCAGCTCAACATTTCTCCAGTCTACGGTATATTTCACAGCAAGTTATCAAATACTGTGACTTGGAGCTATGAAAGCAAAAAAGTTAAAGATAAGGAGGTTCTCGTCTGTATTTATGTTTCTTCTTATTGAATTTTTTTTATATTTCCTCTTTCCCATCTCACAAAATCGTAATAAACTCATCATCCAGCCTGGGCTCGCAGATGCTGGGAAGCAGATACAAGCAAACCAAGGAGTCTCAGGAGAGGCTGTCCCCAGATACAGCATCAGTGTCTCTGTCCAACAGGCCAACACTGCTTGGCACAAAATGCTTCTGAGCCACTTCTGCCACAGGAGAACTCTATATTCAAAAAGCCTTCCATGAGCTCTCATGCAGAATTCACTGAGGATGTGGAACAAAATATAAAGGAGTCTGACCCAAAAATTACTCATGCAAGCAACTTGCGACTGTGTACAATGTTCTCCCAGCCAATCAAGCTTTCTCCACAGATCTTTTTTTCCATATAGATAAAACATCTTCCATTCCTAGCATGATTTGTTTTGAACACCTTATTATATATCATTAAAAGTTTAATGATGTTTTGATACCAAAGAGCTTTTGCATAATTACAAGAGAATGACATGAAACTATTACTGAATAATAAATTTTGTCTCTCATTCTATACATGAAACTTAGTTAAGCTTTTACAGAGCATCTGCAAAGGTTTCCATGAATTCTCCCAGTGTTTGCTTTGGTGTGAACAGGATTCATCCCTCTAAATTGTGATAGCTGCCAGTAACTTTAAATTATTCCCAGCTAATGACATAGAGGAAAGCCCTCAGCACTCCTGAGGTTAGAAGGACAGATGTGGTATTAAACTGGCATTCTGTCAGCTGTGAAGACTTGATGCCTGTACAGCCACTAAAACAGCCTTAAACTGCTGATACACCACTACAGCACTGAAAAGTAATGGCTCTGAAGCCCAGGGTATAGGCCGTCATGCTCTGAGAATCCTGTGAAAAGTGAAGTGGATATAGTTCCTGCTACAAAGACAACACTAGTACTCTAATAAACTAACAGGCTCTTATATGCAATCTTTTTAAAAAGGACCACTTTCTCGCCTCAGTTATACTGCTACTGAGCACCTGCTTTTTCCCTGTAATTCATTTATCAGAATTTTGGGCTTTTTTTACAAGGTTCCAGAGCAGGCATGAAATATATCTTTTAAAGTGTGTTATATAACAAGCAAATATCATCAATTTCATCTAAATTCCCATTAATTTCAAATACAACTATTTGGTTCCCTACCAAAATTGCTTTAGAAAGCATAATCCTTCATATATTTTGATTGACCTATCCACTTTTAAATCAGTCAGTTCAATCTTCTGGATTTCAGGATGCTAACAAGACTTCTAGACATCCACAGCAGAAAAGAAAGTGCTCATTGCTAGACATGAGTTCATGCTAGACATGAGTGCTCAGGTAACAAACACCTTATGTGTCACATCATCTACTGGTGACAGTGTCCAGCCACCAGCCATAGCTCGGGGCTGCAGATTTAGTGATCCCAATAATGTACAAGCTTTGTATTGGAATACAAGACCATGAAGACACTATGATAATTATTCTTTTCCCTGTGTGCAACCTTGACTGAACAGTGTCTCAAGTCATCTACCGTCTCCCAGCATCTAAGAACTCTTGTAGGACTTTTCCCATCTATCCCCTTCTTCCCTTCCCAGGAATGTGCATTTCGTACAAGTTCTTCTCGCTTGAAATTGTGAAATTAAACAGTAAAGGAAAAGTATTTTGAATACAAGACATTAAAACACACTACAACCTTAAAAAGACAAGTGAACTCACTATAGAACAAAAGATAAAATGATGGTGGGCCATATTGAGAAGGAAACTACAAAACCAGCTTTTTCTTGGTTCATCATTGTCTCCACATCCTTGTGGAAACACCTGCTGAAATAAACAGACATAAAAGTACGTGCACACAGGATTGCTTGCAGTTTCTCATAAAAAACATTTGCAATGCATTCTAAAAAAGTGATGACCAAGGAATGAAGTACATGATTTTACGAGTGACTTTTTTTTTACAGTAATAGAGATTTAATTTTTTAATTTAATTTTCACCTGTACTGCAACTTGCAGTAAGATTGAGAATTTCTCTTAAGGAGAATCCTTAGCTTACCATGCAGGATAACTTAACTATCTAAAATGGCCACAAAAATTACCTTTTTCCAATTAGGGTTGTTACAAGTTCTTTGCAATATTTCCACAGATCTTGAAATTACAAGTATGCATTAGAGAAAGATTGTAAAAAAGAACCTACATTTTCCTATACATGAATCATTCGATTGAAACAGAGTTTTTGTTCCATTTGTAAATGCAAAGTTTGGCAGAAACCACCAGGCTGAAGACCTATACGTTAAGAAGAAATTTAAAAAACAGTATGTAATAGTACCAGTCAATAATGCCTTTTAAATCATGTCCCAATGACAGCAACTTTACTACAGTTCCTCAACACAAGCCAAACATTTCATTAATAAAAATGTCTTACTACTACTCTTACTACTCTTATTTACACTGTTTTATAATAAAGCCATTTCCTTTTGCTGTAAGTTTTCTAAAGAAGTGAATGATGCTTCTTTATGATACATTAGATACATGCACTGTATTTTTGTCATCCATTATGTTAGTATTTTATTCTGAAATAATTTGCAAAGTCCTACTACCAGGGGACAGCAGATGGAACTTTATTCTTTTTAGTGACTGCAAACTTTCCAAAGTAATATATGTCTTGTTCATGTATTCATCACTCAGCTCTGATGTATGCTGACTAGTTCTCAAGCTAGAAACATACCTACACAGAAATGGAACTGAATATACATTCTTTCTAGTAAAGATTTACTCTTCTGAGAGTTTCAAGGGAAGCCCTGGGACCATTCCTTCAGCACTGCTGAACACTGCCTGTGAGGATGCGAACTCAGTGTCTATGAAGATCCTCTAGACTTTGAAGCTAAAAGAGATCTGTATACTTAGTCAGAAGAAGAAAAAAGGAGCAATCTGTTACATGTATGAATAACCTAATATTAATTGCCAGCAAATGAAACCAGCTTTTTCTTTTAATGCCTCAGTCTTCTACATGTTCACCATAAAAAGCTGAATTTGTGGTACTTGAAGGTCAAAGAAACCAATTAAGAGCAGTAGAACCAAATGGAGGCATTTTGACTGAGGCAAGGACAAACGGTGAAACAGTAAATGCTTTGATGGGAACCTCAGCTGGAGCAAAAGGATACACATTATGACATGTCATTACAAAGCACTGAATACAGCACTAAAGTTGCCAAGAGAAGGAGACCGGGTCCCATTCACCTTGGCAAAAATGGGAGGATCAGTATTGTGTCAGTTGGAGATTTTGGTTTATTTTCCCATTTGTCTCTAGAATGAAATTAGCTCATGTGGTGACATTACCAGAACATTCAAATAATTCTAATTAATTTCGAAAAGTCCTACTTTGATTTCAGAACCTGCTGTTTTTTCTGCATTTTTCACTCCTCACAGGAGTTTGTGCTCTTCTTTAGGATTGTTTGTAATGGCCTTGATTTTGAGTAGGTTTTCTGGAATGCCATTTCTTAGGTTTTAGATTTCCTTTCCCAGAACTCTTCTTAATACCGTTCTCCTCTCTATATATCCAGTTCTGTTTCCATGTGCATGCATGCCTTCCTGAAACCCCTTCATTTCAGAAGCCATAAGAATATGGTTGCTTTTCAAGCAACTGTCAGTTTAGTAAGAATTAAAAAATTTCACAGCAGCGTTTACTGTTTCAGCTTGGGGCAGGCTGCTTAAACTTTCCAGCACTGAGCTCCCGGAAAAATACTAAACTACAAGGAGGTTCTCCATTCCCTTAGTGAGGAAGGCCAGAAGCAAAGAGAGAAAGAAGAGACATAAAAGAGAAAAAGATGCCTGCAGCTAAACCTTACCTCTCGCTGCTTTCAAGCGCCCCAGCACAATTTCACCAAGGTTTTCAGTGGGTGACAGGTAGCTGGTATCACTCACAGCTCACTACATTGTCAAAAAAGCACAGGGAAGGCTGAAAGCCACTGAACTGTAGCACTAAGAAAGGTTAATAACATGACAATTTTTAGAAAAAAAACACCCAACTCTAAATTTTTACTACCTTTGTTGCAACTTAATACAGAGTTTGCCAATTCTACAGATGGAGCGACATCACTGAACACACACCTCCTCATCTGTTCTAGTAAACTTGAAGAGTTACTCCTAAAAGGTGTATCTATTCTCTAACAACTGCTGCTCTTCCACAGTGGTTTGCCCATTTTGGATTATGAAAACATTGTGGAATATTTCAATTCCCCACACAGTGTCCAGAAATGATTTAGCTATCTAATATATTTTAACAGATGGACTTAGTCAATAGCTGAACTTTTAGGTTCCGTCCTCTTTACAAAACATAAGGGAACATAAGTCCACAAAGGTGAACTGCACTTAATGGCTAGTCTAAGGAGACAAAGAAATTTTATACAAATAATACTAATTCCAAGCATTCAAATTCAAAAGACAAGCCCACAATCATAACATTTGCTTTAAAATCTTGAAAGGAAGAAGGGAAAAGGATTTGTTGTCTTCATTTCATCGTACTATGGTGAACTTGTCAATCATTTCTTTCTAACTTACAAAAGCCAGTAACCACTTTAAAATAAAATAATAATAACAATAGTAATAATAATAACAACAAACAAAGCTTAAATTCTGAATTATAAGGTGAACCCAGGTGTTTAAATTTTTTTGAGAAAGAATACCAAAATTGAGTGGGATATGAGGAT
>JAYDZK010000202.1:47200822-47234844 GCA_034509185.1 Euphonia xanthogaster | reverse complement strand
GGTGGGGATTTGGGGATGATCTCATCAAGGGAGAGGAATTCCATAGGTAAAGGGAAGGGGGTACAGTCTGGGGTAAATTATTTGGGAAAACTACGGGGATACAAAAAACAAAACTACTTCAAAGTATTACAAAGTATAAAAACACACTACAATACAATCTCATGAGCTAAGTATTCAGAGACAACAAGTTTTCAATAGCAGGGCAAATAGGCATGCACAGAGGCTTGGTTAATACTCTACTTTAGTAATATCAGGCATATTTCAAACACGTAAACTTCAATAATGAGTTTTTATCTCTTTTATTCATTTAAACCAGCTGTGAAACTAACTGTGCTCAGTACCAAATGAGAGCTCAGAGAAGTTTCTGACAGTCAATTGCAGCCAGTCATACCAGTGTTTGCATGATGCCACTTCACACCTGGCTGTAGCACAACAGAGGACTCAAAAGATCACAAGGGAACTGCTGATAACAAGAAAGCTGGGATAAAACACTGGTACCATCTTCATCACACTCTCATAAGCAAAACCATGGCAAGAATAAATAGTGGAAAGAGCTACTTCAACTTTTTCAGCTATCTACCCAAAAGTAACTTGTTAACTTCTTTACCTGTATCTGCAAAGGGAGGAGGAGAGTGGGTGATTTTTAAGTTTCATTCCAACCCCTCAACCTTCTATGATTCTGCATTTTAATATCTTATCATCTGAATCCAGTTGCCAAGGTATGCACTTTTCATAAGAAAAAGTCTTTTAAACTGTGAGAGGGGACACCTTGCCTAATTTGCTTCATAGAGCTAATTCTTCAAAAGTCACTTTGTCTTCTATTTCCAGAGCTGCCTTTTTCAATATAGGTTTAATTTTCAATGAAGGGCATTTCACAAAGGAGCAAATGCCCTGCATGTTACTGCTATTTCAGATCACCAGCAGTACAGAGTATTTGATGTTTTAAAATCAACATGTTGAAGAACACTACGGTTAGATTATGTTACAATGGTCCTTGCAAGAGCTGCAGCTGCATTCATCATGAAAGCATAAAGTGCAAACTACTGGTCTGGGCAAGCCTTCCAGCACAGATGGGCTGCCCCAGAAGGCAGGGATTTTCAGCTAGCTGAAACAAGATAAAATTATTTTCCACTTTACCCCTGAGCATTTAGAGCCAAACAAATAAAAATCAATCTTTGATTGGTAGTTAAGTGAAGAAATAAATACTCATTGCTAGTGGAAACACAGGACAGGAGCAAACACTGTGCCTAGTTTTCTAAGTAAAAGTAGATGTCTGAAAAAAGATGCATAAAATTTACATAACTACATATATACGATTAGAGTTTAAAAATATTTTTACAAATCAAATGCAGAGAAGGTTATATATTTTTTCTTATGCAGATCATGTTAATGTCCTTCACCATCTTCATGCCATTTAAAACTCGAAGTACATAGCAACATTGTTTAGAACCTGGCAACTATTTCTCATTCTCAAGGTCAGATGCTTATCTACAACCACAAGAGTTCAATCACCACCATTTCTCTTTAAGAAAAAATATCTTAGACCATGGATTATCTTTCATAAGATGAAAAAACCTGAGGGTAGGAAATTCCATGTCTCCTGCATTCTATAAAAGCACTTCTATCTCCATCCTTTAAGCATTATTTTTTCTCTTCTACTTTTCATGTTGTCATTGACCAATAGAAAAACTTATTCTAAGTTTATAAACATGTATATTTAACACTCCTTTTCGTTGTCACAAACCTTATAGTATTTCATTTTTAGGGGAAATTATAATATATTCTATTTTACACGAGCATTCTCCAATGAAAGAACTTAAGTATCAGGGGTTCTAAGAACCCCAGACAGGAAATTACTGAGATCCTAATGCTCACAAAAAGAAATTGTTATTTATTCTTATTTCTTCTAGAAGAGGGGTGTACAGAGTCCCAGCTAAAGGTCAAAAATATCCTACCAGTCCAAACATGTTAAACATTTGTAAATTTAATAATGGTTAACAAAAAAAAAAAAAAAAAAGGCATACCAGCTCAAAAACATTAACTTAAGCCTAACTCACATTATCAACATCTGAATTTTGATACTGGGAAAGTGTTCGATGTGAAGTATTCCTGAAGGAGAGAAAAAAAATCCTGCAGATAAATTATGAATTATTTTCTCAGCTCTTTTTCAGGACACCAAGTGACGTTCTTTGGTGTCTCCAAGCTTCCTCTACTTTAAACATAAAACATTATCATATTTTAAAATTTCATGATCGAGTCATAAAGATATTACAAAGGATCTGTGAATAATAGTTATTTCAAGAGTATTTTAGATAGCTAAAGTTTAATGTTGACTTTAAAATGAATAGTTTTATCATTTGCCAACAAAATTGTCTACCTTTTCCTGGTCAAGTTTCTTTTGGACAAGATATATTAAATTCTAGGGAAAATACGTAGTTTGCAAAATTATTTCCCAAAATGTATCCAGACATCTATTTTCAGGTCTCATGCTTTAGTGTACCAGCATCTACATTTCAAATATTACCTGCCAAATATTTTTGCACATTTATATACAAGTAGTGGAAGTACCACTATAGGATCATCAGAATTCATACACCTTTCTAGGCACTTGTGATTTGACATTGATCTTACCAATTCTTCATGACTCTTTCTTTTGTAGCATTGGCTTTAAGGCCATGTGTACTTCATTCATGACACCTTCTGCCAGCAGATCCCAATTTTGATACTTTCAAACTCTGTTTCTTAAAAGTGGCTAAACAGCTCATTTTGTATTGCGACATTATAATTAGCTTCATATCACCTCTTAAAAACGTTTTAGAGATATTAAAAATTACAGTTTTATTCAGATGAAGTTTTATTTTTAAGAGCATGAACGTAGCCCCAGCTGAAATCAAGATAAGACTAAAGGAGGTCATGTCATTATCTTAAAATATAGATTGTGCTAGTTTTGGCTGGGGTAGAGTTAATTTTCCTCACAGTGGCTGGTGTGGGGCTGTGTTTTGGATTTGTGCTGAACATGGCTGACAACACAGGGATGGTTTTGTCATTGCTGAGCAGGGCTTACACGGAGCCAAGGCCTTTCCTGCTTTTCATACTGCCACACTGGGGAGGGGGCTGGGGGTGTGTGGGAGGCTGGGAGGAGACACAGCCAGGACAGGTGACCAAAGCTGACCAAAGGGATATCCCAGACCATATGAGACCATTTTCACTGAATAAAGTAGGGGGAAGGAGGAAGAGGGAATGTTTGAAGTGATAGCATTTGTCTTTCCAAGTCACCATCATGTGTGAGGAAGCCCTTCTCTCCTGGAAATGGCTTGAAATTATAGGTGAAGAAGGTCATATGTGAAATGTGATCCAAATGCAACAATATCATAGCCCCAAAGACATCAATTTGCATTTGGAAATCTTTATGTCAGTTCATGAAAATTGTATCTGTACACCTAAAAAACAAATGATTGGGGTGTGGTTGAAAAATTGCTTCTGGATAAATAGTCTAGATATTAATAATATATTATGACTTTTGTTTAGATTTTGCATATTGTGTGATGCATTATTATTCCTTATTATGTTTTGTCACCAGCAAGTAATTAATTTTCCTCATATTTTTTTATTTGAAAGACTTCAGGAACCTTAAGGCATTCTGTGAACGCTTTGAACTTTAGCTTTCCTTTGTACTTTCCATCTCTCTCCCTATTCTGCTGGTTCATACTTAAATTCTGAAAAACATTGCAAAAAAGGTCACAAGTGAAAAAGAGAGCTGTAGCAGTACTAAAACAATAGAGGATTTGAGTAAATAGAATGAAAAGTAAATCTTTATAAACATAGTTTATGAAGGCAACAGAAACTCTTGCTGAAACAATTCAGTAAATTGGTTTTTTAGTCACACCTTTATCACGAGAACTTAAATCTGAAGCTACTGTAGAATTGAACAGCCTTGGTATTCAAGTTTTCTAAACCATGAGTTAAATTAATTTTGAGTCATCTAAGCCCTGATATTTTTCAAATTTCCCCAGGTATCTCATACTTTCCACACAAGAACCCTTTTATTTATTATAGATCTCTTGGAAACAGAAACCATCAGCTATTCCCAACTAGGACTGTCATTTCATATATAAACAAGTAAAATCAGCCAAGTACCTTGAGTTTAGTCCTCTAAAAGGAAAAGGCCACCAAGTATTTCAGAGCATTTCCAATCAGTCCTAAGTACATGATTCCCAGGTGGAATAATCAGCTTTCTGTAGCAACAATTCAACAAAGCATATGCAAGGTCTTCCTAAAATACTGTTATTTAGGAACAGAGTGTAGTTTTGAGACACCAATGGCAAGACTTGACATCAGGTTAATTTATTGTAAGGATCAATGTTTGTGATACACTTAAGGTGACATTGTATACTACCTTAGTTGTATTTTTATCTTGTTTAATTCTGTAGTGTTATTTTTCATGCAGAGCATGTGTCCAGCTATAGAAATATACTGGTGTTGTTAGCTAAGCATCTAAAAAGAGCAGCATCATTAATATCAACAACATTAAATTGTTTTCATTAATTTATTAAAATACTCTGAAGTTTCAAGAATTACAAAAGGCAATTAGTAACCAGCAAATTTATCTATTGCAAACAATCTCTCTCTTCAGTGCCAGAAATGCCATAAGCGCAAAGAAATGACATATGGTCATAAAACCAGACAGGCTGATAGCTGGCAACCGGGTAAGTGAACAGCGAAGAGAACAAAGTACAACAACCTAAGTCAGCACTTGCCATGACAGGCTGTTGGTTTGGTTTCTAAAGAGATGCAATGACGAAAGAAAGAAAGCTTAAGAAAAATCTCAATATTGACAAATGTAAAGAAAGAGTAATAGCAGTAGAGGTCATGATGGACTTGTTGATTTTCTCTCTGAAAAAGACACCAGATTCCCACATAGTCATGGAAATGAAGGCAGAAGGCAGAAAATGCTACGTATGCCTATAAGGCCATTTAAATTATAAGTGGTATAAATAGCCAGATAAGATGTCATTACTGCATATGCAAAGTATTGTTTCTGGCCCACGAAGAAATTCTATCATGCACAGATCCTCCCTGGCAGGTGATTTTTTTTTATACTACTAACCACCAGAAGTCATGCTTGTTTGCTGCTAGCTTCTTCACTAAGACATGTCCCACTCCACAAATACAACCCTGGGGCTCTGGCAGGAAGGGGTGTAATCCTGCGGAAAAATGAGCAGAACCAGCAGGAGTGTGCTCCTGAGAGAAGGAAGCAGCAGTCCTGAGAACATGCAGCAAGCACTCATAGCCTGAAGAGTTGCTCCAGTCACTGCAAAAGAGTGCTTGGAAATCGGATCAGCATACCTGAGATGCATTGAGCAACTCAACGTAAGTGCTTCTGCATTTTGAATTTGATTTCTGAATTCAAGAATAATTTTGAAACAAGAGAGAATCTTCCCAAAATAAACACGCTGTTCTTTCAACTGGCCACGTTTACCATTATAGACACCTATTGCACCTGATGTATGGAAGAACAAGATATTAGAAGAAATCACAGACAGTTTTCTGTCTAGACATTTCTATCTACATCCTCTGTCATTGACTGGATATTTCAGTTCCACAAATTCAGCAAACTGATAAGGGTACTGCTGCTTCCACTGATGAGCTCTGAGGAATCTCTGAATCCTGCAACATTGGCCATTCCTTCAACCACATGTTGTGGGTCTGCCCTTCCTCTGTGCAGTACTTCAATCACCATCCTTGTGATGTGCCACTGCAAAATGCTGCTGGATTGTGCCATTCCCCTGCAGCAAGTCTGGATATTCATTTCCCTCCTTGGCCAATCAAGTGCTAGAAATTACCATCACATAGTCACCACCAGAACATGTTCTTCCTGAATATTAAGAGAAAAAAAATTGTTGGAAAAATTATTCAGAAGAAAAAATCATGTCACTATATTCTTGAAGGGATGGTTGTTGAGTAACATTAGGCATGTTATACCATACCCCAAAAATTCTGCGTTTCAGAGCATATCCAGGAGAAAGTGTTAAATGGGTGAATCACTCGACTGATTACTCTGTGTGAGATGTGAGATGCTATCCAAGAAGCTGTTGTCTCGAATCTGTATTGATGCCTCTGTGCTTTTCAAAAAAGAACACCCAGACTGTGGCAGATTATTACTTGAAATGAGTCAAGATCACAAACAACTAGTGCAGCAGTTTCTGCTCTTTGTCTGGTATGACTAATGAATTACCAGGTCCTGTCATATCCAGCAACAGACCGTCATATCTAATGAATTAGAGGACTTTGCTAGGAATCTCACTCATTTAAGACTCAAATGCTCAGGCTGAATAAATTATGTAGACAGTTAAAAGTGTCTTACAAAGAACTGCCAAGGGAGACCAGCCAACAAGAC
Organism: Euphonia xanthogaster; assembly: GCA_034509185.1. Taxonomy (NCBI): domain Eukaryota; kingdom Metazoa; phylum Chordata; class Aves; order Passeriformes; family Fringillidae; genus Euphonia; species Euphonia xanthogaster. Next base: position 47,228,447 of record JAYDZK010000202.1, on the reverse strand, counting down.
TTGTCAGATCCCTCATCTGTAGCAGGTCACATCCACAGCTGGGCAAAGACAACCTCGGAGCAGCAGTGCTACAACACAGACTGCACCTATGTCTCTGTTGAAGGTGAGGGATTTTATTCCACCACCAAGCAGCCCCCATCCACAGCCCAACTCTCCTTACTCTTGTTACTCAAGAAAGACACAGTGCTGCTGTGTTTGCAATACAGAGGGACTTGCAGTGTCCCAGAAAATTTGCCCAGTTGAGGGAGGTAGATACATTGCAGATATGTGCTACATGTGCATGTTATAGAGATGGGTATTACATATAAGGAGAAGAAATGTGTATGTACAAGAGAGACTACAATTTTGGTGAATAGAATGAAAGTTTACACAGCTTGTAGGGAGATAATACAAATACAGATGAAAGACTAAAATCTGGATTTAAAGATTGTCCCAGAAACCTCATAGACAAACCAGGCAGTAGAGGCAGGAAATGGGAAGCTATACATACCTGGTATGTATAATTTTTCATGCTGTAAGTAATTGTACAATTGCTAACCCTCTCAGTGGTTGTGTAAAGCATGGAATAATCCTGTATTTGAGCCTCATTGCATGTGGGTTAATCAAGTTGCTCTGGTAAAACAGCTCTGTGTATCTGCTGCAGAGACACTCTGTCAGCAGTGGACAAGATCCTGGCTAAGAGGGAACAGGAGAGAGATGGGGGGGGTTTAGTCTCACTACTGCAGGAAACCTGTCAGAATGTGCACTGCAAGTTTCAAAGAATCTAGGAGAGCAGGGAAAGAATTTTAGGAAACTTAATTTCTTCACATAGTTTGGTTAAGAGGAATGAAACACTGCCCAGATTATTTGTATCCTTCTTCTGTACTTTTGTTGACTGTGGGAATATTTGGGGCAAAGATGGCAAGAATGTTGTCTCTTCTTCGTCCCACATGCTTTTCTTTCAGTAAGGGGCCTCTGACAAACCCGCACTGGTGAGAGATACAGTTTTCAGCCCCATATAGTTTCAGAGCCAGGAGGGATGAGCAGAGCTGAATGCTGAATGCATCCCTCTTCACCAGCTATCGGCAGGCAGAGGATTATTGCACGCCCAAGTAGACAGAAACAGCAGATAATCGCAAATCAAGTCATCTGTGCAGAACCCTGTAGCAGGCTTGAGAAACTGCAACTAAAGGTGAAGATATGAGTACAGAGAGAAAGTGCAAGAAATAAGGAACAGAAGTTGTTGTTCGAAAGGCTTGCTATTGATGATAGCTTTTGATAAAATTTATATCTTCATTAATTTTATCTGGGCTACTTCTAAAGACTGGGAAAATAGTTCAGGGTCCTTAGAGCTCTTATTCCAACCCTGCCTTGTCCCTTCTCTTTCTGTTCTGTTTCTCCTATTCCTATCAACTTGGCCATGTTCTGTATGCTTCTGGTGACATCTTCAAGGTGCGGAGCTCACCAGTCTGCTAGGGCAGTGTCCAAAAGGTGAAGATGATCAGTAAGAACACAGTCCAACCCTCACTACATAATTGCTGAGACAGAGAGCTGCACCCTTGCTTTCATCTTTTGTCCCAACTTTACAGGCTCTTAGCTGTTTCTGCATTTCGGTGCTCCTAAAGGATGAGGTATTGCTTGAGATGGATGCCCAGGTCTCCAAAGTACATCTTGTGTACTGTAAAATGAACCTGTCTGGTCTGAAGCAGCTGCATAATGATCAAATATAGCACTTGACTTGTGTGGATTTTAACTGCATCTTAGACATCTAATTTCCCATCTTACAACACAGAAACATATACAGGCCACAAGAAGTTGCAAATACTCATGCTGGATGGGTACTGTTGAGGACAGTGCTTGAAAATTTATCTTAATGGGAGGGAAGGGCACAGGGAGGTGCCAAACATAACCAACAATGCATGGGAATGGAAAGGCTGAAGCTAGAAGAGCAGTCACTAATGCTGACAGACTGTAAACAGGGATGGAAGAGAAAAGGCAGATTAAACAAATGGGCATAGATGAAAGGCAGCTGGTTGTGCCTGGGAAGGATGATGATTCAAAACTCAGTGCTACTCAGCAAGAGACAATCTTCGTGAACACACAGCTAAAGTGAACTTATTATTTATACTAAAGCTGCTTGAAACAAGTGTGAAAATAGGTCATAACTGCAACAGCCTAAAGTACCATGGGAAAAATGAGCAGAGCATGTTCTGCTGTGAAGCAGAGTCAGAAGTCTGAAATCTGAGCAGTTCTATGAGTGAGAATTACCAGGGAAGTGCTCTCAGAACAGAAGTATCTGTATCTTCACTCAATTCTCCTTTTTATATATAGTAATTTGCTAAAGATCATGACGGATGCATCTAGGAAGTCAAAGACAAATAGATCATTATAAGGGCAGAAACTTTACTTGTGGTTGTGTGCTGTTAATGAGAAATCCTGAAAACTGAAGATTTAAATATAAAACACCTACTTATCTTTATTGCCATATGTTTCAAAACCAAATCCAACCTATGGTGCTATTAGCAACATCAAAGCTTTTGAAATTTTTCTGGAAGAATTACATTTTCCATTTGGCTCAAAGACACAGAGGAAGGCTTTTCAAAGCCTTTGGGAATATATCACAAGAACAATTACATATATTAATAAGAAAATGCCCTGGCCTTGTAACAAAAAGACCAGCCTGCATACTATAGCCAAGTCCCGAGGGACATATGCAGGTGGGCTGAAATACAGGTGGGCTAAAAAGCAAAAATACTGATACCAGCTCATTTCCATTTCAACAGGAGCTTGATATTACATATTAATGAAAAAGTTGGAAATCTTTCAAAGAAAAATGTGCTTGGTATTTCAAAAGTAGCTATCATTTTAGCATATTGTGTGGAACTAAAGGCCAGAGGAAAAGATTACTTTTCAAAATGCTTGCTCATTTTTTTTTTTCCTTGCTTAGCTACTCCCCAGCAGAAATAGTAGAAATGTAGATTTTAACCTTTCAGATACGTACTTCACATGATTTCACTGATTGTAATGTTACACTTCATATTTCTCTGTGAGGCAGTTGATGATATTGATGAAACAAACAGCGTCGCATGATTACAGACATCAAGCCTTTGATTGACCAAGGATTCAATTATAGACATTTCACAGAAAGATTATAAAAGATTGCAAAGCTTTAACCTGGTAGGTGAAGTCATGCTGTGCAGTGTTTTGACACACTTTCCATCATGAAAGTAATCCAACAAATGTAAAGCTTTTTACATGGACTTGGTGAGATCATAGATGCTGGACTATAACTCAAACATAAATGACCATGCTAGCCTTTGAAATGTTTGCCTTAGAAAAAAGATAGGTAAAAATCTATGTACTATTAGTAAATTATACAATTACATTTAAAAGTAAAGTACTTCTCATAAGCAGATTTCCATTAGACTCCCAAATGACTCTGTCTATTAAAGTCTATAAATAGAATGCCAACTCAACACACAGACTGATTTTGTGCTTGAGAATCAACTGTTCCGACACTGCCAATGATGCCTTCTGTTATTATTAAATATAGTTCACAGCCAAAAATTACATATGTGAACATAAGTGTACAATTGGCAGTCCAAAATGCACCACATGTTATGGTGAAGAATTGGAACTTCACTGATGAGAATGTTTTAAATCCTGAATGCAGATGTGAGAATATCACAAAATGGGACTTGTTGTGAAAAAGAGGTGAATAAAACCACACAAAATTTAAATCTAGCACTACTTCCTATTTATTGCAGAGTGCATCTACGCCAGAGTGCAAAGTTCTGAAGTGGACAGTCATGACTTTTTTGCAGAAGAACTACATCGCAGGAATGCTTTAAATTCACCATGTACCAAAAGCCCAAGGCAAACAAAATGTCTAAGTAAATAGTAGTAGGAATGTCTTTTTGACTCTAGAAGAGATAATGAATCTTATCACTAAAACACAGCAGTAAGCCTAATTTTAAAGTCACATGTAAGTTATAACTTCAAAATTAGCATTTTTTATTTCACTCTTACTTTTAATATCGTTTCCTAGCAAATTGGTACATAAAAAATGTCAAGAGAAAACAGCAGGAAACCACCGGGTCTTCCTTATACACTCCCACACTCTGATAAGCTCTGTCAAGTATGATGCAAGACAAATGTAAAACTTGGTCATGGAGAAGGGCAGTGTTGCTGATGAGTGTGGAGTGGGGAAATCCCGCAGCTGGCACCCGGCAAGCAGTCAAGAACATACTGTGCACTCAGGCTGGGCATGCCTGCACTCCTCCTGAAATAAAACCAGCTCATGGAGAGCCAGCTCCAGTGTCTCCACATACACAGCACACTGAACCCTGAGTCTGAAAGATTATCCTAGGATAATCAAGAACTGACTGTATCTGGATGAGCTCAGCCCATTTATTAAACACATCACCTCTAGCAGTGGCTACAGCAAGCAAAGGGAAGCTTTTCCTTGCCATGTGCTGGTTACTGAACGAGGTTCAAGTGCTCGAAATCTCCAGTGTGCGAGCTGCTTGTTCAGCTAAGATAACACTTCTCGCAATGACTTTTCCCAGTATTATGGATGTTGCTTTAGCCTGTCATTTTGCTACTGTTAGTTTTCGATTTTTTACAAAAGCTCAGCATGGAGAACTAGTCTGCACTGAAAAGACTAAAAGTATTTTTCTTCTTTGTTTTCTTTTTTCCATTTCAAGCACTTTTTATTCATGTAATTCCTCACCTGTGATTTGACTCTGCAAAGCACTACAACCTCCACTTTTTCACATGCTTAGTGTAGCCCTTAAAAATGCTTTGCAGATTTGTATTTTATTTTCTGATTGCATTACACTTTATTTAAAGGAAAAGGTAATCTCACACATTCTAGAGATGATATGAGCACTAAATCATAAATTGAAAGTGCATTAAAATCTCAACTGTGATGGACTAAACAAGTCTGAAAATAATATTACTAATACCAAGAGAAATAAGACTAATTGCTGGTTTTTACCTTCTCATACCATTGCACTTTCATTGTCTCTGATGGCAGACATTGCTGTCAGCCTATCTGTTTAGCTTCAATCATAGGATATAGAAACACTTCTACTACAAACTTTGGGAACCGCTATGAAACACACAATATGACTGAAGACTGCTGCTGAAGTTTCAGCTGATTTGACTAAATAGTCTTTTAATGTTTTTATTGACTCCTGGGAAAAGTAGAATTCTGACAGACTACAATCTAGAGTGTTCATTTCACTCCAACACATGCTAAATTTATAACTTTCCCTTCAAACTTCTAATGTTTAAAAAAATAATGTAATTAGTACCATTCTTTAACTCACCAAGAAAGCATATTTTGCTTTTGAAACATTCAAATGTTCAAGAATTCTATGCAGCTAATTTTCTTGAATCACTACAATAAAGTTCATTAACAACAATATCCAAATCCAAGGAAATAGGCTATTATGTAAAAATTTAAAAATATATTTGAATCCAGAACAATTTAGAGCCAAATATATAATGTAAAATCATTTTAACCCTAATGTATGTAGTTGTATGGCTACCATAGCTAAAAACACAGTTAATTAGACCAATCATTTCCTACAAAGAAATATGCTGCTATTATCTCAGTGGGAGATAACCCTGGCCTTTAACTTGAAATAACCCTGCAAGTTACCTTCCTGATAAACAATGCAATATTAATATCACAGCTGGGAGCAGTTTTCTGAACACTCACAGCAGGTATCAAATTTGTTGCTTAATTTTTGTCGGAATTGTAGCATCCCTTTCTAATGGATATTTTTAGCATCAGGTAAGAGGAAAAAGTAGAGTTCAAGATGTAACTAAAGAAATTTCATATTAAGCTAAGGGACAAAATTATCCACAGAGCAGCCTATATTAAATCATGAAAAGCATGAAAGTAACAAATTATTCAAGCCACATTTTAATGGTATGATTAAAGATTCTTAGTTACCAGTAATAGAAAAATAAGCTATAAAAATTGAAAAAAACCCCAAATACCTGGGGAAACTTTTGTGTCTGTGTTCAGCTTACACTGAAATTCCAAGTCAAACTGGATGATTTATTATGGTGTCATAGATAATTTTTTGGAGGGCCTATTGTGACAGGACAAGGGTAATTGTTTTACACTGAAGAAGGGTCAAATTAGATTAGAGATTTTTTTTTTTTTACCATGAGGGTGGTGAAACACTGAAACAGATGGTGGATCTCACAACACCCAGAGAGGTGGTGGATGCCCACTCCCCTGAAAGCATTCCAGGACAGGTTGGACAGGCTTTGAGCAACCCGATTTTGTTGAAGATGTCCCTGCTCATTGCATGTGGGTTGGAGTAGCTGTCCTTTAAAAGATCCCCTCCAACCCAAACTATTCTATGATTCTAGAAAAACAAAGATCTCTATTAAAAAAAAGTATCAGTAACAATATTAAGCACTTTCTAGGTCCTTAGAACAGAAGAAACACTTCTTCTGTTCTAAGGACCTAGAAGAAAGACCAGAAAAGGGCAAAAGCCTGACAGCTATTTCTTCTACTTTGAACACCACTTATCCCAACGAAACCATTCCACAGCTTTTAGGATGCACCAAGGTGACAGGCTCTCTTTTTGACAAAAACCACATTATTTGGTAACAGACTAAATCAAATGTAACACAGATGCATAGTAGGCCAGTGTGCTCAGTTATGAGATTATTCCAGATTGTATAACCAATGAATTATCTTGAAAAAAACCAAAAAAAACCCTGTACTTACAGTAAGATTTCCATAACTAACATAATTGTCAATTAGGAAGTTGTAATAAATGACAGTGAGCGTTCTGCTGTTCTTTACTCTCAGCTTAATCATACCCACAGCTCATTCTGGCATTTATCATGGCTTCTCTTACCTTCTGCTAACACTTGAGATACAAGATCAGGGCTTTGGTCAAATGGAAAAAAAACAATCAAAAGAGAAAACTGTGTTTCCCAAGGAAAAACAAGACTGCACTCAAAATTTGAAAAATATTTGTTTTGTGTTTGATGTTTATGACAATCACATTGTAAGGAATTTTAGTTTGCAGTATTTAGCTGTTTGGAGGTTTGGGGTTTTTTAAGTGTTTTTTCCATTGTTCCTATAGTTGCTCTGGCAATTTCAAAGAGCAAGGAGATTTTATAGCTACAGAGTGCTCAGCAGTTTATGCACCAGAATAGTCAAAAAGAAACTTCTGAAATCCCATAGTCAGCAGCTCTTATCTACCCTTCCTTTTAATTCTACATAAAATAAAGTGAGATTAATGAGAATGTCAGCTGTTGCACCTGTCAGTGTTAAATGCTGATGGAATAAACACAACATTGAAAGTAGAGCCTGTGTGTTATAACATATTGATGTTTTGCTGCACAAACAAAAAATGTTAGTCAGTAATTTTCTGTTGCATTTTACAGAATCCTTCTTCCAAAATTTTTTTTGTAATCTTTGGTGTTGATATAAGATGTATATATATGTTTACACACTCACACACACACACACACATATATATTATAGATATCCAAAAGTTATTCTTAAATGTATTCCCCAACACTAAACCTACATTTTTTAATAGGTTTACATTCTTATAAAAATAATTCAAAAAATCCCCAGTCAAGACTGGCTGTCAAAACATCTGCACAGTATGACAAACAGCAGTGGATCTAAAGCAATATGAAAAAGTACCTGGACTACTTCACTCAAGTCGCCACTAAAACCACATGTTAAAAAATAGTTTATAGAAAGGGAAGGACCTGCATCTGAGGCCACACCTCAAATCCTGTGTCCAGTTTGGGGCCCTCACTACAAGAAGGACATTAAGGAGCTGTAGTGTGTCCAGAGAAAGGTAACAGAGCTGGGGGAGGGTCTGGAGCACAAGGCTTGTGAGGACCAGCTGAGGAAGCTGGGATATTTTGGCCGGGAGAAATGGAGGCTGTTTTATCACTCTCTATAGCTACCTGAAAGGAGGCTGTAGCCAGGTGGGGATCAGTCTTCTCCCAGGCAGCCAGCAATAGGATGAGAGGACATGGCCTCAGGCTGAGCCAGGGGAAGTTCAGCTCAGACATAAAAAGAAATTTCTTCACAAAAAGGGTTATTAAGGATTGGAATGGACTGCCCAGGGATGAGCTGGACTCACCATCCCTGTAGGTGTTCAAGAAGTACCTGGATGCTGCACTTAGTGCCATGGTGTAGTTGACAGAGTGGTGGTCAGTCAAAGGTTGGATTCAATGATCTTGGAGGTCCTTTACAACTTAAATGATGCTGTGATTCTGTGAATTTGATATTAAAAAAAAAAAAATGCAGCTTTGCATCTTTGCATTTACCTGGCCACACTGCCCTGTATCTCTAGATTGTGAGAGTTGCAGCATGGTTCCAACATGGTGGTAAAAAGACACAGCAGCTTATTGACTCAGAAACAGAAGAGATCAAGAAAAGATCAAGAAAAAGCTCCCCAACAATAGAGGGTTCTGAGAGGTTAATAAACTAGGACCAAAAGAATCAAAGTAGTGTGAAATGTAGTGGGGTGAAATGTAATACTACTACCAGTAATATTGCTGCACTAATGACAAGAAATCTGAACTGATTGCTGCACTAATGACAAGAAATTTGTCATCTGAAGAAAACAAGGCATGTGAAAGACATGACTATCTTAAAATAATGTCTGCATGATTTGGCTTTGTGAAAATAATGAATATTATCCTAAAATGAGTAAAAGCCACAGCAACAATAAAAACTCATTAAATGTAGTCTATACAATTCTCTCTTTCTTCAGAAAAGGAACAGTTAAACAGAATCAGATGCAGAAAATAAATCTACTAGAGATCAGAAGAATCAAATAATAGCACACGAAAAAATCATATCTTGTGCATCCTAGCAAACCAAAACACCTAAAATATCTGATTGTTCTTTCAGTGGAAGAAGACCTACATGAACTGTAGTGGCAGCAGCACTTAAAAAGAATAAATTCTCTAAAACAAAGTCTGGACATTTTAAAGTGTTTTCTAGCCAACAAAAGTAGTGATAGTGAACAAAGTGATAGTTCTTAAATTCATGCAGATGTACATTTAAATTGATATAGGATGATGTACATTTACTTACTAAAGATTAGCTCTTTAGAATTTGGAACATTGCTCCCACACTTGCATCCTACTTTCCTACAAGCCAACTAGTAAAGCTGGAAGTTGCACAGAGAGAAAAGTAAAAGAAAAAGCTGAAGGTCTCTCAATGGGTTAATACAGGAAATCTGTTATTTTATCTTTACCCTTGGTCTTAAAATACAGAATGTATTCCAAAATGAGGATTGAGAGAGGAAATAATCCACCTCATTCAATTCTGTATGATAATTGATTGCTTTCCTATAAAAGGAGATGCAGTATCATATATAAAATTAAGATTCACTACTAACCTGCAGAATAGAAGATCTATCCTGTGATAAGAGGAGTATCTATCACTCCACTCCCACACAGCCACACTAGAAAGACCTAAGAATCTCTAATCTTTGCAGACCACATTATGATATGATCAGTTATATTTTAGCTCAGAGAAATAAAATTATTATTGTATCCCATTAATTTAAATACTCTTTAAAGCAAAAAATGAAGCAGACTGAGACTGATTTGTGGCAGATCTCAGTTAGAGCTAATCCTTCATAGTCCTCCTCAGCAGCCATGAATGTGTGGGTTTGCAGCTCACTGCTCTATTTGCAGGAATTGTACCAGACCCAGAGTTATTACTTTACAGGGATTGCACTTCCACAGAACAGAATACACCTTACACCACCAACTGGGCAACAAATATTAGCAAATTTGAAACACAAAGATACACAACACCACTAGTTAAGGAAGATAGGATTTCAAACCTTACCTTACTACTATACTATGTTTTTCATAAGAGAACTGTAACAACATGAAGCTGAAGGTTCCAGCTCTCTTCACTTGACTCTTCCATTAAATACAGAATAAAACTTCTGTGACAACACAAAGCTAAACCTGCTTCATCTGCACGTCACACTGATTGCTGCCTGTACTGCCAAGACAAGCCAGAGCCCAGTAAAACATGAAGCAAAATTCATTATGCCAGACTGATCTATTCCTACCAGAATTTAGAAGCAGGCAATAAAATCAAACTTTTGCAACTATTCTATACATGTTACTATGGAAACTTAATAGGCAGGTGTTTTTTTTTTTCCTTTTTCTTTTCACATATTTTAATTTATTAGAAAGTCAAACAATGTCATAAAATCACTTAATCATTTTGGTTGGAAAAGACCTTTAAGATCATGAAGTTAACCTGACACTGCCAAACCCATCACTGAGCCAAGTCTTTCAGGAGGATTCAAAATCTTTTGTAAGCTGAGAGGAGGTGTGAGGTAGCATTCATTATTTATTTTCCTAAAAAACAACACACTCAGAAACAAGTTTCACCCTCCAGTAAGTGAAAGGAGAATTACACACTCAAGAGTACAAATTTAGCAACCCTTGCCTAAGGATTTTTGGCAAATGCTTCAAATAAAAATTAACATAACCCCCAACTGAAATGATTTTAAAAGTGCACATGAAAAGGTGGAAAAATACATGATGTGTGGTTTAAGAATGGAGGAAAATCTATAATGTGATTTGGGAAGAACACACAGGAATTGGGGTTTTGTCTCCTCATTGTGTCGAATATATCTTCTCTAGCTGTTTTGAAAGATTTTTTAATTGGTCTCTCTGATACAGTAAATAAACAGTGACTGGTACTAAAAGGTATAGATTAAAGATAATGGAAGAGAATGTTTTAGGGTGGATGTTTCATTTAACAAGATTTAATCCCACTGATACTTTAAATGTCAGAAAGGAAAGTGAGTACACTAAGACCCAAAATGATAAATATCAGGCACGTCCATCAAAGTCCAACAGGAGTGTATTTGTGACCCCGCCGTGTTCTGGGTTTTGTAGCAGCAGTTGATCAATTAAGTCATTCTTAGCCATATAGAAAATAAAAATGCTTTCTCTCACCTTGCCTTACTCTTGTTTCCAGCCTTCTGTGTCTGCCCTGACTTTTTGTCTCCAAGAAGTATCTCACAACCCCTCCTCAGACACCAGCCTGCCTGCTTTGCCCATGCCTTCCCCAGGAGAAACAGCACCACCTCAGGCTACCCACAGTATCCAAATGTCAGAAATAGAGATGTGGGGAGCAGCACAGCCAATGACAACATGCAGCATCCCAAACTGTAACAAACTTCCAAAGGAAGAAAAGGAATAATTTTAACAGTGGTAAAAAAGTTCCACAGAACCAGCCATTTTGAATATTTAAATTAAAATGCCACATCTGTTTTTGCCTTCTGTCTGTATACACTGCTGTGATCATTTCAGATAAATATACTGTGTCTTTTGTTGTTGACTTCTTAAGAAATAGCATGATTGAATATGATGTTCCCTTCCCCCTCAGACAACTCCTCTTGAATTTTAATGCTTCATGATTCTCTTGTCATCTTTGTAGAGAACAGTATTTTCCATAAACACTCACTTCAATATAAAATTTCACAAAGCTAAAATGACAATGAGGCAATGCTAAATTTACATACCTGAACTGGAAAATCAAGTCCACAGGATGCAGTACAAGTAATAGAAACAGCCAATAAATGTTTAATTTTTAGGATAGCTTTTAAAATTCTTTTAGTAGAATAACTTTCAAGTTGAGTAAAATTGGCCATTTTCCCTTTTATTTCTTAGAAACTTTATTAAAGATAAGAAAACTCACTACATAATGATGTAGCAATATTAGCACAGATACTATTACATTTCAGTTTTGTAAGATATTGCCTCTAACAGTGGAAAGGACATCTACCTCAGCACCTTTGCTCCAATCATTAGACAGCACACTTACATAAATTCTGGCGACTTTCTGAAATGAGGCAAAAAAACCCCCAAAAATGGAAAAAAATACAGAGTCCAACATCTTATCAGCTGTTATTTAATAATTTGCCTATTTCTTGTATGTGTGTCTGTCTTAAGAAATAAAAATGCATAGAGCTTTATTACTTGTGCACTGCAAGGCCAGCCACAATTTACCACATGCACCAACTTTTGAGTAGTATGTTGTGTCAATCCTCAGGTCCCCACATTAAAAAAGTGACATAACTGCTCCACATCTGAAGGAAACAGGCATTTGATAAATAAACAAAAAAGACCCCTACACAGATTTCAATAGTAGCCACAGCCTGCAGGGGAAACTAGAGGGCCAAACTTGCCTTGACTTAGCTGGTGCAGGCATCTGCAAGAAAACATTCACCAGAGAGCTGGCTTGGTGAGAACTTGGACATCCCAAGGTATCTTGCTGCCCATAATCTCCCTTTTAAGTTTTTTGGAGAAGTGGCTGCATCTGATGAGAAAGTGTCCTTATGAATCAGTGAGGGACCTGCACAAGCTGCTGACCAAGTTTACTGACTGTGAATAACCCAGGGCAGCTGAAATGACAGTGTGAAAAATGCTAATGTGGCTATTGTTGTAGATGCCCCAGCAGAACGTGGCCACAGAACTCTGCAGGCTATAGAAGAAGTTTCTCACTTCTCCAGTTGAATCTGAACCTTCTCTCTAGCAAACAACTCAGTTTTTTCTAGATGGATGGAGGATTTGTACCTACAGCAGCGAACAAAAGTAGTAAGTAATTCTGGGTGTGCTGCAGAATTTTAGTCATAAATGCAATAAATTAAGACAGCATAAACAGTGAAATTATGTAATTCAGCCCCTATTTAAAAAAAAACTGAAAGAAAAAGAAGGAAGCATAGCATTTTATAAAGAAAATACCAATCTCTTTTTTCTATTGTGCCACCCAAAGAACTTGCATTTATTTAGACCAGCATGTGACCGTAGGAAGTAACTGTTAAGGAATGCCAACAAGGGAATCAGCTGTTTTCCATATGTGTGCCATGATGGAAATGAGAAAACAAAGACAATTAAGAAACAACCAAAGCTGATGTCGTCTAAATGTTTTAATTTTGTTTCAAATGAAATGAAATGTGATAGAGTGGACCAAATGCACAAATCCCAGTCTTCAACTGCTGGTAGAACAATGTCTTTCAGTCAGAAGAAACTGTATAAGGAAACAGAATTTTTTAAATTAACAGTAACAAAAACACCAAAATGCACACAAAAGCCCCCAAAACTGAGAAAAGAAATGTAAAAGAAAAACAGTTTCACAGTAGAAAGCATAATGAATTAATTTATAAGCCTCTGAAGAGGAGTATGACCAACATGACCCAGCAATGCACATCCACAGCCCAGAAAGCCAACCTCATCCCGTACATCTTTATCCTCCTTCCTCTTGGAATTTCTATCAGCTGAACACAGCTGGAATCATGAGTGGTAGTTAATGTTTGTTCCTTTCTGTACCTTTTCTGTCTTTTTCTTTTTCTAATTACCTCTTCTCAGAATTCTGAGTAACATTTTGAGAAATCTAAAGTCACATAGGCTTGGAGTTTCCTAAGTTTAATGGGCTAATCTAATGTTCTGTGGAATGTTTTAAGTTGGTTGAATGTTGCTCAAAAGCTTTTGCCAAAGTTCTCTGATTTTCTAAGTTGCCAGTAAAGGCTTTTTTGTTGCTTCGACCTCTTGAGAGTATCTTGTTGCTATTTCTCCCATGCCTCTAACTCAGAATATGTAAAGAAAAGAAAGCCCTTTTAAGTGTCTCATCAAGGTTTTAGTGGCCTTATTGCCAGTTGGAACAAGTCCAGAACCAAGCTGATCACAGGGCTGAAGGACCTCTTGTAGAAGGACAGGCTGAGAAAGTTTGGGCTGTTCAGCCTGGAGAAGAGAAGGCTCCAGGGAAAACCTTATAGCACCTTCTAGTACTTCAAGAGGACCTGCAGGAGAGCTGGAGAGGGACTCTGCACAAGAACATGTAATGACAGGATGTGGTGGAATGGCTTTAAAGTAAATGAGGGTATATTTAGATAAGGATGAGTTATTGAGGAGAATTTTTTCACTGTGTGGATGATGAGGCATTGGAACAGGTTGCCCAGAGAAGTTGTGGATTCCCCACTCCTGGAAGTGCTCAAGACCAGACTGGATGGGACTTTGAGCAATCTGGTCTAGTGAAAGGTGTCCCTGCTCATTAAGGTCACTTCCAATGCAAACCTTCTGTAATGGCAAGAGAAGCAAAGAAGCTGTATACGTCCCAGTAAGGGAGGGGAGGCAAAAATCAGGAAGACAGCAGGAGTACTTAATGAGTATTTTGCAAGAGTATCTGACAAGCAAAGCCATTCAAAATTGATTAAAATTATGATGAAGATGGTTCTCCGAAGTCCAGTGAGTCAGAAGGATATCTTCCAGGCAATGGATGGAGTAATTCAAGCGCAATCTACAAAACTTGATCAAGGGGAGGGCATAAAAGCTGCAGTGAGAAGCACTAACATTAATTTGGCATGAGTGGCAGTGCTCTTGTTCCTGTGGTGAGGTTACATTTTTGGAATCGGAAGGAGGCCAATGAAATAGTGGGAAGGGGAAGCAGCAGTACAAACCCCTAAGCAGTACTAGCTAAAGAGAACATCTTGAATATTTTCTTTGTGAATGCCTGATTATCAGAACTGGACAGCGTTGGCATTCTGTTTGGGTTTGTTTTTCAGGAACGCAGCCAGAGTAAACCCAAGGAAACAATCTAGAAGAACACAATGATTTTTTAGGAAATAGAAGTTTTAATCAGAAGTGTTTACCTTTAACAAACAAGGGTAATCCTTATGCTTGCAAAATCCAATTCTTGAAGACAAACCTCCTGATTTCAATTAAACCATGAATATGAGTAAAGACAAATAATTTTGGTGGTTTGAAGTGTCCTGGCATTCCTTTGTTCTTCAGATTCAATCAGAACACATGAGCAAGATAAAAATCTTCTATTAGAGTCAACTTCTCTCAGCTTGCATAAACAAAAAAAAAAAAAACCAAAACCCACAGTTCCTTCTGTTTTGCAAAATGCTGGGCATGGCTGATTAAAATAAGAAGGGGAAAATGGCTACAGAATGGCGACAGGTATCCAGTGGGCCTCTCCACTTCTTGAATACTTGAATACTTTCTACAATCCAGTCTTGAAAACTGTGTACTTTGGAAGAGTGAAACTCCTTAGACCAAGGGAAAGTCCCAGTTTTACCATCCACCACAAGATGAAAGAGAACCAACCACGACAGAACACAAAAACAATCAACAAGTAACATCCCCAAGTTCAAATTTCTGCATAATACTGTCCATATAAACAATGGAGTTTGAGTTTTTCTCAAACTCTGTGTCATTCTTCCTACTGATGTGAGGAAGCCTAATTGGAAGGCAAGTTTCTGTTTTATGAACATCTCTGAGGGAAGATACGTATATTCAAATTATGAAAGAAAAAAAATCCCTGTTGCAAAATGAATAGGTACATCCCTTGACAATCTAACCTGGCAGTTAGAAAACTCATCTGGGAGGTGGGAAGCCTAGATTCAATCATTTGTTCTCTCTTATTTAAAGAACTGGCAACTTCTACCTCCCACTTAACAGCCCCAAGACTAAGGCTCATTTTCCCACACCAAATTCCAACTTAGAACCATTTGTTGCTTCCCCTAACTAGCAAGGAATCATCTAAGCAGTACTATCAAATATAATTTGAATTGCATTTTTATAGTAAGCCATCTGCATCTTCTGCTCTGGCAGAGTTATGTAATGAATTACAGACAGGACTATCACTTTCTGTGACATGCAAAAAATGACAGCAAATAGCAGCATATTTTGAAAAAATATTCCGTTTCTGTGAATGCTGCAGTAGAAGACAGATAAACATCTATTTGGCCTGCCTTCCTTCCAGCAGTATTAATGAAATTTCAGCTATGGCAGAGACAGTAAAAAAGTAAGAGAAAATTTGTTTTCCTGTATTTCAAATTGGCTTTATCCAGCTCATTCAGGAGGGATGTAGCAAAAAAAAAATCCTGAATAAATAAGGCAGAAAATGCATGCAGTGATGTCCCAGGAGCCAGCAAGTTAAGCTAAATTTTCTTTAAGAAAGTGTATTCATGGCCGTATGCTTCCCAGCCTCAGGCAAGAGCCTTCCAGATTTTTAAATGTTTAACTCCAATGAAAAAGGTGAAGGTATTGCATCAAATTTTCCTTTGTGAAGTATAAATTGGACAGAAACTTGAAGCCATCTTATTTTTGAACAAACCATACAATGAGAACAGTCTTCATAAATTTTACAAAGAGAAAATATCTTTGACAGCTCTTGACTTTCTAATTTTTGGGGTTTTTTCAGGTGCTTTTATACCTTCTTCCTTTCATCTATTCCTCATACAGTCAATCAATCCTATGTCAGGTCTTCTTTTTTCCCCTACTCTTGTAAGGCATTTATTTCTCCTGATAATGATATGTCTGTTTCTTTTGTCTTCACTACAGAATCTCTTGGTATTTATTGTTTTAAAAACTTCTGTCCCCTCTTTTCAGAGCATTAACTGGAAGGTTGAAAATATGAACAATAGAGACAGATGCTTGCTTTAATAACCCTCTGTTTTCAAGGACCTCATCCATAAATTTTGAACATTGTTTACTAATTTAAAATTGAACTCTGACTACTAACTTCCAGCTTTTGGCCTTCACCTATTACTGCCGCATTTACTTTTCCAGAGCCCATTTGTTTCTAATCATGGTGTCCCTCAATCCTCATTCCAATAACCTTTTAGTTAAAATACTTCAAGTCAGCAAACTTCCAGTCTTTCAACTAGCACACAATCTAGGATTGCATCCCAAGTCATAGGTGGAATTATGAGTCCCAGCACTTTTCCAGCACTAAAACAGCAATATGTAGGTGCACCCCAGCACCTCTCAGCTCTCCACCACCACCCCTCCAGCACTTGGTTTTCTTGGAAAGAGAAAGAAGCTGTGTTTTCTCTCACTGATTTCTCAGTATAGACAACATATGGCTCAAAACTGTGAGGCAATCTGCTCAGAGTCTGGCTGCACTCTCAGCTCTAACTCAATACAGCTTTTCACTTGAAGTTTCTATGAGTGCAATTCCTTGGGGACAGCATTGAAAGACAGCCCCAGTTCATCTCACATCCAGCTAACTCAAGCCTGGTTCGATCAGCTTGAATAGACTTCCATTTGTACAAAGAAAAAGGAAAAAAAAATGCATTTTCCTTTGCCCATCCATATGTGGCCCCTCAAAATCCAGTCTCCCACCTGCAACTCTTTAAGCTATGTATGCAGAAGGAAACATGAAACAGAAGGATTTCTTCCCCTCTGGATAAATTAAATCAATTCCCCTGTCATGCACTACTGCTAAGGCACTGCCATCTAGTGAGGAAAATCAATATAACAAAGAAAGAGGAAAAATAGAAAGGAAAAAAAAATATAGAGCATTTACAAAAAGGCAGATGAAATTCTATTTACGTACATCAAGTTTGAATACCGATTCATGATATGCATAACATTCATCATTCCACTTTATGGCAAAGCACTGAAAACCTCCCTTTTAAGGAAAATCCCTGACCTGACAGGCTGCAATGGATTCCATTAGATGGTACTGCATCATGTCAGACAAACTCGGCAGAGACCTTAGTCCCAGCAGCCTCATTTGGTGTAACTCTGTGAAACTAAAATTCTACAGCATTTAATGGTAGGAATCTCTCCGTAGAAAATAGCTATTTCGTGATTGCCACACATTTTACTGCAAATTTACAGTTCCAAGAATTGATTCTCTAAATCATGTTATATGGAAAGCATTGTAACACAGCAATCTGAAAGACCAGAAAATCAGAAATTTTTGGATTTTGCCACTTTTTGTACTAGCTGGAGATTTTCTCTTGTCTTCCAAACATTCCTTTCCATGCGTCCCCAGTTTCCTTTGTTTTATGTCTTGTGAAATTACCTACAACTGTTCAATGAACATGCAAAGGATTTGACCTGTTTCGCTTGGACCAACTTTGTACAGATGAAGTTAAGTACACATGACACAAACCAATGGAGCACAGATAGGATAAAATTAGAAAAGTTGCAGAGCCCTCATAAAGACCAGTGATTATAAACACCTTTATATTATTTAGTATTTCTACAACATGTTGTAATCTCTATATTACTGCCATTATCATCAAGAATGTTAAACACTTGATTAACACTGTTGCCAACTTCTTTCCAGAACTGCAGCAAGAGAGTTTCATATATTGCTGGCACAGACATTCTGTATCATCCTGAACAAAATACAATACTATACACATTCTGTATCATCCCTCTCTAGAATACAAGCCACATCAATGACTGAAAGTTCTCACAACACAAGCCAAAGGGTTTTGAATACTGTGCCACTTGAGTTTTGATTTATATTTAATGTGGACAGAGAGGGACAGACTAGCTGACACCATCAAGACATCCAGATGCTCTCCTAGTGGATGTAGGTGAGGTCATAACAAGGGTATCTGTACCAATCTGCCCAATCCCTCCATTGCAATAAATAGTGATGGAAATACACTAGGTCTTAACAACATATGCCTCACCTAGAAGAATAACTTTGGAGAAGAAAATATATTACTAGGCATAACTGACACAATTTCATTGATATTGAGTGTTTTGACAACCTGCAATTGACACAAGAACTTACTTAAGATCTTTTTATTATGCTGCTTCCCTATGATCATGTATCTGTATTTGACTATAAGGTGTCAGTCAAAGCAAACAATATTTCTATTTTAGTTTGTTGTCATAAGGGAATTTTTAACAGCACAAAGAACCTTCAGCTACATCACTTCAGCAATCTTTCCAGTAATGTGGGAAAAGCAAGAGGAATATCCAACATTTTTTTATAATCCTAGTTACTAGTCCCTCATGTTCTATTCTCACATTAAAATTTCAAGAAGGAAAAAATTTAAACTGTTGAAACATCCTAATAATTAACTACCTTGTATTTATGATATGCATCCTTTCTGCAGTGTTTTGCTAACAAGTAACTCCATACTGTTCATATTTCCTTTACTATTATTTTTTTAATAGTAAAAAAGGCTACAAAAATAATCCTCTTCAACATTTTTGCAGTTGCTGCATAAATTGATTCAAGCTATGCTAGGGGAAAAATACAGAAGCTGAAAATCAGCAGCAAAAAAAATATGCCACAATAAAGGAACTCAACACTCATTAAAACTGTCAAAGAAATCCAAGGCAGTCTGTCACCTTTATGAGAGATAGCACCAGAATTGCTCTAAAGAATGACAATAAAAATTATTTTAAACAGTGGTGATTTTCTAAATTTGTGACAGTTCTTTCTTTAAGCAACATGTGGTCAACAATGACAGCGCTATCCAATAAGTGGTTTGATTACTTTTTCAGACACTCTCTTGACTGTGGTATATTTAAAAATTCTATGGATTTGAACTTGGGCCAGAAAGTCCTACCAGAAACTTTATCCTGAAGCAATTGTTTCCATTCTGATAGGACACACTGACGTAAGTAAAAAGACAACATAAAGCTAAAGCTTTGAAGTTTATGACTTTGAGAATAATCAGAATTTATAGCTTTCCAGCACCTACTTAATTTACCTTCAGCAGTTCACTTCCCCTTTTCTGAGGAGTGCTGTCAAATAGCCAATGTCAATGTAAATCACATCAGAGAAGAGAACCAGAAGGTTACTTAGGAGCAGTCCAACCTCCTGCTCAAAAGCATGGTCAGTAATGAGGTTGGATCAGGTAAGCAGGGCTTGATCCAGAGAAGTCCTGAAAGCCTCAAAGGACACACACCATGCACAGCATCACTGCACAGACTGTTCCAACACCCCCTTAATGAAGGAAATGTTCTGCCTTTCACCAAGGAACTTTTAAGTCTATTAGGAAGCTTGAAGGCTGACTTGTATGTGCCTACCATATGTAACGTTTAACACTCTTAATTTCCTGATCCACAGTCTAAAACCATATACCTTTTTGAACTGAAATTATGGCAACATGCTCTGGACCAGCAGTAATAGTCTAGTAATTGGCAATAGTCTTGCTACATGACTGCTTGATAATAAATAGCTTTTACTAGCATTGCTTTCACTGCTGCAAACTGACCCAATTGAGCAAATTAATGAATGAGAGCTAACCACTACTAGAAAGCAAGGTGAATTTTGATAAAATGTCAATTTCTGGATTGCTAAACCTACACTATAACCACAGGATAAGGAAGGAAAGAAATAAGTGTAGTTTACTGCCAGTCACAGAGGTGATAAGAAAAACTAAATTTTCCAAACCAGCAGTCTAAATTCAAATTTTTCTATCCCTGCTGCTCGCCTGGTGCTCAAAGTGTAGATGGAAATTTTCACTGAACTTGACTGGATTTTCTGAAAATACATTCAAGATTGAAAGCATTGATTTGGAAGCCAATTTTAGTCTCATATTATTCTCAAATGAGATTCATTACATGGTTCATTAAAAAGGTTAACTATTTTTGCTTGTAATCTCACTATGATGACAGGATAATTCTGATTTCAAAATCATGTATTTAAATATTTTTAAAAAACAAAGAATGTCTTCTCAATGTTCAGAATATTTTTTCTGTGTTCAGAAAATGCAGCTAAGCAACCACTCCAGGTTCCTTTGTACCTTTATGCATCACGTGTGACAATACAAAAAGTCTTCCATACATCATTAATATTAATTATAAATGAAAAAAAATTGGCATAGTCTGAAAAGCAAATAATTTTTCTATTTTTGTAATTTCAGGTTACTTATTGCTTATAACAACTGCTTTTCTCCCTCCATACTTTGCAGACAAATAAACAATATTTAGATTAACTATATTAAGTTTGAGGTTACTATTGAATTTAAGCTGCTTCAGCAGCATGGTTGCAGGAACACAAACAGTGTGCCATAACTCTGCATAAATATTAGTTAGCTGCAACTCTGGTCTTACTGGTGCCTTTGAGAAAGAACCCTTTGGTTTTCATGCATAAAAATAACTCAGGGAGTTATTTCTCAGGTATTTTGTGCTATAATAAGTTTTTTAATTGTGGAATGCCCCACCCTGACTCGTTGCTCTGGCACTGAAGCACACCTGTGACTATGGTGCCTGGCCGGAGGTCATTGGAAGATGCAGGTTTTGACTTTATTGCTGGTATTCAAAGAGGCAGACATGGGAATATATATAAATAATATAAATATAAATATATATATATATACCCATGGGACACCCCCAGGGCTGTACTAGCCCTGACAGACCCACTAGGTTTCCCCAGCCTGCCCAGGGCCCATTCCAGCTTCCCCCCTCAGGATGGCAGAGCCCAAGGCAGCAGCACAGACACCCTCCAGCTCCCCATGGCCTTACACCCACTTTGCCAAGTGCACCCAAAAGCACCATGAGCCCCACGTATGCTTTTGGCAAGGGTGAGCAATGCTCAGCCTTGCTCCTAAGTCCCTGTCAGACCCCTCAAACTAGAAAAGCAAAACCATCTTCTGAAGCCATGGACTTGCACAGGCCATGCAGTTTTTATTCCTGGCATCCCTAGAAATGGGATTTAGGAAGGAAGCACTGCCAGGAGACAGTAGCTGGGGAACTGATTAGACAGAGAGCATTTAGCCTAATCTCCTCTGCCACGAGCACATTCTGCTTCCTGCAATTAAATGTGATCACAGATGCAATTATTTAGGGGCATAATTCCACAAATTTAAACACCAAACTACTTCTGCTACAGGTGGAAAAAATAAATACTGAAAGTAGAGGAATAAAAATTTGAGTGTTATGACTGGAGGCTGAACTACTAGGCAGCTAAAAGTCACATGAAGATATAAACTTAGCAGGTTATGAGGTAAAACTTCAAAAATTCCATTAACCTTCAAGTATCTAAATAACAAACAGTTCTGAAAAGTTTTTCCCTTCTATCCCAAAGAATTACAGGGTTGTTTTGAAGCCAAAGGACGTCATTATCTGCTACTCCATATGTTTTAGGGGGAACAAAACTCCACAGACTGTGTCTTTCTCTGTCTATAAGATTTAAAGAGGTTATATTCACTTCCTGTATCCCCAGAAACAAACTGACAGTGTGGAGATGAGAAATATATATTTGCAAGCTACGACAATATTAAGATAGGTAAACAAGCACAGCTTTCTGAGAGACTGGTAATAGAAAATAGAAATCTATGGGTCTTGGGAAAGTAAAAATTCCAAGCAGGACTGCTAATTACAGTGGTCTTAGCTCCATTCCCTAAAGAGTTTTGCTTTACTTTTTAAATATGATAAGGTTTAACTACACATAGTTCTCCAAAGATGGGGTTCTTCAATGGTAAGTCAAGCAGAAAGGCAGGTGTGGGATTTGATGCCAAAATGTTGAAATTAAAAGAGGATAGAAACAATTTTGCTTGAACAACAGTTCCATTCTATCTTGCATCATAAATAGCCAAATTATTTTGTCCTTTCTTTTTTTCCCCCTGAAGTCCATGTAGCTTCAGCAATATCGATCAGCATTTGTATAAAGCTGTATAATGGTATTTTAAGAAGGACAGAATGAGTGATATTTATATTACCATACACTGGAAAGAGGCAAAAATAGATGGAAAGGCAAGAGTAGCCATGCCTCTGCTTTGTTTCAGAACTGCTCAAAAGCCACAGTAGGCATTAACAACAGAAATAGTAACAGCTGTCTGAAGAGAACAATACTGGTGAGTGACTGCCTATAAAAGGGTGACTGTGAGAAGAAAGGGAAAGAAAATGTGTTTACTAAGAAAAGCTAGCAAAAAGTATTGTTTAGTTTTAATCTTTCTCCACTGTATTATCTACACATTACACTAATTAAATTGTTGGCACTCAATTTTACTGATTTATTTTATCTGCCTTCTAGCCCTTCTGTAGTTGATTTTCATATTATTTTGTATTCATGAGTTTCAATGAGAATGAAAAAGCTTGGATTAAGAACCAGAGTGTTAGAGAATAGTTCTGTATACACAAACTGGACATTTGTCATTGCTCTCGTAGTTTTGCAGGTATGGTGGTTTAAATGATGATTTGAGTAACAAAAAGAGGGGGAATCTCATTTAATTAAACTGTTAGTAAGAGGTTATGAAATTAACCCTTTCACAGAAAAAATATTTACATAATCATGAATATATGCAATACTGGGTCTTTTTGCTCCTATCATTAAATAAAGAGTTTCACAGATCCCTGTGACATATATAAAATATTCACTAATACAAAGCTTTTAGAATGATAGTACATTTCCAGTAACTTCTGTGGAATACACTGACATAGTTGTAATCATTGAAAGAACCTCTGAACATCTAAATTCAATAAAATATAGAAGAATTTCACCACTAACTTAAGTTGCAGGAGAATGTTTACAACAGAATGTGACAAGAGTCCCTGAGCACTAGTACTTCTCTCTTTGGGAATATTTGTTAATACTACTAAAGGGTAAAACCCAGCAGGCATGAAAGACAAAAGATACAAATGCATCTGAAGGTTATTGTTGTTCGCTTATGCAAAAAATAAAATACACTGACTTAGTTTCTGAATATTATCTTTCTGCTAATGCAAAGAGAACATCTCTATAATTATTAAATACAACTGAACATATGCTAGGCAAAGACTTGGAATCCTTACCTTCATTTATGAAAAAAAACCAATTATGTTGACTATTCCCCTCAGTTTCCCAGTAGTTTCTTCTACCCCTGAAGAGGTGTGCAGAATACCTGCTTCAGTGCACTGGTTGCCATGAGCAGTTGCACTCGTTACGGAATTGTTGTCTCTGCATTGAGTTATTCACAGAATTTTTTTAAAGGTGTTTTACCATTCCCTTCAACAGGAAGAACTAATATTTTTTATTCTATAAGCTACTCTAGTTTTCTTTTTTTGCTAAGTGCATGTCATTGGGACAGAAACAGGTCAGGTACAGGGCACATGACTGGAGCAGTACAAAGCCAGCCCAGAGGCAGCGGCAGCCCCCAGAGGCTGCAGCTCCTGTCTCTGCACCTCTTGCTCAGAGCCTCTGCCACAGGGTCCAGGCGTGTTAGGAACAGTGAGAAAGGGCACAACTACATTTTGACCCAGCTGCTCTCAGCTGCAAGATATTGATGAAGGAATCATTGCACCAGCTGAAGCTCAGAGCAGTCTTCACACTGCTTAAGGCCAGGCAGACCCCACAGCACAAGGAATGGGCAAACACACTCCAGATCCATGAAGGCACAACTCCTCTTTTGAGCAGCCCTGGGAGAGACAACATACAAGTAACCTCACAAAGAAATAGTATTTGCATAAAAGTTTTTAAAGCATTCTATTCCTCTTGTTGCTAGAATCATGAAGCTCATTAACTCCACTGTGATTTTTCCTGGTGAAGTCCCCAAAATATTTAGAGCTGTGATGATACGAATGGAGTTGCACCTTGCAGCAAGATGCACCCTTTAGTTTGTCTTCTGAAGCTACACTGTCAAAATGCAAAAAACATGGTAAGTTTAGCTACCACAATCTTATAAAATGCAACCAAAATGGAATGGCACCAGTTTCTAAAGTTGCCATAAAAATTACAAATCATCACTGCTTAATTCCTGATGGGATTTTGTCTATTAGAAACAGTTACAAAACCAAGTTACCACTTGTGTAGTTTGAATTTCACCTTTATGTGACGGACTAGCACAAGGCTATTTGTTGCTTCAGTCACAGTGAAGTTGCAATTTTGAATGGAACTTGATTATTCTCAGTTTCACACACTGTTGGTCCTTATATATATGATTAGTTCCATTTAGATAAAAAAAAAAAAAAAACAAAAAGGAATTAATTCTCTTAATATTCCTGAATTTATATGAGGTAAAAGCTAAATGTGCAATTACTGGCTTAAAAATAAAATATTTTAAAAATACAAAGGGTTTAAATGAAAGTACTCAAATTCTGCTGAGAATCATATTTTACACATAGGGCTTTTTTTCTCCTAACATTTATTCAATATATGAATTTTAAGTAGACTATAAATTACTTCTTCTGAAAAAGAACATGCAGTTTGATCAAGCTGGAGTGAACAACCTTCACAGGAAATCCATCATGAAGCATTTGATTTGCTAAAGCAAAATGGAATTTGCCTAGTAATTTTTTTAAGGATTTTCCACTGGACTTCCAGTGGCTTGGTTTATAAAAGAGCTATGATTTGAGTGGCATTAGCACTCCATATGCTTTAGGAAAAAAAAACAAACAAACATGTCTTATAAGGAAAAGTGAAACAAAATCTTCCTTGGATATAAAAATAACATCAGTTTGTTAGGTTAAGATCTCAGCTGGTATAGCGCCTTCAACTTTTTTCAATCACAGTCAAATAACCACTAACAAAATAAGCAGTCTGTAGCGTGAAAAAGCCCTGCAAACACAACCACGGCCAGTTTAACTCTGTAACAGACTTCTTACAGTAAAGTACTCCAAAACTGGAGAAAGAAAATCTGAAGAAAAATCTGGGAGCAAGCGCAGAGCAGGGCTGCACCATTCGCCTCTCTTGCAGCACGTGACACCCAGGAACTGCTGAGCTGCTGAGACAACGTAGGAGAATGCTGAGCTGGCTGCAAGCTCCACCAAGCACCACAGCAGTCTTGAGCTGCTCAGGACCCCAGCAGGGTGAGATGGATGCACACCACCCTGTGCACTTTCCTTCTTGACCCATCTGGGTATTGTGAGCTCATCCTCACACTGGTAACACACCAGAACACGAGCAATTGCTTCTGGCCGCTTTGCCCAGGCCATGCTGGTGCTCAGCTGGACCAAGAAAAGGACCATTCCTGATACACTTCCCTCCTCACAGCCACAGGATCTTACTTTTGACCTCTGAGAGAGCTGCCTGAGCAGCTTTTAATTTATGGACACCTGTGTGTGGAACTATGGCAAGAAAGGGGATACTCAATGAGCAACCTCGTGGTGCAAATCTCAGTGAATTTTTGTTTGCCATGCAAATTCTCACCACAGTGTAACAAATGTGGTATTTGCAGCAAAGGAGAAGGCCAGCCATAGTGAAATACCAGCCACATCATACTGAGAAAGCAAACATTGCAAAATATATTTTATTAGCAGTAATGTTTTAATTTTAAATTATCTGCCTGGAAATTAAAATAAAGCTTTTGTATGCATAACTTCTGTGCTTGAACAGTAGATAACTACAATTTTGTGTTGACGCTAAAGAAAAACTAAATAAGATTTGCTCATCTTACTGTGAAAAAATATACATTTCCCAGCAACTACTGCCATAAATCCTTGAAAATCTATGAAATTATATGACACCAAGAAGTGGCTCTCCTGAAAAATATTACAGATCCAGCAAAGTCAGCTTTTCTAACGCTGTCACTTTTTCCCCCAAGTAATCCACAAGAAATACCAGTCTGGGATAATATCAAAACCAGTGTGTTTCCATTTCCTGACATCAGAAATAACAGCTGCTTCCATGAATTCTTGCTTATTCTTTATCTAGCATTGATCCTGGTATATAATTCCAGGATAATTGGTTTTCTTAGTTAATCTCTAATTCTATTTTTTAAATACCACACAACATTTTCAACACTCAGCTCTAAATATTTTAAAGGCTCCACAATACTTAAAATATGATTTTACTGTAGTAAGACCAGAAACTGGAGACAATAGATAAAATGTGATCACAAATCATTGTATTGAGTTATGCATATTTTGAAAGAAGTGTAAAAAAAAATCAAGAGGTTCCTGGCATAGTTTTTCACTGCTAGCAGTGTGTTTATATCAGCTGTAGAGGAATGCAGGTTATTTTAATTTTCTATTAGAAAGTCAAATCTGTTCAAAGTTCTTTTTAATCTCATACTTTAAAATAATTCTGAGATAAAGTCTATTGGTTGAAATGATGGCTAACATCAGAATACCAGTTTCAGTAGACTAGATTATCACACTTTATATCAAGTGGCAGCATAAAAGTAATATTGTTATATTATTAATCATATGGCTACACACTTTGACTCATCCCTTTGCATTCAGGAACATTTATTTTGGAAGAATGACAAGATAAGAAGCAGTCTATTATTTACATAATTTTAAGCTGTATTAAGAGTTGAGCTGAAATTATAAAACAGAACACCCTAAAGTTCTGCAGCAGTTTTCCAAAGCCAAAGGACTGCCTACAAAATCTCTCTTTAAACGGCTTTGCTCAATAGTCCTGTCAGAAGCAATATTCTAGATCTTGAAACTGTTAGAAATCTGAAGCTTTTCTATACTGTGCTTGTGATACTGATTTAATCCTTCACATCACCTCACCACACTAAAATTTGTACTCTAATCTTTGATACTATGGTTCAGGTTCAAAGTAAACTGTCTGAATTTATCTCCATGTGTCACAGAGATGTAACTTCCTTGGTCTCCTTTTTCTCCTCAATGTCTCACATATATTTATTCCAGATTAAAAAATTCCACCAAAGATGCAGTGGTGGATGGAGAAGAGCTTGACACGGTCACAGGAACTATGTGCAGGATGGCTCTCACACCACTCTGCCCTTGGAAGAGCAGTTTAGGGTTATGTGCCAACCCACCAACCCCTCACTACCCCAGTGGATGCTGAACTGGATTTGGCACTTACAACACCTCAATGTATTTAACACGCAATGACAAAATCAATGTCGGTTAGGTTTCACTGTTGTTGTTGGGTGGTTTTGTTTTGTTTATTTTGGGGGGGGGGGGGGGTGTTTGTTTTTTTTTTTTCCTTTTTTTT
>JAYDZK010000202.1:47155413-47187680 GCA_034509185.1 Euphonia xanthogaster | reverse complement strand
AAAAGGAAAAAAAAAAAAAAAAAAAAAAAAAAAAAAAAAAAAAAAAAAAAAACACACACAAAAAAAACCACACACACAAAAAAAAAAAAAACCCAAAGAAAAAGAACCTGTACCAAACAACAGCCTCAACAAAGCAGCCCTAATTTGTTTCAAGATGTTTCTAGGAAATAATGAAATAATATATTTGATTTGCTAGCCCAGTCTCATATTCCTGGTTTCTCTGTTTGAATTAGAGCACCACATGTGGATACAGAATTATAATGTTCCCGGCACAGCCAAATTTCTGGTCACAGGCACTGGTTCTCCTGGCATCTGCTGCAAAGGAAAGGGCATTGGGGAGTTTTCCAAAGGTGATGACACAGGTACTGGAAGGACCAGCCTGGGGTGATGTTGTCCTGGATGTAAAAACAAGGGGAGCTGTCAGGGCTGAAACAGTGACTAAGACCCATCATTGTAGTGATGGGTTTCTAGTCTTACTTTTACCACTGGCATAAGTCTTGAAACTTTTCTTGTTGCCGCTGATGCCCTGGTCCCATTTAATTCTGTCAGGGCATTACCTCGCCTAACCTCATTGCTGGCTGGTAGGACAGTCTGTGTCCCTCCAAGGCTTGTCCTTGCTTTCCCCCTTTGCCTGTGCAGCAGTCTTGGCCCAGGTGCCTGTAGCAGACTCCCACTATAAAGTCACCTGTCCCTGCCTTGTATTTCATCCTGGTTCCTCACAGCCAACCCATAGGATTTTGCCTGGCTCCTCTTCCACTCCCAGGGGGAGCTCCATGCACTCCAGCTGCTTATTGACAGAGAGTGTGACACCCTCTCTAGCCCTGCAAGATCAAGGAACAGATCCTCCTGGATCTTCCCTGGAAATTGTGCTAAGGCACTTGGAAAATAATGAGAAGGTTGGTCACAGCCAACATGGCTTCAGTAAGGGCAAATGGTTCCTGACAAGTTTGGTGGCTTCCTACAGCAGGGTGACAGCGTTGGTGGATAAGAAAAGGGCAGCTGGCATCATCTGTCTGGACTTGTGCAAAGCATTTGACACTGTCCTGCACAACATTCCTGTCCTTAAACTGGAGATGTGTGGATTTGGTGGATGGACCACTTGACTGATTAGGAATTGGTTGGATGGTCACGCTCAAGGAGTTGCAGTAAAAGGCTCAAAGTCCAAGGGGAAGCCAGTGATGTGATGTTCCTCAGGAGACAGTACTGGGACTAGCACTGCTCAACGTTGTTGGTTACACAGACTGTGGGATTGACTGCACCCTCAGCAAGGTTGCTGAGAGCACCAAGCTGAGCATCGACACGCTGGAGGGAAGAGACCTTGACAGACTTATGAGGAAATAAATGATCTTTGAGGTCTCTTCCAGCCCAAACCGTTCCATGTGATTCAACTTCCCTGTCTCTTGTGAGACTCTTGCAATAGCTGCTAACCCCTTCTCATTTAATATATCAAATGGAGAAGAAAGACTTCTAGAAATTATCTGAATGCATCAGTAACTCAGTTTCTTGGGTATTGTAATATCAGAAGAACATCTTATAGTCAGCTGACCCTATTCAAGCAAACTGTAGTCTTACTTTAATGAGGCCTATCTAACAACTACATGAAGAGGATGAAAACAAAAAGAGTAAATGCAAGCAAGGGTTTGGGTGGATTTTTTGTGGTGGAAATGTGCTATATGACAGATTAATGGGAAACTGATATACAATAATGTAAGCTCAGTAATAAAAGGATGTTGAATATATAATCGTAATATATATAATATATTGACTGTATAAAAATGGAGATATGTTTATATAAATTAATATATAAAAATGAATATATAAAAATTGAAATATGTTTAACCAAGTAGATGGGAGGGTGAAAGACCTAGTCATATGAGGAGAAGTAGGCCATTATGGCCACAACTTAAATCTGGCTTGAAGATTACATTATCTGGGCTATTAAAAATAACAGTCAGAGAATAGATGAAATCAGCAGAAATGTGAAATGAAAAGTTTGTGAAATGGGAAACCTTTGCCTTCCTTATGAGCAGCAGCCATCAGGAATGAGACCACTTAATTCCTTTTCACTTTGGGGCAAAGGAGAAGGTAAAAAAATGTTGTAATATCCACTTAAATGAGCCAGAAAATGCAATGTGAAGAGGAAAAGTTTGGGTTTTCCTTCCAGCTTGTCCAATCCATGCTATGAGAAAAGGCAGAGAGGAGTCAAAACATTCCCTTATGCATTCTCTCCCATGACTGGTTTTCACATAATCATTGACTTGCTTGTTACTTGAGTGAAAAACAGTTGTGACCTGGTCATTCCTAAGGCTGCAGTGTCATTCAGCATTGAATCTGAATTGGTCTCAGAGAATAAACTGGCTATACCAATATGCTATATTTTACCTTCTCCCAAAACAAGAGCTCAAGTGTGAAATGACTGAGTAAATTAAAAGGCATATGGAAAGGTCAAGAGAGCTGTAGGAGTAATGAGAGATTTTTTTAACCTAGTCACAGATTTGAGAGACTCAAGTGGAAGAAATGAAGCTGGTAGTATTTATATGGCAGTAAAACACAGCCACTATTTTCCTACATCATAAGATTCAAAATAGCACAAATACTGCTGAGAATTACAAATCCCACAAATATGAAGAAAGAAAGCATTGAAGATGTCAAGCATAAAGATGAAATGAAAAGAAAAAACTGAGGTGAAACAGAGATGACTCATATTAAGCATCAAACCGATGTGTTTCAGGAACTAATAATTAAAATCCAATGGCTTGAGGTACTAGGGAATACAAAGATATTTCAACTATTGAACATACTAAAGGAACTTAGTGCTTCAAGTAGGTAATAAGTGTAATATAAATACCAGCACTAATAAAGCATTAACACAGAATTAAGAACATAGACGATTAATTTTAGATTTGACTAAAAAATAATAACATTGGTTCCAGTTTTATAAAGTGCACTTTATATTATAAATCATGAAATATTATAGGTGTTGCTTATTTTCCATCTGCTGGAAATTGGGATTTGGAGGATCATATTTCTGAAGTCTTACTTTCTTTTAATACCTAATTTATTTATTCTTTGTGTATGTTGCAAATGCATCTTAGATCTATCATTGACATCCTGTGTTCTCTCAGCTCCTGGTGTCAACACAGCAAAATTACTGCTGTGAGGTCGGAGTTTACTTAAGATTAGGATGTAACCCCTTGCAGGTGATGCTGATCAAAAAAGGTTGAAATCACCACTTTAGCTGAATATATGATCTGTCTTCCTCACAACAGCCACCTACTTATATAATCTCAGAGCTTTTTATAATGAAAAATTATCAAGTAAGGCCCTCAGTTCTGTTGCAGTAACTGAACTGGGGATGGAGGCAGAAAAAAAATTCAGTACAATTTTTATTTTTTTCAGACTGTGACCTACATGAATAATGACCTACATGAATACTTACATGCTTTTTCTTGGTTTAATTTGTATCTGCCTGGCTGATGACAGGTTTTGTTGGCATGCACAAGAGCAACGTCACCATCCCAAAGTGAAATATATGTTATTTCTAAGATGCATTATAGAGAAAGGGAATTTTTCTAAGGCACAATAGTGTAAAGGAGGACATTCTAATTACTTAGCCCACAGAGTCTGCATTGCATGTAAATCATAGAAGAATTTGGCCTATGGAGCCATGTTTATCTCTGGGAGAAAAAGCACATCTTCATCAGTAATGTCAAACAAGCAGTGAGTGGGACCAAACTTTGCATTTGTGGAGGGTGTGCTCTCAGCCAATTTACCCATCTTTTAGGCACTATGTTGTAACATATTATTAGGTTTCTACTACACAGGTAATCATAGAGGATGTTTTTTTATGAGGTAAAGAGGCTGGCTGCCATCCAAGAATTTTTACTGCATTAAAAGAAAATTTGATGGTAGTGCTAAATTCATATTGTCTGTATTGACAGCATCCTACCTAGGAGCACACAACACTACATTTTAACAATTATATCCAAAGGATCAACACCTTTAAACTCTTTTACTTGGAAAGAGGTAGAAACAAAAGACCTTTTTTTTTTTTTCTTGAAAGCTTTTCAGTTTAGTTTTCTTATGGTTATGTTTAGTGTTACCTAAGTGATGATAATGGGCTCAGAACATACAACTTAATGGGCACTAGCCAGAGCTGACTCTTGAGGAGAGGTAATAAATTATGTGTTGGACCAGATATATTCCTAACAGAGCAGTACACCAATATATTTTCATACTGATGAGTAGGAAAACTTCCTAAATAATTGATTGAGACTACCTGATCACTGGGAGGTATATTTGTAGGGAAGAAAGTGATTGCTTTCAAGAGCATGGAAGTCACCTTGAAGAAAGCACCTTTGTATTCCACTGATCTATATGACTTACTGTGTAGAAACCAAAAAGGAGAATGCAGCAAATTAGATCAAGAGAAGAGAAATTTAAATCTTAGAAACTTAAAAAGCAAAGAAATCAAGTAAAAACCTAGCTTCCCTGAAATCAGCTGCAAAATTCTCATTTACCCTGATGAGATTTTGCCTGAGAAATCTAGAGTTTATATCTCAATTAGAACCCTAATTTAAAAGAAAATAAATCTAAGTAGACAAATTCAATGTTATTATAATGCAGAACAATAATCTAAAGTCTCTAACCTGATATGAAATGACTTGCTTTCCCATCCTCAGCCTTTTCTAGACCAATGCTGGCTTGAGGGGATTTGTTACACTTGGATGAAATATGTGAGACAAAAAGCTAAATGAATCATGCAGAAAAAAACAGTGAAAGTGCTAGAAGGTGCAGAGGGAAAGATTGCCTGTTAGAGAATTAAACAGAAAGGAGAGTGGAAAGGACTCATTTTTTTGTGCATGTAAAAATATCACCTGAAACAAAAAACTCCAGTTCTATAAAAACGTACTCTAGAGACTTTAGGAAAAACTAGTTTTAAATGTAGGTTTTTAAATATTTTTTTTAATAGAGGTTTGTATCTGATCTATGGCTATTAATGATGAAATTCTCATATTAAGAAGCAGTACTGGGCCTGTGTATTTCTTAAATCTACTTAAACCTTGCAAATTAGGTGTGAGACAATAAAATGCTGTGCATTTTGTGAGCAATGTCATAGAGCACATTTTCCAGTTTTTATAATGAGATGGAAATACAAGCAATTATTTTCTTCAAATGAGCAGTGAAATGCTTTCTCCATGGGTCAACCATGTCCCATTGTTTTGTTATCACCTGCATGCTTTAGACAGATACTGAACTTCATATTCAGTTGCTATACGGCATAGACCTTTTATACAGAGACTTGTCTGAGAAAGGTTACATTTATATTCAAATTACAAGTTATGATTCATATTTTAACATTTGGTTTGATAATGCTAAATAGCCTGATTAGAAATATATCATTATGGTACATTATGTCAACCAAATCTTTATGAGACAACAATGAAACTGCCTTTAATGTTTATCTTTGGTGACATCCAGAAACAGAGACTGAAGCCAAGCATGATCATGCCAAGAATGGAAATTTGAGGAGTTGTCCTCATTTATAACAAACACGCCCAGCTGGGCGCACAGCTGCTAACTAAGGAGCCAAAGCACTAGCTTCCTGCTGCCTTGGAGGGTCTAATTACAAAACTCAACTGGACTGGCTTTGAAAACTACAAACATAGGGTCAGGATTAGTTTAAGCATAGTCTGGAATACTGTCAAGGTAAGACATCTAAAACAACATCGTGTCACTAAGAGGGGATATTTTATACAGATCCAAAGGGCTATTAAGTGCAAATAAAGTACTGTACTTCCTGGGGTACTTAACTCCAAAGTCCTAACTGACCCAGTTTGCCCGATCTCCTTTTCCAATACCATTTGGAAAAGGAAAACAAAAAATAAAAAAGAAGAAAAATCACACCATGCCAATCCACAGGTTCTTCTTCAAAATGGAAGTCCAACACATAAACAGAAAAATTGCCCTTTTCAGTCCAACTTATTTAGCACATCTCATTAAATGAAGATCTAGAAAATCAGATAGAAAAATACAATGTATGGGGCCATCTTCCTTATTCTTGTTGTATAATCCAATGTTATGATGAACTAGGAAGCAAAACTGGCCTCACTATATTTAGATATTATTGTAACTTCACCACAGTTTTCTACATTTTGGAATATTTTAAGATAGTACAGGAAAAGGATTTCATAAAAATTAAAAACTTAATTTAATTAGTGTCTAGGGACTTACCAGCAATTGTGGACCAGCTATTCTAATGGGAGGACCCCAACTGTAAAGTCTGCAAAAAGTTTCCTTTGCTTTTTGTGCATCATAATATTTTAACATGGGGCTTAATATCTGTCAGTAAATCTGTATTTTAGATAAAATTTGTCTCCCAGACTTGGTGATTAAATTACTTCATTTTACATTTTTTCTTTCTGATAATTTCCTTCTTTTTTTTTAATTTTTCCTAGTTAGAATACTGTTTCCTATAAACATTTAAAAATTAAAAGTTCAATTATTGTACATATGTTGTACTGTATAAAAGAGTGGGCAAACCAATTAGAAACCAAATATGTCACTTAAAGATAATAATATGAACTGAATATATTTTGTCCAAAGAGCATATCCTGCATGCATTCTTAAAATATTGGTAAATATCAATTTATCAGTCAAGTTCAATCATAAAATTCATCAATCAAGTGATGAATGAGTGGTGTAAGATGGTAACGCAACAGGAAGAGGTGTGAAATAATGTGCAAGATTCCTTCTGCATTTCCTCTGATATCTGCCTTACTGTTCTCCCATTCTGCAACTTTATCTGCTGTCACTCCTTGCCTTACCCCTTAGTATCTTCTGTTCCTTAAGTTTCAGAGATCTTCCACTTTACTTTGAAGGTGTCAGGAGACATTCTTTAGAAGCAACAGGTGAAAATTCTTTGTCTTGCTTCTTTGCTTAAAAAATTGGAGCAAGTTGTTGTAAGAAGGGCAAATCCTTTCTCTGTCTCCCCATTTCCTTTTGCACCTGCCTGGAAGGGACAGTTGTCCCAGAAGAAGAAAATAAGTTTCTCTTTTCTTAGTACAGACTGATAACTTCATGACATATGAAGTCAGAAAAGCTAAAAGCCTTCTCAGATACCTTTTTATGCTCTTTGGGATTACTTTGTTTGGTATTTTACCAAACAGTGAGGCATGCAAAATTTCAAGGAAGGAGGGGGGAGTTTTCTACTTTCTTTGTCTCTTGGAGCATTTTGATCACTTCTGAGTTCTTTGACTTAAAGTCAGATGGTTCACTAGTACAAGACAGAAATCTTGTAGGAATTCATGAGGTGCCATTGCCCATTCTGTCAAAACATTCACATGACTTGTAACATGCTTTTCATGCATTCTGCTCTTGGGCAGCTGCAGAAGAATATCACATTCAGACAAACTAAGGAAATGTTTGTATGCCAGAGTTCTGTTTAAATGAGATTCATATACCCCCAGTCACATCCAAAGGATAGCTTGATCCACGTGGATTTTTGGTATGGGGATTTATAGTCACCATGGCTTTGAAAAATGGACAGCACAAAGATAGTATCTTTAAAGTGCTTATGTTGTTTTCCTTCATGTTATATCGTAAGGTCATGGCAGACAACAACAAAAGTTCAGGCATCTTTCTCTCAGACGATTTAAACCCTTTGCTAGAGCTGTCAGTTTTAGCCTCTCCAATCACAATTTTGTTTTCATTCCAAATCAGAGTTGAATTCCAGGTACTTGTTTTAATTTGTGCAGCTATCATTGAAGGATATTTTTTTTTCTTGCAGTCTGCTTCCCAGTGTATTTTTCCTTTGTTACACTTACTAAGAAAATAATTTTCTTAAACACTGTTTTAACTACATTTCTGCCCCATTTTCCTGTTCTTGTAGATGCTTCCTGCATATTCTGGAGTGCATTCCTGCAGGTGCCTCCACTGCTCCAGGGACTCCTGGAGGCTGAACGTGGCTGAAGAACATGTGGGGAAGCACCTCCAGACTTGAGCAGCTCTGATGAACAGCCTGGAAGTGGTAGGCAAACTGTTAAATGGAGGAGAACGTTATTTAACCGTCTTTTTCTGCTATCATATTACATTACAAAAGGATTCAGGACTCAGGAGCAGATGCTGACCTGTAAGAATGCAAGGCACAGATTTTATATCCATTTGCAAGTGTATTGCATAGGATCAGAGCATAAAAGCAAGTTTAATTTTTTTTATTAATTAATCAGCTACAAATCTGGTTTTTTATGTGTGTGTAAAGATTCTATTATCTACACTCTAGGCATCAGCTTCCTAATGATATTAATGAGAATGATGTAAGCTTAGTTGGGATGACATTAATTTTGTTATAGAAAAATGTGTTTCCAAGTGATGTAACAGTAGTTTTCTAGGGCACACATGTACCCTTTTTCATCAGATGTCCTTGTGGTTTCCAGGAACACTAGCTAAATACAATATAGCATTTATTTAACATACAACATGGACAATTCTTTTTTTCCTTAGTATTTTAATGATGTGGAAGAACTTAATTCTGATTATGTGATACACATGTACCTCATTGAAATGTTCTCATATTGAAAATTTCCTTCTACAGAAAACAGAACTACAGATGCAAAGTGGTTGTCTTCAGTGACTCATGTATTGCTACTGGTTTCTAAAACTGTCCATTTGTTATTATCTAGCGTTATAATTTCTTAACCACATCTTATATCTATGTTTTCCTAAAGTTCTGCTAATTAGAATCTTAGAATCTTCATTTTTTTCTGTAGATGGATAACTGTAGATTGTGCAGCAGGCTCAGATAAATTTCTACTTGTTGTTACCAGCACAGTAATGATATAGGGGGAAAAGAACTCAGGATTACACCAAATCCTAACCATTCAAGTGTTTCTTGCTTATTTAATGCAGGAAATAACATCCTTACAAAATCCATTTTGTACCTGCTGCCAGATGATATTTCTCTGGTTCATGGAGGAAAGTCTACCTCCTTCATCCCCTCTTTCATACAGGCACACGTATGGCAATCTGTCATCTTATTCTTAACCAGAGGAAAATTCAGGCAAAAAAATGCAAGGCAGTGATTAAAAGTTGAAATTATAGGGAGTGGTTCTTCGTTGAGTCTAAGAAAGGTTGTTACAGCAGCCAAAAGACACACGCCTATATATCACAGAGCAGTGCCACATCTAGCAAAAGAAGCTTGATGCTGCCAGCTTCCTTGTAAAAATCCCTTTTAAATCACAATAAAAGACTAAATCCCTAGCATAATACTTTCTGAAAAGAAAAATACAGCCTGCCAGTATCCTGCCTTAGCTGGGAGGTAAGGAAGATTTCATTCACTGTTTATCAGTGTTTATTCCCATGCCCTTTCTGTACAGATGGAAATGTAGTGAAGCAGAAGCTATTTGGGAAATAGAAGCAGGCTGGCAAAGACTTACAGCAAGAGATGAAAATAAAAGGCTCAGTACTATTTGTTAGAAATGGCAATGCAAATTAGCTCCATATCTGGAATGAAGGCTTCACTTTTTCAAGTGCTGTTAGCTTGTGGGTTGTTTGTGGGTTTTTTCCACAGTTTCTAGTCTTGAATACTTATTAATAAGTGTTCTTAATCAAATGGCTGGTTTATATTTAAATTACATGGGAATGGAAAGCTGACCAAGAAGGAAGAAAACTAAGGTGTCAAATTACTGTGTCTGGAGGTTTGTTGAACTTTTTTTAAGACTCTTTATTGTGCCAGTGTCACTACTGGTTCTAGCATGTATTCTTCAGGCTCCTGTACTGAAAAATGAGCTTGATGTCTCCTGAGGGATTGGATATATTTTTTTGCTATTAAATATAGGATATCTCTGCAATCTTTCAGAAATGTGTGTGTCAAAATATCGGAAACAATAATTGAAATAATTAAATGCTCACACCCAAACATACAGAGATATTTTTCTTGAAGGCTAAACAAATAATGGATCCATAAAACAGGGGCAAGAAGAAAACCCTCAGACTCCTCTACATAGGTCCACAGTGTTGAAGTCAGTGCTTAGAAAAGTCAGCTAAGCTTGACAGGAAAGCAGGAAATGAAAGAAAATATATAGACATGCTCCAATCCCCAAGGTATTAACTTCTCTGCCCTTACCTGTACTGCCAGCAGGCTTACCCTTGTGCACTGCACTCTAGTGCTGATCCAGGACTCAAACTGCTTTATTCCAGAGGAAAGCCTGCTTAAGAGAGGCTGCCTTTGCCCCTGGCACAGAAACTCTTCTCATCTGCATGGATAAAGTGAAGGGTTAAGCTGAAGTAGTTAAAGCAGTCATCTTATTTAATTTAAAACAAGATAAAAAGCAACATGAACAGAGACTGAAGCATGTGGTTTAGAACAGAATTCCTCTGGAGTCCCTTAAGCCCTTCACAACTAAAACATCATGACAGATTTTAGTATTTTGGAATCTCTCCCTTTCTCCTACTGCTTCCAGAAAACCTTTGATGTTCAATATCATGGAAAGTTTATAGGTAGTCTAGTCTGTCCCATGCCAGGATTATGTTCACTGGTATTATGCCAGTTTTCTAGCCACCTCCAGAGCAGCAGCTTGTTTTTCGTCTTAGTCAAGGTTATTTTTTTAATAGCAAGAATAGTATGAAAAAAGTACTGCAGTATTTTCTGTGGAGATCAGGCAAAAAAAAAAAAAAAAAAAAAAAAAAAGCAAGCAATTATTGGTGAAAAAATGGGAAAATAAATGGTTTCAAATCCTAAAATAGCATTATGTTGACATATAGTTGCCAGAAAGACAAAGAGATAATAAAATTGTCTTCCTTCTTCCTTTTATTTTTTCTTTATCTCAGTTCCTTGATATTTTCTTGCTCGGTACCAATTAAATTTTTTTCCAGACTTTTTTTCCCCCTTGAATAACTTTTTTTTTTTTTACTTTTTAGCCAGGTATCTTAAGCATTATTTTTCTAGATTATTGGGGCATCCTCTCATTTCTACTTTTTTGCTGTGGTGAATCAACCTTCACTATGCATCAGTGCAGTGTTTTATTCATAATACAGTGGCCACAGTCTCTGGCTATCTATTAAGATCATCAGTTTTAATACATCTCTTTTAAGTGATTTCTTCTTGCTGATCAAATAGATGGAAAATAATAATAGGGAATCAAAAGAAAAAAACAATTGCAATCTGTCCTTCAAATGAAATGAGAATTGCTAGTAAAGCACTTACTTTTTGCATATATGAAACTAAAAAAGTTTTCATTAACATGGGAATATGAGGACGGCCAAGGATAAGCAATAATTCTGAATCAAACCTTTTCTATAAAAGTATCAATTATTGCAAGAGAGTATAGCTATAATCAACTCGGTCAATATATAGAAAGATATTATTAGGAACAGTAAATATGCGGACCTTGGCCAAGATATTCAAGACTAAATTTCCAAATCTTATTCTCTTAGCTATCTTTAAGTAATCTGTTCTTTGTAAAATGTAGTTATATGTATAATCCGTCACACAAGAGTGACCCTGTGGCCATGAAAATTCTTTTTCTCTCAGAAAACTTTGAGCAAACTACATTCTGTTCAGAAGTGTATGTGTACATCTGCATCGTCCTTCACAGTATATGTAGAAACTAAGAATTTGTATCTTAAAGGCTAAAATAGAATCCAGAGAATTACCAGTGTCCCAGAGTCATATAGTGACTTGGAATTTACCAGGTGAAAATTTCCAGGATAT
This sequence comes from Euphonia xanthogaster, assembly GCA_034509185.1. Classification (NCBI taxonomy): domain Eukaryota; kingdom Metazoa; phylum Chordata; class Aves; order Passeriformes; family Fringillidae; genus Euphonia; species Euphonia xanthogaster. The sequence goes on along the minus strand of JAYDZK010000202.1, from coordinate 47,175,970 downwards.
CAATTACTGTTGCTTACAAATACAGATGAACACATCATATCACATCTTTTAGTGTCCTCTCATAGATAAATCTTCCATTTTCTTTTCACAGCAACAAGACACTGGCATCTTATCTGGTGGCATGCAATGAGTTATTTAATATGAAAGCAATTACTACTCCCACTTTTCTTTCAGTTTCATCAGAAAAGCCCATTGTTTGTAGAAGAAATTCTTGCTTTAAGCCACTAAGTTCATGCCCTCAGCTTTAATATTGTAAATTTTCAGGTTTCCTTTAGCCTAAGGCCGGGTATTGAATATGATATTCCAGTCCCTCTCTAAACTGAAAATATTCATATATGATGTCCTTGTATTTTGTAGCAGAAATCGTGGAAATACTATCAAAGTTGTAATACAATCAGTATGATATTTCTAACACAGATGAGATCTGCAAATGGGGAATTTTTATTGCTGCTTGCTTAATTGCTGGAGGGTTTTTATTCTCTTCAAAAACAGTGGCAACTGAATGCAACAACAGAAAAAACTCTCACATATCAGGCTGATAGTTCTTTTCAAGTCTTCTTTCAAAAATTTTCCCTGTATTTATCAAAATTGGTAAAAGTTCAAGATGGGTCATCCAAATAACTTTCTCACTACAGATGGCTTGCTGAAAGTGCTCATTTCTTCCTACATAACCCTTCTATGTGAGAAAGCCAAATCTGCCGTAGTGTTGAGGACCAAACTGTCTCAGGTTTTGGTTGGGAATGGCACTAATAAATAGAAATTGTGAGAAGACTTCCAAGAAGCACTGAGTTACAGGTGAAAAAATACAGCAACTCTTTGAATGTATAAAGTAATTCAAAAAACATCCTAAACTCTCAAAACTTGTTGTCCTTCTTTGACTATTTGAAAAATAAATCCTGCTAAATCTCACATATGCCTGCAACTACATGCAGAGACTATAACAAAGTATAACACAGATTTTTCAAATTTTTTTTTTCCTCTGGGTTATTTTGCTTCTAGTATTATCTTTCTCCTAGCATTTCTTTCGATTAGCACCTCTGGGGCAGTTTCTTTAGTGGTAACAACAGGGAGAGTGCTGTCTCAAGGTGGAAATAGTAGCCATTTAAATAACGCACTGCTTACAGCTGCTTAGCACTAACCCAGGTAAGATAACATAGTGGTTAAATTCCCCATAGCTATTACAACTTGTCTGCATTTATGTTCCATTCTAAATGCTGAATAGAGTCCTCAGGACAAAGCTGAAATGTTCAGTCTGTTGCTTAGATACTACTTTCACAGGCTTCATATGAAAAATCTGTGTATACAGGCAAATAAGCAGATAAGTTAATAGGCTGAACCCGCAATGGTCAAACATTAATCACTCCTTTTGTACTATCTTTTGAACTATATTTCAGTGTGGAAGAAACAGGTGTGGAATGCATAGAACACTAACAAAATGCAAAATGAAAATATCCATGCTTTGCTGGGATGCCTCCTCCATGCAAAGATATTTGGGGCCACTCTACCCTAATGAAACACGTTACATGATTCTGCATTCATTTGACTTATCTTTATGTGTTCTTGCTGTATAGGATACAGAAATTAATATCCTGTTTGTTTACTTATGCAAGACTCACTTATAATTTTTGACATTGCAACAACAGATCAAAACCAAGATCATATCCTAAAGTTAGAAAATCACCTTTGTCACATACACTATAGGCTTTATTCCATAACTGAGAGGAACTAAATTTGAAATGGTTCCAATATTCTATTCAGAATGCCCAAATTATATCTAGTGAAAACTGCTTTACTAAAAATAGATGCTGTTCTGCATAAGCATTAGACTGGTTCCTGCTATGCCATTTCCTCAGTAGAAGAAAAAAAAAAAGAGAAAAAAGAAAAAGCAATTTTGGTATGTGTTCTGCTCTGATAATATTCAAAAACTAATTTGTTAATTTTTTTTTTTAGCCCCAATAATTTATGACTTGGAGTAACATGCTCAACAAAATGTGTGTTATGTAAAAGCTGGCAGTTAAAACATCACAACACAACAGCATTACCTATTATGTACTTAAGGTGATACATACTACTCTTGTGAAACACACCACGAATTATAAAGCATTTTGGAGCAAATCCATTCTGCTCTGCTCAGCAAAACGAGATTGCTACACAAATTACTGGGTTTGCCTTTTGTTTGTTTGTTTTTTTGGTTTTTTTTTTTGTTAATCCCCTGCAAGAAAAGTGTGTACTTTCATAGGCTTTGCATTAAGGAACAATTGTGAAAGCAACAGAAACATAGCAGAATTCAATGCCTAGATTCAATGCCCAGTACCTCTTTGCTGGAGGGAAGAATAGATAGCAAAATAATTCTGAATTAGAAAACAGTTATGTTTTGTAAACAAATTTTCACTCCTTGAACTAGATTTAATTGGTTGTTTAGTTCCGCCTTAAGCTTTTTTAATATCAGTTTGTCATTTAGTTCATATGATTACTCTAAAGATTAAAAAAAATCAGTCAAGATATTTAGAATGACAAATCTAGCTATCCGCATTAAATGTACTTTCCATCAATTTCTACTATCAAAGAATATAAACTATAAGCTGCTAACTACCACTTCTGGTGCAACTTCAAGATGAATAATTATGCATATATCCCATTTTTTATTTTTCTGAACCTGAATTTTTTATCTGACACGGACATAGTAACTACTGACAGAATTACTGGTCTTAAAAATTCCTCTGTAAAGAGTTATTGTAACAATAATGACATTCCTTACATTATATACTGTCTACAAAATTATCCTACAGTAGATTGTCATTTTCCAGGCATGGGTTTTGGTGAGAGAGACTGAATTTTAATGATTGGTTTCTATGTTTGCTTTTATAAAATGAGCCATGCTCAAATATTATCATTATAAATATGCTTATTTTAAAAAAAGAACTTAATCGTCTCACCAAGAATTATATCTCAGTAGAGGTGACCAGTTGTTTGGGTTCATTTTTCTTTAAAAGAATATTATTAAATACTGTATTTTTGTTAAATACCATGCTTGATTTTTTTTCTCAACTTTTCCCTGAAATGTGTTTCCAAACTTTTTTGTCTACAGAAATCAGTGGTTATTTAATATCTCTTTTCCACTAAAAACCAAGAAAACAAATTGTATAAATCAAGAAAACAAACAGACACAAGCATTTAACCAAATGTTTTGACAATTTATAATGGAACAAATCAAAGTCATATTCTGAATTTTCTGCTGTGAATCAGGTAACATTCTTTAGTTCCTTCCACCTGCATGACACAATATCTACCCTCCTTTTTGCCTCCCAGCAATCCCTTACATTGTGCAAAGGGATGCATATTGAAAAAGGGATGAGGGAATGTTTTCGCAGAAAACCAGTTCAATGGTTTGATACCTATAGGCTTTCCAGAATAGAGGCGAGTCATTTGTGTACCTAAATTCCTGGCCAGAGGGGAGTGCAGTAATGGGAGGGAAACATCCAATCAGCCTTCAGGCCAGATGATCCTGATGTACCATGGAGATCCCTGATGGTTTGGGTCGGGTACTCACCAGGGCCATTAGCAGCTCCCTCCTGGCCAGTCCCTGCAGAAATTAGAGTATTCAAATGCAGGGAACTCGTGCTCAGGTCTTATCCTGGCATGGAGTCAGAAATCCCGCAGGGCACCTCTGGCAGCATGAGGGCTGGGCAGGGTTCCCATACCCCACAGTGCAGCCAAAGCCTGACACACCTACTTGAGTCTTCCTTCTTCTGAACTTCTCTTTTCAACCAAGGGCTGGATCCTGTTACACTATAAAAGTATCTATTTCATGATAAAAGGTGACAAGAAGTAAAGTCATCCTTATGGAAGTTAATTTGATATTTAGAGTACCACAGCGAGAGGGAGCAGGCTCATTACAGCACACCCTCCCACTGCAGGCGGAGCCGGCATGGAGAAGAGGCTCTGCAGAGGAGTGACTTTATGCCTCGCGATACACTGTTTCAGTGATGGTGTAGCGGTACATCTTTAGAGTTTGAAGGAATTGTACCATATATGTAAGACTGTGCTTTCTTTTACTATTAATTAAAGCAGTTTGATGCCTCAGGGCTCGGTGGTTCCTCTCTGGTTTTAACGTAACTGATACAATATATAATACTGGGTCTATCATAAATACAGGTACTTCAATTCATAACTTATAATCAGGATGAAATAAACAGGGCAGGAGATCTTTCTCCTTTCAATGCCTTTATTAAAAGTGATCAGCTCAAGGTTGGGGAGCCTGACGGGTCCGCGGTTTCGCCGTCGTCGCTCCCTGGAGTGGCGAGGAGGAGGAGGAGGAAAGTGCAGCTGTCCCATAGGAGGCAGAGCTGGGGGTCCCGTCCTCACGGAAGCAGTGGGTTATACCCCGTGTTCTACTTTTGAGTTTGCTGTCCCGGATCCTGGCCCTAGCTGAAGTCCTCCAAGCTTAGGGCGAGGGACAGCTAAAGTTCTCAGCATCTCTGCAGGCTCTGGACTCTTGCCCCTGATGTCGCCTCCTTGCCCTGTCCGAGAAAAGCGCTATCAGCTTGGCTCCAGATGGGATGGTACTGATACAAAAAGAAGAATTCTCTACAATAGGTGGTTAACGACTGATACTTTACAGGCGATTACAACATTCAAATAACAAATAACCTTCCTTGGCCAGCAATCTGCTCCAAACTTAACTTGTAACTCTGCGACCCTTTTTCTAAAAAAAAAAAATGGGCAGCCTTTTTTGTTCATAACAAGTAAAACTCTACTTTTAATCATAAAAGTAGATGTCCTTCAAGAGCTTGTGAAATGGTCATGTAATGTAGACATAATGAGAGGCATTTTAGACTATTATTTTATTTGAACATTTATTCACTCATCTGTTCATTTACTTGAAAAACATTTACTCATGATTTTATTCTTATGCTTCTTGCACTCATCATGAATAATGTAGTTATATTATAGAAAGCTGCATACATAGAAAGCTGCAGTTCAGCAAAAAAACTCACACAAGCATGTGAGTTGTCACTTTGAAGTCACATGTGTTGCTGGTCAAACCACAAGGTAGTAAAAGTGATGTCAGGAGAGCTGCACCAATGGTACAGTTTGCTTGAAATGACTGGGTAGATCTTTCAGTCAGCCCTTCTGTGGCAGGACAATAAAAAGGTGACACGACATGTTTGATATAGTTTTTTTTTGGCAAATAATAAAAAACTATTTTTAAATTAATTTATTTCTACTGTCATGAGCAATCTGTTCAGAAGCTCTATGTCCTTAAAGACAAGAATCTTAAGAATTCACCATATGGCCTGAATTAGATGGATTCATGTGGAATAATTCAAACCATTTACATTAGTCATCTGCTACAGGAAAATATACTCATATGTGTGACAGAGATATATATTCTACCAGTGGGACTAGGCATCAGGACTGACTTCTGAAGGGCATTCCAGAGTTCAGGGAAGATGTTTGAGGGTGATAATCTCAAGGCTTGAGTGAATGCAAGCATACAATGGTGAGAAGCCATAGCCAGCAACAGTAATTTCCCAAGTTGAGAGAGTTCAATGAGTACAGAGACAGTTGCTAATATTTTCCTATTATTATTTTTATTTATTTATTTAAAGAAAAACAACAACAACAACCCAAAATAAAAAGCAAACAAGAAAACAAGAAACTCATTATTTGTAACCAAACACAGGTCTTAGTTAGTTGGGGTTAAGTCCCCAAACTAACCTAAGAGCTTTTTTGTCAATCTGGGGAAATCTGGAGTAGATTTAGAAGCAAAATCAATGAACTTTTGAATATGATCTTCTGTTATATATTATTTAGTACTCTGCCTCCATATGGAAAATCAACTTAATGTTAAATGAATTTCAGTATATCATTCCAACTTGTATGTAACCTTCTTGTCTCCATTAGAAACCTCCTGATAATATGTACACTGACATCTCATGTCTATGAGCTGGTATGGAGTCAATACTCCTGGTGTGCTGACCAAGAGTGAGAGATAAGAATTCTGTTCATGCAGTAGGGATTAATCTTCCACTGCAGTAAGGAAGGCATCTAAATTGTACAAGATTCATCATGCATCCCAGCCTAATCCTTTTAACAGTATGCACACAGGGGGCAGCCCTGCCATGCAGCTACACTGACAAAACAACACCACAAGAGATTATAAGAGTTCTACAAGGAGCAAAAGGGGGGTAATGCATATGTAGACATCTAATTCTGACAAGGCTGCATTAACAAGATTGCAACATAAGAAGTTGAAATGAGAGCTATGATAACAGGAGGTGGTCACTGACTTGAAGGAATTAAGTAGAAATTACCAGTGCAAACATCAGAAATGCTGAAGAGGTATAAAATTAGGGACAATAGGATAAAGTCATACAAAAAGCCTCTTTATTTGGGAGTGGATAAGAGTGGTAAAGGGAAAAAACCGAGAAGCTGACAAGGGTGAAAAAGGGAATGTAAGCAGAAGTGTGTCATTTAACTAGCAGTTTAGCAGTATCTGTTGGGTAGTCTTCTGTTGATCCCACTAGGAGAAGGCAAATCAATCTGTTATTATTCTGATAATATGTGTCTGATATTTTCCGTGGTGAGTAGGGGTACTTGAGTTTTCTCCAAAACTGGTGAAGGGCTACGTGGAGGGGGTGGACCAATCATAGTAGCTGTGGTACTGAAATTTTAGCAGAATCTGTATTCAGGCTTAGGCATTGAAGCTCACAATAAACAAACTTACAAAGGCTTGCAAGGCAAACAATGCATTTCTAAATGCTGAGAAACACTCAGTACCTTATGCTAAGTTAAATTCAGTATTCAGTATGCCTGTTAGCTGCCAAAACTGCTTGTGATTTACCTGTATTAGCATGGAAGTAGTGAAGGCACATATTTACTCAATCCTGTAATGGTTATATGGAATGGATGAGACTGAGATTCAGTTCTGTTCCTTATTTCAATTAAATTCACCCAGCATTATCTTCCCCAGCATAGTAAGAAATTGTATCACATGGACATCTCCTGATCTCTTTTGGGATATTTTCTGCAAAATACTTCTAAAATTACTGGATCAGATTTGATGTTTACCAGTCTTCTATTTATGCCTAGAGGCTCAGATAGCCTCGCCAGGGTTATAAGGAAATTTTGAATTCATAAGATAGGAATGTGCAAGCATCATTGTGGATCTTCAAGCACATGTGTGGGTTTTTGTACGTGTTCCAGTTGCAATGCTAGACTCCAGATACCTTGTCTTGAGTACAGCTAACTTGTGGGTTGGTTTCATAATTTTTTGGAATCCGCAGGAATTTTGCAGGAATTTTGCAGTAATTCTATACTTTGCTGATTACAGCTGAATGTCTTACAATTGTTTTCTGAAACAGAAGACAATATACAACACAGAATTTTCTGTACAATACAAAAGCTCAGCATATGCTGTTTACAGTTTTACATTACCTTCAGTATCATAAGGCTCCAGCGACTGATAGGTGCTTTAGAAGCACTGAGAATTTCTGCATGTTTGTGGTTTTAAGTGGTCTATGATTGTCCTGCTGTGAAATTACAGAAACAGCATACTTTGTAGCAAGTTCCATTTTAAGTTTTCCCCCTTCCAATTGTAAAAGCAACCAAATAACAACACTTTATTTCTTGTCTACTAAACTAAACAGTTGTAGAATTACTACAATGTTCCCAGTGGCTTCCATGTTGCTGTATACAAGCTGATAAAACTGAAATCTTCTCATAATATCCTGCTGAGACAGAGGCTTGGGTTTTGTGTTGATCTGAACATTTTCTATATAATTTCTCTCTTGGTTTTCATTCTACTAAAAACCTTTTGTGCTGCTTGACCACTTCCCATTGTAAAAGCAATCTAATTTCAAGTGTTCACTAACATGTGGTAATTCTAGACTCATTAAAATTAGACTTATTCAGATATTTCAGTGTATTCCTTGATGTTAAACTCTTATATCTCAGATATTTACTTTACTCAAGTTATTGGCAGTTTTGCCAATAAAAAAAATTCAAAGCAAAATATTGAGAATTACCTTGATGTTAGAAAACAGAAGATGTATTCACAGGCCTAGGGTAAATGTATCAGGAAGAGAAGTTGAGACAGCACAGTCTCACAAAGATGAGGTTAAGGAGCAACCTAATAACAGCTTACTGATTTCTGAAGAACAGATACAAAAATGGAGAGACAATCTCTTCTCAGCTGTAGCAAATGGCAAAAGAGGCCAGGTTGAGCATCAGAAGAAACTTCACAAAGACCTTGTTGCAGCACTGGAACACCCATGGATGATGTGGACTTCCTGGGAAGTTTTCAAGATCTGACCAGACAAACCAATGGCTGAGTGCTGGGGATAGTAGTGCTTTGATGGGGAGAATGCACAATGTACCCCTCTGATATTCCTTCCAAATAACATTTCTCCAACCCTGTGATGTAATTCTGTCATTCTCCCTGCTTAATTTAGTGGAAGTGCATGTGGAAACGTTTTGTGGATTTTTTTTCTAAAAATGGATGATTATGTTAATTGCTGAAACAGTTTAAGAGAACTTAATTGTTTTTTCTACAGAAAATAAGCACATACATGAAGAGTACCTAGGCCTCAATGTACAGTAAAGCTTCAATCCATTCCTTCCTTTTTCCTGTGAAAAACAGGGTGATGATGGAAAGTCAGAGACTGTAAATTACCTGCATGGAGCCTTAGATTCTAAAGGGGATATGGACTGCAACTCTTAAAGTCTTGGACATTTATGAGAGATGTTTTATTCCCTACCCAAAAACCTCTTTTGCTTCTCATCCTTCCATTATTCAAGGAGCATGACTGAATTATTAGCCACTGATTATAATTCCTTTCTTATCTAAAACTGAAATCTTTATGCCTCCTATTAAAGAGTGCAGGGAGACAACACCAGTAAAGGAGCATTCAATGAAATCTTTTCATACACATTCACACCCAATACTAACTAATAGAGCAGATGGAAAATGGTCATAGGAATGTATTCTCCCTCCTTTCTTGCATCTTCCTTCAGCCAATAACGTAATATTTGTTTTTTGTCATAGAAGAGCTACCTGCAACCATGCAGCCAGGGGTATCCTGGCACTTAATGGCCAGGCTCTGAGACCACACTGATGGGAGCAATGTGTGTTTGCTGCAGTCTGTACTGTACAGGGAAGATGTGCATATGATGCATTATTTTTAAGATTCATGTGAAGAATGAAATAAAACCCATGGGAAGAAATCAAATCCAGCATTTACCAATATAGCGAAACCTATTAGATTAAATAATTAATTTTTCATTGGAATAATCTATGTAGTTTGTGCATCAAACCTTGCTTGGGAAAGTGATTTTACAGCCATGATTTATGGGATCAGTAAATAGAGATTACCCATCATGCTTGTCAATTTCTGCATTGCATTGATAGTTTACAAAAAAGCTTTAAAAATAAGTAGGGTATACTTCATGATTCACTTAAGAATATGTATGGACTTGCCATAGAGTAGGCATCTCCAAGAGACCTTTCAGAGTTTAAGCAAGGAAAAGCTTTTGGATCCCAGTCTAGTTCTTCAGTGTATAAGTCTGCTGTGCTAAATATGCATCTCATGAAGAGAAAGTTGGGTACTGAATAATGAATTCTGCCCAAGCCTCAAGCTTTGCTGGACTTTTCCTATAAATTTCTGATGAATTGGTAAAGCTGCACTAAAGAAATAGATTAGAAACTGACTGATCCCCTCACAACAGTGACCTCAATTTTGTAGATGCTAAGAATCACAAACTAATCAGTCTCCTTTTCATTAGAGACAAGCATTTTATTTTACTTCTGATTCGTATTTATTTTTTCCCAAGGACCTTTTTAGATTCTATCAACAAGTAAGACCATTTTCCCTAAGGTATATTGTGATTTCTCAGCTCCTGAAGCAAAAAAGGTACAGAGGAGGCGATGGCATAAGTTAATTTATTTACAAGTACCTGCTTCTACTGATTAATGTTTGTCTGAACCAGAAGGAATCTGACTTTGGGTTTTGTCATTTAAAATGTGAAAGTAATTCTGCTAATACCAACTTTTCTTTCTCAGGCATGTCACAGCTATTTTACAGTCCACAGAAAGTAGCAAACTGTCTATTTTTCTGTCCTTAAACCTAACCCCTGATGTTGACCAGAAGTATGATGTTGGCCAGACATTTCGGGTCTTGATATTCCTACAATCTACTCATTGATATTTGCTAATGATCTTACTCCAAGTTTACTGTCGTACAACTCAGAGTAAAAACTTTTTTTTCACTAGTTTCCCTCTCTGGGCACTAGAATGGTCTTTATTATCATCCTTGGACTTTTAAGGAGGAGTAATTCCCTTTCTGCAAGAACTTGTGGACAAAGTTGTACATTCTGCATCAGCTTGGAGGACAGCCTACTCAACCAATGCTCTCCATTACTCTAAAATGTAAAAAAATTATTTAATATCCTTCGCATTCATCAGCATCTGATGTTTTCAACTTTAGCATGCCCACCTCCCCATTAATTTACCAGAAACAATGTCAAGGTGAAGACAACTTCAGTTTAGATGGTTGTAGAAATTCAACATTGTGAGAAAGCTTTGAGGAAGCCTATATCTGAGTCATAAGGAAAAGCATAGAAACATTTAAAATCCTAAAGGAAACACAAGAAGTTGGAGGCCAGCAGCTGGAGACTGGGAAAGAATGCCCAGCAGAAACTCATTGTGTGTCTCCTTGACATAGCCCAGCAGCTCACTGAAGCCCTTAGATAGCTCTTACATCTGTTAGACAGTGAAGGATTTCTTTATACTTTGAAACCAGATGTATTTTGATCACAGCATCTCTTTCTGCATGTTGAATTCTGCCACAACAGTATGACAGAGTTTCAAGAGCATCCTGAACCATCAACAGTATAAAAATCCTAAGGACTGGTCCCAGCCTATCTGCCCACCAGACTGATGAGCGAGAGACAAAAAGAGAAACAAATTTCCCGTTGTTCATTGTGCATTTTTCCAAAGGTTTTAATAATATCAGAATATGTGCTGATATCTTTTGTACTCTATTTGGTATACAATTTATGAACAGTTGAAATGCTATCCACCATCACTACCAGGACTTTACATATTCTCAGTTTTCATCGAGAGCAATAAAAGCTCTACCATAACGCCAGTGAATCTAGGGAAAGGGTGTCTGTTGACTTGGATGGGGGATGGAGTAGTATCCAAACGAAGTAGAAAATTATTTTCTGTTTGCTGTTTATCAGAAATTATTCTGAAAAACAGCTGACTTTTAAAGAAAATAATGAAAATAGTTTATTTGGCCTAATTGCTCTGATGCTATAGAAATATTTCAGCCCAGGATCTGACTAATTAGTGTGAAAGAAATATTTTGGACTGGCTGAAAATCTTCTTTCCTTTTCCTTGCTAATAAATTTCAGTTCACATTCCTTAATAATGGAATGTAACTTTAGAAAATGCCCACAGCACGAGAAAAGGGATAAGCAAAATGATACAAACACCTCTGAGATTAAGGCATTGACCGAGTTCTCTGTGTTTGTATTCAAAAGTATAAAGAATGGTGCAATTTCCTCTTCTCCATACTTCTAATTAACACTAAGCTCTGCAATATTCTTTCAGTGATCCAAGTTAACTGAAATTTGAGACATAGCAGCTTAAATCAGCTTTGTATTCCTAAAATTGAAAACAGCCCACCCTTGTAATTTGATTCCTTCTGGACATGTTACCTACTTGTGCCTATGCCTGCACCTAATTTGCATTCCACCAGTTATTTGTTTTTAAATGTCATACACTTAAGCTCATCCTGGACATACTAAGGTAAAACAGCAAAACAATGTCTACTTCCTCAAAATTTTATGACTGTTGAGATCTAATTCTCCCTCAAACTTCTAGGACTAAGATTGTATTGCTGTTCATTCAGATGGAATGGAAATTTGTATTTGTATTTTGAACAAATATGAAGACTTAAAAAAAAATATGTTATCTGGGACAAAAACTATACACCAGATCTATAAAAAAAAAAAAACCACTTGTGCATCTGTTTGCTAAAATGGAGTATGCCCTATCAAGGACAAAGAAGTTACCATAAATAGTCAGTAATAAACAGAATATCAAGATCATATGATGGATTGTAAAGAGTTACTGCTGGCATGCACATTGACTTGTCACACTGGACTGCAGAATATATAGTACTTAGTGGAGTTTACTGCAAAAATATTTCTGGAATGCATTGGACTGATTACATGGTAACAGATTGACCAACAGAGTTAAAGATATTTGACTGTTTAAAACATCACAGGCTATTTATAAAATAAAGCCTTTTACTGAGTTAGCTCACAACTAATGAACTAATATCTTCTTGAGGTCAAAGAAGCAATTTACTGAGCTCCATCTAATGGGAAACTGTGTGTTTAATCTAGCTCTGCCAGCAAGGCTGATTCTGCATAGCTGTCACCCATTGCTGTGGATAGTGATTGTGAGTTGAAAAGTCAGAAAACATGCAGAACATACTGAATTTTTTACAAGAAACTAGGACCCATCAGATATTGAGGATACTGAATGTCTGGGTAAGAGTCACTCAGAGCCCAGACTCAGAGTCTGGATTTCAGCAGTATTGATTTTTGGTAGAGTCCTTTTTCTAGCAGTTGTTGTGGGACAGAGGAGCTAAATCTTCCTGAAATCAATCCTACCTGACAGTACAGTGGCCAAGGTACACAGGTGTGAGTGCTGGATGTAGATCTGGCTCACAGACCTCTACTGCTCTGAGCTGCCTCACACAGGATGCATCCCTCACATAAATAAACCGTGTAAATATCTCCCAGTCCTGCTGTAGTTTATGTCTCTTGTATTTTAAAGAGACTCCTGAGACTCCTAAGCAAGGAATGGGAGTTGTCACATTTGTTCATACCCATCTTGGTCTTAGAATAGCTGTGTTTTCTGCTCCTCTGGTTGCTCCCTGCAGGTTTTAATGAGGATCATCAAAGGAAGACACACACTCTGCTTGAGGTCTTTTTCTTGCCCTCCCCACACTAGGGAGATGTGCTCACTGGAAGGATGTCAGGTGTTTTACAGCCACAGGGAAAAGGCAGAGGAGAAGAATATGGCAAGCAGGAGAGCATCTTGCTGGCTAGAGGTTGCCCATGTAGCTCCATCAGATTTTGTTATATTCCATCTTTTGTCATTAGGTCCACCCCATCTGATACAAAATCCACTGTGTTTAAAGACTGGGGAATGTGCATATGGGGGACCATGTGTATGAGTGAAAAGAAAACTTGCCAATTTGGGAAAGGAGATTTCACCTGACTATTTTTGTGAGAATTCACTATAGGCTCCACCGTCTGAGTTTTTGTGAGAAAATTTTTAACAAACTAAACTCTTCTCACAGCATGTTTATGAAATGTGAAAGTATCATTATCCTTGCTGAGAAGTCTCCGGGCCAGATGCTGAGAGATGTCTGTACCTAAAGGAAATCAGCGGGATATGTCACTAAGCACCTTTAGGATTCAAAGCCCAAATGTCTGCCCAGGATGGGAAATCCAGCAAAGTGTCCAAGTTGAACCCATGTGGACTAAGTCTCAACCCACTGCATTAGACACGATTCCTTTTTTTAACAGAAAAAAATTATCCCCTTAATTCCTTGAAGTGCTTGAAAAATTTTGGTAGACATATGTAAACAATTTATGTAACAACTGAGGCTGCAGCTTCACATTGCCCAGTTCATTCAAATCTGAACACATGACATTGCATACATAGGGACTTGTAGGCTTAAAGGATATTATTACTGTTGCCATGCATTGTATTTGCATTGTGATTTTCCTTAAATGCGCAGCATTGTTTTGTTAAGCAATCAGAATGCAAATACCACTGGCACAGCTAGAACACATTCAAGTGCCCAAGTACACAAAGAATGCAAACTGTGCAGTAAAGCACACAAAGCCCAACAAGCTCATTAGTACCATACTGCAGTGATTACAGAGCAAAGTGCCTTCTGAGGTGCAGTAGTCAGGCTATACAGAGGGAAGGCTTTGCAGTGTTTTAATGCAATGATCTTTTTAATGCAATTGTGTGCTGCCACAGTAGTCATATTTCACCAGCATAAGCTGCTCTGGGAAAGAGACACTATTCTCTGCTTGTACCTTGCCTAGGTATCACTCTTGATTAGCCATTAGGCACTGCATAATAGTCATGAGGATGAGGATAATTGTTCTAAGGATAAGAATTATGATCAGCCAGACCAAAGCCCCATCTAGCTCTGTATCCCTTTTCTGACAAAAGTCAGGAGTATATTTTTAAGCAAAAAAACTGAGAAAACAGACGTATATAGAGTGGTATGGCCTCTGAGATTCCAGCAATCAGCACTAAGGATGTGAAGAATGGAACGAGACTCTGTGGGGTGGTTTGATTTGCTTCATGGTCTCTGTTGTAACTTAATGACTCAAAAGCAGATAACCAACTGTCTGTTGTCAGCACACCCACCTCCAACACCCCTACCAGTACATTCACATATATGCATACGTACACACACACAGAAAAAATACCACACACTGTCCTGTATGTGCCACTGAAAGATGGTGCAGGTCTTCAGTAGAGTGATTTGAAAGGTCTGCTGAGGGAAAGGTTAAAGTTTTGAAGGCAAGTCACCATGTGACTGTCATGGTGTCAGAAACGAGCCCTTCTTTGAGACAGAGGATGGACTAAATGTCCTCCTGGTGCTCCTTCTTGCACTGAATTTTTTCATGAATCTATGATTATTCAGCTGCTATAACAGCTAGAAAGTTCAGTTTCAATTAGTCTGAAATAGGAAAATGTTTTTCATTCTGCTTGAAAAAGTAACACACATAATGTTTCATCTGGTGGAACCAGATGAAGACCTGTAAAAGTTGTGGTCATGTAAGGACCATAGCTCCTCAAGATGCCCTAGCCATAGTCTAGGAACTGAACAGCCATACATACATCTTCTGGCCATGAGCACCACAGAGAGAGGCGTGATTTATCTTAGCAAAAGCATCTCTACATTATTCACCGAGCAAAGGTTGTGGGTCTGGTGAACCTTTCTGTGGAGCTTCTTTCTGCACTTTTGGGTATTCTTAGCAACTGACCTTAGCAACTGAGCTGAGCTTCCTCCTTTGCTGCAGGACCCATGCAATAAATCAGACTGGTGTGCTGGAAAGAGAGAATTTAAGTATATAGGCAGGGATGGTGGTGAAGCTAACTGCAAAGTGCTCCATTAAACATATCACCTCAGTGTCTGCCCTCAGAAATTCACGTCTCCAGGGTGATCTTCTCTTTTGAGAAGTGGTCCTTTTTATAAGGCAGGAAGCATTAGATACGCTCATATCTCAGTCAAAGAGTTTCCTACGCAGTGCCAACAGTTATTCAGCAGTACTCATTATGCAGGTGAGCTACATCACAGTGCTGCTACTCTGCAACACGCTGCAGATCCCTATGCACCATGTGCACAATGTCTGAAATATAAGCAAATTTATGCTGCACTCATCCTTTTTGTGGTTATTAGTGTCACTTAGTATCATCTTCCTCCAGCAAATTGACTCACCAAGCAAAATGCACAAGTGCACTTTAAAGTGGATCACATTATCACGCCTCCTTCTTCTGGAGAGCCAAGTGTCATTACTACTTTTCACAAGGAATAACTGCCTAAACTGTTTCACATTCTGCAGTGCATCAACAGTACTCTTCCTCCACTCAGTCTGCAGTGCAGAAGTGATGGAACAGTAATGCATGTCTATCTCATTGTTCTACATGGAGAGATAAAATCTAGTGCTTACTCTATGCCTCTTTAAAAGTTAGAGTATTTGTTTCTGGAGTCTTTTCATCAAGTTATGCAGTTGTATATCACCTTTAAGCCCCTCATCATATTTCAAGTGTCAACAAGGTATTTGCATTAAAAGTACAGTGTTAACTCAAAAATCATATTAGAGGTTTCTCTCTCAACACTACTGATTAGATGACATATCCCAACTGCACAGTTAATTCCACAGTTAGGTGTAGACAATAAGGACTAAAGATGGCCAAGTGCTGATAGGATTTTCTTCCAAAATATTTTCAAATTATTCACTAGCATTCTTTCTTCCTCTGTGTGTATTTTCTAGAAGGTAGATGGAGTATCAAAGAAATACAAGGGTGCAGACTGTTAAATGGTAAGATTATGACTAAAACCATGAACTTGGAACCAGAAACCAGGAAATAAAATATCAGAAAGCAGCATTTTGGCTAAGAAATGGAATGAGAAGAGGTGCTAAGGGTCAAGAACAAACAGCAATTTATTAAGCTGAAGAGCAAAGCCAGAGCCCAGTAAAACTCCATAGTATACGTTTAGAGCTGAGATGAGAAGCTGCCAGTGCTTGAGCTAGATAAGCTATGGCCACTCAGTGTCCAGAGATGAGGATTAAAAAAACTAGAAAATAACCAAGGAATAAAGTTGTAGCCAGGGATTACGTTATGCAACCACACGTTGAGAGAGCTTCTTAAGCTTGGTTGCTGCGGCTGTGTCTACCCAGAATTTTAGGTGGGTCACCAATCTTCTGAGACCCTGCCTGTGGTAGCCTGGTGGCTTTTTGCACTTTGCTCAGCAGTGCCTGTCAAGAGGCCATCAAGAAAACCATCAAAGTAGACACCTGAGCTTAGATCCCAGAGACTTTTGATAGGACTGACCGAACTTGGTGCTTTTAAAAATCCACCCCTAGCTCTCTGCAAAGTGATGGCTTCCCACATGGTCTGTTATGCTTACAACTGTGAGTGTTTGGTGTTTTGTGACCTCCTCTCACTCATTATCACCCCACTTAACGTCATAGCAAAATAAGGGTAATGATTCTTCTTTTTGCAATTGTAACTAAAATGCTGGCAGAGCAGAGGGTACGTGTTGGCCAAGGCTTTTATTATGCAACTATATGCAGATCACTGTGAATTGCATCGTCCATCTAGTTCAGTGATGCAGCACCAAGGTCACTGGGCAGTTTTAAGCTAATGATGCAACCATAAGTCTAATAAATGTGCTTGGTAACCACAGCAAAGGTATTGTCATTGTCGCAGATGTTATTCTTTCAAAAGCACTCGGCAAACAACTTAAATACAGCTCTTGTGCTTGCTTTGACCTCTCCTAAGAATGCACTATCAGGATAACTGAGGAGATGAGATTCTTTAAGAAGACAAGTCACAGCCTACAGCTACAGTATTGGTATTGCTCATAGCACTCTTGCAGTTTGCTTAGAATAAACAGGCAAGAGGCTAACTGAACATGAATCCGTGAAATTTTGTCAGAGAGTAGATTTTGGAAAGAAACATATCCATGAGTGATACCAACACAGACAGAGATCAATTTCTTAGTACAATGATCTAGGCAAGTCAACTTTAATTATGCAGTTGATTTTTGTAGGCATCAGGCTGCAGTAACCCATCACGTGCTGATCCAGTAGCCTTTTTTTATCTTTCTAGAAATACAATAACCAGTAACTGCATTGTGTCACCATGAGCTTTGTCATTATGTGCAGCAATTCCCCACAGGGCTTATCAATGCTGCAATTGCTGTTTCTTTGGAAGGATATACATCATCTCCCAGGCTGGGTTCAACAGATAGTTGATATTATGCCCTGAAAAGTGGCAATCTACTGTTCAGAACTTGTTGTAGCTCCAGTGTCTTGCACCATATCATATATATATGTATATCTCTATTTTTATGTATGTCTATGGATATCATATATTCTTATGTACATCATGTATTCTTATCTGACAGGCATGAAGAAGCCCACAGTAGTCTGAGCACTAAATATGCTCTTGACAATAAGGGAGAAAAAGGAAATTTAAAACAAGCACAATTTCTTGAATTCTTGCTTCATTTATACCAATTACTGATAGGAATAAAGATGAGTAATTCAGCCTTACTGTAAAATTCGCTTAAGACCATTCAGTGAACAGAGAATGCCAATATGTGAAGATGGCTGTTTTGCAAGGTGCTGAAATAAAGTGGTGGCAAGAGAGGTCTAAGTCAAGACACAGAGCTGTCTTTCCTCATTCTCAAATGACATAAACAACACAGTCATGAAATGAGGTCACAGTTTTGTATATAAGCCCTCTGTGGCTTCCAAGCTAAAAAACCTCAAAAATAATACCCTTTGCTAATGGAGCTTTTTCACCAAGAAGCAGAGCATGTGCCCAACTCAATGTGTCAGCAGCTTTCTGCCCTCAGTTCAGCTTACCAACAGTTAAACCACTCAAGGTCATACTGTAACCTATTAAAGATGACACGTGACAAGATGATTTTTGATAAAGAGTAGAACTTTGGTACTACAGAAGTGGCCAGGGAGAGGAGGTCTCCATATGCAACCTGACATTTTGTCAGCAGCTGCCAGTCAGATATAAAAACATTTTATTGCCCTTGCATAGTCAGCCACATGCTATAGTTTCTTCTCACTCAGAATATGTTCCCTTTCATATCCCTCTGCATTTAGCTGCAATAGAACAGCAGAATGTTTACATTACAGCAGAATGCTGCATGCTTTTATCTGAGGGTGACCTTGAGTATGCCTGGCACACAAGAAGTGCAGTGGAAGGCAGACAAACACTTTTTTTCCTACACCTCTGCCATACTGCCTTTCTCCCACACTTATATCACCCTTTGAATTTAAAGAAAGCACCTTTGTAAATGCCCATTTTTGTGTGTGAATGCACATTAAGAACACTTCATGTGCATGCTATGAAGAACAAGAAACCAAAGACAGATTAGAAAACTTCAGTCTCCAAAACCATAATTATTTTTCCCTTCATGTTCTGAAGCTTATTTGTAAGTCTCATGAATTTTTTTAACTCTTTGGAGTGGGAAGCCTGAATTAAAAATCAGTATGTGACCCATTACTATTTTATAATCCTCTCTTTTGCAAGTTGAAAGCAACAGTTTGCCAACCTTGTCTTTAAACCTTCATGGAAAGATATGAGTGAGTTAAATATGAGAGCACAAGCAAGAGAAAATACAAGAAAGCTAGATGGTGTTGAGAAAGCCTGTCCCTGAAAGAGAGTCAGAAAGCCTGAAAGAGAGTTAGAACAAGAGCTTATTACCAAATACACTTGTTTTAAACTGATCTTAGATCAAAATAACATTTATTTTTGATGAACTAACAGTTTGTGCTAGTCACCATAATATTTTTAGATTTAGGAGGTACACACAAGTATAACATGGTCAAAAGCATCACCATGGCTATGCTGACCTTCAGAAAGGAGAGCTGGGTAATAATGAAGAATCTTGTTTCGAAGAAGTAGAAAGACATCTAAGACAGTTAAACCCTCTCACTCAGCACAGAGACTCCTGAAGGACACCATACTGGGGGCACAGCACCAGCATGTACCACTTACTGGAAATCCCTTGGGAAAAAGGTAAAAGGAAATTGGCACAGAAAAACAGTAAAGCACGGGAAGCTACTGGAATTAAGATTTTAGCATTCAAAATTACGAAGACGGGAATTAAGATCTTAGCATTCAAAATTATGAAGATGTGTCTCAGTGAAGAAAAGAAAGAAGTTACAAATTCTAAGAAAATAAACATTAAACTATAATTAGACTACCATTTGCTTTGTAAATGTTGTGGCAAAATTTCAAGGTGTTCATTTTCCCCATAAGTAATTTGATTTGTCTATGGCATCAAAAGACAAATTGATGGCTCCATTCACTGCTTCCCCAGCCATTTATATCATGCAGATCAGTATGAGAATGAACATAAAGTACTGCAGAATAGACCCATTTTATACTTGTTTTAGACAGTAAGAATGATAATAGGAAGTCTAGGACAAAAAGGGATCTAAATGTTTCTAAACCATCTTTTCTGAACTCTACAGCTAGTGCAACCATATGAATCTGTCCCTATTCAGACATGAAAATGCCATTATTGCATGGTAAATCAAAGTGCCTGATTTTTATATCCATACCCTGCAGTCACTTGACACGTTTCTCTGCGCCTTATTACTGTCAGATTTACTCCCTGATACAGCAGGGCCAAATTCGTCATGTTTACAATTGCTGATCTTCCAAATTCACACAATTCCCACTTATATGCAACTAGATCCTATCTAGTTATAGCCACAATTTGCTCCAGGGTAATGCCTCCAATTTGGCCTCTCTGTTCCCGTTTTCATAGCCTTGCAGTGAAGAAATGGATAAATGCGGCATTTTTTCCATAAATGAGTTGTAATTTTTTAAGGAATTAGCTAAGTATACATTACCTTTTTTTTTACTTCTCATGACCTCGAGTCTGAACTAGTTCTGCTGGAATTAAGTAAAATGAATTCCAGAATGGCTTGCATAAGAGTTCTTTAAAAAAAACCCCAAATATGATAGCAATGAGAAATATTTTTACCAAAGGCTCTTGTAATTCACAAAGAGAGTCACTAGCTTGAGGACAAACTGATAATCTAGTTTACCTCTGACCTGAAAAGGATTAGGAACCCAATTACTTTTGTGTATTCTTGAACAGCTTTGCCATACTAAGCTTCTGCCTAAGTGCCTGCAGCATCAGGACCCTCTGTCCCAGAATCACTGGTCCACTGTCTAGGAAGA
>JAYDZK010000202.1:47141777-47155313 GCA_034509185.1 Euphonia xanthogaster | reverse complement strand
AAATGCATAAGTGTAAAATAATTAAAAATTAAGTTAAAAATAAGAGTATAATTGATAAAATAATAATTAAGATTATCTTGAATTTTAAAAATAACAGTTAGATAGAAACCAAATTTTGTAAAAAATTCAACAAAGAGTTCAAAACAATCAATTGAGGATAATCAAGATCATAAGAATATGAATCAAGAAGAAAGGCATTATGACATACTGGAGAAATAATCTGCTACCATTTATTTCTCTCACATTACCATTTATTTCATCCATTTACTTTTCCTAGCTCTTTCTACACTTACCTTCATTTTCTCTTCTACTTCATACTTAGATTTTTTTTTATGCTGTGACTGCACCCATCTCCAATTCCTCTTGATTTCTTGATGTTTCTAATACTATATTTTAAAATATCATCTTGTGCATTCTGTACTTTATTGCCATTATATAAAAGTTTGGTTCCCCTAAAACTAAAAACAGCAAATAAATTTTTGAGGGGCATAGAAAATGATGGAGATTTGTATTTTGCTTGTTCAAATACAGTTCTTTCAGGAGACATTTTTAGGGGTTGCCTTTACTTTGTGTGGTGCTTTCCTGCAGTTACAGCAGGTAGTGGTTTAGTGAAAATTTTAAAATAAAAGATTACTGTGCATTAAAAACAGTACAATGGTGTTTTGGACACCAGCACCTCTTAAAAAAAGAAAAAAAAGAAAACAAGACAACATTCCTAGTTTCCCTCTGTTGTATCAGCCTGTTCCTGGCCAGTTCTTCAATGTTACAAAACCAGGTCACTCAGTCTTTTGTCACAGAAAAAAACCTCAAACCCAAACATATAAATTCTGGACATTAATTAGTAATTATATAAGAAGGCAAGCTGTTTTTTTAAAACAAATATGCATTTTTGCTTGATTTACTATGTCCATTAAATATTTACATAATTGCATTCTAGTTACTCTCTAGCATACGTATTATATTATAAATACTCAGAACAGGATTTTTAATTTTCATTATAATTTATTTATTTTTTTTACTTTTACTACCTTCTCAATATAATTTCTTTTCTTTAAGCTGTAATACTGCCAAAACACCATTATTTTAAGGCTATCTACCCGTTAGCTTGATTTTTTATTTCATTATCAGCCATTAGGAAAAAAACAGTAAATCATAGAATCGAATTTTGTTAATGGAACTCAACTCTAGGCAATCTGAAAATAAGTAAATAAAGACCCTTGTCCCTCCAACAACCATAAACAGACTGCAAGAAGACTACAAGAAAATACACCTCAGAAAACTGTTAGAAGTGCAAAAATTCCATAAAGTAAAGCACACGGGTATGCAATCAGGAGCTGCTGTCCTTCCATAGCCAATGCAGACGTAAAAATTTTGGAGGCCGACAAACTGCACCATCCAATAATAAACAGAGCTAACAAAGTTCCTGGGGTCCCCCTAGGAGAAAAAAAAAATAAAAAAAAACAAACACAAAAGAAACATGACAGAGTCCACATATTACTAAATGTAGCATCAAATCTTACCAAAGTCAAGTCCATGTCATTGATAGGTAGCACCCAATGGAAGAGCCAAGAACTAACTGACATAATGAAAGTCAAGCATGAAAGCAAAGTAAAATTGTAACCACAAACAAAAAAGCAATATGCTCAGCATGGATAAAAGCTTCATCAGAAGTACTGCTAATAGGAGTGTACATTTACAAATAAATCTTCTGGGCCTCCAGCAGATGCAGCTGCTTAAGTTTAATATTAAATTTACCCAAGTTTCTATTTCAGCCAAAATCATCTTACAGAAATTGTTAGGTTCTAAAATGGCGCTACAGACGTACTCTTTCATCAGGACATGTGATGATGTGGAGGGATTGCATTTTTGTAACACAGAGAACAGATTTTAAGGGTGCCTTGGACACTCAGGAGAGGCTCTGAAAGACTCACACCAGCTGGATGGGCAGAAAGGTCTCCCAGGAAAAAGCTTGACTGGCCTTTTAAAAGATGTGAGCACACTGAGCACAAAGTAAGGAGTGGGAAAAGAACCACCAAGGAAAAATGCTTATCTCGGCATCCTTGTCTGCACATTGAAAGGACTGTAACTTCCCACCCAACCTCTTGGTGACAGCTGAGCCCATTTGAAGTTACACTGTGCCTCCTTCCGGAGCAGGGAGGCCTGGAGAACTGATGATTATGGGACAATGGTTAAAAGCCCACTGAAACACTCCTGCAGATTACAGAGGGCTCACTATTAAACCCTCTGGGAACAAAATCTTGCCAATAAATAATGTTCCACATATGCTTTATTTGCACTATATTTGCAGCCTGCTTCTGTAAAATGCATGAGATCATGTGCATAATACACTGCTGAAGCACATAATGAGATAGGTACTTTACACACTTTAGCTGTGTCAGTCTCAAGGACTTTGAGAAAGAATAAACCTCTGCCACTTCCTAAGGGCCTCCTTGGCTCCCCACTCCTCCAAAGCATCAGCATAACAGAAGCGCAAGGGAAAAATGGACTGTGTGTACACACTCAGGTAGGTCCTTTTATCAGAAATTATCTCCACTAATATAATTATTGCAACTAAACCATGATGAATAAAGCTGTCCTTATGTAATTGACTTCGTTTACTTAATGCATTCACATCACACAAAATAGTTGATTTCTCAGCAGTCCAGTCACCAGGCCAATAATGTACTTGGTGTTGCCAGCTCTTGGGCCTTTGAGGGAGGAAGGAAAGAATTGATTTCATGGTGACTCAGCACCTCATTGCAACTTCAACAAGTTAAAAATAAAACATTAAAGACCATGTGATTTAATATCCTCAGTTTAAGTGTTTTTCAAACCAATATAGTAGCATTTAGGGAAATTCCACTGGGCTTTGCGAAGCAAGTTCCTGGTCTCTCCTCCAAGAAGATGCTAAGTTGCTTACCTAATGCTGGTAAGCAACTGGTAAGCAACCCATGCTGGCAGAGGGATGGGATGCAATAGAACATACTGTGCAATGACAATTTTCAGCTAACATAATGACTCTTAGGGGGCTGTCACAAGATGGCACAATTTTTAGAGTTGTGGCTGCTCTGCCTTGCACTGAAGTCCAATGGCCTCTCATGGTTTATTCCAGGACTGGCAGAGAGCAGGATGGAAAGGTGGCATAAAAATCATATCAGGATCAAGAGGTACCTCTGTGCACTTACAATTCAGCCCCCAATCTAACAATGTGTTACTGCTAAAAAGAATGGTTTGGCAGAGAGCTTTCTGTCTGGCATGTCCATGAGGGTCAAATCCTCTAGATGGGAGAAGGGCAAAAAGCACAAGTCATGCTCACAGCGACCAAGGGGACTGGGGCTGTACTGGTGTGAGATTGAGATGGAATGACTCATATGAGTGGACCCTTTTCACTTCTCTTTCTCTCACATCCTCACATCCTGCAGATGCTGTCACCAAATGGGTTGTCTGTATCAGTTGGGTGTAAGAATTTCTTTCTTCATGCTTACATTAATTTCCTTCACTGTTTAGTTAAGGAAGTAGCTTTACTACCCTGTTTGGGGATTTGATATTGAAGAATTCTTGTTGCTTTCTGCAGGAAAAAAGTCAATTGATATTTCTCCCATAAAAACAGCCTAATAAACTTGGGCTCACACATGAAAACAGCATAGATTCAGACAAACAAATCTAGTTCCATGCAAATTTCAGTAAGAGAACTGGTATTCTCCTTGGTACTACTCAGTACCCCAAATGTTCCATATTTTGATTTATTTATTTACAGGGAAATAGCTAATCACGAAAATTGAAAATTATTAGATTATGATTGCTATAGATGAGTGCATTATCTTATGCACACTTTTGGTGAAAAAAAAAATTCAGATTATTTTTTTTAACTTTGAAATAGAAGTAATGTTTTTATAAATATTTTTAAAAATCATAAAGGCATTGCTCTTTCTTTTGCCATTTAAAATATTTTTTAATTAAAAATAATGACATGTATGTTGGATTTTAAAGTTGACACTTAATTTTAATAGCATGTTAGTAATAATTAACCTTGGTACTTGATATGTTCAAGCAGTTTCATATACCAAATGAGAAAGGACTGCAGAACCCTGTCAATAGGTACTTAATGTTAGCAATTCATTTTAGAAATACCAGTTCAATTTTGTCATGGCTATCACGTTTTAGTATTTATCGATTTTCAAAACATGTGCTTTCTGTAAATTCACAGCATTTAACAAACATGTAGTGTCTGCCTGGGGATTCCATGTACAGAAAACAGTACCCTGCACAGTTGTAACAGCTGGTTTGGAATTCACCCCATCTGTCTTATGATTATGTATCTGCACATTTTATTAGGCTGGATTATTAAACAGGTTAATCAAGAAAATATGGGAAGTGTAGGAGAACAGAGAATAAACAGCTTCTTTAGTGTCATCATCCATCTTATCAAGGACAGCTAAGAAACACTTTAATACATGGAATATGGTCAGGTTAAGCCATCAAAGCTCCTCAGAAACATGCAGCAAGAATTTTTCAAAAAATTCATTCCACCATATAATTTCCTTAAAATATAAATAAATAAATAAATAAATAAATAAATAAATAAATAAATAAATAAATATACACATATGTAAAAACGATGCTTTTCCAAAGAAAACAAACACGGGCATTTTCTCGTTCATCAGCTGCTAGGTTCCATATGTTACAGATTGGGGAGTTAAAAATATGAGAGAACAAAAAAGACTAAGGAGGGAAACCATCATTAATAATGTGTTAACAATAGGTAAAAGCACTGCTCAAGGCCTTTAGCCAAGATCTGGATCTTGCTTGTACTTTGCTGTGTGTGAACAGGGAGATAAACACTGTGTCTCGAAGGGCTTACTGAACAAAGAGGAATGAGAGGCTTGCCAAAAAGTTTCCTATTCAGAGAATATGACTGAACAAGCCGCCTTATGTGCACAGATACATACACCACTACACATCTGGTTTTTCTAAGTATTCTGGTTTTTTTTCAGGCTTGCAATTGCCCCACAACTATACCTCAGAATATACAAGTCTACTATATCTTAAACACTTGTCCAAATTCTCCACATCATTAAGGGTAACTTGACTATTTCATTCTGTCCCACAGAAGTCAGTAGGAAAGGAAACATAAAGATGGAGGCCTGATGCTATGAACAAAAAAGAAGCAAGAGAACCAACTATATAAACCCAAAGGTCAGCAATTGCTTTTAAAATTGATACCTGAGTTTGGCCACTGTTGGCACTGCAAAACACAAGTCACAACTGAGGCTGCTGCAAAAATCAAAAGCACTCTCAGTCCAAATGGAAAGCAGTGGAATCAAAGACTCATATCAAAATGAGCCCTCTCAAATACAGTCCAGTTTTGTCTGTTTCCACCTATATGTACAACCAAACTGGTGTTACAGTTTCAGAAGCCAAAATTTACTATGTGATCACTTATAAAATATTTTGCACAACACCAGCCATCTGACCATCCTGTCCTTCACAGAATTCCTGTTGCCATAGGCTGGTACTTACTGCAGTGAGAAGACAACTGCAGCAGAGGACAGGATGACCATGGGCAGCAGGCAGTAGCCTAGGACACTTGCAACGCAGCCGTGCGAGACTCCCGAGACGCTCATCAGGTTCAGCAGGGCATGCATGGCAAGGCACCCGATGGCACTCATCCCGTACACGTAGCCAAAATGAACTTTCCCTGCCTGGAATAAATAAGAGGAAGCATGAGCTGGCAGAAGTGAGCAGTGATCACTAAGTGCTAGCAGAAGACAGATTTAAGTTTAGGATTGTTACTTCTTGTTGCTGACACTCTCTCTCTGCTTCACCTGTATCAGTTCAGTTGTGAACCATAGATGATACTTCTGGGTAATTTTTGCATAAAAATAATTCCAAGGTGCAATTGACAAAATGTACTTGTTGCTAACTTAAAATTACAAGGCTGAACCTCAGTCTTACTGTCATTGGGCTCTGAACACAACTGGAATTGGTTGGGAGATTCAGGAAAGCTTAATTGGCAATAAGCTAAGAACAAATTACGGAAAGCACATTCTAGTCATTAAAAATCAGTTTAGGCTCAGGAAACATCTTTTCAATAAGTGTATATGGGGCTGTGGAAAAGTGGCTGTGAAAAAGTGCCCTAAGTAATATGATGACCCAGGTTACCTGGTGTGCTTCACTTTTTATTACAAACCTTCAGCTATAAGCAGGTCCGCAAAAAATTGGGAAAGTTTTGCTTAAACTATGGTGGTTTTCAGGGCAAATGTGACTGTTTTTTCCCTTGACTACCATGAAAAAGATAAATTTCTGTGCTTAGACCAATACGACATGTCCATTTCAACATGAAACTCAGCGGTAACTGTCAGCTTATGTTCTTTTTTTGTTCTAACAAATGAAAAAAATCCCAGATTTTTTTTCTTTGTTTGAATTTATTGCCTATGAAAGGTACCAGCCTGGCAGCCTGGAGCTTAATGTTTTCTAATTCATACACAAAGCTAGTAAAACAGGCAACTGTGGCCACAGCACCACCAATTCCTTCATCTCCTGCCATAATTTTGAAGGATCCCTCCAGGCATAAAGGCATTGTTCACTCCCCAAAATAAACCATCACAAAAGACTGTTAAATATGTTTTTGTCTCTCTTCAAGCTTCTAACAAATTAAATGCTGAGAGTTGGCTATGCAATACTGTCATTTTCACATCTGTACATGAGAAAAACATTCATAAATCAGAAATCTGTTTTTTTTCCTTGGAACTTTGAATCCTAATGATAGAATGCACCTGTGAAGGAGAAAGTTCAGACCTGGAACTTAACTATTAACTCAGAACCATGGAGTAAATTTCTCAAATGAAGGGCCACTATGCATCACCTTCCTGACACATAATAAGGTATATGTACATACATATGACACAAGTGTGTTTGTTCATATACACACACACACAAAATCTATATGTTGCACACACTATATATTTTATATATATATATATATATATTGCATATAATAAACCTCGTAAGACTCAGAACTAATAGATGATCTCAGTTTCCTAATAACACTGTGGCTTATGGTTGGATTCTGTTGTGATGGATTAGATGGAAACATTGTTGAAGCTTTTATCATGCCTTGTGATACTTGCTAGTTTATCTCCCATGATGGCTAAGGAGGATTGAGAAGACCTCTGACTTTACTTATCCTCTGACTTTACTGCCAGGATGGTACATTTTAATGAAATCTGGGAGAAATCAACTTTGAGGACCCTTCTCTGACCTCTCTTTCTGTATCCATGTATGTGGAAATTGATTGCTGAATGCCAGCAGTATTTGAGCTGGACAAACATAAAGCAACAGTATGGAGAAGGCCTACTGATGACACAGCTTGAAAGTCCTGATGCTGCAGGTTGGTGGCAGCTCACCAGCTCTTGTTGGAGAGCAGTTCATGAATGTGAAAGGCAACCTGAGTTAATAAGACCTGACTTTACATCAGCACCATTATCCTGTCTGCACATTGACCTGGCTCACTGCTGAGCTCTCCTCTGCTCCCACTCCTCAAGGTTAAGTCAGGTACAGCCAGGTTGCCTATATATCCTTCCAGCATCCTGGCCTTTTCCCCATTACTGTCTTCCACCATAAAGAATAATCTATTCCTGAAATCACAGCATAAGGAATCTTCCTACTTAGGTACAGACTTCTTTTGCTGGCATTTGCATTTTTTACTAGCGGTATAAAATAACCAGGGGAAATTGCTTGAACAAATAAAACTAATGATAGCCAGAGATAGTGTGGGAGAGCAATACTAGCTCAGATGATCATCAATTACAATTTCAGTCACTAAGGATATACAGTCAGTTTAACACTCACAATGGTTTGGGGCAGCCTTTGCTATACACCAACTAAGTAAAGTTCTGTCTCAAAACAGATGCATCAACTACAAGCTATATTTTAGACTGTTTGTTTCAGTGCATATATTTGCTCTACACAGCACTTATTTATTGTTTAGCTTAGTTTAAGATTAAAAAATTCTTGAGCCAGACATGAAGGGAGCACTAGCACCAGCAGCTGGCTGAGATCTCCAGTTGGTGAAATGTTGGATTTGTGGTGCAAGTATATGAGAGAAGGAAAAAAAAAAAGGCATCTGAACATGTTGGTTATGATTTTATTCTTACTTAACATATGTAAATATATTGACTCACACACTCGGGAATACTCCCAGTTCACAGTGATGTAAGCAAAACCAGAATCAGGCTTGATTAGTCTGACAGGCTTTGATGAATGGAAAGAGCTAAATTTGTCCTGTGGAAGGAGCAAGGTTAGCAGAAAGTCAGATTTTGTGTTCTTGCTTGCATCTGCCTGGAGTGGGTACTACCACCGCTGGCTGGAGAGCATGGGGAAATCTGATTTCATTCAAATGACAGTGTAAAATGCAAAGCAGCTGAGACTTGGGCTTCTGCTAAATTTGGGGCTGCCATTGTTTCTCTATCTACAATGGAGCTGCCCTGTTGAACACTAATGTGAGGAAGAACAAGTCCTGCTGCCAGGCTAGCAGCCCTTTTCTCTTTTTTTCTGAAAGGACTGCTATACTTTGAAGAATATCTTTGCATAATTTTCCATAGTTAAAAAGCTGAAACTAGAGAAAATGTATACATTATTTTTAGAAACAAACTCTCAACCAAATTATGTTCCTGGTGCTATCAGAAGATACTTATTTAAGTACAGAAGGATATCATAGTTTACACAGCTGAAGAGACACGTTAGTATTCAAATATACCTGAGATAAAATGGTAGCCTGAATTTCTAAGATAAACCCAAAGGCTTATTGCTGGGAGGTTATGGAACAAAAACACTACTGTGTCAGAGGTGTTCTGCTGTCCTAAAACTGGAGCATTGAAAATACTAGGTTTTCTAATGACACCTAAAATGTGTAATGTCTCAGTAAAAGTATGATAATTAAGGTAATTTATTTCAATAATAATAGTTTAGTATTCATTATAACTGTTGGCTATTCATAGAGGAAAATCAAAAGGAAACATTTTTCCCATTCTTTCTTTTAGCTTTCCTTTCATTTTCTTATTATAATTAATCCAACTTTCTCTTTTTACTACCCTCATACATTTGTTTCTCCAGGTGGAAAATAACCTCTCTTCTCTAGCTTCCCACCCTCTTTTTTTTTTTTTTTCATTCCCTTTCCTCCTGCCCCTTCCACCCTTTTAAAAGGTTTTTATTTTTATAGGAACATAAATACTAATACTACTTGCCATTTATATAGCAGTTTGCACATTCAAGGTACAGCACTGACATTACAAATTGAGTAAGAACTTTCAAGAATCTTCTGATTCAGCACTATTTATCACAGAGGAAATGGAGAATTAGAGCCCCTTTCCTCTCACCTCAGCTGCAGGGCAGTAAAGCCCTTCCCAGAATGGTCCCACCTTACTGCTGTCTGATGAATTGCTGTTGGCAGTCAGAGCTGTACTTCAGCAACACTGGAGCCCCTGTTGCCAGGGGTATATAGATGAATTTGGAGTTCTGTACAAGCCTGTTGACTTTCTTCCCGTAGGGAAGCTATTTTCATAAAGAAGAAGGAGGTGAAATACAGGCTACTATATTTTGTTAAGCTGACAAGACAGAACAAAGAATACAAAATAAGAAAGTACTAGCAAAATGTATAGGAAGGTATTGCAAATTTAAGGGGGTGGGTGGGAAAAGACTGCTTCCATTTCTTTTTTCTCTAATTATTCTTGTTGCATATTTTTTTTTATTCTATCTGTCTCTGCACTCTCTAAAATAATATTGAAAGAAGATAATTCCAAAAAAGTAGCATGAGTGTTAGAAAAACTGGACTGTCCTGCTATTCCTTTTTATTCCCTCCTTTAAAACCTGTTCAGAGCCTTTCCAGATTATATATGGCACAGATCTGTCCTTTTGCTCATAATAAATCCCACCCTAAAAATGGTGTGGTCTCCTCTTTCCACTGGAAATAATACATCACTTTACCTGTGTCACCTTTACATTACATTTAAATTTTATGCAGGTGCTTTCAAAGTAGGAAGAATTTTTAACACATAATCCCAGAATAACTGGCAGCAAATGACTCTTTTTATGCTGGTACTACATCTTCTGCAGCTTCACACTCATTATCACCTAGGCATGAGCTTGTTAGAAAAGAAATCCTTGAAGATTTCTACGACATCCTACCATCAGCAATGTTGCTCCAAGGGCCAAACAGAAAACCATAGGTCCAGTGAGGTCTGTCTCATTCATAATGCTGCCATCTGCAGGCTTCATTGGGTTGAGAACTGTTAATGTTTTCTGCCATATATGCTCAAAACTGATCCCAAGTTCTGCAACAAGAAATTTCAGGATTTTGTTAATTGCTCACAAGAAAACAACACTTTTACTAAAATCCATTAGATACCACAAAACTACAAACAAATGCTTCAGTGAAGATAATATTGTAGGATGACATATTCTGTATTAGGAACATAATGTCCCTGCTATGTACTCAGTATGTCTGAGAGTCAGCTTTCATTCTAAATTGGAATATTAATGTATTAAATACGATTTTAGTCAGTGAAGCAAAAAATGGCCCCAGCATTTCCAAGTTGATATTTGTTTTTCCTATATTTAAAACACATGTATCTAAAGCCACACTAACATAGATGTTGAAAAACACATTAATTAGTAATAACTGCAGAATTTAAGATACTATGCAACACTGAGGACAGAGATACATGCTTAAATTTTGGAAAATCTGACAAGAAATGAGTCTGAAGCCTGAACTGCCAAAAGCACTTAAAAGTGATTTGTTCCTTCAAGGCAAGTTTATACTACTTTATACAGTGCTTTATAAGCTTGGGGGTTTGTAGTGTGGTTGTTTTTTTTTTTGGTTTTTGAGGTTTTTTTTCAGAGGTTTGTTTTTTGTTGTGGTTTTTTTTTTTGTTGTTGTTGTTGTTGTTGTTTTTTGGGTGGGGGATGTTTGCAGTTAAAAAGTAATTAGTGAAACCCCAAGAAACAGAACAAAATTCTGCCCCATAAAGGTGATGGGAATCCTGCCATTAAATTTGCTGGGGCAAATCTTTATCTTATAACTTCTGGAGAAACATTTCAGCTTGCACAAGTAATCATCTTCCCTGAGATTCTCCAGTAAGGGGAAAATTAGGTTCAGATCTGCTGCCAGAATGGCTGAGACTGACAATGTGCTAGATCTGTTGGGGAAGCCAAATCTTTACTTTGTTCCTCCTCTCCATCATCTTGAGCTCAGTCAAAACGTTGTATATGTAAAGCTATTCTGCATTAAAATGTGTGGTTTTGGTCAGATTTATGTGGTAAACAGATAGGAATATCTCCAAAGCCTTGCAGATCACAAGCAGCTGTATTACAACATCCTTTTCCCAGGGTGAACCACATGGGGAGTTAAATGGTTGGGGGTCTTAGAGGTAGAGATCTAGCAGTTATCTATATCAAACAGAATGATCTTGCTGGCTTTAAGGCAGCAGTAGTCCCCTTTGAGTAGTAGAAACTCCAGCTGCCTTCCAGGATATAAACCAGCAGGCTTAATATGCTCATTTTATATTATGCTGAAATAATTACAGACAAAATCTCCTTTTTTCTTTTTTTTTTTTTTCTAATATAGCACAAGTATTTTTCTAGCAACAAAATCAGCCACTAGCATTAGAATGGTCAATCATCATAAAGAACGACATTGCTCATATAGTTAAATGATCAACTAATTGAAACTGAAAGCAGCTTTCTCAATTCCTTCCCCGCTGAAACAAGCGACTTAGCATCTGCAAACTACTAAATCTATTACTAGATACGCAAAAAAAGATGATTATCCATCTTCATTAGTTACAGATTTTCCGATATGTACGGAGGATAAACGCAAGAGTGGAAACATTCTTGGAAACGTGAATGCAAAACTATTGTTCTGCTGTCATCTAGCGGTGGCATAGTATATCTGCTCTAGGCACAAGGCTGGAGGAATCCATGGCAGATTCGAAGGAGAAAATGCAGATTTGGCCGCCAGGAGCTTTGGCTGAAGCTCACACGGCAGGGCTTGCCAGCTCTGCTGCAGTTTCTCTAGTGAGTTCCATCCTATAGCTGGCAAAGAAAAGTTAGAGACATCCCCAGGAATCCTGTATGTCCTCTGTGGAATTAGCTTTGTTACAGACACATATTATAATATTGGCTTTTTGCAAATATGAAAATGGATTTTATATGTGTAATGTTAAAGTAACTTTGTTATAAAGATATAGTTTTTATTTCTGTTGTTAATTAAGCTTAGACATAGTAGTGAAATAGCTGATATAAGTATACTTGTGTTAAAATACCTGCTTAGATGAGAGAACATCCATTAACATATGAAGAAAACACCTGCTACAGATATGCCAACTATCAGCACTCACCGTCTGAAGACAGTGTGAGCCAGAGCCAAAACTGAGGATAATGATAAAAAAAGACAAAAAGCACAGCTAAAGAATACACATGCTCTAGAAAGGCAAATCCAAAGAGGAGATATACTAGATAATTCTTAGAACACATAAACTAGTTTGAAGGAAAAGTTTACTATGCATAAGAACCTATGAATATGCAAGAGGCAGATGTAAGGGACAAGGTATTTAAAGGATGTCCCCAAAGATAACAGTGTGCTCTTGGCTGAGTGCCAATGTGCACCCGGCTGTAATAACCTTTGCTCTGCCGCCCTTGTCTCCTATCGTCCTTTATTAAACTTTTTGAATTTTCACAAGAGAGTGAACGTGTTTTTCACAGTTTTACCTTCCAGCAAAGGAGGTTCCTCGTCAAATCCGTCAACGTAACCAAGCTGAGAAGGAGCGTCGGGACTGTAGGCTGGCTGCAGGATCTGGCCCGAGTAGCTCTGCGGGGACAGCAGCATGTCTGCTGGCACAAACTCCCCGCCTGCAGGCTGCTCTTCTGCCTGGCTCCTAGGACAAGGAGCAAAGCACAGCCAAACTCATAACTACAGTGAGAAACGTCTGTTATAGATGGATAATGAGATGATTTGCTCCCACAATTAAGGGATAATTATTGTGTGAATATTAAGAAAAGCTTTAATGATGTATAGTTATGCTATGTAGCTTAGATGCCCTCTCTTGTTCCCATAGTTCCATTTCCCCGCCCTGTATTGTGACCATCAGACAGCCTGGCCTGTCTAGGACAGGTAGAGAGAAGGCTGCACATGTGCCCCTTACCTGGGGCAGTTGGGAATGGAAAAGCTTGGTGCCCAAGGGGCGAGGCATGGCAACACCTGACCTCCAATCAAGTTACAAGGAAGCAGTTTCCACCGATAAATGGCAAAAAAGAGCTGATTGACGGACTTTGGGAGGGGCCAGGGTTAGCGGATGCAACCCCCAGGGGTATAAAAGACTGAGCATCCATCTTGAAGATGAACTGGCCACGTGGTGTGCATGATGGGCAGTTTCCAGTGCTGCAGCTTTCTCC
This sequence comes from Euphonia xanthogaster, assembly GCA_034509185.1. Taxonomy (NCBI): domain Eukaryota; kingdom Metazoa; phylum Chordata; class Aves; order Passeriformes; family Fringillidae; genus Euphonia; species Euphonia xanthogaster. The sequence goes on along the minus strand of JAYDZK010000202.1, from coordinate 47,141,864 downwards.
TTATGTAGTCCTTTGTTGTATTTTTGATAAGGTTTAATAAACATTTTTAAATTTTCAAAGTGAGCAGATGTTTTTTACACATCTTAG
>JAYDZK010000202.1:47120247-47141677 GCA_034509185.1 Euphonia xanthogaster | reverse complement strand
TTTCTCCTTATGTAGTCCTTTGTTGTATTTTTGATAAGGTTTAATAAACCTTTTTAAATTTTCAAAGTGAGCAGATGTTTTTTACACATCTTAGAGCTATTCACCACGTTCCACCTACTTTTCACCTATTTTCAGTTTGGGGAACCTGGAATTTTTTTGGGTCCGATCCTTGCTGTGGGTAGTGAGAGCTGAGCTGCTGCCTGTGCCTTTGCAGCTCCCTCTGCAAGCAGGCTGAGCTCCTTGCCAGCCTGCCGGACCCCTACAGCCCCCCGCACCCACTCCCACTCCCACATCCAGGCACCTGGCGCTTTTTTGCCCAGCAGCCTGGTGACACTCCTCAGATAAGTTCAGATTTTTTTCCTTGAATCTCAGAAGGATCCTAAATAATTTCCTGCAATATGCAGCCTAAATTTCACATTGATAACATGAAGCTCAGTTACTCCTGTCATGTAAACAACCTGTAACACCTCTACTAATAAAAGTAGCACAAAATCAAATCCTTTAAAAGGAAAAATTCGCTTATAAAGATTTTGCCTTTCTGAAAATCTAGATGATGTCTTGAACTTCTTTCCTGCTGCTGCAAGCACCAAGGCCAGCCCCAGAACCACCATCTGTTGAAGAGGGAAGCTGAAGGAACACCCACACTTACTTTCTGCTTTCACAGAGGTTTTTGTCTGAGCCATAGCTGTTGCAACCTTCTTCCTGGTCCTCTATGGTATAATTAGACTGGTAAAAGTCGATGTGAAACTGCTCAAAACTTGACATTCTGGTTGGAAAAATGATTGCAAATATCAATAAATAGCCTTTAAAACAAGCCAAAATCTATGTTTTGAACTGTCCTAAACTTAAATAGCAAACTGTAAAGCCCCAAACTCAAGAGAATCTTTCTGTAATAGCTCATGATAGTTTGGAAGTGATAAAAACAAGACCATTTACTTCCTTTAGCTGTAACAAGAGGAATTAATATGTTTTTACTACAAATTGCAGTATATTAATTTAAAAGTAGTATACCAGACTTCCTTTCTTGATACTGTTGCCAAAAAAAATTGCAAATTTGAATGAAGATATATATCTACAAAATATTTTTTTTAACAGTTCATTTTCCTACTTTCAATAAAAAAGTTGTGACTATATCTCAATGTTTAAAAATTAAGGTTTTAGGAAGTACTTTGGATTTTAAAAACAATTACAGCCATTTATGTTTTGCAATATTATATATGTCTTATAAAACAATAGAAAAAAAAACTCAGATTTGTTTACAAAATCTGTGATTTCTGTTCAAGGACACAGCTGGCACATCAGTGGTAGCAGAGAAACATTCTCACTGGCCAGCAACATCACTGGTAAAAGCCAGCATACTGGATGATTGACTTGGATTGATGATGGGATGGTTCCTTGGTGAAAAGATATGCTAAAGCATGTCTTTCCTTCCTACTGCATGTGTTTCACCACTTGGCTAGCACTTAGGTAGTTAAACCCATAAAACCCACAGAGGAGTTACATAACCTGACTGAAAACCATAGCCATATCCAACTTAGATTTTCATGTGAGATATTCATCTCTTCTAACATTTCCCTTTTTTTACACTTTTGTCCTCATTTCCAACTTTCCAAATGCCATTGGCAAAATATGCTTTGGACCTCACAGTTATTCTTAGAGTTATCTCAATATTTATCAAGCACACTCTGCTTATGGGAAAGATCGTTGCAAATCTCTTTCTAAGATAAAAGTGATAAAGATTACTATTTCATCAGGGACCTTAAAATGCTGCATATTAGAATTTCTGATTTTTTTTCCCATTATCAGTCTAATCTTTGGGGCCCTATTTCCTTATTTTACCTAGAGTTCAAAGAAGAAATTGCTCTTACATTATCTTCTCAGCTGCTGATCAATTGTGCAGGTTTTCCAAATAATTTTTACATTTTAAATATGAATTAATAGAAATTAATTTACCGAGGTATTTACTGTGGCTTTATTTCAAACTGTACACCACTTAGGCATTCTTTCAATGAAGATTTCACATGGGGCATGTTTTAAGAAACTTTAGTTGGTAGCTCTACCTCAAGAGTTCAATTCCAGTAAGTATTTAATGTCCTTTGCTGTCACTATACAGAATGAAATAACTGCTTAACCAGGTATGGTTGACTCTGTATAACAGAGTTCAGAAAATATAAATTTATTTTCCAAAAGAATTTGGAGTTAAGGTTACTTACGTTTTAAGATATTTGGTGAAAACTCCCGTCTGTTGAATTTACATGTTGAAGAAGAGCTAAAATATCCTCTTGCTTGAACAGGGATGAGCTTAGTGCTATTTATAAGATTCTAAATTTGATATTTGAACAGATGCACATGAAGGAAAAAAACCTCACAACCTGCCAATATCAGGGCCAGCATTTACCAAGAGCTAACAATAATGGCAGAGAAGGGTAGGAACCTTTGAGGACAAACTAACAAAATGAACAAATATCGTTCCATATATTTCAACTCAATAATCTAGATTCCTTCTTAAGTAAGTATTTATGAAGATCTTGGTGGAGCCCTCATTAGCTGAGCTGTTGGACATTAAAAAGTGTAATACTACCTGTTAACTTAGTGGGGTGAATACACTTAAGGTGTATTTCCAGCAGCCAGAACCCTAGAATGGCTGTGGGATGCTCCCTGGGAGCACCTTGGCAGAGGGTAGGAGGGAGGGAGGGAGGCTGAACACCCTGCTGGCCCATGTCCCTCTGCTGGTCCAGTGCCAGGGCCCTGTTCTCCAGGCACATCCCCCTGCCCCACTGATCCTCCAGGGGCTCTCAGGAGTTTGCAAGGCTGTCTCTTGAAGTGCAGTACCCACCATGCCAGGATCAGCGCAAGGAACCTCTGGCTACAAGGAAACAGCAGCACAGGCTGGATTTTTTAACAGATTTTAAACTTCAAAGATGACTTTTCAATTTACACCTGCTTTTGTTTGACAAACTTGACTAGCCACAACAAAGGCTGCTTTTTTTCACTTCTTTATTTATTGGGTAGTTTCCCAAAAAGCACTTGGGCTGTTAAATTTAAGGAATGCAACATTAAATTATATGTATTATCAGATAATAAATCTATGCCTCAGGTGCCTATTCAGTCCTGTGATGTTGAAGGCCAAATAATTCCATTTCATTAGCAGAACAATGATAAACTGTTAGCACAGCACTTACAATGTCATAGAAGAGCTATAACATAGCTGCATTTTAAAATAACTTAAAATGAAGTTTACCAAGTTTTTGCTCAGTAAGTATGCCCAAGAAAGAGTTCAGAAGTAAAGAATAGTGAAAAGAAGAAAAATGTAACATTTGATAATGAAAATTAAGGGTAACTACAGCAGTTATCACAGCTAATTGTTAACTGTCCCTCATGTTCTGCTATTTCTAGAGTAACAGTTTATGCTGCTATGTCCACGAAGACGAAGTTTCATTTTCAACTCTTAGCAAACTGCCAACCTCTATGATGTCTGATCATCTCAGTTTAGATAATATGGCTTCATCTTGTTTTTACTGAATCCATGGGGGCAATGACACAGGATTAACTTCTGTCCCTCAGGAATGTAATTCAAAAATTTCTTTTTAGGAATGGAAAAATCCTGATTTGCCTGGGTTTTGCCTGTTTATTTAAACTATAAAAGTGATTTGATTACTTTTGCTACTTTCTGTTAGAAATACAAATACATATACATCTATACAAAAACTGGGAGTAATTATCAGACAAAAAACTTCACAGAAGGAATTTAAATAGAAAAAATTACAATTCATAGTATTGGAACGTGGTCAAATAATACTTTAATAGTCATTTAATATACCACAGTTAGACAAGAAAGCCACCTGTAAATTAAAAAGAGAAAAAAAATTGAACTTAAAATTGAGCCATATATATTTCTCTCCTTACATAAAATTATTATATAACTTATGATACATATTATATATAAATTATACACATATATTACATTAATATCCCTGTGAATATATATGTACAAATGGACACATAAAATACAAAAATAAAAAATAATATTAGTTGGAAATGAGAAGTAGATGATCAAAAAATAAAAAGAAGGTAAGTTTAAATAGTTGTTAGGAAAGTGACTGATAGAAATAAGGACTGCCCAAGTGCATTAAAAGCAGACAAAATTGTATTACTACTGCCATGTTCCTATGAGATGTAAAAATAAAAATCAATAAAACAAAAAGACAGATGCATTTATTAGAAATGCTAAAATCACCAATTTAAAATTCTGCATCTAAAAGTTTTAGAAGAAATGGTTAAAAACTTTCTATTTTGTTGAGTAACAAACAACAGCAAAGTTTGGGAAGATCAAAAAAAGTAAACATGCTATCTTGCAAAAGGCTAAATAAGATGGCTCGAGTAATTATAGGCCTATTCCCAAGAGATTGATCCTAGCAAATTATGGGCTCAAATAATAACTAACTGCATTGATGAATCCAATCAACAGGGGCTTTTGGAAACGAGCTCATTTCAAAGTAATTTATTTCCTAACAAGATTTGTAGTTGGGAAAGGTAACCACTGATGACCCATATTTATACAAAGCCTTTAACTTTATTTTGGTTCAATAGATATGTAACCATCACTGCTTAGTATGACACCCATTATACTGATTAAATAAGTGCTATCTGATGTGTCTCAAATATAATTGGGAAAGAGGGGAGGATTTGCTTTGATGCCATACAGGACAGAAGCTTTGCAAAGATCACCTAGCAGACACTCAGGTGTGTCACAGGTACCTGATGTTCAGTCCATCACTGGGAGACCACACTAGACAAGGCTCTCACAGATGCATTAATATAAAGGAAAAATAAATTATTGCACTTAAAGGCTTTAGAACAGAATATGAATACAACTCTACTTTCTTTGAATGGCAGGTACAGAGGATGCTAATAATCTATGGGGAAGATAGTTTGGATGAGGTCTAATCCTCAAAGATGAAATGAGAATTTAAGCTGGGGAATACAAAAAAGATGAAGAAATTTAATGAAAAATGTGAGAATTTCTAGAAGAAATTCAAAACTTTTCTTAAAGGTTAACTCCTAGATTTTCATTTACCTACTTTTTTCCATCTTTTCTGAAAAGGAAAATAGATGCAGCAAAAAGTGAAATGTCATCCATGTTCATAAGCTTACATTTTCATTTTCAGGTTTTGTTTTTATGAAATGGGATGATACTTCAACTTTTTTAAACTTTCAGGTGAGCATTTTTTGAAAAAAAAAAAAATTAAATAAGATTAAATGGGAAAAGATAGAAAAGACTATAGAACTCTGGATTTAGACTCAGCTATGTAACCCTACATTTATTACTAAAAGTAAGCTGATGAGTATGGCAAATCCATTATAATAATTAGTCAATAATTTTATAGTTTTTTGAAATGTAAAAATTGATCTTATTAAGGAGTAATTCAGCAAGCCTTAAGCTTAATTACTTACATTTACAGGCTCCATTAATAATTTTGTAAGTGGACATTATTAAAATGTCCTCCTAAAGAAGAGAGGAAAATTTAATTGCAAAGAAATATACCATTTACTATGAAATAGGTTTTTTTGCCAAATTAATTAATTACATTATATAAAGTGGCTGGTTAGTGAATTTTATGTCTCAGACATATCTATTGCAAGAGATAAATTCTTTCCTGTAACCGGTTTTCTAGTAAAAAAAAAGAGAAATCTGAAGCTATTAGTGTTTTCTTTTCTATGCATAACAAGTTTGGTAGACTTGAACAAACAAGTGAGAAGTTACAGGTTCCTGCATGAGTAATTGTACCTATCAATACCCATTACAAATCAAACACACAATTCTATTGCTAGTCATTATTAGGAAAAGACAGTAAAACAGAGGGCATCATTCTATCAGTGCAAGTATCTGTGATTTACTGACAAGTCAAATATTGTAAGCAGTTCTAGCTGTGCTCCCTCAGAAAGTATTTGGAAGAGTGGTGACATGCTGAGAGAAGAGCAGGGGAGGTGTGTGTGGAACAGGCTCCATCTGACAACAACCAGGTCAGGTCCTTGGGCTGGAGAAGCAATCATTAATAGGGGCTCATGAAACTGTGACAGGGACTGCTGGGTAGGGAAAAGCTGGGGCCTCTTTCTTGTGTAAGACAAAAAAAAAAATTCAAAAGGTGTTCAAAACTAGGAAAAAAAAGGTTCATGAGTGACAGACTGGTGGAAATACATGTCAAAGGAAGTTATGCATGTTAAGTATCCATATGGATCTGGAACAAGTCCATGAAAGTTAAAACAACCAAGAATTACTGAATGCATAGAAACACTATGCAGCTCAAGAAGCCAATAAACAAGAATTAGTAGAGGACTAGAAAAATATTCATGGGAAGAATTCATTATCATCCTTGTGTATTTAATCATTGTCATTGTTAAACAGGGGGTTTCTGTTTTGACTTATATGACCATTCAAATCCTTTATGTTTGTGAAGGAGGAAAGCAACACATAAGATTACAGATTCAAATCTAAGAACAGGGAGGAAACTTACTGCATAAGACCATAACATCTTTAATTCTACATGGGCTGGATTTGCTGACTTCCAACAATTACCAAAACACTGTTTTGGATGACTTCTGTGATACCTTTCCTTCCACTCAACTTTTACTTCTTTTTGGAGTTCTTGCTCTCCCACCTCTGTTGTGAGTTAGCTGACTTCCAGTTTGAGATTCATAATACATATCTTCTCCACCCAGACTTTTTTTTTCTATCAATGGTGATAGAAATCAGCATGAGTGATGTTTTCATGTTTTGCTTAGTGTAGGTACCAGCACAATTTCTTACCTCCTAGTAGCTGCCTATTTTCATGAAATTTGTAGAACCCTTATTAGGATCAAGAGCTTACCAAACAAATTCAAAATTGTTGTGAAGAATGCCAAAACAGGTAGATAAGGAGCGTGGTGCAGCAGTACTTAGTCCTTAAGAAATAAAGAATTGTATGTATTTGAAAAGATAGCAAGAAATAAATCTTATTTAGTTTGCATGTAATAGAAAAGATAGCAATAAATAAATCTCAATTCATTTATGTTTCTTTTTTGTTTTCTTCCTTGTATCCTTTCTGTTTTGTCACTCTAGCGTAGTTTCTTTCAAATCTTCCTTTTCTTGTGGACAATCAATATATAGAGGCATAAAAAGTACAATATGTATTTACACTGCACAAGAACTCAATTTGAAAAAAAAATTTACAATTAAGGATATAGAATAGAAAACTTGTTTCTTGATGTAAACTTATTTGAAGTGCAATTATCTAATTATATTGAAATTAAATAAATTTTCAGGAATACTGAACCAATAGTCAGTGTAAATAAAATGCAGTTTTAAATTTTTTTTGTTGTTGTTGTGGTAGGGCTTTTGCTCAATAGAATATGAGGGGTCTTATGCGGGAAGGAGGTATCATCACTGGTATACTGAAAATGGAGTTTAGGCAGCCTTATTAATTATTTATTTAAACAATCACAAATAGCCTATTCAACATTTCAGAAATGTGTTGCACATCTGCTTTTCATGGGCCTTTTGAAGTAACAAAACTGCAATAGTGCATCCTGGATAGGCATAGTTATTATTCCAAAATTGAAGTAGGAACAGCAGATATGGCAATATTTAAGAAAAAGTTTCTTCTCTGTGGAGGTCATGAAGCTCCTAAGGGCAACTGTAATTATTTCTTTAGAATAAGCTGATACAGACTGTGTAAGCTATAAAGGTTTCGAAAGTGCAGTTACAGCACTTTGTGTCAATAATCTATGGATCACAAATTGCCTAAAGGGAATGTTAACTCCCTTTAAAGTGAGTTTTACTTTTTTGGAAAAACATATAAATGAATTTGGCATCCTTAAAGGGCTTCTCAGGCAAAATTTCAGCTTCTTGTCTGTGCCCAGAGTAATTATGTACATAGCAATACACATGCTTGGAACCAGATGAAGAGCAGAAAAAAGGTGTTGGTGATTTGTAAAATTTGCAGTAGACCTGTGGATATATTTGCTATTTTGTATGATTTTACCTATGTAGTGGTCTCATGGACAGAAATGTTAAGCTAAGAGAAACCCATAGAAAGCCTTTGTTGACTGTTTCTATTTGGTCTGACAGAAGGGGAGGAAAGGGAAGAGGAAATAAATCCAAATCTTGGAAATAAACGTAAATCACCAGAGAAACATTTACTATTAATTAAACTGGGCATCCTGATGAATTTCTATTTGGCTGAATATATTTTGACCTTGCTCAGACATCAGACAGATGCCACACAGATCCCACAGGCTACTAATAAGAAGGAAGGGGCCAGAGGCACAGGGTCTATTCCCTTGAGTGGCCAAATCCGTCGTGGCAGGCAGGACCTTCCTGGGCCCAGCCCAATCTGAACAGGAAAAAGATATGCAAGCCACATTTGTTTAGAAGCAAATTCCACACATTCTTGGAATGCTCAATGCCAAAATGGAGAGGCAGGGATCTCTGAGCCCAGGATTCATCCCAGCCAAGGTCATCCAGGGTTCAGGCTTGTTATGACACAGAGTGTACACTCACTTGTAATCCAAGCAAGGGATTAGTGCCACAGTCCACACTGTGATTAAAGATCTTATATAAAGACCTTGCTGCTTATAAATTTGCAAAGTCTTAAGTATCTGGGACAAGACTCCCCATATGTTTTATTTTCAAGGTGAACTAAATTCAGTGAAAAAAATGCTCACTGTTTTCTGAGAATCATTTTAGAAATAACTGAAAAAAAATACAGTTATAAAATCAAAAGTATTTGATCAACAATGAAAATGAATGAGCATTATAATTCAAATTATATTTGTACTTAAGATTTCACTCCTAATGTTTTCAGACTTCATTTTCTTAGCCCAGGTTTTATATGTTGTTACTCTAAATCACAGTAACCATTCTAAGATATAGATACAGAAACCAGAAGAAATTTACTGGCTAAAAGCCAACAGCAGACATTCCACCAACAGGGAGCCAAGGTAATTTTTTTCTTCTCAACATAGAAAAGATTGTCAGTGGAATAAATAAAAGAAAGTAAATACTACAACTATAGGTGTAGAAACATGAGAGTCAAAATGCAAAAAGGAGAATTGTTTCCAAAAATGCTTAATAAAATGGTTGCTCTCTACTGTTATCTTTATTTTAACAAGAAGATAAATATAGAGAAAAAAAAATGAAAAACAGTTCTGCTGAGATAACTAAGAAAGGAGAAAAATGTAAAAGTTGATAAGATTTACTAAAGTGCTTGCTGCATGGCACATTACTCCTTTTAAAACTCCTTTATGAAATAAAAAGGAAAATACAGTCATATATTGTACTATTAAGCAATTATTTATTGATACAGAATGAAGAAATAGCCAGAAATATATCATGCAATTTTCAAACAGAGACATTAATTTATTGGGCTGGACAAGTCATAGAATATAGATACTGCTAGCTCACAGGAAACTTATATAGACCAAAAAGTTAAGTACATGGTTCAGAAGGTCACTCTATGGTCATTGAAAATAAAAAGCAAGAATACAATTATCATCCACAAGATAGTGTGTTTTGAAAATCAAATCCTCAAAGTTGTCCTTTTGGAATACCTTTAATACATATGTCCAATATGAGCGATCCCTTTTCTTCTGCTCGAAAATATTTTCTTTACTTGCAACTCTTTTCAGGCAATAACCATCAAAAATATTTTAATTGTCTCTTCTCTACAGCTGGATGGATCTAGCTTTCTAACACAGCCAAGTTAATGAGAGAGAAAAGCAATTAAAATTGGGATTAATGACCTTGGCCTGATCTATGTCTGGAGGGAACTGAATCACAGCAAGGTATGTGGATTGTGTTCCTCTAGACATGCTTCACATGGATAAATGAATTCTGTTGTCATCCTCAGGACTGTCCTGGTCATTGGGACTTCATTTTTAAACAATAAAGTGCTAAATTATCTTTTGTGTTTCCAAAACTAAGCTCTTAAGAAGACATGGCATGCCAATGGAATTAGAGAGGATATAACGAATGTCAAAAAACATGATGAAAAGTACGGAGGCTGGAATTCTTCCTGCTGGAAAAAAGGAAAGGAGAGACATGATTGAGAGCAAGAGGAATGCACTGGAGGTCTTGGCCAGGCCTGTGTGTTCCCAGTAAGTAGCACCTCCTGCTTCAGCTCCTGAAGGAAAAATACTTTTCTGGGCAAAGCATTCATCTCACCCAGAAGGGCATTTCTTATATTCTTACAGCTTTCAGCTATGGTTGTAAGTTATCCTAAAGCATACATTTAATCAATGGAAAGATGGAGGTGAGTCAGGTCTAGTGAGTTTTGTAAGGTCTTTTTCTACTATACATATGTAGAAATTAAAATGAGGCCATTTTTTATGGATAATGAAATTAGCCATATTAAGCTGTATATACTGTCTTTGATTTTTTTCAACTTTAAGAAAGGCTGGTGTTCCAATCAATCTCCATCCTCCTGCTACCCCTGTACAATGTATTGCAAAGTATGCATTGGGCTGCCAGGGGTGACCAATGCTTCCTTGAGAGAAAAACCTAGCAGCTCCCAGTCCACTAAAGTGCTGAGAAGTATGATATGGCTGTGAGGGCAGCTGGGATGGTGGGAGGTTGATGAGGAAACATGGCTTTTGCCCTAGGCAAGCCCATCAGATATGGGTGCTGCATGGGCAACTACATTGCTAAGTGGACAGGCCATGCAGTCACAGGCTAGCTAGCTTTCCTTTTTCTAGGAAACCAGAAAATTTTAACATTTTTAATATGTTTTGTCTGTTTTGTAAATGTCTTTTATCATTTTGGAAAATTTATTTTCTAAATATCTTAATTTTCTTGTTCCTGTACTCTGGAGTTCCTACATTTAGTCAGAAAATTCTTGAGGTTAGGTGCACCAAATCAAACACTAGTTTTAAGAAAATGTTATTTCTTTGCTAGGCTGTCATGGGGAAGTACTGAGTCCCTGAGACACCCATACTAGGGGAAGCAGAACGACTGCAGTATTGTATTCCCAGAAATATTCCCAGCTAATGCAATTGTTTTATAACTACTAAATGCAAAGAAAGCATTAACCTCAGGCAGAAGATGGGCAGGAGAATGGAATGGATCCAACCATAGAAGAGGAAAGACCTGAGGGTGGGGGGAAAAGGGCATGCTATACATACATTATGCCATAGCATGCCACTTCATGAGGCACACAAGACATTTTTTTACAGCACAAAGTCAGGGAACTCATAAAATGAGGACAGAGAGCAGACATCTGCCTTGGAAGGAAGCCAAATGGACAAGATACTGCAGCAGACAAAGACTGACTTATTTACAGCAACAACAAAGGAAATACCTATTTCCTTGAAGAGTTTAGAAGCGGGATTTGCTCAGACTTCAAACAAATCAGGCCAAAAGGCCTAGATCTCAAAGAAAACTAAAAGATGCCAAATGCTCAACAGGCTGGAGTCGTTCAGAAATTCTCTTTTGAAGGTGGAGGTGGACCAGGGCCACTTCACAGGATTGCTGTCAATATAAACTCTAAATACACAAGCTCATGGAAACAGGGGGCGTAAGTTCCCCCTTTTTTTTTTGTTAATTTTTTTAATGGGCATTCCAAATTAAATAGTTAGAACTAATGTTTTTCTGACTACCAAAGTGAGTGATTACTAGGTTTTTTTCTTCTTGCTGTTAGGTTTGTCCTTCTGTAAGGAGAACTACCTGTCCTGCATGACATCTCAAGGACAAATCATAATGCAAATGAGCTATTTTCTCCATAGACTCTCACCCTTCATAACCTTATTCTTTTAGTGCCATGGGAAACGAGCTTTAGGAATAGGTAAAATGGATTGATCAACACATCACTGAGCAGACCTTTGGCATCCTGAAAACGTGTCTCCAGGCCTTGTATATAATAGACAAGGCAAACAGCACATTACAGTTTAGCAGCAATCTTTATTCTCACTGAAGCAGAGGTAATTAAAATCACCACATGTACAGAGGCACTTGCAATTTTATATCAAAGGCAAACTTGGGACACACATACCCCACACCCCCCCCGCTCCTAATTTAGTATGAAATAAGACAAAAATGTGGAAATAATTATCACTTTGATGCTGCAGGTGCTGTACTGCTCAAAACATCTATAACTAGTAGGTACTCATTCTCATGTACCGCTGGTAGCTGAAAGATATTGCTGCTTCACTGACTTACCCTCTCTGTCTGACTGAAGCTTTATTTTTTAACAAAAGTCTTTTCATACATACAGCACTGTTTTGATTGTTTGCTTAAATAATTTTTTTTTGCTGATTTCTAATTATCATTGAATCACTTGATTTCAGGCATCTATTGTGATGATATAGATGTAAAATAGGTTTCATACAAAGAACTGAATTTTGTTCATGTTAGCTCACAGTTCAGTGACTTAAGTTTGTTGAAAATCCCTATGAAAAAGCAGAATCAGAGCCACAATCTGGGAAAATTCTGGTCCATTCTAAGTAGTCTAAAAAAGTAATACACTTCCTCCACCTTGGCAGATGATTAGCAAAATATGTGAACTATGAAAAAGATAAAGAGTATTTTTTTTAATATTTATGAGCCCCATTCTTAAAAATGTTATTATTTTTTAAAAGTATAAGCAGCGTTATTTTTAACAATTTATCAAATTGTTAAAAAACACTTGTGATAGAACAAGGCGCATTTTTATGTTCTACAAACCAGGTATCCATGCACAGAAAATCAATCTTTTATAGCTACAAGCCAATCTTTTGCCCTTCCTAGCTCTGTTTACTCATGCCTAATTACAGAATGTTTCTTGAGGTATTCGTATTAAATATTAACTCATAAATAATGGCTGTACTATAGGAAGAGCACAACATTAACTGAAACAGAACATATTTAACAAAGGGAAAGAGCAGAAATGGTTCAATACTAAATAAGCTACAAAACTTTGGTCAGTATCATATAGAAGGAAGAAAATACAAGGTAAATATAATATTCAATTAATTCTTTTGACATGTACCTAGTCAAGACCTCCTACAGCATAACAATCTCACAATTACTCGTGTGCCTGCTAGGATTTTTAACTAGTTTTCTTTCACTATACCTGCAGGTTATGTAACTCATGGCCTTACAGCTATCAATGGCTTTTTAAAAACAAAACAAGGTGTAGAGACAATGTTTTCATGAGGCATTTTAAGATGTTCTTGAAAAGTACTTTGCTGAGCTTCATCTACTTAGACTAACTAGAAGATACAACTACAACACTAGAAGACAGAACTACAAAGTTAATCAAACTGTATCTTCTTCACCATGAATCAATTATTAGTGGTCCGTGTGGCAAATCTGGGTTAATTAATTATGTCAATACCACTTATGTTTTGCAGGAAGAAAAAGGAAATGGCTTTAGGGGAAACAAAAAGTGTTTTCATACATTTTTGGAAAGGATGGGGAAATAAACAAATGCAGAGTAATGTTCTACAACTGGGATTCCTTGGAGAATGCCTAAGGCTTGGCTGTCTTGACATGGCAGCTCCAAAAATTTGATTATTTTTTGAGAGAATAAGACAACTGCTAACATTTTGAAAGAAAGCAACATTTAGGGTGCTATGCCCTTAACTCCTCTTAAAAACCAAAGGACAAAAGTATGGGCCTAGGAGACAGAGCTCCAGCTGTGGTCCAGAACACTGGCAATAGCAGTGCCCAAAGAGCCTCAGGGCACTCAGCAAAGACAGAGGCCACACTGGTTCAACAAACCATTAATCTTAGAAGGGAAGAAGAGGTATAAGAAAAAAATAAACAAGAAATGAAAGAAGGTGTAAGGTGGCAATAATTACTGTAAATAAGGAGATGAGAACTACAGATTCTTGGCAAGAGAGTTCTTTAGGAAATTTAAAGATGATTCATTGCTGATTCTAATATTTTCTGGGAACAAAATCCATTCCTCAGGAGAAAAAACTTCCAATCATATTTATGCATTGGAGGTGATTCACCTTTTAGAAGAAATATTTATATTATTAATAGAGAACACTTCTTTTTTGTCAAAATCCTATCCAGCAACCTTTTTATATGTATGTCACACAATAAGGAGGGTTAAATTTGTTATTCTAATAGCAATACTAGAAAACATTGTGTGGTTCAATTTTCAAATAGCTGTATCCAGATTATTTCCATACAAAACTTTTAATACTGGCTGACAAGCTCTGTGAACCATTAACATGGCTTTCCAACAACTCTTGAAATGCTGTCAGTTCAAGAACAGTGACACAGAGGAAATGTGTTTAAGTTTTTAAAGAGGGCAATTATAGACCTGTCAGCTAGATGCCAATCATATGCAAAATAACGGAATGGATGCTACAGGACTATAATAAAGAATTAAAGAAGGATAACAAAATTTATGCCAGTCAACATGGATTTGTGGAAAATATACTGCATCAAAGTAATTTTATTTCTTGTTTAAAATAAGGTTACAAGTTAAGTTGACAGTGGTGGTAAATAACACTCTCAATACAAAATATGTAGATTTCTATTTGGTATGTAACTTTAAAAACTTGCTAATTTTTATTATAAAATTGCAACAAAACGTTTAAACTGAACATCAAATGCATTGGTGTATTTGCTAGGTCTCAAAGGTTTAGTCTGAGGAAATGATCATCATGCACTTGTGTGTCTAGTGGAGGTCTAGGAGAGCTTTTCCTTGCTTATAAGCATTCCAAGCAATTCTGTTTATTACTTCTAGGAAAGCAATTTCTAATGCAATTTAAAATAACACAAAGATTGAGGATTATTTAGATAATGAGAAGCATAAATCACTGATACAAAGCATTCTGAATTGTACAGTAGGGTAGGCATTATCAGACCTGGCATTTGTGACGGGGCCAAATGTACTTACCCACCTAGGTACAAAGTAGTTTCTGCTTCTATGGCAGCAGCATCAGCTTCAAAAATTTTGTGGCAACACAATTACCCTTTAACACATAAATTGTTCAATAATGAGGAAGGAAAAGCTATGCTACTAGCCTTTTCTCATTAAAAAATATTTAATAGAGAACAATCCAAATGTGATAGGGAAATGATTAACCGGAAAATAAAGAAAAACAATAAAAGAAACATAATTCCTTCAATCAAAACCTTAGGGAACTTTATAAAGACCTTAAGGTGGGGCTACTAATCAGGTAAGAACTTACAGAAAAGTGAATCTTTACAGATGGTCTTTTCAGTCCTAGCAACAGGATGCTGAGTAATTCAGAATAGATATAATTCCCCTTTTTAAAGATCTAAAACTAGGCAGCTATTAGAGTATCCGTCCAATGCAAAGTATTCTGCATCACTAACAGCCTTCTAAATCAAGACTCTTTAGTTTTTATTAGTAATTGTATTGTAGTGCAAAGAAGAATTAAATCTAGAAAGTACTAGAAACTCAAGTGCAGGTGAAAATTGAAAGACTTTTTTTTTCTTCTGTCCAGATGCGTATGATGCTTTTTTGAATATTTTGAAATGCCTAGAATGAACTTTGGATGAGTTCAATTTACTTCATTAACTTTATGCTTTTTCTGTTCAGAATGCTCTAATATATTCTTTATGAAGTATCCTCTAAGATTTAGAACATTCTCAATAAAACAAAATGGATAATAGAAGGGTGAAAATACATTTTAAAATGCTACATTTCTATGAAAAAGCTATTTAATTAGAAATAAAGAAAACCATTTTTCTCAACATGTAGTTTGTTAAAGTAATGAAATCATAGAGTAGTTTGAGTTGGAAGGGACCTTTAAAGGTCATCTACTCCAAGCCTCCTACAAAGAGCAGTGACATCTTCAACTAGGTCTGCTTGCTCAGAGCCTTGTTGAATCTGACGTTGAATGTTTCCAAGGATAGGGCAGCTGCCATCTCTCTGGCTGACCTGTTCCACTGTTTCACCACTCTCACTGTTAAAAACTTCTAATCTACGTTAGCCCTCTTTGAATTTAACATCATTACCCTGATAAAAAGAAGTTGGTCTCCCTTTGTTTAAGACCTGTCAGAGACTGAAATATTAAAGTTTAAGTCATAAATATTTTCATCAAAGACTTTTGCCTATTATAGCAGAACTGTGTTACAAAAGCTGCAGAGACAACCACCACACCCCGAATGGGGCTCTGAGAGGCCCTACATTATTCACTGAGGATGATAAGATAAAGTAATAACTCAGGATGGGGACATTCTCAAAGCACAAGCTCAGCACCTTCAGGGAGGAGATGACAGCCCCAGGGCTATCAACTAGGCTCGAACAGACCCTAGCACCAAAGGGTGGCAGGGAGAGGCTTTGGGTGTGTGTTGGGAAGCCTCTGCTGAAAGGCAGTGATCCTCCAATGTGCAGGCCATCTCAGCTGAGGGGCCCTTCACCCGAGGGAAAGCTTATCTGCAGCACAAGGGGGTGTCAGGGCCCATCAAAGGGTCCTTGGACCCCGCACCACAGCACCAAAGATGATGCAACAGGCGCTCAGTGTTGCAAGGGACAGTGTCAAACTGGCCCCCTGCAGGGGGGGCACCTGGGTGTTCCCTCCTCATCCAAAGTGTATAATGATCCATGGAATTCTGTACTCTTCAGCACGTGGCAGCGTGGCATGGTGTGGTATGGCCATGGTGGGGGACCCTCACCTCCAGGAAGACCAGATGGAGAGGAGCAACGAGATGTCACTGGGACCCTCAGGTGGGTGATATGCTTCCACCTAATCCCTGTTACTCTCCCCCTGTCCTCCCATCTCCCATGCACACCTCTTTTTCTATTTCTTTTTTTTTTTTTTTCACTTTCTTTCTCTTTTTCTCTTTACTATTAAATAAAATGCATAAATTTTTGGGCACCAACATCTGACCTTGCTTGGTTTTAATCTCATTTTTGGGTATATTTTGAATCTTCTAAATTCTTTCTGGTTTATACACAGAGATTAAGCTTAAATCAGATCATAACAGGAGACCGTTCAAGTACTGAAAGGTCACACTGAGATCTCCCTGGAGCCTTCTTTTCTCCAGGCTGAACACCCCCAGCTCACTCAGCCTTTTCTCACAGGAGAAGTGCTCCACCCCTCTGATCATCTTCATGGCCTTTCTCTGGACCTCTCTCCAACAGGTTGATGTCCTTCTTGTGCTGGGCACCCCAGAGCTGACTGCAGGTGGGGTCTCACCAGAGCAGAGCAGAGGAGCAGAATCCCCTCCCTCCCCTGCTGCCCACGGTGCTCTGGATGCAGCCCAGGACACCTTTGGCTCTCTGGGCTGTGAGTGCTCATGGCTGGGTCAAGTCCAGCCTCTCACCCACCAGCACCCCCAAATGGTTTTTGCACAGGGCTGCTTTGAGTGCTCATCCCCAATCGTGTATCAACAGGGATGAAACTATTAAATATGTTCAAACTGTTTTGTAGACAAAAGTCAAACTAATATGAACCCATCTATTATTCATTGAGCCTTCCAAGAAAATCTTAAAATAGGCAATTTTCCATTAGACTGGTAAACACATGTAAAGCTCTGTATACCAAGAATATAATATAGGGGATAATAAGGGGAAGAAACTTTATTAATCACTGCTTATTAAAAGTACGTTCAAATTACAAACCCAAGGAAGTTCATAGAATATAATTCGAAAATATTGTCTTTCTGGTAAGTAGAATATAGAAGATACATGTCTTAAATCAAAGAAGTTTCTAATAGAAAGAAAAAATAGCAATTTTTCTGTTATGTATTTCACTATATACTCTTCTTCCTCTGTAGGCTATGGCCTAGAAACATGCAGTTTGTCATTATTTATAGAAACAAGGAAAAATGCATTGTTTTCTTTTTACTAGACCAACATCAATAATTTCAGATACTTTTTTTCACAGACTAAAATACTGCCATTTTTCCACAGTTTCTGCTGTGACTTCTGAAGATTAGACAGGAAGATACTAACTAGTTTTTCTGCTTTATTTTTAAGGCAAGAAGTATATATGTGTCTGCTACTTTTGTCAGCTTGGCTACAACAGAAATATTTGGCCATCAGCATCATGAAGTGCCAAGAAATAAAAGATTAAACTGAATTTTCAAGCACAATTGCAGAAGAGCTTGATATACTGCAGCAATCTGACAAGTCAGCGTCAAGGAACAGCTCCAAAATGGAAATTTGTCCTAAGAGGCAGAATATTAACTCCAGTCACTGCTGTCCCCTTGTCCATCATTGCTTTGGTTAAGAAAGGTGTAGAGCAGATACAACAGCAAGTATGGATATTGCACAGGACACTTTTTGATGACAAAAAAAAAAAAAAAGGAAGAAAAGAAGAAAATAAGGGAAGAAAGATAAAGGATTTGCTGGATTAACTCAAATACCCTGAGGAAAACTGGGTGACTACTCCAGTTAAAAAACTGGCAGACCAGGTTAGTTAATTAAGGTGTCTGTTCAGGCACCTCATTCTGCCACATAGACATTTATTTAGAAGACGAATGTTAGTGGCCTGTCCTGTAATGTGTTTAGCTTGAGACCTAAGGTTTTTTCCTGGTTAAACTTTGTCTTTTTTACTCAGGTCATTACTGTGCGATATAAAGTCTCTGAATTTGGCTTAGGAGAATGTATTTTACAGATGGTGAAATTTCTGCCAATGTTATCTTTTAGGTAGTAATTCTCTTTTCGCATCTGCTGGCAGCAGTGCTTCCAGTGACAAGAAAGGCTTTTGTCACAGCTATTGCATTTCCACAGTAAGTACTTGTGGAAAATAGAAATCTGCTCTGTTACAGAAATCCTCACCAAGGAAATAAAGAAATATTCTCTCTCTCTTTTTTTTTTTTTTTACTTACAGTTATTGAATGTTGCTTGAATGTTGCTTTGTACTTATTTCTGCATTTCCATAATCTCAGACTGCTTCCAATAGGGGCGCACTGATGACTGAGTAGCAAGTAGTGCAGACTTGTTTCACAGATACCACAGATTATGGATCTGTTTGGCCTTCTGCATGCATACTGCATCTTACACTATGAAACCCTAGTTGCATTTTATCAGCTCGTACTTCACTACCAAGGAAATGCTTCTTTACCTTTGGTATTACTCATTGTGATAGGGTGTGCTATTTCACCCTGTGTGACTGTCACAGAAGTTTATCTGATAACTCTGATCCCTGACTGGGTAAATGCTTAATTTTGCAATATTTTCACTTTATGGGAAAACACAATTCCTGTTAAAACTCAGGCTATGAAACCATGTCAATTAGGGAGCATATTTGTTTTTATTGAACACAACTGCCAGGAAATAATACATAACACTAACTGGTTTGCATTTATAGCAATTACATTATGTCTTCAACTTAAATGGTTATTGATAGGACATTCAACACCTGCAGTCAAGTGTAGCTGAAACAAGATACTTGGGAATCAGACATGCTTGTATTTTGTTTTCACCTTTTCAGTCAGGAATCTGTAAGTATCTGAATTTACCGTTACTATGGCTGGCTCCAGTATTAGTAAAGGCAGCGAGTGACAGCTACATTTAATTTATCCTCATTACAACAAATGGCTTTTGATGTTCAGGAAATCTGTGAATCCATCCATCATATTTTCATATGTAAATGATCACTTGGAAATTAATATTTCTTGCTTCTGGCTTCCTGTCACATAAATACTTTAATATTTATTATTCTGATGAAGTGCACATTATTGCATAATATTTCCAGTGAATGTGTTCCATTGCATATAGAGCTCAAATTGATCAAAAATCTTAATATTTGATTCATATATTTATCCAAGCTGAAAAGTGAAAATAAAGACAGATGACTATAATTTTTCTGTGCTCTATCCTAGCTTATGATGGACCTCCAATCTGAAATTCTAGTTAATACATTTTCTTCATATGATTAGGAGTCATGCTTGAAATGCAGTTCCATCCCAGTTTTTCTTCATCTATCTCAGAACTCTTAAATACCTGTAAATAGCTTTACATTAAGGGCTGCTGTCTCACAGCATGGATCAGCAGTCACTCCACAGCTGTTCACTCGATGACAATAGGGCAAGTCCCAAGATGAAGATGCAGCCCATGAGCTCATTGAGTTACTCCAGCACAGCTCCTTGAATCCAGCCAGCTGAGTGTGCATGCAGTGCAAATACAAGCCTTTGTTCTCTAAGGTGTAAATATGGAGTGCAAGTGCAACCTATTTGCTTTGAATTATGCATTTTTTCCAGTTATTTTTGAAACTACGTGACTTTGCACATCCCTACATGTCCTGGTACTGTAAACATGTGGTTTAGCTACCCCTGCTGCTGTTCTTCTGGAATTGCTGAAATCTGACATCTATATAAATTGCTCAGTGCAAGAGAGTGCTCTCTCTTTAATACAGTATTTAAAGCATATTCATTTAATTCCTGCTAATAGAGCACTTTCTTAGATTTTTTGATATTCATGTACCTTAGGACAGTAAAGACAATTATCCCTTTAGGAATGACAGTAGGAATGACATTATTGCTAGGTACTGGTGTTCTCTGCTATTGCACACAGGTAAGCCAATACCTCCAGTACATCAAATTTAATTTGCATGTAGCAGGGGGAATGTTTTCCTCCAAATACAGCTCCTATACTCATACCCCTGCTCTGGATCATGGCTTTGGATTCTTGGTTCCTGTTGCATTCATTCACCATTCAAGGACATACTTCCCCTTCTCTGCACATTTTCATGAATTTGCCCAAGGACTCTCTTTGTCCATTACTACCCAAATTCCATGGGATCAGCCCAGCAGTGAACTACATTAACAAATTCATTACTTCACAATCCTAAGTCATTTTACGTGGAACTCCTGCTGTCTGCACTACCTATCAGTTTTATGCAGCCTTTTGAGACCAAATCCTTCTAACTTTAAAAAGAGTATGAATTTTATACTGATATCCTGAAATTAAACCTCCTTTAAATGATTCTGCCCTCAGAATTTACTGTCTTGCTTTATTTGGCACATGCCTAGAATGTGAATCTGATTAAATATTTGCAGTTTTCTTAGCTAAGTGGTCTGCTGGCATTTCTGAAATATTTTACATAGCTACAGCTGAAATCCTAATCAGACTGAGCAAAAGACAGAGGAGCAGCCAATATATGTAAACAGAACAGTGACCCTCACCCGCACGTTTTCCCAGGTCTGTGAAATCTTAATGCAAAAACTTCAAGAAAAAACAGCAGAACACGAGGTCACTAGTAAACGCCAAACCAGGAAAGATACAAGTTAGAAAAATTACTGGAAGACCCGCAAAGACTGTGATGAAGAGTAACACGGAAAACGTGTCTGAGAGTACAACACTCTTCTGCTTCCAGAATTTAACAAAGCGCAGCTTGGACGGCCACAACAGCCATATGCCAGCACAGCAGCAGGCATGGCACGAATAAACCCATCTGTAATGCCAGCAGAGCAGCAATTCCCGGCTGCAGCATCCCCTGTCCCACCGGCTGCCTCGGCAGCGCTTCCGCCGCGTCACGGCCC
>JAYDZK010000202.1:47082442-47113349 GCA_034509185.1 Euphonia xanthogaster | reverse complement strand
AAGGCAAAAGATTAGTAATTAATACTGATACACTACACTATTAATTAGATACTAATTAATAAAGATTCACTAGCAGTAGATAGTGAAGTGTCACTGCCCTCAGGAGGAGTTGACTGGAAGAGTCATATCCTTGTGGAAGGACTTTTGGGCACAAAATCTGATCTCTTTTCTACTTGAATTCAGGAAAATCCAGGAAAAAGAGGCAGTGCATCTCTGAGAGAATCCTGATATTATATCCGATCCCTGATTCTATCCCCTGATTTTATCTTCTTGGGAAGATCTGATCTTCAAATAGCATGGGCTAGTGTCAAGAACTGTGACTGGTTTAATGTGGAAAGAGAACTCCTGAAACATGAACAAACAGATAGTAGAGGTTCTCACATACCTTAAAGTTGGTCCATGATGTATGAATTTAAAGAATCTGTTTAGCAGAGTTTCAAACAGAATTTTAAGGCTTCACAAAAATAGCATATGAAACGTATTTTGCCTGGGATGCATTTTTTTTAAGCATGAATAAAATCAACCAACTCCTAGAGAAATGGGAAGTCCACCTTGCAACACTCACAGCTTGGAAAAACAAGGACAGCAGCCTGCCTGACATGGAGCAGAAATTTAAAGGCACTAGGAAGCCTCTGCCCAACTTGGCTCTTGCTAGCAGAAAGGAGCTCCTACAAGGACTCAAGAAACAAACACAGATATTTCCCAAAAGCGACCAGACACTTTGCAGGATATTGTAGAAGTCATCCACAACAATAAAGGGTCAGATCAGGTTTTTTATCATTATGACTGCTTTTTAATCTGTTTCTAACCATGGAAAGGGGAGAGACTGACTCATTCATCTACAGATACTGCAAAGATCAGAGAATCGCAGGATGGGCAAGGCTGGCAGGAACCTCTGGAGATCACCCAGTCTAACTCTTCTGCTCAGGCTATTTTGTTCACAGCCATGCCCAGTCAGGTTTTGAAAATCTCCAAAGATAGAGAGTCCACAGCTTCTGTGGACAACCTGTGCAAGCATGCAGTCACCCTTGCAATAAAAAGTGTTTCCAGTGTTTCAGTTTGTGTTCTCTGCCCACTGGGTACCCCTGAGAAAGGCCTGACTCCGTCTTGTCACTCCCTTCCCTCAGCTATGTACACACACAGCTAAGACTCCACCAAGACTTCTCTTCTCTGGGCTGAATGATGAGTCTCAGCTCTCTCAGCCTTTCCTCATTTGAGAGATGTTCCAGTTCCTTAAATGTCTTTGTAGCCCTTTGGCAGACTCACTCCAGTATGTCCATGTACTTTTTGAACTGGTGAGCCCAGAACTGGACCCGGCACTCAAGATCTGTCTCACCAATGATGAGCAAAGAGGTAAGATTCCCTCTTCAGCCTGCTGGAGATAGTCTTCCTAGTACAGTCCAGGAGGCTGTTGAACTTCTAGTCTGCAAGAGCTCATGCCTATCTCAAGTTCAACTTGGTGTCCGCCAGGACCCTCAAGGCCACCTCTGCCTGATTTCCAGATTTTAAGTCCCCAGCCTGTTCTGGTGTCCGGGGTTTCTCTTCAAAAAGTGAAGGACTCTGCATTTCCCCTTGTTGAACTTTATGAAGATCCTGCCAGTCCATTCTTCTGGCCTGTCCAGGTCCCACTGCATGGCACCACAATGATCTGGTATATCAACCACTCCTCCTGATTAGTACTGCCTTCAAACTTGCCAAGTGCGCACTCTGTCACATGCTCTAGGTGATTACTGAGTTGTAAAACCTTCTTTTCTCTATTCATTGTTGGTTGTGGGAGATGAACAGAAGCAGGAGTGCCTGTCAAGGCTCTTGCTTGAATAGTGCTTCCCTTGCCGTGCGCGGAACAATCTGAGCCACCTGGATTGTGGGCAGATCATCAGTGATGGCTTGGAGACAGCCAGCAGCATGAACAGCCCAGGGGAACAGCTGAGAGTGGAGACAAAGGCATGGGGGCTTAGGAGGGAAATGGATGACTCCACCTGAGCTGCTGGAGGACCACCAAAGTCACGTATTCAAAGTGGATAAGAAAGCTACCAAGGATTTCCAGGATAAACTGGCAATGAACCAACTCACAGGTCTTTCAGCTGGTCTTCAGTTTGTGGACCAAGGTCAGTGGAGGGATGCCAGATGACTGTGAATGGCTCTGGAATTTGCCATATTACTTACATTTTTTGTTGTAGTGCACCAGAAAAGGAAGCAGGTGCTAGCAAGGAAGATGGCTGCAGATCTTTATGAGCCTAATGACTCCAGCTCTGTGTCTTGCTGAAAGTCAGCAGTTCTGGTGTGACTCATGACATAGCATGAAGCACCAGAAAACAATTTAACTCAGTTTGCAATGGCAACAATTCTGTTTCAAATCTAATGAAAGGGTCAGACAGAAGACGATGGATCAACACAAATACAGATCACTCTGAAGTGGACACTGAGGAAGCATATGAGTATATGAAAATCAGTTTTGTGGTTAAGTCTGGGTGCATAAATAACTACTGTAGGCTGTTCAGTATTGAGTACACATTGCATAAGATTAGCAAACAGTGTAGTCACAAAACAAAACTTCATTTTCTGGAGACTGAGGGATTCTGACTGGAGCTAAAAACCAGACATCTCATTAGTCAGTGAAGAGGTAAACTCAAACATCCATTTGGACATCATTACAGCTTCTGAATTTGCAGTAAAGAGCTGGAGTAGTGTAACACACCAACAAATCCAAACATGCTTTTTTTTTTTTAAGTGTTTTGTGGGACATTTGGGCATTTTCCAGCAAAAGCAGTTAACAGCTTTCCGGAAGTTACAGGATCCTCTCATCACTGAGAAAGGTACCTTGCGAAGCAAAATCAGGGAACTATCAAGCTGCATCCTGACACCAGCATCTTGACTGGCTTTACTGACTTGTTTTAGTTTGTCAAATTAAAACAAGAAACCAAGTGATTTTCTTATAGATATTCACAATCCAGCATAGGCAATCAGCTCCATCACTGGATTTTCCCATGGCTGTCTGACCATCTACATGACTACCTGCTGTACATGCAGCTATGTGCACACCTGCTTCTCTTTGCTCCCCTGGCACCTCCACACTGTGCTGCAGGTGCCACAGAGAAAAAAGCCTGCAGAAGTCTCTCCAACACACCTCACTCTCTACCTGCTGCAGCAGTCTGGACAAGAATCTGAAAAGGATGCTCTTGCTGTTTCAAGTTTCACCACCAGAGCAAACCTGGGTTGTGTTTACTCCGCTTTTTGCTGTGTGAAAAAAACATTGTTTATCACTCATCTCAGTTGGAGCCATTTGATGGTTTCTTTTTGAGCTTGCTTTGCTTCCAATTCAATAAGAACTAAAAATAATAGCATGGATAATCTAATTGCAGATCAGTAGATATCCTGGCTGCTCTCAGTCTCAGAACATGTATCCCACGTACACTGGATGCACACACAGTGCACGAGCTTTCTAGCAGCAGCAGCTTTTCACCTAGGATAAGGGTGACATTTGTGAACCACAGAGCCTATCAATGTTACCCTGCCCAGTTGATGTAGTGCAGAGGCTTTCTTAAAATAAATAACAAATGTTGATATCTCTTTATGATTGCATACCACAGCCAAAGGGGAAAAAAATGTTTAAACCCTTGAATTTCATACGCTGTGAAGAAATCTCAGATAAAAGAAAACAGGAAATCATTTGTAATATTAAAAATAGATTGCTTCCTGGAAGTAACAACCATGATGTTCTTGTTGACTTTTTTCATGTTAAATGCCACATACAGAAGCAGAGCCTGTCAGCTCCTACTTTTGTTTCAAATTTGCCTGAAATACAAAATTTCTATGGTAAATTTTAAACTTTGTATTGATTTTTTAATATTTATTTTTATGCTATAATTTTTTTATTTTAAATATGTTACTATAGGCTGTGAAGTGAAAGACTGATTTCAGAGCCCCCAGAGATGTATCCTAACCTTAAATGTCATACGTAAGTTGGATAAATATCCTGGATTGTTACCTCAGTTCTGGTAGGTGTTGTTGTGGGTAAAAACGAAATATCAGAGCAGAAAAATTGTTACAAAGATAAATATTCTGAATAACATTAAAAATTCTCCTCAAACCCTTGTCATAAGAATTCTCAGTTTCAGTGGCAACTTGAAGCACATTGTACCTTGCTGATCGCTGTTGATCCCTGAAATACAGACTAATTCCCCATGAAATTAACTGTTTATGCACACTTAAGTTGTGCCCCCTTGTTTTGCCTTGGATAAACAATGGCCAAAGTGCTTTATATGCTCTGGGTGTTTTCCTTCTGAAAGGTGATTCCTAAAACAACTTCAATCAAAAGACATGCAGAGATGAATGATGATTTTCTTCTTCCAAGGCTCTTTCAACCCTTGTTTAGGGTGCCTTTCTTCAGTCAGGCTCAGGTTTATTATGAATGAATCCCTGGTTTCTTACCATTAATTGCAATTTTTTGTTCATTAAGGATCCTTAGTTTTACTGTGTAAATATTACACCTCAAAATTAGGTCGCTGCCAGTCATCTTGTTAACTGGATAAACACAGTGCCTTATTTTAAAAGCATGCAGCTTAATTCCAGGGCAGAGGAGTGTTGATGACATCCTAACAATGACAGTAAAATTAGTTTCTCCACGTGCAACCCTTATCCTATAAGTGCTTGGGTATGGCTTGGTGTTAAAACCTTGTTCCTCCAAGTATATCCCACTTCACCTCTGTTGGCCCCTGGGGCTTGTCCCTTCTGGTTAGGATGTGAAGTCCTGACCAGCCAGAATGAGCTCCATCCTGGTCACACTTCTCAGGTAATTTGCTACAAGTGCTGTGTAGAAATGGATAATAAAGGCAAAAGAAATCGAGGCTTCCAACTACCCAAACTGGCTGGACCACAGAGAGTAAAACACTCTCTTACAATTTTTCTCTCTTCCCAAGCCTGATCTCTTCCCAAGATCTGACTATGACATGCAGCTTGGCCAACTTGAAAAGTCGTCCTTCACACCACTTATTTTTCACTCCTTTTTACTGCACTCCTCCAGTGTCTCTGGGCAGCAGGGCCAGCTGGTCAGAAACATATCTGCTACCCTGCCCAGTCATCTTACCTGTTCTCACTTCATTCAGGAGGTGATGGGCATCATTTTCCTAGGCCAGTTGTCTTCATCCCTGAGCCCACAATTGATGACTTCTCACCTTACTCACCAGGGAGAGAAAAGGGAATGTTCAAGCATGAATCCAAACTCCATTATCCAGCAAATGTGAGTTGGGTTTTTGCAAAACTTCTCTCCTCTTATGCTCCCTTGTAAAATCTCAAAACCCTAATCAAAATCAATCAAAATTACCACTAAGAATAAAAACACCACAGGAACTTGACTTAGATGATTGGATAAATGCAAGCTAATAGAAGCAGAAGGAGAAGAAATTGTGTTTACCTAGTGAGGAATGCAGTGTTTGGAAGTATCTTAAACTGCTTACAAAGCACATAATTCCTTTAAAGGATGGATTCATGGAACATCAACACCTGATGCAAAAAATAAGGTCCTATTTTTTGGAGAAACTCACCAAATGCTTTGAAAAGGGGCTATAGCATAGCCTCTAAACCATGAAGCAGAAAAAGACCCAGGACACCTCGGTTCTTCATAGGTGTTTGTGGAAGGTTCCTGCTAGCCCATACTAGCTCTTTCCTCCATCATCTCAGGATCTTGCTTGGAATAGTATGACCTTGCCCAGCACTTCTGTCCAACACATCTCTCTATTATATCTTAAATTCCCTGTGACACATCTACATTTGGATGTACCTGTGAATTGTGTGCCCTGTGATTATTTCAGGCATGGATGTCTCCCCAAAATCAAAGCAGACAAAAGTGCTTATCATTAGAACAGAGGCCATCATTATTCAAGGTGATGGTGCTGACAGGTGCCTACCTCTTTCTTATTCCTCTTTGGAATGGTAGCTTTTAAGTTTTAGGACTCATTTAAGTGCATAATCCTAACTTTTAATTTTTTTTTCTTTCTCTTTTCTTTTAATTTAAGAACGGAAATGCTATAATATGTCTCTCAGCACAATTAGCTTGATATGATGCTGGTAAAATTACAACACTTCCATTAATTTCAAGGAGCAGAAGCTGACTTTCTTATTATCCTCATTTGCTATTCATTATGATAGGAAGAAACCTGCTTAACTGCTATACTACCTAATGGATGAACAGGAGGTTATAGAAAAGTAAGCAGTAGGAGTAATGGTTGTAATGGTAGCAATCAGAAGCCAATAAAACACATCTGATGCTGACCTCAATTAACACCAACATGCTCTCTCATTTTAGCAGTAATATCAAATGACTGCTACAACATAGTTAAAACCCAGAGCTCTGTTTTCAAGGGATGCTGGTGACAGTTCTGTTTTCAAAACAAACAATTAGAGGCCACAAATCAGGATACCAAGTTGAAACGTGGTCTCCTGAGGATCTCATGATCCTGAGCTTGAGCTGTCAGATAAACACTGTACTGCTACAGAGAGAGTCACATTGCTTTCCTCATTCCAGATGATAAACAGGTGTAACCTGCAATTTTAAAATCCTGCCAGGAGTGGAGCAAACATCTACAGCTGGGATGACACAGGCATTCTTCCAGTATATAAAGGCAGATAATATGAGATACTCACTGAGCAGCAGGCTTAACCTTTGAGGTTAGAAAGTTCAAACCAATTTGTTGAGAAAAGCTAAAGGCTTATATTAACAAGTCGTGGAAAAGGTCTGGACAAGGAGAGGAACCTGGACTAACAGCGATATGGAAACTCCTACAATCAATACCAGTATTTAGGGTGTGCTGACCTTAGAATTTTGTTATTTTTTTAAAGGAATATTTTGAAAGCAAATCTTCCACTCCTGCTCATGGCTGAATTCTTTGATACCATTACAGCATGTGTAAACCAGGATCCCTTCAGATGATGCCAGACAAAAGGGTGAGATTGAGAAACACAACTGACATGCCCCAGGCACTTAAGGGCATTCAGGCTCCGAGTCAGATTAGAAACTGCTCAAAGCAACCTCCTCACCCTACATACAGTTTGGTGACCGAGTCCTTGGTACCAGCTCATGAATCATGCTACAGAGTTGCATTGATGCTAATGCTGACAAAGTTTTAGAGACAATTCCTGTTGGTTGACAAATCCAAGAGTATTTATTTGCAAGAAATTACCCAGGTACAATGGTAAAAAACAAGAGACATTTTCCAGGATGATGAAAGGCTTATCCACCTTCCAACAGATTAAATTTGAGCCTGCACCTTTCCTTATGCATCATCAGCATTAGCAAAGGAGGATATTTCCCACACAGCAGAATTTTTCCCAGCATGCCTGTCCTTCCTAGGACAATATCTCTGCAAAAAGGCTCTCAGAAAAATCTTAAGCCAAATAAAACCAGGCATGCCTTTTCTATGGATCATAACTGCATGGGGAAGCCCTAGCACTTCTAAGTATCCAGGCACTTTTTCGGAGCTTTCCAAGGAATGAAATATGAAATTGCATGTACTGGTCTCCTCCCAGTACCTGAAAGGCAATAGGGTCTGTGTAATGGGGTAACATATGTAAGGATGTTACTGGGCTGGCTGCTGCTTTCTACACTGACAGCAGAAGAAAGCTCACAAAGGTCAGTGCAGAGTCCAAAGATAGTCCAAAAGCAGAAAATCCAAGAAGGAAGCATTGTTTATATGAGTGGGTGATGAATAATCCAGCATTAATTGCTAAAATGTTACAGTCATCTATGGATGGAAAGAGGAGTTTACCCCCAGGCACATGGTGTGACTCTTTGGGATGGTCCTGCACATGGCCAGAATTTGGACTCGATGATCCTTGTGGGTCCCTTCCAACTCAGCATATTTTGTGATTCTGTGATAGAGACATTTAACACTTGGGTTGTATATAGCTATACACCTCCTTCCTTAGGACATCCCACTTGTTTCCCAGTTATTCCTGCTGTAGATATTTAGGCATATGTAAGTGTATTTCCTGTTGTGTGGATTGAGGCATCTAGCTAGTTTTTAGGGTTTAGTTTTTTTCTCTAAATGAAAGGATCATCTCCTTTGAGTCAACATATCACCTGGACAGGAGCAACAGAAACTTAAAAGTCAGGTGTCATCTATAGTTTGATCCTTTAAGTTTGCTGCTTGACATCTATTAATCATCATAGCTAGTGTCACTCGTGCGCCGGGGTCGGGGCAGGAGCAGGCGAGAGGCAGGATCGTAGCAAAGGCACAGAAGGCTTTATTCAAAAGAACCACGCGGTTTTTATAGAGTGGTGCAATAGATTCTATTCTATTGGCTAACCAACAGAAACATCTTTCTCACGCACTGTCCTTGAAAGGAGCAGAAAAATAAAGTAGAAAAACAGCACCTGAAAATTGTTTCTAGTCAACGATTACCACATCTTTCCAGTTCCCTAAAATTTCTCACAAGCCGCTGTGAGAAACGCTTGCCATTTCTCTCTCCCTGTCCCATGGCATCCACAGTCCTGCATTTCTGTTTGATTTTTGCTTTAAGAGGTAAAAACTGGGAGATGTCTAGGTTTTTGTTTTTGTTCTTTGGTGGTGATTTTTTTAATAATTACTATTTGCAATTTAATGCTTTGTGTCATTTTTTATTTTGGGCATGCTGAAGAAGAAGGTTTTAGGGAGTGCTTTTTGGGCACTGCTGTGGGAGGAATCCATTATCTTCTGTAGTACATGGAATGTCTGGACAGCTAGGTGTTTAAAGGCTAGTGTTTGATATTCTTATTCAGCTGTCCAATTTATTTCTAGGAACTGCCTTGTTTGAGAGTGGAAGGGAATGGGGCTTCATCTTAGTTATTGCTGCAGCATATTTTGAGGGTGGAAAACTTAAACCCATGAATACAACAGATTCCAGAAACTGGCTTCTCAATGGCAGCAATGGGAAGAAAATCAGGTACTTAGAATTAGTGGAGAAGTTTTACCAGTTTGCAACCAAATACATGTTAATGACTTTATTGGGGGCATTCTCAGGTTACATTACTGTGTCTGGTGGGTTCAGCCCAGCCAACAACCCAGCCAGCCCCCTGCTCACTCCCCAACCCTAGCAGGATGAGAACTGAGGAGGTACCTGTGGAATGAGATAAAGACAGTTTAATAAATGAAGGAGAAAAAAAAATAAATAAAAGCAAATAATGCAACGACAGTCCATTATTCACCACCTCCCACAAGGAGACTGATGACCTGCTAGTCTACAAGTCTTGGAAAGACTACACTTCTTTTGTATTGCTAAGCATGATATTCTGTGGTATGGAATGCCCTTTTGGCCAGTTTGGGTCTGTTGTCCTGGCTGTGTCACCTCCCAGTCTCTTGCACACCCCCAGTCTGTTTGCTTGCAGGGGCACAGCCAGAAATCCAGAGGGCTTGCTAAGCAATACCTAAACATTGGTATGTTTTCAACACTTGATTTAGTCACAGTTCCAAAACACAGCTCCATACTAGGCTGCTTTGAAGAAAGCTACTCCATCCCAGCCAAAACCAGTACACTGTGTTTTACTCAGAATTTACCATTTATTCCCCTCCTATTAGCATAATGTGCTGATGGAAAGTGTTTGTCTAGTTTCATCCTACTGGTATATGAAACTTGCTGTGCTGGCAGTTGGGAACTGTTCTGGTTTCTTTGTCTTAGGAGCTTTTCAAGGGTCTAGCTCCAGCTTTTAAACTGAGAGCAACACAGTATTCAAAATCCAGGGTCATAAATGTACTGTTCAGCTGTAACAGAAAAAGAGCTAGTTGAGACTGTTCACAAGTCAGAGGTGAAACTCACTTAAATCTCACTTCTGGACTTTGGATATGGGCTTTTTAGGGGGTGATTTATTTGAATTTCTGGCTGGGCTAAATCAAGTAGGAAAATAGTAGAAATAGTGCTAATGCCAACAGTCATGTCCATGTAATAACAATTTTATTTAGCTATGCAGGACAGGTGGGGTACCTGATTGCTGGAATGAAAGAAGTAACGGAAGCCCAAATAGGAGACACACTGTTTTTGTATAAACAGCCAGTGGAGCCTTTGCCTGGCTTTAAGTCAGCGAAGCCAATGGTTTTTGCAGGTGAGGAGTACATCAATATAAAGTGGAGTTACTTTTTTCCATTGACAAGAATAAGTGCTGTTAGAACTTTTAAAAGAAAACGTGTATATTAAGAGTTGGGAGGATTAGAATTTTAGCTGAGGTGCATCACTTATGTAGATTTGTGTTTCCCCTGTGACTTAGCAGGATTAGTAATAAATGCTGACTGGTTTTGCATGAATACAACACAGACATGATTATTGTTTCTAATGCCAGTAAACTCTTTAATAGTTGGAAAAGAAGGGTTGAAATAAAAAAAAAAAGGGGGTATTATTTGTCTTGATATCAAATCAGGTTTCTGTAATTATTCTGTTTTTTTCTTCTTTTAAAATTTAGCAACTGTTTCATTTTGGTTAAACATGGTAAACTGCCAGAGCTAATACGCAGAATGATGCTGTAAAATATTTGACTTTTTGAGCTTGAATAATTCCGTTGAGCTGTTGCACTAGCTTCAGTAACTACTACAAATGCTACAGAAGGTGGCTTTAGAAAAAATTCTGTAAATTTTTTCCTAGACCTATTGTGAAGCAGTGTGTAGAACTCACTCACACTGTCTCATGGAGACTAGGCAAGTAGATGATGTTTTTGTGTGCATGTGTGTTACATCTTGATGTAGATGACATTTTCTGAGCATACAAGGATGTGAAAAGTGATACAGTAGAATCTATTTTAGGCAGTAGTTATACACACAGCTGTTTTATTAATTTCAAAAGAATAGAGAAATATTTGCAACTTTGAAATGATGCTTTTTATTTTTCACTCACTCTTAGCTTTGAGGGAACATCTCAGTGAAGTCTATGCATTTACACTGTAAAACAGTGGTTATACTCAACTGTGAATCTTCCACAAATGTGAAGGATTAGATGAGTACAGTGATCCTGCCATTATGGTTTAGATATTAATTCTGAGGTAATCTAAAATATTTTTATGTTTTGACTAATTTGGGGTTTTTTTTGAGAAAGAAAGAATCCTTATGTTGTTTTTCACATTTAAAAACTGATGGAGCAGAAAGTAACTATTCCTGATTTTATTACTTTGTTAACTGTATGTGGCACATTTGAAAGCCAGGTGCACAGTAGCTAAAGCTCTCTGTCACTTCACTTCTGTTTAATATATTTTGACAGGAATGTATCCAATAGATCAAACAGAATATAATAATCTCAAAAGTGCTTTGGAAAGGCTGACATTGAATGACTCTAGTGTAACTGTTCATCGTGACAGTAGCCTTGCCTTAGGAGCTGGATGGAGGTGAGGTTTTCCTGCTGCTTTCATTTTTGGAACTGTTCATAAGTTAATGCATGTTTAAATAAACTGAAGGTAGAATTAAACTTAATTCAAAATTAGAAGTTGTAATTCAAATTAATGATAAAGATCAAAAGCATTTGATTTTTTTACATTCTCTGTTTGCACAGGGGATGAAAATTTTTGTGATCAATTGTTTTTGTTCTCCAAGACTTAATTCAACTGTAGGATTATTTGATCCCTTGAAGGTTGTTTGCTCTGCCTGATACTGCCACTGTAAACATGCTGGAGGGTGAAAAAGACCACTGTGAAATTCCAGGGGATATACAAATACTTTTACCAATAGGGTATTTATTTTCCAGATTGGGTTTCCTTGGTCTTCTACATATGGAAGTTTTTAATCAGCGTTTGGAGCAAGAGTATAACATGTCTGTTATTTTGACTGCACCTACAGTTCCATATAAAGCTGTTCTTTCCTCAGCAAAGTTGATAAAGGTATGTTAAGTTCATTAAAAATTTTTGTAAATATAGTAAACATCCAGAGTCTCTTTTTAAATGTAGGATAGTACTGTATTTTATAGTAAGCATTAGAAAGACCAGTATATTACTTAAATAGTTTTTAATTTTAATTTTTTAAGGATGTTAACTGCTCTTTCCCCTTTCATTTCAAGCACTCTCTTTTTATGTCTTATACTTTTCCTTGAAAATGGGAGTATAGGACACATATCTTGCTGTATTCTTTTAAGTGCTTACTGACTGGACTGCATTAAAAGCAGGTGAAATAATCTTCCAGGCTTTATCCGTCAGAAAACATGAACTTTTCTAGGAATAGATTGTGATTATACTGTAGATTGGCAGGGGCTGGTGAAAGAAAGTGAGATTTTTTGATCACAATTAAATGGCCATGTGCTAACTTCATTAAACTGCACCTGCTGACAGAGGAGGCTGCAAATTGACTGGCTGATTGTCCTGTAAATTACAACAAACTTGTATAAGAAAGGTTTCTGTACTTGCAAGGTGTGAGGCATAGGCCTTTTATCTCTCTAGTTTTTTTTTTTGTTTCTTACTGAGGCAGTATAGCAGCTGAATAAAGTACTTGACACCTTTGGTGTGTGATTCTGGACTGCTGATGTGGGATTCTATTCAAACAATGCTGGAAGTTGGGTCTCTGTCAGTGGAAGTGATGTAGTCACTTGCTTTGGAGGAGAGGGAAGTTGCATTTACACAATAAGCAGCATAACCTTCCTTTTACCTCAGAAGGGTAACTCCAGCCCTTACTGGGATGTTGGACTGGAAAAAGTAGGTAATGAAAAAGTAGGTAATGAAAGCACTTACACAGGAATCAAAAACTTCATTTCTAAGTCCACTTCAGCATGTGAGGGAGCCTGAACCCAAAGTTCTACTTAGAGAAGAAAGTCCCCACCACTGAACTCAAAAATATTTAGAGCAGGTTTTCTGTTGAAGCTGTGTAATAGTAACTTAGAGGATCAGGATGGAGAAAGAAGGAAGATCCTCAATTTACAGGGGAGAGAGAGACCTGGAAAGATGGATTGAAAGGTTTTTTGTATTTCTGTCATTTCCCAAGTCAAAAGCTAATTTCTGCATAATAATATTTAAGGATATGCTGGTAATGGACTTCTATATGTTTTATAAAAATCACTGCAAAAATCATCCTTGGTTTAAACTTGTGTTGCATAATGCACCAATGTTTTCAGGTAATTGAAACATTTTTAGCATTTTTTCAATGCTATATTTGTCTCCTTTGCTGTTCATTTTATTTCTAAAATTGGAATATCTGGTTTATTTGTTGTTTTCAGGAGTATGGAAAAGACCAGATTACTATTATCAACCCTGCTCAGTTTCCTGATAAACTTTCAGTATCGGAATATTTGGAGCCAACTGTTCTTGGTACTATTGTAACACCTCATGAATATATTGGGAAAATAATTACCTTGTGTCAGGTTGGTGTATAATTTTCATTTTTTCTTTTGCATTACTAAGCTCTTCACCTCATACTTAAAGTGAAGACACAAGATAGTATGATAATAGATATTACTACTTAAAAAGTATCTTTGAAGTACTTAATACTTTTGAAAGATAAAATAATTTTTAACATTTTATTTGTAAAATTCTTAACTACAGAATCCATAAATTGAAAAGTTAATGATGAAGTTCAGTGACAAGAAAGTGCTTGGTCTTTATGAGACTAATTCATAGCTAGTTCTCTTCTCCTGAAACAATGGAGTCTGCAGCAGGGGAATAAGATGTATTGGTTTTTTAAGAAGTATATTCATGGAAATACAACTTCTGCCAACACTTCTGACTATGTGTCTATGTACTTTTCAGTGCTTCACTGAAAATAAATTTAGGATAGCAATGGCCAAATTTGTCTAACTGTATTTGGAATACTTCTAATTGAAAAAGTTTCAACTGCCATGCATATTGTGTTTATATTATTTCTTCACAATTTTTTCTTAGCTTTTAACATTCCAAAATGCATAATACAAAGCAGTATAGTGAAGAAAAAAAATCTCTTGAATTTCTAAAATAACTTTAAGAACACCCTTCTGGGAGGAAGGAAGATGAGCCTGCAAGTCCTACAGTGGCAGCAATAAGCAGAAGCTGTTAAGGATATCAGAAATTCAGCATTTAGGGAGGAAAGGCTTGAATTGAATTTCTGGTTAAGTTACAACCACTTCATTTGTTACAATGCTGCAGTTTGTCCTGGTACTTCAGAGAACTACCAATGAGAAAGTTACTTTGGGGCTAAAGTACAGGAATTCTCTTGTGTAGCTTGATTGCTGTTCATTTTAATTTGCTTTGTATTTTTTTGTAGAAAATTTCAAGGGAAACTGAAACTATTTTTATTTGTCCAGGATCGTAGGGCTGTCCAGAAAGATCTGTTGTACATAGATGAAAACAGGGTTATGCTAAAATACCTCTTTCCACTGAATGAAATTGTGGTGGATTTTTATGATGCTCTTAAGTCTCTGTCTTCTGGCTATGCAAGGTATGTTCCCCCTTTTCCTCCTCCCACCCTGGACCCTGAAGAGGGGTGGTATGGTAAAAAAAGGCCTGAGGAACAGCTGTGGAAGCGCACAAGTAAAGAATATTTCTTTGTGGTGGTGATGCAAATCTAGTCTCTTATCACCTTGAATGGATTAGATTCACTGTGAAAATGGATGGAAGTAAGTCTAAAAAACATGAAAAGTGTGTCACTCCCTAATAATCATTGTCTTTGGCAATGTGTGTATTTTTCAAGGGCACCTTCTGGAATGGCGCTTGGCTCATCTATATGTGTAAGACCTAAATGGTCTGTCCTTGTCTGAAGTGACACTGTACAACTTTTTTCAATGGAATCTCTGAAACTGTACTACTTACTGTACGAACTGTCTCTTGGTGGAAAAAGGAAAATAACCGCATTGATTATTTAAAGTTAGTAAAAACAATGTGGTATTTAAAACAAACAGTACTTACTTTATATACATGCTTTATTATGTGAAAAAAGAAAATCATCTGTATTTTGAGACAAAATTTTCTGTTGTGGGAGGCTGCTATGAATTCAGAGCCTAGTTCAGTGCTCAGATGTTTGTGAAGAGCCTTTGTGAGTTTAGTGGAAGTGAAAATGCTGCATGGCGATGAGCTTATGCCCCAGGAGGCTCAATGGCTCTCAAAACCTGGTATGTTGAGATGTCATTAATGGCATATCTTGCACAATAGGAACGGGTATACCTAATTACATTATTTATTTTATAAATGTAAAAATGAATTTCATTGAAGGACTGAATTTGCTTTGAGTTTATGTTTTCTTTAGTTATGTCTTATAAATGTAAGTAAATCTTGTCTTGCCCAGGTTTATATATATGTGGCAAAAGCATAAACAAAAGTGGAGAGGCAAGGCAGAAGAAACAGAGGGATGGAAATTTTGAATTTCCTCTCTGCTCTCTGAATCTAGCTACCCCACTATACAAAACCTAACCTGTTTGTCAAGAACCTATCTCATTAGCAGAATTATGCTGGGTTTCCTTTGATTCAGGGATGATTGCCAACAATGTTGCATTATCTTATTTATTTGTTAGTTTTTATTTCTTAATTGACTCAATACAGCTTGTGTATGTAGTGCTCTCGGTAATCATATTTCTCTTATATGGATCCATTCACACATCTGTGGTTATTAAGATAGAAGATAAGATAGAAGCACTAAGATAGAAGCAACTAAGATAGAAGCACTTTGAAATAACAAAGGATTTTTCTCCCCCTTTTCTGGTATTTCAGATTTGACCACATTACAGTGATATTGATGATCCTCCACAATTATACACACAAGATCCATCTGTCTATCTATCTATCTATCTAGTCATCTATCTATTGCATACATCACCTCTGCATCTCTTCCATTTTAAGAATTTTTGCAAACTAACACCCAGACAGCAAGGTCTACACCTACCAAAGAAGAAATCTGGTGTGGAAACTAAGTGAAAAACTTAGTTGTCAGAGGCAGTGATAATAGGGGTCACATAAAAAGTTTGTCACATGAGAGGATGAAAAGAAGACAGTCCTGGATTGGTGTTTGATTCCTGTGACATTAAGGACATTGAGTGTTCAAAAGCTGTGTTGAAAGGTTCTTTAAGACTGCATTAAGCATGTAGATTTCTAATTGCTCATTAGATTGGAAAGAGGTCCTCGAAGTCAAGATGACAACTTTCTGCATTGGAGGGGACATTACGTGTAGTACCTTTCTAGTGTGAAGATATACTGAGAGACTACTGAAAACTGTACTCACATTATATTAAAAAGTTCAAGTGTTTTATTAAGAAATATTTCTGTAAAATCTATAGAACAAAGAATGCAAAATACAATTTATGCAATATCATGACTAATTTTTGAACTGCTTTTATTTTTTCAGTTTTGATTATGAAGATGCAGGTTACCAATCAGCAGACCTGATCAAAATGGATATCCTTCTAAATGGTAATCCAGTTGAAGAACTGGCAACTATCATACACAAGTAGGTTTACTGAATCCCTTATTCAAAAGGAATAACAATGAAAACATTGTCTGTTAATAGGACTTAAAGATCTTAAGGTCTTTTCTGACCTAAATGATTATATGATTCTAAATTACTCTAGGTATATGTGATACTCTTGATATGAAAAATATGTATGAGCATTGAAGATGTTTCCATCTGACTGCCTTCATTACCATTGAAAAAGATAAGCATTTTGTAGTATGAAAATTAGGAAATACATATAATTACTAGCATTTTTTCTCAGCTTAAGTACTGGATATAATATTTTTGTGGAAAATGTAGGGCAGAGAGAAATAAATGCAAAATGCCAATCTTCTAAAGGACTGGAAAAATTTTAAGTGCAGACCAATCTAGGAGATACCAGATGAATCATTTATGATGCTTAATATTGACTAAAAATGATTTTGTTCTCCCAATAATTCCTGTACCATAGAAGTTTGTTGTTACCTTGTCTCCAGACAGAGTACCAGGAGAATTTTAGTATTTACTGGATGCATTTCTCATAAGAATGCAGTGTTTAGCAATCTACCTGAAGAGATGCAAAATGGAGTTGGCCACCCTGCAAAAGTTAGTTTCTACTTTAATGTGTATTTTTTGATCAATTTAGCCCATACCCTGAACTGTTTTACTCATGAAAACTGACAACCTTTCTTTTGGCTTTAGCTTTCAGTTGTTGTTTTTTTTTTTTAACTCATTGTTGCAGTAATTTTGCTCTTGCTGCAGGTATTCCCAGTCTTCCCACTGTAAAAACTGCATCTGTAAGAATTATGCTGAATAACATTTATAGAGAAAGCATTACAGAGATTACTGTAAGCTTGGTATTAAGATATTCATCAATTGTTCTTACTGTATAAGTAAATTATGTACCTCTTAAAACTGTAACACTCAATGAACATGACTTAAGTACTTCATGTTTAAACTGTTGGCTCTATACAGGTAGCAAGGAGTGACATTGCCACTAGCTGAAAACATGTATGTCGGTAAAAAATGTCTGCTAAATATGGATATTTTTCTGCAGATAGACCTATTTCTTTCTAATGGCTTATGAAAGTATCTGTTAGTAGCTTCTTTAGACCTTTTGTTGTTTTCTCTTTCCAAAACCTGAAGCATATGCAGATGCTGAGTATAGTTAGATAATTTTTATTAGCAGATGACAAGAATATGTTAATTTATTTTTTTCTTGCGATATAAAACCAGACTTTGAAAGCATTCTGTAATATGTATATTTTGACTGCTTGGGCCTACAATCAATGAAAATTCTCCTTGACCTAGTTTAAAATTTCACTTGAAGCTGTGGCAGTATTCAAAATGTCTTAATTTATGATGGATAATCAGTGTGGATGGATAATGGTGTTTTTTATGAATATTTTATATGATGTTATATACTGAGGTTAATACAGTCTTATCACCTGTTAGTATGAAACAGGTGATATACAGAGACCACTTATTAGATGTAAAATTTGATCTGATCAGCTTATCTTCTGAGTTAAGAAGAGGAAAACCTCTACTAAAATCATCCAATCAAACAGTTTGATTTATGGATATATTTTTAGTGTTGCTGACCTTTTTTTTTTTCAGTGATAAAGCCTATGCTGCTGGTAAACTCCTATGTGAACATTTAAAAGAGACTATTCCTAGACAGTTGTTTGAAATAGCCATCCAGGCTGCCATTGGCAAGAAAATCATTGCAAGAGAAACGTAAGCGAAGCCCTTCTGTTCCACTTCTTTTTTTTCTGTCTGTATTATGTACAATACAGACTTGTGAAGTCTTACCTAGTTTTATACATTACAGGACTTTGATTTTGCTATAAAGTTGTATTTTTCTTGATATATGCTACTTGAAGAAAAAAACCCCATTTGAGCAGTGACTATTGACTAAACATTTTGAATTAAATTTATACAAAGAAATTGTATTTCTATTTTAGATTGATTTGGGTCAGAATTGCACTTAGTGGATAAAGTGTAACTTCCAACACATGTGTCTACTTCCTCTTTGGCAGTAGAAAAAGTTTCTTACTACTGAAAAAAATTAGCCAGTTGTGGAATACTCTGCTGTGAGAGTCAGCAAAAAATTAGCTGATTTGTGCTGTTTGAAAGGAAATATGTTGCAGCTGAACACAAAAGTATTTTCCTAGCACACCCTTCTTTAAAGCAAACCATTTCCTTGATGTTGTGTTTCTCATCACATTTTTCTGTTGCTGTTTAAGTAGGATTTAAATAGTGGTAAAATAATTAAAGGTCAGAATTCAGGCAGAGGTGCTGTAAGAATTTGTTTATGCATGTATATACACAGGGATGTAACACTTCCTGTGAGTCATAGCAGAAATTTCAGATAAAAAGCCAAGACTGTGATTTCTTTATGTACATATTATATGCCCTAAGTGATGTTTCTAGAATTGAAAACTGTGAATTACATCTTCTGTTTAAAACTTCATATTTGGTATACAAAACCTGAAAATGTTGTGATTCCAAAGCATCTTACAAAACTAGGAGAAAAACAAGAAACATTTAACAACTCAAGTACTTAGCTTCACATGCAGATGTTCTAATATGTTAAGGTGTATGTGTTATTTTATTTTGCAGGCTGAAGCCTTACAGAAAAAATGTTGTGGCAAAATGTGTAGGTATTTTTTTTCTCTTTTCTTCATGTTTCTGACATTTGTAAACCTTATAGTCCTGTTAAGATGATATGTCCATCTCTTCCTAGAAACCCAGCAAAGACATATTCTGCTTGTGCTCCTAAGTGTCTGTGGAATTCAAACAGATACTTTTAAGCTTTTATTTTAAAATCCAACTCTTGTAACCCCTTGCTGCAGCTTGAAGAGTGGATCAGATAAATTAATGGCATTTTCAGTCATACACTTTGAGTGTGTCTGTTTCATCTCCTCACACATAGTAAATGTGTGTGTGTGTACACAGGCATATAGGTAACTTTATATTTCCTAAATTGGTTTTCAGGTGATAGAAGGAAATACAAATGATCTTCTTTTGAGACTTGATTGTGATAAAACTTCTACTTAGGTTTGCAGTAATACATTGTAAAAAAGCTTTGAATGTGCAATAGTTGACTATGGACAAGATTCAACAAAGCTGTTGGAAAATTGTGACACCTCTTATTTAGCTTGGATTTAACTCTCTGAAGTGAACGTATTGGAAAATATTAAACAAGTGTCCCTTTCTCACAACTGCAATAGAATTCTGCTAAGCACAGCTGTGGGAAGATGACTGTTCAACACTGTACAAGGGTTTAGGTCATTTTTCTAGATGTAAGCACCTAGTGCTAGTCAAGATGCCACAGTGCATCTGAGCTGGTATCTTGCTGCTATTCTAAGGGGATTTGGATCTAATGTGTGGTCTAGTGCCAGCCAGGCTTACAGGAATGTATATATTTAGGTGACAGAGTTCAACACTCAGTTGTCCAAATTAATGTGCTTATTTTCTTCCTTGTTCTTTTTAACTAGTGGCCTTTAGGCCAAACTATTTGCAGTATAAAGTAATCTTTTTGTCAAAATATAACCAGCCTTTCTGACTGTTTTTAAACCCTTGAGTTTTGTGTGGCTGGAATGTACTGTAGCTGCAGTTGTAGTTTATGCTTAGTAATTTTTTGTTTTCACAGTATGGTGGCGACATTACAAGAAGAATGAAGCTTTTAAGGAGGCAAGCAGAAGGCAAGAGGTTGATGAGAAAAATTGGCAATGTTGAGGTTCCAAGAGATGCCTTTATACGTGTTCTAAAGAGAGAAACTGACAAATAGAGATCAGTGACATCTGATCTTCCAGATCATGTCACTTTTTGCAGACAGTAGCAAAGTGAGCTAATACAGAATTCATCACTGTGAGAGGGAACATACTTGACTTTAAATGATATGAATTTGGTATGTGTGGGAAGATGAATTGACTTAAAAAAATGTACATATATTTGTAGATTATTATAAAATTAAAGTTACTTGACTGCATCTAAAAGTTCACATTATATTGTTTTTTCATTTTATTCCAGTTTTCATACTTTTAACACTTAAACATAATTTTGGGGGTTTCTTGCATTGCAAGTCTCTATATATAGAGAGGAACCATATGGCAAAAAGTTTATAAAAATAATTTAAAGGTATGTATAGACAAACAATGCTGGGTTGGTTTGTTTTTTTTCTTTTAAAGTTTGAACTGTTGACACAAAAGAATCGAGCTGTTTTCTGTTTCATTTTCTCTAAAGTTGCTGTTGTCAGGAAATCATGATGCTGGGAAACCACATCAGGTGAAAAAATCAAACTCTTTAAATTTACCATGCTGTTTATTTTAAACCAGTTGAAGTGTGTAAATTTACCATTAGTTCAGCCTAGCTGTGCTCATCTTCAGGGAAATGGTAAGTTTTCATATATTGAAACACAGGATCTGTAACTGTTCCACTAATAAGTCCAATTCAGGCCTTAAAAAAAATATTTAACACGAAGGTTTGGTATAGCATATTTTGGTGTAGTTGGTGAAGTTTTATTTATATTGCTTACCTAGTAAAGTTTGTCAGTGCAACCCCAGTTAAATGCTGCAGTGTAGTGTGTGTAACATGAAGTGTTACTTTTGGAAGTGTACACAAAGCAATTGTAAATACAAGTTAATGACCCTACTATATACTATATTTACAGCTGTTTGCCTACCTCCAAAAGATTTTAAGCTGCATTGATTTTTTTGATCTTCAGGGACTAGTTTTGCTCTTTACAAATGTTAATTTCTTGTTATTAAATATTTATTAGAGAACAAATTGCTAGTCATACCTACTAAAGAACTCAATCACCAGGCAAGCCTGCCCTTAAATTTAGGCTTGTACCTACACTTTAATCATAAACTAATTTTATTTCAGTCTGCGTACAAGGAGGAATTAAGAAACTCTTTGGAGGGATGGAATGGAACAGGACACGTTCAGGACATGTTCCCTTTCAACCTGTATTAGTTTCATAGTGTAGAAGAAGGGGAGAGGGAATTCTGATACTTTAATGGTTTGTTGGGGCTTTTTTCTGTTTGGTTGTGGTTGTTCAGCTTTTGGGGTTTTTTTATTTGAAGCTGTTTCAGGTGCACTGAAAAACCAAAGATCTGGATGTGAACAAGGTATCTGTACCTTTAATAAAGGTACCTAAGCTGCTGCTGCTGACCCTGAAGAAAGGAAGGATGCTGTGGGTAAAGGCTCTCTAACACATTTATTATTCCTCCCCTGTAAAAGCTAGCATTTAAGGAACTACAGCTGCAGGGATACATGCTAGGAGCAAAGGAGCTAAAACGGGGTCCTCCCCACTCCTAGAACTAGACATACATGCACTGGTTCTGTACTGAGGAATAAGGCAGAAGCTGAAGGTGAGCTAGAGACTATCCAAACAGTAAATTATATCCTTGCTGAGTGACAGACACATCAAGTGTATGTTACCTAATTAAATGAGTTACATAGATGGAAAGAGCTGCCTTGAGAATCTGTTTTAGCTTTACTGTAGTCACCTGAGGCAGAAAAAAAATACAGATTATAGTCCTTATTCTGAGAGGACTTGTACATATATCAGTTTTCAGAAAAGAACTTTAAATGAA
This sequence comes from Euphonia xanthogaster, assembly GCA_034509185.1. Taxonomy (NCBI): domain Eukaryota; kingdom Metazoa; phylum Chordata; class Aves; order Passeriformes; family Fringillidae; genus Euphonia; species Euphonia xanthogaster. Next base: position 47,091,424 of record JAYDZK010000202.1, on the reverse strand, counting down.
CTGGTCAGTACCTGTAAAGTACATGAAGCATTAGTTTTTGACACAAATGCACCTGATTCTATCTAGTTACTTTTTTGTTTCCCCCTTTCCTTTGGAAATACCTTAAAATGAGAAAAAGAATAAAATGGTAATATGCTAGGCTAACTTAGAATTTACTTTTAAGACCTCCTGAACTTGAAAATGCTTGCTTTGCCATTACTGTAGAGTAACAGGCTAAATCTTATGCAACTTAAAGGGTTGACTTGCTCTTAGTAGTAGACAAGTTTGGAAGGTACTCTCTTGAAGAAATGATATTTCATAAAATTATTGGAAGTATCTTAAGGAATTAAGTAATGGAAACAGTGTGGTAGTACTTAAAAAATTACATAACATAGCACTCAAAATTTTTAAAAAATAGTGTAACAAGAGAAACAAGCTGGAGAACAACCAAAACTGTGCATTAAAAGAGGCAGTAACAGTCCCAGACCCACTCAAGGACAGACAGGTTCCGCTGTACCAGTATTTAAACTGGCCTTTGTTTCACAGAAGATGGAGTAGTTAAAAAGGGAGAAATATACTAATTCTGTGATCTGGAACATCTTGAGAACACAGAGGGCTTTAGTGAGTAAGGGTGCCAAGTGAGGCACATGACTGAAAGGTGTGCTGGAATAAAGAACAAGAATATTGTTTCAATAGAATTCTCTATTGTGGCACATGAAGGACAATGATCATCAAGATGAAACCTGATTCAATTCCTTTAAAATTAACCTAAATTCATTACTACTTTTAGTTCCATGCTTTTTATAATAGAATTGTTTATAAACTTAGCTGTAAAGGCTAATGGCAAACCTAACACTGCATTTTGAGTCATATATTACCTCTAACAGTCATACATTACCTGAAAAAACTTCTGAAAGGAAGTTTTTTCAACTTTTTTCTCCTCAGTGTTGCATTATGCTTCAAAAATACATGTGCATAAACTGAGCCTTAAAGCTGAAAAACTGTTTTCAATAGGTGGATGTTCAATGTACTGTTGAGAACTGAAACACTAGGCCTGGCTTCCTACACTGCCCTAGACAGATTCTTCCATGCTTTTGTGATTTCACAGAATCAGAGAACAGTCTAGATTTGACAGGACCCTGTAAGACCATTTATGAGAAAGGTGAACCTAGATGAGTCTAGAAAAGTCACCTAGATGAAAGGTGAGCCTGCCACATCCCTGGGGAGATAATATGATTTTGTAACAAAGATTACATGCCTGTCATTTGGGTGAAAAGTTAAATTGTTGAAGTTACACTTAGTTGTACTTTCTTGCAGTGAGTATTTTCAGCAAGGACTTTCCCAAAAAAAGTCTTCATCAGTAAACTCTTATCTTTCTCCTTTGGTCACTAATCACTCCCTGAAATTCTGAACTATTTACTCATGAAAATTTATATTAGAAATGAAACAATTTTGAAACTAAGAGGTTTCTATTTATGTTTTACTTATAGTCAAAGTAGGAAATAACATTCCTTGTAACAGCTCAATGTTTATAATGATACAATGAAAAAGTGATTAACAGTTGGCTTTAAATGATGATTTGCAGACATTATAGTCCTGTAAATTGAGCTCTCTTCAGGCATTTAATTGTAACATCAGTTATATAATTGACCAGGTACCTCCAGAAAGAAACGTTGAGATTTCTTCCTTATGTATAAAGCTTGATTACCAAAAATATAAAAATCCTAAAGTAATTTGAAGTACATGAGAGGAAAAAGTGCTATTGTCAAAGTTTAGTATTTTTATCCATGGAGCAACTTGTAACTTGGAAGAATTTCGTGCATTTTTAGGCACTGTTTTTGTATCTTCGTTTGCCCGAAATATACAGCAGGACTTGAGATGCCCAAAAACTGTTTAAGACAAATTTAAGGCAACCAAGTGCAAAAGCTCAGTGTACATTAGATATATGTAAACAGAACATTTCATAGTAGAAATTGTACAACTATTACAAGTCCATAGTATTAGCAAAGGCCAAAACCATTCTGCCTAGAGACACAAATGCAAAATGTAGTTACACTAACCAAGCCAAAAATTAAGAATTCTGGGAAATGAAGTGTCATCATCTCTAACATGAGGCAGATGCAATACACTGCTGTGCTAGAGTAAGTGCTCTGCTTTTCCCCTCTCTACATAACGGGCAGTCTCTCCCAAGTTTGTTCTGTTCCCTTTAGTGATGTACCAGCCAACAGCAGAGCTCCAAATGTTAAAGCAAAATGCACAACACAGCAAACAGATGGAATGTAAATGTACAGATATTGGACCTTTTTAAAAATACAGTACCTAGGATTTCCCATTTTAAACAGTTTTCAGCATATTGCATAGCAGTGAACTTATCTGCTACCTAAAACTGTTGCTGCTGACCCACATGGAGTTCCTCTTCAGTCTTCTTTCAGTTTTCTTTCATACTGTACAGTGGGTCCACAAGCTTATTGTGCACATGCATTAAACCTTGGGGGGAAAGCAACAATGCCAGCTTTACATTAGTTATACTTTGTTAACATGTCCTTCTATCCACATTTTTATTTGGAATTTGCTTCAAAGTATACATTTTAAATAGTTCATTGAAGAAAACAACAATGGCTATTTAAAGTAGTTCCGAGTCAGAGACAGCAGATATATTCCTGTATCACTTGTATACTTATGACATATTCAGTATCAGCTGAGCAGGGACCAGAGAGTTTCCTGATAACAGACCCAAAAACTATATCTGGAATACTTCCAAATGAACTAAATATATCTTTTGTGCATTAAAAACTGTGTAACAACAATGTAATATCTTCACACCACAATTTGCCATAAAAATCAGATGCACACAATAGTGAGACTTAGACAACTTGAGTTCTTTTGCAATGTTCTAGCACTGTGGTAATACTGTCTTTGTAATAATCATGTACTTGTGGTCCTAGACAGGCAAAATCAAAGTAAATTATCCAGACTCTTAGTGCAGACTCAATTTCAGCAGTTCAGCTGTTTTCTGTTCTAGCTGGGCTTTTTCTTGTCATATACCAGTCCTCCACAACTCTGATTTGGGGGTTTATTTTTTTTCCTCTTCAACTACTTTAATTCTGAGAAATGCTGAAGTGCAATTAATAAAAAAGATGCTTACTTTTTAACTTTGCTATAACTTAGTAAAAATGTTGCCTACATCTAAGTATGTATGACATTGGATCACTGGCAGGTTTTTCCTCATTTCACCTTGAGGACTAATAACAGTAATGATCAGTGTTCACAATCCGCAGAGTAGAAGTCCATTTTAGTATTGAACTAAAGACTTAACTTCTAAAATTAAAATATGCAACACTAAAAATAATTTTCTTAAAAACCATGAAAGAAATCTCACATTACTGCATATTTATTATCTATGGCAAAGAATATTCAAATACCTTTGCTACATGATGCAGCTGTTGGCAACCTTGGTGTCACTGCAGCAACATGAACTTTGAGTTAACTATACAATATAATGTCTTTACTGTAGGAGACCATAAAAAAAGGCATCTTATGCAGCATCTATGACTAATCACTATGTGATTATTTAATGTAAAATACAGATGGTTAGATCAAGTGTAATATTTTTTCAGTTTAACAGTGACAAAAACTTAAGTAAACATTTGACATAAAAGTCGTTTGTCAGAATGAGTAACAGCTGCATTCACTACGTAAACTAGAAATATGTTTTGAGCTTTAAAACATCTAACTTCCTACTAATATTTTCCTCTTCTAAAAAGGGGAAGTGAAATAATAACCCACTTCCTAGATGCATGAAAAATGGTTATAAAGTATAGCTTCTGTCATAATTAATGAATAATATTTAAATCCTATTAGTGAAAGTGTTACAGGATAAACAGTGAGAAACAAAAGATTTTTTTAAAGGAATGCACCAGACTTGGTAGATGCCAACACAATTATTTCAAAGGAAAGTCCCACTGGATATTCAAGTATGCTTTGAATAAACAGATTTCTGCACACAGTTTTAAGAGGAGCATGTGTAAGTATGGAAAAAACTATCCTGAACTAACTTATCTGCAGCTAAATCAGTAAATTCAAAATTCATTTTCTGTTTCATTCTTCAGGAAAGTTGCAAGTAGGACCATAAGCACACTTGATAATTTTAGCCTATTATAGGTTTTCAGAAAGTTAGAAAAAAATTGAATAGGTTAATCTGTTTAACAGCCAGTGTGGTACTTGATTATAAAACAAAAAAAATGCAGTTTCATATTGAAAGTTTTAAGTGGTGAAAAATCTCCATAAGTCACTACCATAAATAGCAGTATTAAGAACTACCTAGCTTCCCTAAGAAGTCTAACCTGAAGATCAAGTTTCAGAAATAATTCCAAATTTGACCCGCACTGACTTCTCTCATCTTACAAGGGGAAAAAATCTCACTGATTTGAGAGGAGGTAAAATTAATTAAGTTTCAAGTAAACCATCTTTTTAAAAGTTCTATTGCTGTGTATTACAGGGTAATTAAATACAGTGACACAACAGCACACATTGATAAATTATAGCCCTTGATGTTTTTTAAAGCAATGTTCATGGTAATTTATATTTAGTGATTCTACATTAGGTTTGTATTTCCCAAGCAAAGCCTCTGCTTATATAAAATACAGGATAATGTTTAAAGCTTATCCAAGCAGTTAGAGAAGTTTATCTCTGAAAAAAACAGTTAAGTGCTATCTAGCCGTGTGATACAAGAAAAGACTAACCCTCCCTCCTACCCCACATATACACAGCAGAGAACAGCATACTGCAAAATTCAAAATTAACAAGCTGGCCACAAGAGGTATCAGGATAATTACAGAAATGTCCAAACTTTGCAATCCAATACATAGATGAGCACTGATAATATAATGCTCTAAAAAAGAATTTAATAAATTACAATCTTGATCTCTGATACCTCAGCTACTACAGGTACCCATGCTAGTGAGAAAAACAACTGAGTGACACAATGGCATGTGCTGTGCTAGTACAGTTAGGAGAAAACTACTCTTCTCAGCTTCTACTGTCTCAGTCAAACAGAATTCAGTCTAGGAAGTCTCAATTACTATCAAATATCCTGACTTACTTTAAGTTTTCCCCAATATACCTACTACAAATATGAAAAACACACACAGTAAAAGGGTGCAATGCTTTCAAAGGCAGTATAGATTGTTTGCTAATTGCACATGAAAAATGTTCTCAGGTGGCATCCAAGCCTCTATCGCAGTTTACTAGACATCACATTACAGCACATAGCAAAAGCAGCATGGAGATGTATCAGGATTAATAAATGTATTATAATTTTTTTAAAGCTAAACTTTCCAGTAAACTTAAGACCAGTATTCTGAAACACCAGATTACTGCTGTTTAAAGTTAAAGATTACTAAACTATTGTTTTAAACTGGAAGCAAAGGAAATACTCTTCCCAAGTAGATTTGTCTGGAATGTAGGTAGCACAAGTTATGCCTCCTGGCAATTTTCCAAACACAAGAAATAAGTTAATATTTATATTTTGATTATATAACATTATACATTAGTGACTGCAAAGTGTTGGAAGGCTCAGATTTAAATCAGTATAATTTCAAGGCTGTCAGTTTTGCATAAACACGTGACCTCTGATTCAGTGCTCACCTTTAAAGTACTTCACAGTTTTAACTCTTAGTTCTAAAGTAGCATCTTCATCACACACAAAGATAGTGCGAGGGTGTTGCTGGAAAGCAGAAACTGTCCACATATGATTGACTCCTTCTTCAATTGCTTTGTACAATGCAAAAGCTTTGTGTGCACCTGTTATAAGAATCATCACCTGCAAAACAAAGGTCTCTTTACTTTCAATCCCAGTATCAATACAAACTAATCTTGAAAACACACATGCAACTAGAACTAAATGAGTTCTTACTTCTCTAGCATCCATCACTGTACCCACACCAACTGTTAGCGCCATAGTTGGTACTTTAGATAAGTCTCCATCAAAGTATTTAGCATTTGCCAAAATGGTGTCCATTGCTAAAGTCTTTAATCTTGTTCTTGAAGACAAACTTGATCCGGGTTCATTGAATGCAATGTGGCCATCAGGACCAATGCCTTTTCAAAGTTAAAAAAAATAAATCATTGCAGACCTGAGAGTCAACACATATCCTCAAACATTGTAAATGAATAAAAAAGGGCTCATCCTTTGCTTCCCCATTTTCAATAAAAACTTACTTAAGTCATTAGAAACCTGGACACCAACCATTCTGTTTTGGAATTGATGCTCATTCTTTGTTAGTCACAGAACTTTCTTACACAATAATTGAAAAATCTGGGTTTCAGTCAAGTCATGAAAATAGTGATTAAAGAATCGGTGTACGCGCTTAAATTGTAACTAACCATAGAGCATTTCCTCATACCTCCAACAAACAGATCAATCCCCCCTGCTTCTTCAATTTTCTTTTCAAATGCATCACATTCCGCCTGTAAGTCTGGTGCATTCCCATCAAGGATATGAGCATTATTCGGATCTATGTCAATATGCTTAAAGAAGTTATTCCACATATAGGAGTGGTAGCTCTCTGGATGATTTCTGGGAAGCCCTGAAATGATTTATAGGGAAATTACCACATGACAAGATTTAACCAAACAGTCTTAATTCTAGTCTATATGTAACAGATGTAAGGCATGCAAGGCAAACCCGAGTCAAATAAATCTTTCAAATAAAGATTTGAAACTACATTGAGAAGCAAGGTTTCCTGTTGGCACGTACAAGGTAACTGGTTTACATTCCCTCCACATACATCTTATCCCAGAATCTAAAGTCTTCAACAGAAGTGCAGTCCCAATATTACGTAACATAATTTCTACAGAAGTACTGTGAAATACTGGATTTAGCCCTGTGTTTATTTTTGCATTTTTGTAGATAAAGGAATAGAAAAATGCTGGGACACCAGTCTAATATAGGAAGACAAATATACTAGACTAACCTGGTACTTTGACAAAATATTTAATAGTTTTTATACGGAAAAAAAAAACCAGTACAGTATGTTCTCAAATAATAGCACATCTTACCTACATACTCATCCATGTTGAAAGTCTTCACATATTTGAAAGAGAGATCTCCATTTTTATGATATTCTATCAGCTTTTTGTAGCATCCCAAAGGTGTACTTCCTGTTAAATAAAGTTTTTCTACTGTTCTGTGTATCTGCACATTTTCAGTGTATTTAAATGTCTTCACAGTCAAATTTTGTTACAATGATTTTCAAAATACAAGCAATCTGCTTTTTCTCATTTAGTATTTATCAGTTTTTCAAACTATCACAACTTTTCACAGAAATCAAATTAATATTAAAAAAAAAAAATACTACCAAAAATACTTATGTTCTTTTAAATACGGTATCTGCTACCAGTGATACAAACATTGTTTCAGGCTTGTTTACAAAGACATTGAATAAAACTTGCCTGTTGGTAGACCAAGGGTGAAATATCTTCCTTGACTTGGCTTGAACTGGATAATACGATTACAGATGTATTTGGCTGCCCATTCACTAGCCTGATCATAATCTTCAAGAATTACTAGCCTCATTATGGCAGTGAAGAACTTGTATGATAAAACAAACTTAAACCTGGAGAAAATGTTGAAGTTTTAAAAACAAGCACCACATGAGTAGATGCAAAACTCTTAGATTACAGAGGAGATTAAAAAATCATCTTCCATACCAATGACTTGCATTAACATAGCACACTCTTGCAGACCTAGTTCAAGCTGGACAATCAAGAGAAAAGCTACAGAATCCAAATGATTACAGTCAAAATATTTATTAAAATCCACAGACTAATTTAAAGCAATTAATAGGAAAAAGCTAAAACAAGATGAGAACAAGCCATTTTGAAATTCACTATTTTCGTCATTACCATCAGAAAAGAGGAAATACTTAAATACCAAGATTAATTCCTGTTTCTTACAATCAGCTGAATGCCTACAACTTCAAAAACAAGACCCAGAGTAATCCCATGTTTCTATAATCAAAATACTTAATTGGGACTAAATAATTAAAGCTCCTTTCACTCCCATTCTAGCTCCTTAACAATGCTTCAGTAAGTTTATTAATCTGCAAAAAAAAAATGTTAAAGCATTAGACATATTGAAATGTTTACAATTCACAGGAAAAAATACGATGTCACAGTTTTTCTTTGCCACAGAAAATTTAAACAGAAATTTAAACAGAAATTTAAAAGGCTTTGAGTGCAATTATATCAACTTTTAAGATTAATATCCAGAAAACAAACTTGGTTGCTAGAAGTATACAGGCATCTCTGGCATTTAAGTGAAACTCATTTTTCCGTGAATTTCTGCTTAACAGAGTCCGGTAATGACTCCAGAAAGACTGAGGCTCTTTCCCCAGTTTGGGATGTGTTACTCTTCTTTTCCCAGATCTGGTGTGCTCGGCATTAACCAGAACACAACCCAGTTGCCAGAAGCCTGGGGCCACCGGTGTGACAGACCACACTACTTTTAGCTGACCCAAAACGTGTGGCTGATTTCAAAATAAATATGAATTAAAGTACTTAACCATGTTTGTCCCACTAAAGAAGGAAGAAAGTGATCATCACCGTGTGCTGCCTGTGCCGCTCCATCTCCCTGGACAGCCGAGCCGTGACAAGTCAAACTCACCTTTGCCGAGGAAACGCTATTCGCACACACCCAAGAGTTAACACAAATCCCCGAGAAGGAAAAGCACGCCAGCAGGAGCAGACTGCGCGGCTTTAGGCAGGTTTCATAAAATCCCAGCAATTTTACGCAGGAAACACGGGGATGCTCTCAAGAGCAGGGACCCACGGACAACAGCAGAACCACCGCGAATTTTCGGCTAAGGAAACTTTTTTTGGTTCTCTTTGGCGATGGTGGGGAAGGAGGGGTGATAAAGATACACTGGCAGCGGAAGAGACCTGCAGCCAGAGCGCTGCCGACAAAGCAGCCCCGGGCCCCCGCGGCCTCCCCTTCCCCGCCCG
>JAYDZK010000202.1:47072140-47082295 GCA_034509185.1 Euphonia xanthogaster | reverse complement strand
CCCGCCCCGCAGCTCCCGCCCCGCCGCCTCCAGCGGAACCCGGCGCGCGACCCGGAAGCGGCAGGCGGGGACGGGAAATGGGCTCCTTTTCCTGCGGCCATTTCCGGGCCTGTGCGGCCGGGACGGCGCGGGAGTGGGGGAGGCAGCGCTCGGCCGAGCCCAGCCCAGGGGCCCGGGAGCTGCCGGGGGCTCTGGGCGCTCCAGCCAGGAGCACGGCTGTGCTCGAGAGCTCCTCTTGCTGCCCCTCTGCTGCGGAGCACAGTGAAATCTTAATGGAAAAAGGTTCCCCTATAGCCTAAATGTTTGCGTGATGCAGCTGCAAAAGAAGCGTGCGTAGTTATTGGAAAAAAAATAATGAGATGAAGCATCAACGTCTTGGTGAATCACAGGCTGGCCATAAGCCGGCGGTGCCCTTGTGGAAAAGCAGTGGTATCCTGGGGGTGCATTCCTGCGGGAACAGTGTGGCCAGCAGGGCGAGAGCGTGATCCTGGCCCTCCACTCAGCCCTGGTGAGGCCGCATCTGGTGCTGTATGCAGTTCTGGGCTCCTCAGGGCAGAAAGGGCAAGGAGCTACTGGAGAGGATCCAGTGAGAGACCACAAGGATGGTGAGAAGTCTGGAACCTCTCTCTTGAGGAGAGACTGCAGGAGCTGGGCCTGTTTAGTCTGCAGAGGAGGAAACTGGGAGGGGTCTCATCAGTGCATATAAATATCTCAAAGGTGTCAGAGGATGCTGCCAGACCCTTTTTGGTGGTGCCCAGCAATAGGACAAGGAGTAATGGGCATAAACTAAAGAAGTTCCACCTTGACGTGAAGAACTTCTTTACCTTGAGAGAGGCAGACCACTGGAACAGGCTGCCCAGGGAGGTCATGGAGTTTCCTGTCTCTGGAGATGAAAAACCCACCTGGACACATTCCCGTGTCACCTGCTCCAGGTGCCCCTTGCCTCAGCAGGGCATTTGGACCAGATGATCTCTAGAGGTCCCTTCCAACCCCAGCAGTTTTGTGATTCACTTTTTGCTTTAAAAGCAGGCAAGTAATTCCACAGCCCTAGCTAAGCTCTAATTAAACAGGTGTGGGGTGATCGATCTTGATGTGTGGAATGGGCTAATAGTCTGAAAGGGTGGTGCTTCAGACTGGAGTGGGGAAACTGGAGTAGGGGGATGTGCAAGCAACATAATTCTGGGTATATGTGTATGCACATACTTGCAGGCTTCACTGAGGGCTTACCATAATAGAAAACCAGGATAAATCTGTTTACTGGGCAGGAGCATAATTGTCTGAGGAAAAACAAGTGTAAAACAAGAGAAGCTAATAAAGGGGAATGTGTATTAAAAAAAAATAAAAATCTGGGGTCATACATGAGCATAATGATACATTTCTTTTGCTAGACTGAGTTCAGCTCAGTTTGTTAGAGCATGATGCCAAGGTTTCAATGTGGGTTTGATCCCTGTGTTGGTCATTCTTTTAAGACCCATCTTTGCAGGTCCCTTCCAACTCAGTATATTCTGTGGTTCCGTGAGCCTGTCTAGCAAGGTTTAAAAAGATAAATTGTATTTATCTTTCAAAGTATTGAGAAATACTTTGCCAAGGGCATGAAAGTTTTGTTTGCAAGCTTGTGAGGAAAATACGTCTTTCTGAGGTCTCTGGGGCTTAGCAGGCAACCAATAAAAATATCTTTTGTTTCAAAACTGGCCTTTCATTTGAATTTAACTTTCTAATATAAACAGTTTTAATTAATGTATGTTCTTCTGATAAAGTCTTTATCTCAGAAATTTTACCAGGTCCTAAAGAATAGTGTTTTGCACCATTTCTTGACTGATACTCTGAGCCTCTGCTGCTCTCATTGTTTGAGTATACTTGCAGTAGAGGTGATTTTCAGACTCTATATAAGTTTTGCCTCTAGATTTCAATTCTGTTTTTTTTCCTACCTCTGTGGACCACGTGTAACACTTCAGTGTTAAACTACTGCATACAGCAGACTAGTTAACACATTTCTTTGGTATTACTACACACCTAGGTACCTACAAGCCTGAAATCGCACCCCTCCCCCAAAAGCTCTGTTGGTTTCCACAACTTGAAAATTCTCTCTCTTTTTTTTTTTCCCATCACTACAGAAAACCTCTTAAAATTCAGATTATAGGCTCCCCCTTGTTTCATATTCTCCAGGGGGTCTGAGAATATGTGATGTACTGTTCCACACTCAGTGGAAGTTGTCCTTTTTCCTACTGCCCCTAAATTTGGAACAGCAGCTTGTCTGTTGCCATTTAGCAAACTTCACAATGCTATCAACTGATTCTATTAGACAAAATTCTCTCTTTTCTAAACATATTCAATTCTTACTTTCATTCAATTCTTACTCTCTTCCCCTAGGTATTAGCATACCTAGGGGATGATTTTCCAAGTCATTCTTTAGAATTTCCTTTCTAATTAGTAGCAGATGAAAGATGCTCTATATGCAGTGAATGTTGTAGCTAACGATTCCTAATTAAGATGCTGCTAAAAAAAAAATCTTACTTCCTTATTATGTTTTACTGATTAGCATAACTAGAGATTTCAAAGTCTCGCAGTTATTTATTATAAGTATCTGTTGCTTTTGGAAACAGTCTTTCTGTGATTTTTTAAAAAATTTTATTTTCTAAATGGCCCCTTCTTTTAAGTATTAATTGATTTACTCTACTCCTAGTGATCTGATTTGTACAAATCTGCTATTGTCAGATCTCATTTTTAAAACCTGTGTTTAAGTAACTATGAATTTAAACTGGATGTACTTCAATAGTACCCAAACTACCTTGAGTTTTACCTGAGGACCACCTCAATTTCAGGTGAATCCAGACTTTTAACAAGATAGCTCTGTTCCTTCAGATTCCATCTGATTTAGTGGGAAGAACAAAGGATCCTGCACAAAGCTGGGACCTGTGAAGGAAAATTACTCATATGGATTTTGACATGTAGGAAGGACTCTGAGAACAAAACAAAAAGGTTGCAATGAAAATACTTGCCAAGGTATTAAATGTAGAGATTGAGAAACAAGTAATTGCTGAAAACAAAACAAAAAAAAAAGACTCACTCTTAATTCAACTCTTGCTGAATTAAACACTTCTATTGAGTCTGGCTGAAGTGGGATAATTTTCCCATATAATTTCTCACAGTTCTGTGCTTTGCATTGGTAGCTAGAAGGGTGTCAGTAACAGTCCAGTGTTTCGGCTGCTGCTGAGTAGCCCCCCACAGCATCAAGGCTGTCTCTCCAACATTCCCCCTGGCCAGGAGGCTGAGGTGGGCAACATCTTGGGAGGGGACACAGCCAGGACAGCTGACCCACTGACCAGAGGATATTCCGTAACGTAAGATATCTGCTCAGATACGACATTATAAGAGAAGGCTGGAGAAGGAAGGGTGTGGGGAGGAGAGAGCCAGGCATTTGTTATTAATGATACTTGTCTTCCAAAGCAGCTGGTACACACACTGAAGCCTTGCTTCCTGGGATATAGCTGGACATGACCTGTTGCTGGGAAGTAGAGAGTAAATCTTGTGTTTTCATTTGCTTCCATGCACAGCCTTTTTTTAATCGAACTGCCATTATCTTCATCCATGAGAATTTTGTCCATCTTATTTTCTCCCACACTGTCCTGCTGAGAAGCAGCTGAGACCTTTTAGAGGGTGATAGCTGTGTGGGGAGAAGGGGAAAAACTGCAATGAAGATGTTTTTTTTCCTAATTTTCAGAACTCTGGAAGAATGTAAAGACAGTGGTTGTTACCCCTGGTACTTCATTTAATGCCACAGGGTCAATAGTCTGCTGTTTTCCTGCCGTTTAAGCAGACTGAATTTCTGCTAACTTCATTTCTCTTCTGGACATAAGCCTGAGGGGACCAAATCCACTTGGCAGCTTTGCTTAGTTCTCACAAAGACTGAAGATAGTTTCACACATGCATTACATCCCTGTACTTGTCACAACTTTCTTCAAACTTCACTGGTTAGATCTCACCACATTTCTATCAGCTAAGGCATACATGGCATGTGATGTCTTTTGGGTTATGTTATATGCAACCAGCCCAGGAGCACCATTTTCCAGTGGAATAGGAAACAAGAGATTCTGTGATGCTAGGATTGTGTCAGCAGATTCACAAATGAAGCACCTAGCTAATATTTAGGACCATCTTAATTTTCATAAGCAAGGCTTTGAGTCAGTTTGCGAAGCTATGTGCAGTAACAGATCCGTACCCTATGCTTTTGTTTTCTGGTTTTGTTCTTGCAATGTGTTGGTGCTTCTGGTGGACTCTGTACCAAAACAGTCCCTCAGTACCACCTGGTTCTAAATTTAAGACTTGGTTACAGCAGAGTAAACAGTAGAGGTGATGAGAAGATTATTTATTGTGTGATCACCCTGTTACCTTTTTTGCTGGTGAACTCTTCAGTTCTTCTGAGAGTAGGGCTTCAGTGTGGGAGTTTGCTACTTGGTACTACTTCATTTTGCCATGTAGAGAGATCTGATGCTGATTGTTTTCCTGTGCATTGAAGTACCAGGCTATTTCTCTACAAGGCTCTCTGCCAGAACAAGCAGGCAGAGGTGTTCCTGCTACATTCCCTCCACATCAGATCTTTCCCTGTTACTGATGTGTCAGCTGCGTCATAAGTATGGGTGCACTGATTGATGGTTGGCTGTGCCCCTGCAGTGTGGAGCATTCTTGATGTATGCAGGGGTGGTGAGAGAAATTTCTGATAGTGCTCTCAGCTGCTGTTAAAGCCTGCTCCTTTCAAAGTACACAGTGTAGACACAGAAATACACAGGATGTTTAATACTCCATGCTACTCCAGACGTGCAGATGGGAAATAGGTTCTCTGTTTTTGCAGCCAGGCCATTCTATGCCAATCAGCTGTGTGCGTAGGCATGTTTCTGGCTGTATGTTATTTATGAGTATCAAAAAACTTCATGAGTCCTTCGTGCTCATGTAAATATGCTCATTTAACTGTGTTTGTGCAAAACTAAACCAGGATTTAACGTTTCATGCTAGGTATTCACAGATGCTGGAAGATAACCAGAGAAGTCAGTAAGTGTCAATAAGTGTTTTTTTTAGTACTTGAAAAGAATGTTGCATCCCATTTAAGATTGTTGCTTTTTTTGTGCAATGGACTTTGCCTTTTGCATCTTTTTTAAAATAAAATCTTGGAGAGATCAGTTATAAAGCATAGTCAAGAAATGTAATTTGGACCTATTATCAGTGTATTCAGTAAAGGTTTCAAATATCAGCTTTGGGTTTTGGGTTTTTTAGTTTTTTTCCCTCCCCAGGCGCCGCTGTTTGGGCAGGGTGACTGCTGGGGCCGCCCGGCGCGGGGCGATGGCGCGGCGCGGCCGCCAGGTGGCAGCAGCGGCCCGCGCCCGGAGATCCCTGCAATTCCCGGTGTTCCTCGCTCTGGCCGCCGCCTGCCTGCTTGCCTTCCGACAGCTGCCGTCAAACACGCAGAATAGCTTTTAGACTCCTTGAAAACATAAATGGTTTGGTATCTATATCTATGTAAAAGACTCCAGTAAAGTGGGACTCATATATTGTTTTATTACAGCTGATCTCTTTCACACAGATGGAAATTTATTTTTGGGAACTCTGCTGGTGTCCTCTGCCGTGGGGGCCATCCCCCCTGTCTAGACTGAGGCATGGCTCCAGCAGATCAGAAATATATTTACACCTAACATGGAGAATGTACAGCGAACTGCTGCTGGGTGATTATCTGACTCACTTGGTGTTTTCTGTGCTACCGCTTTAACTAGAGACTTTTTCAGTCTACACACACTTGTCTGCAGCAGCCCACTGTCAAGTAGAGGTTAGAAAATGGTTATCACACCGTGCAGCTGCTGAAGTGTGGGTCCTGCCTGGCTCACTTTCACAAAAGGGGAGAGAATGCTTCTTGCCCAACCTGGGAATGTTCCAAAAGAACTGAGAAAACAGAGAAGGCTTAAACAAATTCCTCTCCCAGGAGAATTCCCTTTTTTTTTTTTTTTTTTTGTAATCCCGAAGAACAAGAGCAGCTGCCTGTCACCACAGAGTGGGCTGTTCTCTGCTGACTGTAGCATTTGAGGTTGTATATGTACCTGTTTCAGAGACAAAACAGCTGATCTCCAGGTGACTCCCATTACAAATCCTTTTTCTCTCTTAGTGCATAACTGACTGCTTTTTTGGTGCGATTTTTGTGCTTATATGAGGACTTAGAGATCTCCTATAGCAATGCAGGTGTGCTGCTGTTCCCATCCATTCTGCCCTTATCCTGGAACCAGTCAAAACTTCCCTCAAACTTTGGCACTGGAAAGCACTTATCATTCTCATCAACTTTTTAGTATAATTTTGAACTTTGAGAGAGATATGTTGTAACAATCTCTCCTTTAGAAATGTATTTATATGTTTTAAAACTATCTTAGCTTTGGCAGTTATGTGATAAAATGTGGGATGAGAGACTATTTGGATGTGACAAAGCCTCCAGAAAGTATATTTTATTATACAAAACTAATGGTTTGGCATATATATAGACATATATGTGTAGATATATATATGTGTGTGTGAGTGTAAACCAGTTAGTTATTTTATTTGACTTGTCAGATCTCTGTCACTGCCTCTCACTCAAGCCAAGAGGATGGTGATCAGCAGCAGAGGAGATGAAAGACCTGTGGCCAGATATGTCCCTGGCTCTCTAGCATTGTATGCTGTATTTCTTTAACAAGGTCTGTGTAGAGTCAGGCTTTCCAAATACATATTCCTTTTTATAAGATCTAAAAATATACAAAATGCAACCCATTTTCTTCAAAACCTATAAAATCTATTCAAACTCTACAGGTGAGATAATACTGGCACAGAATTTATAATTCACCTCAAAGTTAATGCAGTTCGTGAAAGGAAATACATTTTTGGTTGATATTACCTTTGGTTTTAACTGTTGTTTATAGCAGATACTCAGGCAAGCTTGAAACTGTGCCAGGATCTGACTTAGGCAGGCAGAGCAGGCAGAAAGTATCCAGCACCTCCTACATCTTCGAGGGGCACAGGGGGACAAATAAAATAGCCACAAGGTAGAAAAAGCCGGAAAACACAGGAAAATATTTAGGATGGCTACTGCTTGCTGAGCTTTCCTGACACTCGGAGTTGCACCTGCAGACAATTTGACAAAAGGAGTATCCTCTCTCCCTGTGGGCCGGGATCTAAGGGTGGCACAGGTGATCCAACTCATCTGAGCAGGGACTTAGGGTGTCCCTGCTCTTTGGTTAAGGGTTTGCACACAAGGCTTTATGAGTTTGCCTCTCCTTGCTCAGTGTGCCATCCTTAAACATCACACTCTTTCCACCTTCCTTTCCCTGCTGAGGTTATAGAGTGCTTGATGTCCTTCTCTGGCAGGAAGGATGGGGCCTCTCCTAGTCTTGGTTTAAGATTCTTTTCAGCGAGTAATTTGCCTAGCTAAATATAAAACTAGTCTTTTTCATAGGCAATGTTTATGACAATGGCCCATTTCAGTTAGTTTGTGTGTTATCAGTGATATGAGTGTTTAGTCTGTTAGTGGAAAACATGTACTTTATGCTGAGCTCCTTTCAGATTGGTGGCTGCCTGTGTGCAGTGGGACAACAGCCAGTACGTGGGGAGCTGTTTTCTTCAGGCTGCCCTAGCACTCCCCCAGCAAGTTTAGATAATGCAGAAAACAGGCTACATACTTCTTGCTGTGGCTTTGGCTTTCCTTAGGGGAGAAGGAGTACTCTGAGAGAGTACAGGGTATACTCTGGGAGCTGGGATGACCAGTGAGTTTGTGAAAGATTTGAAGAATTTGTAGACCCAGGCCTGACTTGTGATGCAATGTAAGTTGTGGTAAAACTCACTGCTGTGTTGATCCTGCTCTCACCTTAGGGGTTTTTACCTTGAAAGGACAAGGGGCTCTGCTTGTGACCATAAGGTTGAATAGAAAACAAGGTGGGGCAGGCTCAGCACAGGTCTTAACATGTGGCAGACAGGCCTGTATTGATTATTTGCATAAGCATATTTGGCATTTTCAAGATGTTTTCCTCTTTTCACCTATGCAGAGCAGAGATGTGAATTAGAAAGGGAGCACATTTGTGAGTGATAGTAGCAAAAACTTTCAGAAACATTTCTTGGCTTCATTTGCTTTAACAAAATTCAATAAATTAAAAATAAGTCTTCCAGTACAAATAATCTCTAAATTTTAGTAGCCTTATTCCTAGAATGACAGTCCTCCTGCAATAGCAATAAGCTTTTGTTTCTTATTGCTTGTTGTCACATCACCTCTCTACTTTTTATACCTCTGGTAAGGTTAAAAAGCCTCAGCAGGAAATAGAAAAGCATTTTAATGCTGCAATATGTTTGTGACACCATGAGGCAGATGAAAGTAGGGCTTGCTCTGAATATGAATGATGGTTACAAATTGTGATTTTTAGGTGGTGGTCTGATTTGTGGCTGGACCTGTTGGAACTTGCACACAGCACCTTGGGCTGCTTGCACTCTGAAATTCAGTTTCATGCCTGTGTTATTACAACTGACATCTGTTTCAGTAACCTGCAGCCAATGTTCCCCATGAGTTCCTGTAATTGCTGCTGGCAACTGACACAGCCAGATTATGTCTGGGAGTAGGTGCTCCTGCTGATTTCAATTTAGGCGAGGCATGAATCCACAAACAAGAAGCCACAAACGGATGGAAGGAGTCAGCTCATAACTGATTCACTGGTGTGTGGTGGGGGTGTACTGAGAACAAATCACATGGATGGTTTTTTGCATACAGATGGTCTCTTGGTTAAAGAAGACCTCTGTTCATTCTGGAGATATGTCAAATGCTCTTTGACTAAGGGACAGTTGCCTCCATCCTTTTAGCTGCTTCTAATTCAAAAACTGGTAGCACCCACTATGCTAAATTCCCCTTCTCATCGTAGAAACTGGGCTAGGTGGATCTTTGCTTTGATCCATTCCAGCTCTTCTTGTATTCTTATAAAACATATAACTATAAAATTCAAATTGAATTATAAATATTATTATATAAATAAATATTATATTTTATTATATAGCATTTATGTGATTCTATGAAGTTAAAATTTAATTAGGAAATTAAAATTTGGTTGTCTTAGAGTTTATCTACAGATGAGGAACACTCCTGACACAGAAGAAGCCAGCTGAGAAGAACATACTGTTGGTTAATGCCATGGAAAAGCAGTGGAAGCTGGAAATACAAAGAAAATCTGAGAGAACCTAAGAGAAAAGTGAAGTTGGTCTTGTGGGAGAGAACCACTAGAGAGATACAGAGGTGGTGATACAGAGGAAAATTATGGTTTTACTGCCTCCAAAACACAGAATCCATTCTGAATGAGTTGGGTTTCATTTCTGTGCACAGTGGTCCAAAACAAATTTGTGTCAGTGTTTAAGTTATTCTTTGCAGGTTTTCAGATGTGCACATGCATTTAACTTGCAAAGCCTTTAACCTGGATAAGTTTAACTGTGCTTCTTAACTAGCACATCTCATTTAAATTAATTTCCCCAAAAAACTGCTCTTTTTCCAGTTTACCCTTCTGTTTCTCCATCAAAGCCCAAAATACAGTGATTTCCTTTCTTTCCCCAATTCCCAGCTTAAATGCCTTGTACCTCCACCTCTCTCCAAATTCATAGGGCAGCTGGTCTACATGGTTTTTAGGGCAGTGGATGTATACTTCAGTGAGAGGCAGTAGGTTGGACAAGAGACGCTCCAAATCTGGAACTCCTCACTTGAGTCCCAACTGCTGACACCCTGGTAAAGCAATGGATGTAAGGAAAGCAACTCCTAAACAGTTACATATTTCACTGCGTAGTTCTGAGGTTGTTCTGAAAGGCATTGCCTTTCCTGCACATCTCCTAGGTTGGGAGACACCGAACTTTTGGCTTGGAAATTCCTCTGATGATCCTCCAGTGCATAGGATCACAAAGATACGTTATGCTGTGCTATTTAAGCATGTAAGTTTATTTGGGCAGTAATTGTGAAGTACAATTCTGATTCAGAGGAAGGATTGTCAAATCATTTGTAATTTATATTGCCTACCCTACATTTTGAGTTTATCCCTATTGTTTCTATGGAAATAAACAGAAAGAAAAGCCCCAAACCAGGAAATGTTGCTGGTTTTTTTCTTTTTTTTTTTCTTTCTTTTAGCCTTA
>JAYDZK010000202.1:47022876-47072040 GCA_034509185.1 Euphonia xanthogaster | reverse complement strand
TATTGTTATTTGGGCAAAATTTGCTGCTTTTTTTTTTTTTTTTTGTAGTGAAAAAAATTTGCTTGTGCATCATATTTTTCTGATTTCTTAATTCTGGCACTTGATGACCTGAAATATGTTCCGTGAAAGACCATTTTACTCACAGAATCATAGGATCATTAAGGTTAGAAAAGACCTCTAAGATCATCGAGCCCAAACATTAACTTGACACTGTCAAGTCCAACGCAAACCATGTATCTAAGCATTACATCTATGTGTTTTTGGAATACTTTTAAGGGTGGTGATTTCACCACTTTCCTGGGAAGCTTTCCTGGGAAGTTTCAATGCTTTTAAACCCTTTAAATGAAGAAATTTTTTCTGATATCTAACCTGAACCTGCCCTGGCAAAACTTGAGCCTGTATTCTCATCCCTTTTTACCTTGGAGTAACCTCCTTTTAGGTAGTTGTAGAAACTGATAAGGTCCCCTCTGACCCTCCTTTTCTCCAGGCTCAACACACCCCACTCCCTCAGCAACTCCTTGTAAGACTTATGTTCCAGGATGTTCACCAGCTCCACTGCCCTTCTCTGGGCATACTTCAGCACTTTAATGTCCTTCTCACAGAGAGGGGCCCAGAACTGAACACAGGCTTTGAGATGTGACCCCACCAGTGTCGGCGGGCCACCACTGCCCTCATTTTTCTGGCCACACTAATTCTGATACAGGCCAGGTGTCATTGGCCTTCTCGGCCACTTGAGCACAGCAAACTCGTGTTAAGCCAGGTGTTGACCAGCATCTCCAGGTCCTTTTCTGCTGAGCAGCTTAACAGCCACTCTTCCCCAAGTCAGTAGTGCTGCAGGGGGTTGTGACTGAAATGCAGGGCCTGGCACTTCCCCTTGTTAAACCTTGTTAACCACTTCACCTTAAAATTGGCTTTAGCCCATCAGTCCAGCCTGTCGAGATCCCTCTGTAGACCCTTGCTACCTTCCAGAAGATCAATGCACCCACCCAGTTTGGTGTCATCTGCAAACTGACTGAGAATGCCCTTGGGACCCTCATCCAGATCATCAATAAAGATGTTGAACAGGACTGGCCCCCAGCACTGAGCCCTGGGGAACATCTCTCATAATCAGCTGCCAGCCTGGTGTAACTCCATTCACCACCAGCTCTGGCCCAGCCATCTAGGCAGTTTTTACCTGGTGAGCAGTGCACCCATCAAAGCCTCCAGCAGTTTCTCCAAGTGAATGCCGTGGGAAATGGTGTCAGAGGGTTTACTAAAGTCCAGGTAGACAGCATCTACAGCCTTTCCTCGCCCACTCAGTCTGTCACCTTGTCATAGCAGGAGATCAGGTTGGTCAAGCAAAATTCATGCTGGCTGGACCTGATCCACTGGTTTTCCTGTACGTGCCGTGCGATCTCCTGTGGGCTCAGCTGCTGTGTCCTGACACTTGCATGGAATGAACTTTTCGAAAACTTCTCCTCAAAATCGGTCTTTCTTTCCCTCTTCTTATCTAACTCTTCAGCTAGTAAGGTGCAATACCATGTAATACCTATCAAACCAAAGACATTTGATTGACTGTCTGAGGGTGCATGGTGTTTTATGCTGAACTGAAACACCTCCATCATTTCTTCAGGAGTTTGAAGGCTTCAGGGAGCACATGTATTTGGATACAGGAGGAAAGCATTCTTTGGCATCAGATGTACAATGTACTAGACTGTCAAGAGCTAGGATTAAAAGGTTTGCCCTGCCATCTGTCAGACTGTCATTTTCAATAAATGCTGTGTCACTGTGATATTACTATGGCAGTGTCTCTGTATCTATGTACTATCACAGCAAAAGTACATTTGTACACATCATCCTAGGAGGATATTTCTGAAGTAAAAAGAAAAGATAAAGTGTGACAATAAAAAGAGAGTGAGGGGTTTTTTTCTGTTTGTTTGTTTGTTTTTGTTTTTTTCACATCTGTTGGAGAGAAAAACAGCCAGAACTTGAGAATTTCTGTGGAAGCCAAATACTGGATAATGAGGAAAAAAACTTTCTTCTTGATCCGGTTACATATCATACACAATATGTCACAGTCATTTGAGACCGTCACATGTAATATAATTGATCCAAGCCTTGGCCTTTTCTCTGTGTTTACCTGTACTCCTAGTTAGGAAGGCCACAGCCCAGTGAAAGCAGTCACGTAATCACACACAACCATTCCTGCTGCTTTGCAGATAGGAAGGAAAAGCATTCCAGACACACTGTTGCTGGAGGGTTATTTCTCATGGGAACTTACTCAGACTCCTTGAAGGTATGGGCAAGTTCATGTTGTTGTTTTTGGCTGTTGGAGATGCAGCAGAAATACTAAGACAAGATGTTTAGCTGATAAAGTAATTTTTTTTTCCATTGGAAAATGTCAAGAATTACAGAGGCTGCTGTGGGTAGTTCTCAAATTGTCCAGTGATCTGTGCAAGGCAGTTCAGGATTTTCACCAAGTCTTGACCTTCTGTGCCCGTACTTCTCTGTCTCCCAGTTACACACATGGTCGGGGATGACCTCCCAAAAATATCCTATGCTCCTTTCTATATCTGGGTAATATTAAAGCACCTTTATCAGAGATAACCCCTTTGTTGTTTGTCTCAAAAGTAGCCAGGTGGGCTTTTCTGTGTGTTAATGCTGGTCAAGAGTCCTTCAGCAATGCAGAATGCAGACTGATATGTGCACAGCAAACCGGGCACTTAGGTGATGAGCCTTATGAATGCTGACTTTCTGGTTCCAGCCTGAAAATGCACACCAAGACATTAGAAAACTGTGCCTGAGAACCAAGGCAAGAATTCCAGAGATTTGCGTCTTGTTCTTGTGAATATAGGGGTTTGGTTCTCCTAAAATGCTTTTTCTACCTACAATTTTTTATGAAATCTCAGTGCATGAAAGCTGCATGTTTCTCTTTCAGTTTTTTAGTCCACTCTTTTCTTCTGCCAGTGCTAGCTTACATAACTTGCAGCATGAAAAGGATCCCTTCACAGACAACAGCAACCCAAGCATGAAATCAAGATCTTTTGATCATGTTTAAAGGAAGAGTTTGTTTTTCTTTTGTGATTGTATTGTGCTGTCCTTTCACTTCTGGTGTCAGTGAAGTTAGCCAGTCATAAGTACAGTTACATAATATATGAGATGAAACACTTGTATAGTCATTAATAAAATTACTAAATTGTTGACAGTTCTGCTGCTGTCTCTGCCAATTATCTCATTTTCATTCTAGGAACAAATTTGGACCACTTTGGGCTAAATGAGACATTCTGGAAAGCATGGTGGTAGGTCTTTGTGCCAGACAAGCACAGCAGTCTGTAAAACACTGCAGGTGCTACAGGTGAGCAGCAAGTGGAAAAGTGCTTGCTGGAACCTCCAGAGACAGAGCACAGATCAAGGTTTCCCATATTTTGGATCAGGAGGAAAAATTTCAGTACCTATTATTTTATTATAAAATATAGATAAATCAATTCTTTTTGTTTAGTTTTATTTCCAGGGAATAGTTCAGGGCATGAATAGGCCATAAGTCTATAGGGAATCAGCAAGTCATTGAAAAGCACTGGTCTTTAGGAGAGCATTTAGTCCATTACTCAGCTTCAATTGTAGCCATATCTTTCCAGGCTGTTTTTCATCTAAACTGTTTTTTAAACCTTCTCTGGTGGTTATTTCATAGTCTCCTCAAGTGCTCAATTATCCTTGCTATTGTAATGTCTGTTCTGATGTCTAACCTAAATTTCCAGCTTGTGTAATTTGATACAATTACATTTGCTTCTTATGCAGAGGTCATGGCATCAAGGATTCCTTTTGTCATTGCAGATGCCTTTCTTCTTTTTGAAGACCACTCTGATGTTTCCTCTCCATTCCCTCATCCCTAGACAAAACAGCCCACAGTCTTTCACTCTTGATAGATCTTTTTTCTCCTTGCTTTTGTGTAAGATAAGAAAACAGCTTGTTTTTCCCATTTTTCTGGCTAACTGCATGTTCAGAATATTAATCATGTTTCACCTTTGTGTTAAATAATCATTTGGTATGATCTTCTGAGTGGGTCTGAAACCCATCTAAGAAAGACAGGACAGAGGCAGAAACTGCTCAAAAGTCATAGTAAAAGAAAGTAGAACATACAAGCTTTGGATGTGGGGTTTAGTTTAACATCTAGGAAGGAATTGTGTGTGAAATGAAAAGTGCATGGGATATCTCAGAGGGAGGTAACTACAGCCTCAGCACTCAGGTCCTCTTACCCATCTCTCTCCTGTCTTCTGTGAGAGCCATTCTGGTTCTTGCAACATTTCTGCAAGAGAGTTATGATTAAACTACAGAAAGTTACAGTCACAAAATTACTTGCAAATCTCATATAAAGGATAGGAGAAATATGGGGATTTTGACCTTGTGATGAAAACCACAATGTTTTTTCTTCCTCTCCATCTGTTGAGGAGTTAATAAGTGTACATCAGAAAGACAAAAAAGCCAGAGGGGGGGAAGGAAGGGAAAGAAGTTTTAGTGCCACTTCCTGACACAAAGACTTTTCTGTGAGTGCCAAATAGATAGGAAAGTTGTTTTTCCAGTCTTTGTAGCAGCAAGTGTCAGTGCAAGTGTGTTTAAGTTTGATCCTTCAAAGCATTCAATTTCTCTAATTTTGGTGAAAGCACAGAATAGAAGGAAATTATTCAGGATGGCTACAAAGCTAGGGAAAGTAATGGGTGAAACTCAGATAAGTTGAAATCACTCTTTCGCACCATCAAAAAAGGAAGCAGAACCCATTTCCAGGTCTTTCCACTTCACTAGCGGTGAAGATGAAGATGATCATGATTGAGTGCTGAGAAGATGGAACATGTTTTTTTTCTACACAGATACAGCAGAGTGCCTTTTCATCAACTGTGTTGTTCTGAAGGGCAGAGAGCTGAGGTTTCTGATGGAAGCTTTGCCATTTCATTAATTCCTTCGCTAACAAAACTGCATTGAACTGATTTTAACATCTATCTAGAAATAAGCAAATGATAGTATTTCTATTATATAGGTAGAAATGAATCGTACTTGAAAACTTAAAATGTGAATTACCTGTACATATTGGAGAACTGGTCAGGGATTTGTTCTGAAATACAAAATTAGTAGACCACTGACTACTGCAAAAAAAAAAAAAAAAAAAAAAAAGAAAGAAAGCAATACGTGCCAGTTTTTTTCTACAAATCTACCAATCCCTTTCTCTCAGCTTGCATATCTAAATAAGCAAGTTGAAGAATTAACTCTTCTGTGCCCTAGGAATTATGAATGCAAGCTGCACTGGATGGATGAAACTTCTGTTCCTTCTGATAGATATGCTTCGATTTTTACTTCTAGTGGAGTCCTTTCTGTTTAAAAGCAATTCAAAAATCCAATATTTAAAGTAAGAGTAGTGTACTAAACAGTTGTCATGGTGTCACAGAGGGTGCATTAGACAGTGGAATGACCTGTGTTCAGTTATGTGAGAATTGTTTTGGTCTGGAGACTTCATGTTCTCCTCACACATTTTTCCGCAATGAAGTGTGTGCCTGCAGCTGCCCTGGGCGCACACCACGTGTTTGCATGTTACAAGCAATACAGAGCAGTCATCTGTGTGCCTTGCTCAGAGGCAGGGAGCCTCTGACGCATGTCTCTCCAGCCAGAGCTTGTTTTCCTTTCTGGTGTGTTCTGCAGTCTGTTCAGTCTCTCGAGCATTAGGAAAACTCACCTTTGTTGTCTTTCTCACTTTGGTCTTACTGTGTAGATATTTAATTGCTCCCATGTGCTCAGGACAGTGCTGTGATTAGGGAGTAATCCACAAGACTCAGAACTCTGTTTTAGGAACACTGGCATGAGTTTTTAATCAAGTGTCATGAATAATATTGTGGCTTTATGCAAACTTATGTCTTGGAATGAGGACTCCATATGGTTTGAATATATGGCCATACAGCTTGCTTAATCACATGTGAACAGAAAAATCTGGGTCAGAACTTCCAGTCTGTGCAATACTTAGGGCAGGAGGTGGGGAGCACCAGCCCCAGAATTCAGGATGAGGGGGCAGTACAAGCTGTCATCAGGACAGTCTGCTTCATGGCAGCACCTGCATATCCACTCCCATGCTGGATGATGAGGCTGTATTTGGCCAGTGGCAGACTGTTGGCAGCAATTTGAAGGCGTCTCTCCATCATGATGCTGCAAGGTGCAGCACAGGCTTCTCAAGCTGTCAGCAGCAGGGAGCTACCTGATGATCACTGAGGTGCCGATGGACTGAGACGTTTGACAAGGGTGTGCAGTGATACAACAAGGGGTAATGGTATTGGAATGAAAGAGAATATGTTTAGATTAGGTATTAGGAAGAAAATCTTTACTGTGAGGATGCTGAGACACTGGAACAGGTTGCCCAGAGAAGTTGTGAATGCCCCATCCCTGGAAGTGTTCAAGGCCAGGGTGCAGGGGTCCCTGAGCAGCCTGGTCTAGTGAAAGGTGCCCGTGTCCATGTCAGGGGGGCTGCAATGAGACCTCTAAGGTCTCTTCTAACCCAAGCCATTCTATGATTTGATTTTTGTTTATGAGTGCAATGAGCTACTACCTGATCATGAGAAAGGATGAGACATTTTACCAATCTATTTGTTGTAAGTCAAAGCCATTAAGCAACTAACTGGACAGCATTAAAGCCTGAAATAGAAGCCAGAAATCTTTATTAAGACACTATTTTTACTACCTTTCTACCAGGAAAACCCCCTGTATTCTGAAAGAAAGAAAGAAAACAAAGTAAATTGAAAGCTTCTGAGGTCAGTTGAAGATTCAGCACTGGTGCGTCATCACCTCTAGATACAGGGGTCATACTGATGTGTTGAACAGAGATATCCTCAGGAATGGCCGCCCTGTGATGGTGATTCAGTGCCAGCTCCGGATCTGGCTGGGGGGAAATCTATTCTGAGTGTAACATTCCTGTGCAAAAGCATAATTACTTGGCTGCTAAAGTCAGCAAAGTTGTGTGTGGGAAGAATCCAAAGCATGGTGTATCACTGCAGATACCAAGGTAATCTGGGGTAAACCAGCAAGACTGACCTTCCTTGAGTCCTACTCTGGATATTTCTGGTGCCTAGGGGCTTAGTGATTTACACTTTTCAGCATTTTAAATGCTAATTTTTGTTTTTGAAAGCTTAAATAAGAGCCAAGCAATGACAGTGTATGCCAGCAACTTTACTCCTGGTCTCTAATGAAATCCAATTGTGACCTTACAATAGGAACTGAAGCACTTCACTAAATCAACTTCTAGTTCAATATGGATCTATCCTACCATTATGCTAATGAAGGTCCAGGTATGGAGCAAAAACATAGTATAAAGCACTGCAAAATCATAAATTTTTAGAAACATTCAAGATGAAGATATTCCAGAGAGCCAAACTGCAGAATGGAATAATACATTATGTGGATGGTAGTTTGTATAAAGCAAGAAAGAAAGCAAAGAAACAAATGGGACTAAGAATGTAGGGAACAACTTCAACAGTCTGGTTCCAGTGCAGCACCCACAGCAACAGCAGTTTAGAAGTTTTGAAAGGGTAGCAAAATAAGACCTCAGAAAATTTTGAAAAAGAGAATGAAATGAGCAAGTAAGGAGATAAAACTGAAGATTTTTTTTTACTTACAGGGACTGCATGCTATTGAGAAGCTGAGAAAAATATTGTATAGCTGCTGTTACACCTTCGCATTCTGTCTGTCAGCTATGCCAATCCTAAATTATAATTCAGAAGCCCTGCTCTCACACTCTCACACTCACACTCTCTCCCCAGAGAGTTATTCAAGTATTCAAGTTACATTTTAACTTCAGGCCTTAATAACATCCTCTCCCCTGCTGGAGAGATCATGCTACAGACCCAATTCCATATTACTTTGAGGCTTCAGTGCAAAGTGATCCATGCAGTTACTGGGACTCTTCCTCTCTGACTTCATGGACTTTCTGGCACTTGAATTAAGTGTATTTCTAAGCCAGACACCTGAGTTCAGCTCACGGGCATTTCTGCACTATTTCATCTCATACTGAAGAGGAAAACTGCATAGAAATATTTTGTATTATGAAGGACTTTTAGAGAACAGTTTGCCATTTCTTGTGGTCTTTTGGGGTTATTGCTGTGCAAAGCTCGCACTTCTATAGCACAGGCTGAGCAGTGTTGTGCTCTATCCCAAACTGGGCTCTCTGACCTCTTTTGGTAGGCACGTTGTGATCTGGGGTCCCCTGAAAATAATGGCCTATAAACAGTAATTTAATGAATGAAGATGTCTGGGAACTGTTAATCACAGGTTAGGCACAACATACATATTCTGGGTGAAATAGAGGATTGGGAAATATGATCAGAAAGAATCTCCACTTCCAGGTACAGGTCCTAAGAGGGTAGCAGTAATGTGAGGGAAAGGGGTTTGGACCAGCTCTAGCTGCCTAAGTTAGGCAGCTTTATCCTTGTCACTTGGAGTCTGCAGAGGGGCAATTCCACACCCCCGTATACTGATAACATTGCCTTTTAGCAGGAAATAAGAGCATTTTAGTGTTTTTATGGGATTGTTCAGGTTAATCTCATGATATATATAGCAGACTTAACAGAAGACATTTTCCAATGTCTGGGAGATGTCATTCTGCTACAAGAATATGTACATTTAAATCTCAAAATAGAAATTGCTCAATTTGCTCTTTCTTTTTTTTTCAGCTCTCAGCCACAGCAATCTAACACATCTTTGCATGTAGAGGTGGATAATATCACAGTTAAGAAGTAGTGATTTCTTTAGTAATAGCTTCCTTACTTGCTTCACTTAATGCCATCTGTAAGCTGTGCTACTAATTCCCCTTAGAGAACCTATTTGCATGGCCCACTGCTTTTTGAAATGTAACTTATAGGGATCAGTGAGTGACTGACACACATATACAAAGATAATAAAACCCTATGAATATAAATTACTGGTTTATCCATGATTTTTGTCTGAGGCACTGTTTCATTCTGTATTACAGAAGCATTAAAGAAACTGCAGATCCATGTTACAACCCTTTTGGTGACCAGCCTAGTTTAATAAGTTCCAAAGCCTTTTCCACCATTACTTCTGAGATGGTATCATCTCCCTCAATTGGGCTGATTCAACTCTTTGATTGTACCCAGACTGCTAAATGATCAATTTAGAAAGTAAAAAAACCCCATTACTCATTCTTGGCTCACCCAACCTGTATTATTTTGCTCTTTCAACAAAGTTTCATTAACAGTACTGCCAGAGAATAATTCCCATAAAAATTATAAATCTTCTGTGTAAGTCAGGAATGAGTGATGTGGATGAATGGTCTTACCCTGTGTGTAGTGCTAAGAAAATAATAAAATGGAGCTTGAGTTTCAGTGTGGAAATTGTCCTTAAAAGGCAAGACTTTAGGTATATGTTTGTTAGGTCTGATTTGAAAACAGACCTGGTACTCTGCAGATTTACATTGCATCAGTAAAACCAGCACATCTTGAATACTTGAAAGTAATAATCCCAAGATATGTGGGCACAGACGTGAGTCCAGGCCTGACTGGGAGCTCAGAGCAGCTGCAGCAGTGTGAACCCAGTGCTGTCTTCCCCTCTCTACTGCTGGCACTGAGAAAAGCAGGGCTGACATGGAGCCTCCCTGCCTGCTCTCGTGGGGCCAGTTTGGACAGCATCTGCTGGGCCATCTCCCATCCACCTGCCTGCCACGGGGGCAGGACAGGGAGCTTGGCAGTGGTGCAGTTGAGGGGCAGCAGCTGCTTGCAAGGAGGGTGGGTACACAATGCGGAAGGTGATTTAGTGCTCAGGTCCAATCTCCTCAGCTGCCAGGCTCAGATAATCTTAAAGTCCTTCTTCAATTAGGACTTCTAAAGCAGTAGGGTCATAAATGACAGAGAAAAATTGAGAATAAATGTATGGAGTAGCAGAGTGTTCAGAAATTCAGAGCTGAGAAATCAGATTAGTTGTTTTCAGAATTTCTGCCTAGCATATCAGAATATAATGACTATGTAACATGGAGAGGCAAAGCCATTAAATTTGAAGCACTTTCCTTTGAATTGGGAATTCAATTTCCGATTGAATTGAGAAGGAGAAAGGTATGGTACACAGTGCAAGAAATGTGCAAAGAAAAATTACTGCCTTATCATAAGGCCAGCAAAATTAATATTATTGCCTGGTACTTTACACAATGATGCAACCTTATTTTAGAAACTCAAACTGCAAAAGTGCTTTGGCATCAAGAAGAGATTTTTTTTCCTTATTTTCTAGCAATCAAATGATCCACAGGAACTGCATAATCCTAAATTTGTTGGTCCTCTTCATTTTAGGCCATTAAGCTGTGGCTGTCTTAAGTAGCTAAGCTCCCAGGTCCTGATTAAATTCTTATGGAATTTGCATGTGGGGTTATGTAGTATAGATGCCTACGAACATCTTATTTAGGGATTATGATCAAAAAATTACTCATTAAATTGATACATGCTTCTTTAGTTTTAACAGCAGCCAGACAAACAGCGATTGTAGAGATCCATTTTCCTGCCTGCTACAGTGCCTTCTGCAGTACCCACTCAGTCTTTCTGGAGGCAGAAAACCTCAATTCACCAGGTCTGTAATAAAAGGGGCCCAAATTATACTCCCAAGCTTACTTCTCTGGGTTTCCCTCCCTGACTATGTTGGCTGAATACATTCAATATAAATAGAAATTTAAAGTCTCGCATATGCTACTTGAGTGAAACCCTAAAAATGGTACTGTCCCACTAGTTTTTTCAGTATCACACATGTATGGCCCTGCTTACAAGTATTATGTGGCACCTGAGGCTTTTCTTATTCACAGTATTGCAGGCTAGCATTTTTTTTTTAGTTCACTAGACTTCTAGAAATACTGTTACTACTCAAGAATTCCTTTACCAGATGAAGTGAGAAGGGGATGACTTCTCTTTTTCCCCTGCAATCTTAAATTTCTTTACATAGTTTTTTTTCTGATAGGATCAGCATTAAAAAATACGAGGTATGGCAACAAAAATCTATGATTTTTAAAAAATTATTTGTTAGAAAACCGTAAGCTGAATTCTGACCAATGCACAGTAGGGGAACATGTATTTTTTATGTCAGCACAATGAGAGATTCCAATTTGTGCTGTCCCCATTACGGGGGGGGAATCTTGTGACAGCACTCTGCTCTTGCAGAGTCACAGAATGGGTCAGGCTGGAAGGGAGCACAGTGGGTCATCAGGTCCAACTCCCCTGCTCAAGCAGGGTCATCCCAGAGCACATGGCACAGGATTGTGTCCGTTCACCTCCTGAATATCTCCAGTGAGGGAGACTCCACAGCCTCTCTGGGCAACCTATTCCAGTGCTCAGTCACCTGCACAGTAAAGAAATTCTTCCTTGTACTCAGGTAGAACTTCCAGTGCATTAGTTTCCGTCCATTGCCTCTTTTCTATTGCTTGGCAGCACTAGGAAGACCCTGTACCCATCCTCTGACATCCTCTTTTCAAATACATGTGCATATTGATGAGGTCCTCTCTGTCTTTTCCAGACTGCAGGCCCAGTCCCCTCAACCACTCCTCATAAGAAATGCTGGAGCTACAGAAGACACCTTCAAAACAGAGACACACTTGTACCTGAACTTCAGTTTGGAAAATGAGATAGTTCACGTCCCTCTAGTTCTTTGCAATTCAAGATTGAAAAAATGTGACATACAAAGGGAGATTGGAACATCTAAGTTATTCAACAATGTAGTCCTATGTGCTGAGATATTACCAAAGTAAACTTTCAAGCCCTGGTTATGTATGTATTGATAAAATTAGGATGGAATTGTTTTAGAATATTTTTGTCAATGCATATGTGTGCAAAGCAATGACTTATTTCTAGTTCTATCACCTTTATATTTTGATACAAGTACTGATTTTGTGGATGGCTTTAATACTGGTTCTAGTTCTTTTTCTTTAATCAGTATAATGTATCTTTTAAAGCTGGGCAGGCATGTTGTTATGCCAGTTAGCAGGGAAAGAAATCAGATCACTTAAAAAATCATGCCAAATCTGTGAAGGAAGAGTCATCTGAGAAGTCATAAAACATAAGGTAATCCCCTCATGAGTGAGCATGAAGAAGTATTTTTGAGAACCTGAAAGTGATTTGACCAATGGGAATTCAACCTGTACCACCAAGAGGAGAAAGTTCCAGGACAGAAGGGATCCCTGCTGACCTGAACTGGGTCACTTTCAGAATTCCTGGGAGTCAAGCATTGATTTATGCTGTTGATTTTGAGCATAGGGTAATGCTCTTTCATCTTAGTTTTGGAATGAACTTGACTAAGCAATCTGTAGGTGTACCTGTAGGCAGCACTGGACATGTGGGAAGTGCTTGCTCTAATGACTGCATGGGCTTTCTCTAGCACTGCTAAGCATGTGAATGATGAGCTTATTATTGATCACCACAGAGAAATGGTTTAGAAATTGATATCCTTCAATAATGTATTTTTTTAAAAGCAAAACTGGTTTATTTTTTTCTAAAGTTCATACAAGATCTACACTCCTACATAGATTGTTTGTATATGAACAATCCAGAATATCAATTCAGTTGTTTAGAGCAAGAGTTCAGATGCTGTCTAGAAGAAGACAATATGTCTTTCCTTAGTCTTTCAGTGCCAATGTTTTTATTGTCATTCATTGTCTAGCAATATGTGCTTTTAATTTAGCTGGTACATCTACTATAGCCTGTGAAATAAGAAATTACTACGCCCATTAGAGGCATTGAAAAATAAAGCATTTCATTTGGGAATGATAAAGTTTCAATGCCACTGATTCACTTCCTGAATTTTCAACTCAACAGATTTGATTTATTGAGACAGAACTATGATTTTTTTTCTTTTTTTTTTTTTAATGTGATGGCTTGAATAAATGATGTGACATGACATGGTTCACCTCCCAATGGCAACAGTTAAGCAAAGCTGATGCTGTCTCATATGCAGTACTTGGAGCAGATGCCCATGGTGTCTCTTTCTGACTGTTGGCTACACAACATGAGACAGTAGTTGCTTGGCAGCACTTAGAAATTGTTTGACAGATAATGGATTGTAAGAACTTGGTCTCTGTAGAGCAAGAGGGCTTGGAGGTTATTCCTACTGTCAAATTACTGCAGGTTTCAAAAAAAGCTTGCTACAGCAAATCATTTAGCCTTTCCACACAACAAAAAAACAGGGATGGTTGAAGAAGTGGAAGGAGATTAACTTGCACTAAATCTGATCCTATTAAGATGTATTTAGATTGCTAAATTCTCAAGATTTTTGTAAAGGACAAACCATGCCAAAAGAAATCACACTCTTCCTGTGTTTGGAAGCATTACATTTTAAATTATGTAGGTTCTACTGCTTTTTCCTAAATCACAGATAAAAGTAATGGACTGCTTGGTGCCCAGCATTCTTTGCTCTGCTCTTTTGGAGTACACAAATTGAGAATTGCTTGAGTGACCATGTTAACTGTTAAAAAACAAACAAAAGACCCAGACCCTGAAGCTCTTGTTTTTATGTGAATAACTACATTGTTTGGGTTAAATTAAATTAAATTTCTGGGATTGTAAAGGGGCAGTTTGCCCCAGATCATTAGTGTTAGAAGACCCATATAGAAATTGCCATGGGATCATGTACAGATGTGATGTACAGATGTATTTATCTGTCTTTATTTCACCTGTTGCTGGGCTTTTGTGTGTGCCTGGCACTCCTGGGCTTTATGCTAGTCTGCCAGCATAGGAGAACCTACAATCAGGAAAAAGCAGGGATGAGCAGGGTGTGTCACTGGGAAGTTAGTAAGGCAGACTGCGACCCCTGCTGGGATTCCAGTCCTGACCAGCACTCTCAAGGTGAGGAGGGAACATTGTCCTTTCCAGTCTTATTAGAATATCTTCTATACTGAAAAACCAATAGAAAAAAGAAATCCTTTGTCATTAATACTGGTTTTGTGCTGCACAAATATTTTTCAACTAGCATTGCAGCTGAGCTGGTGAGTCTGAATGCCTCAGCCTTGAAGGATGACTGCTGGAGAACTGAAAATATGTGAGCTCAGGGTCATCCTAACCTGATTTTACTGCACATGGGTGCCCTTTATTGTGCTGTCAAGGGCAGAGCATTCACAAGTCTCTCTCACAGCCACATCCAACAGGGAAACTTATGTCTCCTGAGTATTTGACTGAATGGGGGTAATGTGGATAATGTAGCTCTGCCCTTGAGAAACCAGCCTGCAGTCTGCTGTCCAAAGGTGATTGGGACATTCAGAACCCTGCTACTGACTAATTAGTATTAGCTTTCTGCATCATAATTGTCTTCTTGCAAACAGGTTAACCCCCCCCCAAAAAAAAACAAAAAACAAAACAACCTAACTGCATATGGTGATGACACTGCTAATTCATTTCTACAAAAAAGGTTAGAGAAAAACTTGGCTTAACCACCTCAGCACATAAAGCTGTACACAAAGGCTGAGTTCAGACTATGAAAGAGACAGGTCAGTGTCTGGAAGAGAGAATGACTTTGCTCGTTTAAGAATTTATAACATACCTCAGTTCCTTGAGACCTTTTCTGCAACCAAGGACAGCTCACAGTGCTGACACATTTCTTTTAGTACTAGAGAATTAACTGCATAATCATACTTGTTCTGAGAAATGGAAGATGCTCTGGAGGAACCAAATGGGCACTTGAAAAAATATGGATTTTTTTTGGGAAGGAATGCCATCATCAGTGTGTATAGCACCTTTCGTCTTAGTGTTACCAGAAGTAAACAGAAGAAACAAATCTTCTGAAAATGCTCATCTGAAAATGCTGATGCTTCTGAGACAATCATCTAGACAGACGTTTTCTTCCTCACTGTACAGCAAGAGATTGCAGCATATGGAAATGTATCATCAGACAACTACCTCAAATGCCAACCTCCTTCTTTCCTCCTTCATAAGGCATCAGTTCCAAATAACTAACAGAATTGTCCTGGAAACTGTGTAGTGTGAAACCACCTGGATGAACCCCCTCATTGATCTCTGACACATAATCAGCCTTCTTACAACGAGGACAAAAGGATTTATGCCATTTCTGCAAAACTTGGATGATGCATGGAGCTCTTTGCTAGACTGATCACTGCCTTTTGGAATACAGGCTATCCATCATGAGCCCAGACAGCCATCTGTCAGGGAGGCTGATGTCAGCAAATTCAAAAAGGGGTTGGTACGCAGTGTAGCTTTGAGGGTGGTGAGAAACTGGACATAAGATTTTGGTCCATCTGATTCTGCAGTTGTGCCCTAAACACTCACACTGATTCATTACCAGGAAATAAGAGGTCAAGTATACCTTTTACACACTTGCTTTAATATTGTAGCCACTGTATTTTTCACTGCTCCATTAAAAACCCATGAAGAGAAATTTTACACCTTCTATACTGTGATTTCATAAAGCTTCAAAAGAAGGATTTGACTAAAGAGAGTCATATACATCTAAGATAAAATCCATATTTTCTTTTATTTCCAACTTCATGGCATTACAAATAAATCCCTTTGCTGTGCTTGCAGTGACACTTACGTTTTACTGTCCTCAGTGCAGAGCTACTCAGGCATTCCTCATGCACCCAGAAGATGTTACTGCTAATGCAGCTGAGCAGAAACCCTTCTCAGCCACAGTGTTCCTTGTGCAGCTACAGAAGATGCAAAAGAAGATCTAGCTATAAAGGAAAAATGATGTTTTCACTGATTTTATTTTCTTTCATTGTTTATCCAAACTTTCAGTAAATTACAATGCTCTCCAAGTTTGGATGTTTCTATTGCACCCAAATAAAAGTCATAAGGTAAAAGTCATATTTTACAAGACAACTATTATGACATCTTGTTTATCCATACTTAGAAACTGGAAGGCTCAGATCAGCCTGTTATGCTGTCTAAACATTTATTTTGCAGACATACCTATAAGAGCTCCCTGACCTCCTCCTAAAACATACCAACCCCCTCCCAGTGCTTGGAAGGCAACTTTAGATACAGATATTAGCAGGGGAAATTCATTGGAGACCACTACATTTAAGAGGCAAACAGCAAGGAAAGGTAACTCAACAAAGCTCAGTAAACCTCATGTCACAATTAGAAATTTTTGTCCTCAGTCAAACAAGATGCAAGCCTAGCACTGAACTCACTCTCAATCAATCTGTCATCTTCTCCACAGCTATGCCTGCACACAATAAATAGTTTCCTTTTCCTCATTTTGGGACTGAGGAAAAGCCCTGACCTCAGACCCAGGCAGCAGCAGGGCTTGGCAGAGTTGGGAAGCTGTGAAACACCCACCAGCCCTGGGCACTGCTGCAGCTGGTCAAGCACCAAAGCCATGGCAGGGATTGCACCATTCACAGCTTTCCAACTCTGCTTCTGTGCTTGCTGAAAGGCAGCCTCCTGTGCCAGCTCTGGAGTGAGCAATTAATGCTGGGAAAGGGGAGAGGGAATGGATGGAGAGGGTGGTCTTGCTGATCTGTTGGCTGAATTAACTACCCACTTATCAGAAGCAAGTCCTGCTCATTTTTTGAGGCCAAAACCTGTGCTCAGGTAACAGAATGGACAGCCAGCAGAAGTCTTTATTGATATTATTCTGAAGAAATGATTTTTCAATGAGGTGACAATGAGGTGATTGATATTTAAATAGAGAGTCTCTGGATGCCTCTTTTGACAGGATCATATTTTAAAGTTGCTCTTCTAATAAACTTTGAAATGTCAGGAAAAGTTGGGGAATAATTACAATTTTAAGCAGAAAACACCATTTCCTATGCTAGAGGCAATCGAGTTAAAGTAAAATTTAATTAAAGGCATGTGACTAAGATATTAGAATGATGAAACACCCAAGTTGGAAGAAACTTTAAAAAATCATCCATTCCAACATCTGTGGGCAAGGGAATCTAGATGATTATCTAGCACCCAGTCCAGTTGAAAATCTCTGTTGATGGAGACTCCACCATGTCTTTGGGGAAGTTGTTCCAGTGAATAGTTGTTCTTACTGTAAAAAATCTCTTTATTATATCAGAATGAAACTTCTTCTGAGATCGAATGTAGATATATGAACAATAAGAAGAAAGGCTGAATATAGCTGTTGTGCATACCAGCAGAATATGTTCAATAATCCTTATTTTGGGGGTTGGGATTTTCTAAGTTAACTTAGGGTCTGTTGAGTTCTTCACAGTAACACAGCAAGGTATTTGTACCTTAAAAGCCATTTGTGCATTTCTCTACACACCTCCATGATCTCTTACATATTATATGGTAATATGGTGGTAGATTATCTAATTGCCTGTTTTTGTTGGGTCTCTCTGAAGTTTACTCTGTAGCTCTGCTGACTGGTTTGTATCACCTCTCTGCTTGGTCCCTCTTCCCACGGTGTGAACAAAAAAGTAATTCAGGTTTATGAGGAAAAACCTGCTCTTTGCAGGCCCATGCAGTTGCTGTTTATTTAGCAGTTGTCTGCCTTGTGTTTTGAGATTAATTCCCTTATCATTTGGTTTGTTCCTTTTGCCAGTACTGATGTCAGACAAAGCGATAATGTTCTGGGCTTTGCCCATGTTCATTACAGAGTGATTCCATATTTGCCCTCTGCGTTGTTTTGTTTCTAATTAATTTTAGATAAGTGTGTGCTAAATGTACCTTTGCTTGTCTGACAGTTCTAAAAAACCTAGCAGAGGTGTGACCTTTCTGCCTTGTGATACATCATCTTGAGCAGAGGAAAGGTACACAGATCTGAGGTGTAAGCATTCCCTTTCAGGGGATGCTGGCTCCTCAGCATGTCAGCGAGCATCCTTGGATACAATCCTTGCTCCATTTATTTTACAAACATAGACATAAAATCCTTTCACCTGAGAACAAATTGGCCAAACTGAAATCTGGATGCTGGCAAGTCACCCAAGTCCTTTGCCATATGCCATGCTCCTGAAAGGCACATTTTTTATATTTTGTTTTGCTTAAAACATAATGTCCCAAATAGGCCCCAGAGAGCACCTAGGGGTTCAGTCTAGATTTTGTCTTGTATGTGCTCCAGCCTGCAGTTATAAATTGCCAGCAGTCAGTTACTTGTATTCATATTGAGAAAGATGTGGAAGAAACTAGCAAGCACTTTAGAGTAATCAAATTCGCTACCAGCTGGCAAAATGATGGAAGGAAAATCCATCTTAAAATTTAGCCTCTTATATTTACTTCTGTGTATTATCAATCTTTTGAAAGTATATCCTCAAAAACATCAAACTTAACACAAGATGGAAATCACAGTTACCATTAGCAACAAATAAAACAGTTGCCATGTCTTGAAAACTTCAAGCTCATTATAAAAATCTTCAGAAGCTGCTTAGCATCTGTATTTCGTTCCTTAATAATTTGTACATTGAAAAAAATATTTACAGTGGTAGTTGTATTTTATCTGAGAATTGTGCTGTCAGATTAAATCTCCTCTTAATTCTAAACTGACAACATTTTCCTTCTTTCTAATTGCTGCTGTGAAAAATTAATTCTTTTCTTTTTCTCACCTTTTTTGGTTTTTTTTATATTTATAGCTTCATCACCTTTCTCCCCTGCAAGTTTCTTTCACATACATTTTCTCAATTTGTTTAAGTCTCAGCATTATTCCCTTTCTGTGTCACATTGCTTCTTCATTCCAGGTACTTTTGGAAAAACATAATGATGTCTCCCAGTAGAAAACTGCATTAAGCTGAAGAGTTTGTGCTCCTTTATGATAACTCAGATAAATATCTGAAAGAATTAATAATTGTATCCAACCCAGAGTACTGTTTATCTGTCTTCCTCAGGCACAGTTAAACTGTCTGGGATAAAGATATTGCACATAGATTAGAATTAGGAATGTGTTTTGTAAGTCTTCATTGAACTTCATCTTTTGATACCTGGAAAAAAAATTGAATCAGTTGCATTTTGTTTTATGGCACATTCACATATTTTTGAAATAAATTTATTTCCTCACAGAGGTGACTGATGGTAATAGCAAGAACCAAGTTTACTGGATTTGAGTCTTTACCATCTCTGGAGTAAATGCATGATTACTGCTCACTCTAGAGTCTTTCTGGTCCAGAGGCAGAAGACAAGTGGGCATTTGATTTGAACTAATACTGTTCTTTAAGAGCCAGAAAATATTATTTAGAGAGGAACCAGAGATTGACTAATGGAAGAGAAGAAGTAACCCTCTTATTTTCTTAGTAGTACTGGACTTAACATTGCAGAGGGATATTAATAAAGTATTGAAAAACATGCTGTACAAATCCTCGTAGTTTTTTTTATCAGAGCTTACTGATTTTTTTATAGCCTATTTAAGTCATAAAGTACTAGTGACAGATTGGCACAGCCCATCCACCTTTACCTGCAGGCCTTTTTACCAAATCAACAGAAGAGCTACAGAGAACTTGAGCAGTATCAAGAGAGATGGTTGCCTTCACAGAAGGCATACAGTGAACTGGCTATCTTTGAAGCAGGCACCTATTAGATAAGGGTGTTTTGTTTGGAATGCATGTCTTTCAAACTCATTAGACTTAAAAACAGAATATGAAAAGCAGAAGAAACAAAAATGAGCCACAGTGAGCTGGGCTGCTGAGTCATCTTATTGGTTGGTTTAGATTGTAAATACCTCAGGTGACAATCTGTTGTTACTTTTCTGAAGACCATCTGTACAACACTACTACCAACATTTAACACCTTCACAAGAATACTCTATTTCAGAAGTTGTGTCTTCTGCACTAAGCCAAGATTTTTTCACCTTGGTGTGAAAGTCAGTGGGTTGGATTGTGAGGTCAAGAAGCCAGTGTCACCTGAAAAATGAATGTCCACTGTTCCTATCAAAAAAATGTACCTGGTTTGATCTATTGCTTACAGTCTTCCAGGTTTGAAATTAAGGCTAAGGAAGGCCATCAGCTAGATTTTATAAAGTGATTGCTGTATGCACTGCATTTCAACTCTGAGGTATCAAAATTACAATTTTTATTTTGGCTTTTCTCCAAGCCTTTCCAATATGCCTTTCATTTCCTTTGCCTCCTACCAGTTACACAGGCCATCTGTTTTTCCAGTGAAAGTTAAAGAGCCAAAATATGAAAAGCACAAGCTTCTTTTAAAATAACTTTCCCACTGTTTTGTATTCATGTAATTTCATAATGATCAGAGTCTGTTTCTTGTTGCTCTTCCTTAGTGCAGGCGAGATTTGTTAGCTATCGAGGGTGTTGTTGTTAAGTAAATGTTGTTTGAGGTTTTCCCTTCAAGTGCAGCTCTCCGGGAAGACATCAGTTGGAACAATCTGGTGTTCTTTCATGAAGGTTTTCTCTCTGGTTTGAAAGTGACATACGTGTAGGATGAAAATTACATATTTCTTCAAGAGTAGGTGCTATTTTTGGCTATTGAGATCTGTACATTCTGTTCATGTTCCATAAAAGATGAATGTAAAAGGTTTTTCTTCCTATTTTTGAAGTTCTTGGAGAAGGTCTGCACTATTCACTCTGATATTACAGAAAGAAATTCTGTCCCAAAAATGTAGTAAAAAGTAACATGGAGCAGATTCTGTTGTGCAAGAGAAATAATAGATATATCCCAGCTGCATCCTCATACTCTCTTAATTTTCATTTACTTTCATCCGATCAATTCTTTGCAGCTCTCTCTGGTAGTTGATACAGTACATCAGGGAAATTACAGCTGATTTCTAAAACCTATTTCATGGAAAGCATTGAATGTAACTAAAGACTCAGCACAGAAGTGACAGAAAGAGATAGCTTTCCTGCTCCCTCATCTATAAAGGCTGTACTGCAAATCACTAAAAATGCTTCCTTCCTTAATTACTGAAATATTAGGGATATTGATTAAATAATCACATTGAAAGCAGAGGATTAGGAAAGAATTTTTCTCAAGTTTTTGATATAACCAGCAAAACCTTAAAAATTCCCAAAGTCATAAAAAATAGATGAAATACCTTCTAAGGCTCTTGCATCAGATTTTGTGCCCAGAGGTACAATTACTCTTATAAAGATGTTGATGGTAATTTCACTTTCATATACATATAGAAAGGTACATTATAAGGGGTTAGCAAATC
Source organism: Euphonia xanthogaster (assembly GCA_034509185.1). NCBI lineage: Eukaryota > Metazoa > Chordata > Aves > Passeriformes > Fringillidae > Euphonia > Euphonia xanthogaster. Next base: position 47,050,998 of record JAYDZK010000202.1, on the reverse strand, counting down.
TGTGTAGAGATGTGTGGTGATAATCTCTATGGCATCTGTGAGAAATTAAAGGAAATTAATCTGAAAAGTGCATTCTCATTCCATCTCTGACTTCTGAAGTGTAAGTTAACCACTCTCCTAAGTTTCATATTTTATGAAGACAAGAATAAGAAGATCATTTCAGTAAAACAGACAACACTGCTTATGAAGGAGATGTAAAATTCAGAAATTCAGAGTATAAGATTCCTCTTCTCAGTTTTTCCAATATTTCATACTTTCCTCAGTAAAGCAAACCAAGAATTTGGAATAAGGTTTCTCCCGTGCTAGTTAATCAGTTTCAAAATGGCAGTCATACAGAATTTTTTATTGTTGCTATACATTGTAGCAGTAAGTATCCTAAATAGCATGATTTGACTTATTATAGGATACAGAAAACATGTGAATAATTAACCTTTAATGCCAGAAAAAATGTTAATAGTACTATCCATTACATAAAGAGATTTTTGCCTCTGGTTTCCAGCTTAGACCAGTATTTATACAACAGGGAAAAAAATATTCAAGATTGAATGAAATTAACCAAATTCGTGGGCAGGTTTTTAAAATAAAGAATTATAGACCTAATGGATAAAGTGAACAAAAAACAATTGTATTTCATGGAGAGCTACAGGACCTTCATCAAACCTCAGTGAACAGCAGGCTGTGATACTGCTTCTCAATACCATCTGTTCTTTGGTTTGAAATGGTTTATGGGATTTGCTCATGTTTTCCTATTGACAACTTCAGCAGTATGTGCTCAGGAAACAAATGAAAGTCTAAGCAAATACATACTACCACTAAAATTTACTCTCCTGAGAGAATTATAAAATATGTTGAATTTAGAAGCCTATATCAATAAAATGTTATTCACTTCAGTATATAAACACATTGAAAAGAAGATACTAGTCCTCCTTGCTTCCGTCTCAAAAGGGACTTTGGATAAGTAGTCAAAGTATTCACTTAAATTGTTTTAATATTGCTGAAAAAATTACATCAATCTTCATGGGAATAAGATTGAGCCAACACTGAGTACTTCTTAATATCTCTGCTCCTTCTCATGTTTCTTGAAATTCTTGTCTAAAAAATATATTGTCCCACATCATCCAATTACATGACACTGAGCTCTGCAGTATTGTTTAAACAAGTTTTTATGCTGTTTGAGGATGGTTTTGCATTCAGAACAACTACTGTTTTCAGTCTTGGAAGCTATTTTCTTAGCTCAGGTATGGAGCATGCCATTTCATTTTCATGTATTCCATGCCACTGGCATATAGGCAGCTCTCTCCTGAGATGTTAGGTAGCAATAGGGCTTTGAAGGAAAGAGTGATTTAGTTGGGGATTATAGTATTCAATTTCTCATCCTCAATCTCTGCCCATCAGGGAAGAAGTGCTGAACAGGGATTTGGCCAGACGATGGCAATTCCAGTTAGGATCCACTTATGAAGTTTCAGAATTCACACTTGTTTTGTGACCGATCAAAGGCTTACAGTAACTATCACCAAGGTCAACACACCTGTCCTTTGGAAATAAAACTGCAGCTTCTTGGGTCCTGAGCCTCAAATCAACTTCCAGAAGTGTTTGCTCCACCTGCAACCTGGTGACCAAGGTATGAAACCCCTGCCTTGGATTCCTTGCTGTAATGCATTCCTAATGCATCCCAACCTCAGCTCTTTCCAACTGAGACAGTGAACAAATCTCAGCATGAGCTTCCCATACTGTCAGCAGATTGTCAGTCACTTGGTTAAAGGATTCATAGCTTGGTGTTCTGGTGAACCCTGTGTTTGTGACGATTTTTGGTGAAACTCCTACATCTACTTGAAATGACAACGATTACAGTTGAATTTGGTTAACAAAACGCATTAATAAAACCTTGGTTTTGTACTAACTCAAGGCAAATCTTACCCAAATCAGTAAATGTTTTCTTTATGAAAATAAAGGCCATAGTAAAAAAAACGCTGATTGTTGTCCCATGGAAACTGTAGAAGACAGTTTCTCAGTGAACTGGGAGATGAAGAGGTTGCACTTATCTTTAAGGCTGCTCAGGGAGCCAGGAGTATGCAGATAATGGCATGGTGACAGCTTGCTGCAGTCCTTATGAAGATGTTGATCATTATCCACCATTTAATTTTACATCCAAACTTGCCAAAATCTATTTACAATTAAGATCTTATTTTTCTAGCAAATCCAACATGTGATCTGTGCACAATTCTTTCCTAAGTCAGTAACTTAATGAAAATTACTATGATCCACTTTATATTTTATTAATATTCCAGAGTTTTGTTGCCTTTCCCATTGTTTCCATAAGCTGGATCAATGCCAGCCTCACCCACCTCCTTTACAAAGATTTAAAGTCCACTTTAGTCCCTCACTTCCATCACCCATGTCATTGTTTCTTCATTTCTGCATCTTTCTCATCATGTCTTTTCTTCTTGCATCTATTTCAGGTTTTTACTCAGATATTCTGAAAAAAATACCCAGGGGGCAATAAAATAAAGCATTGAGGAAATTGAATAAAATAAATAATATGCCAATTACCAATGGATGTTCTAATATGTATATAACCATTATTATATAGTCTAAATATAATCAAAATAGCTACCTAAATCGTGTAGCCATTTAAGAGAGAAACAACATGATTAATAGGAAACTACCATCAATATTCTAGGTATGTCCCATTTTATAAAACATTAAGTTTAAAAACTTTCTGTATGGAGTAAGAACTTGGTACGTAGAAAGACTGTAGAATCATACTCATGTAAAACACAATTGCAAAATGCTTAGAAAATATGAAGTACTTTAGTAAGCATAACTATTTTGCAAAAAGTAGCAATCTCCTGGAATAGATCGATGGAATTTCATTGTATTGATAGAGATCTATCCTTCAGTGAAAATCACAGATTCAAATCCTGCTTGACTTCAGTGGTAGAGATTATTTAATGAGTTCCTACTTTACTTCAATATGAACAGATTTAATCATGCTAGGTATTTTTTCTTAAACTTCAAATCCTTTGTGTTTTTTCAGAGCATAAAGTCTGAGAAGAGCACATATTTTTGGGACAGTTTTTTTATACAGTGGCAGATGATACTCATATTTCCAGAGCATCAAATGTAACAGCTTGTTTCTATTTAATCATCTGGCTTTTTTTGTTTCATTTCACATTGAGTTGTGATTGCACATTAGAAAAAAATTCTAAAAATCGGATCTAATTTCTCAGTAAAAACAAATTATTTACAGAAGAAACACAAAACAATATTTGACAGGTACAAAAATGCATTAATTGTATGAAACATCATTTTTGTTGTTCAGCAACTGCCCCAGTCTATATCATCAGTTCACAAGGAGCTGGCTTAGCAGCTTAGAAGCTGAGCATCAACCTGTCTTTTTGCCTTCTTGAGTACTTGGAAAAATTTTTCCATTTGTATCTGCTGGTCCTTTCTGGATGCCTGAGTTAATCCTATTTCTTATTTCCTTGTTACAATAGCAAGAACTTCTGTGAGGTGGGATGAAATAAATAGAAAAATATGAAACATGTTTCTCAATGTGAGAAGATTCTAGTGTAAGTAGTTACTGAAATATTACCTGAAACATCTTCAAATGCCTGATAACAACCTTATGCAATTGAAGAATGCAGAAAGAAGTGTGTTTAAGTAACCATCCAACACACAGTAAAGCTTTAAAAATGAAAAAGGCATTCAGTCTAATTCTGATTTCAGTCTGAATTTGGCATGGCTCAGTTCCTTAAATTTCTCAGCATACTTCAATTTAACAGGAAACACCTGTAGCAAGACTCTTCACCATATAGCAGTCTAATTCAAATAGAAATCACATAATATGTTTAGAACACCTGTTACCTTAAAACATATTCCTTTGAGACACTTTTACACTGAGCTTTCCTACATCTTCAAAAGACTGTGAATAAAGCCATGGCTCTTTCAAGAGCTTTACTATTCCCTGAGATAAAAGTAGAAAATGCATAAATTGTTCTTTGTGAAAACAGGATGAAAAATTTCACAACTTACTACCTAAATCAGCTCTGTTTGGATGTGGAACTCAGTTGTACATTCTGCACAAAGAACACACATTTTTCACAGATTTTGTTGGGTGATGCTGGACAAAACCAGACCGGTCTTAAAAATAATGAATCTTAATTTTTCTGCCATTCTTTTAAGAGTTCTGATGTTCAATACTGTCCCAGATTCAGCAAAGTATCTACATTCCTATATCCCGCCCTGTGGACAAAGACAATGATGGATATTTCAGTGGTGTCTTTCCATGTTTTTTTAACCTCTCAGTGATAGTAGGATAACTTTGTGTAGGAGATCTAGCAGGGCAGCTGTCTCATTATTTTTCCATTTTGCTGGACTCAACTGACTAGGAAATAATTTTGCAAATGAATTGCACCTCTTAGCACTGTTAAGATTTTTGACAGAACAAGACATCAATGGCCCCCTTCAGCAATTCAGAAAATATTGAACTGGAGAAAAATGCCAGAAGAGACAGTCCCTAGAATCAAAGAATAGCTTGGAGCCAGGCAAAGGGTGGAAGAATTAGGATCTAATGCCAGTAGTTGTAATAAATGCGACGGGAGACAATGGGACTTCCAAGCTTTCTCTCTAGAGGACATGGCTGGAACAGCAGTTCCTGGATGTGAGCTGCCTAGGTAGGAACAAGTTCTGTGCTCAGCCACCCATAGGCATTTCAGCACTTCCCAGGGGACAGTTGTGCAGTCAGCAACCTTTGCACCTGGTCTGCAATTCAGCCTTCATATAAACAAATGTTGCTTCACAATCCTGCATTTTTAAAGGAAAAACTGAAGTATTCTATCCATCATTTTCAAAAACAGCAATAATTGCAGAGCATTGTTGCTTCTCTTTTGGGGGCAAAAAACCCCAACCACCCAAGCACAAAATATCCCACGCAAGCATGTTTCATATTATTGGCTAGCATACTGAATACACAAGGGTAAAATGCAGTCCACAAGATGGCAGAGATAGAAGGTAGAACTCATTTTGCATTCTACCCTTTTTGTGCTTGGAGTCAGACTGCAGCACGCACAAAACTTCTTGGTTAGGTGCATGCATTGAAATCAAATAACAATCAGAGAATGTATACAAACAGTTAAGACTTTTAATTAATGAAAATAAGGTTTGGGAACCAAAGAAGAATTCATTTTTCAGGTGGCTTAGCATCTATTCTTTATAATCTCTAATTAAATTTTTAGAGTATATCCAATGCTTCTTGCTTCTTTGGCTTTTCATTTTGCCATTAATAAATAATTTAAGCATGGCACAACATGTCAGCTTTACTGATCCTCTCAGATGTTTTGTGCATCTGAAAATGTTTGGGTTTGTATTGGAACCGTATCCCAGGAACAAAAGCCCATGATTTGTCTCTGTATTTGCATATATTACGTGCTGCACTAATCACAGAGCATTATTATTTAAGTGATGGCCATATATCTTCATTCTCCAACCGCAGACTAGTCATTTGAAAACTATCACTGCAGTTTAATGTGATTCTGCATAGCAAGGAAGGGCTTTTGTCTCTTCTGGCTCTTTGCTTACCTGTTGGGGCTCTACTCCAGTGCCAGAATCCCCACTCTTCCAGCAGTTACTCATTTCAGCTGCTCACTGCCTTCTGTCTTCTCTCATCCTTTCCAAATCATGGGACTTTGGTTAATTTTCTTTCTGTTAAATTTCAATGTTTAGTGAACATTGTTTTTTTGGAAATTTTTAATGAATTTCCATAGTTCATATACATTTTTCATAGTGTCTTTTGCTTATGTTTTTCCTCAGAAGATAGACTGCACTTTAAAGTTGTGTAAGTTCTCTGTTTCAGCCTGTTTGCTGCAGTCAGTGACTGAGAGCCCAGGAACTAGACAGGAGACAGAGACACAGATAAATGTGTCCACATGAGATGTGTCTGTCCAGACCCTATGAATGCTGTCCAAGTCAAAAGGATCAGCTTGGAGTTATAATAATTTCTAGAAACAAGTATTTTTAGACTGTGCCATAAAATAATGCACTTAAAAAAAAAAAAACAACACCCAAAATATTTTTGGTGTGGAAATATTGAAATCAGATAACCAAATACACCATCAAGATTGGTTGTAAATGTTAGAAAGTGCTCCATGACTAATTCTTTCTGGATGTTTCTGGAGGTTTTAATTTCTTTTTAGTCATGTTTTTGTATTTATTGGGGACCCAACTGCTAAACTGTTTCAGCAAAGCATTTGCCTTAGCAAAGTGACAGTGGCTATGATAGATGTGAAGAAGAAAAATAATGCTGTGTTAATTAACAGAAGAAATAAAAAAAAAAAAACTTAAGCATAACCACTGTCTTCTGTTAAGAGAAAAACATGCTGTGTGATACAACGCAGCTTTGAAGCACTGAACCAAGTCAATCAATATCTTCATTAGGAAGAAAAAGTAAGCCAGTAAAAATCAGTTTTTCACCATCTTTCTTGCCTTCTCCTACTCCTCTGTAAGACAAACCTGCTTGCCTGGAGTTGTAGCAGAGATAGGAGCACTGACATTTCTAGTCTGTTTCTAGAATACATTTATTTGTTTCTGGAATGTATTTATTTGTTTTCTTAGTATTTTGTGGAAATTTATTTGCCTCTGTTCACCAGACCTTAGGATCTGAGGAACTAGTAAATTCAGAAACAAGGCGTGAGAGTAGGACTTCAAAGTGGTGTGAATTATGTTGTTTTTCACTTCTTTAGCTATTTCAATTTTCAGCAAAGTGCCATCTGTTACTTGAAATCATATGGAGCCTACTACAAGGGAAAACTCAGAGGCTTTCCATCCACTGTGTTGGAGTAGCTGCCTTTGGAACCTTAAAAACTGCAACAATAAATGTTTGAGTTTTAATATTGTTCCTTCTAGGATTGCACCTTTTTTAAATGTGAGGTGATTTCAGATTTCCTGGCTTTTGTTTGAAAGTACTTTAATTTGCCCTACTCATTCTGCCTCTAACACCTACTAATCTGTGTTCAACTGTTAAAAGAAGTATATTTCCTTTGTTAAAGAAGCACATGAAGTCTAAAATTATTCCTTAAAATATATTTTACTATACCAAATAAAATAGAATATGAGAGGCAATAGTACATGACATTGACCACTACTCCTAAAGATACTGAATAAGAGTGAAAAACTTCACATTATCATGATTAATTTATATCATAACAGAAATATTATTGGAATACTATTTCATCAACTCCAATAATGCCATAGATTCACTATTTCTTATATCACATACTTGGAATCAGGAATCTGAGAGTATTTATTATTCATATGGTTGCAGTCCAGTCATGGTTGTGGTTTGGTGAATGCTGCCTCCCTACTTTGCAAGTCTAACTGCTATCACAAATAACTGCTGTTAGTTTTTATTTGACATAGCCAAATGGATTTTGCTATCCTCCTGCCATTAGTGTTATTCCTATAGAAAATTATTTATGGCTTTAGAAAAACTGAAATTTTAGAGCTTTTAATGCACTCTTCACAATCTGATGTTCCTGGTAATTTAAATATTAAAAACATTATTTATAAAGCAAATAAAGCTATTCTTACCCACAGGGAGAACATGATATAATTCACTTTTACTCTTTTTTTGCCTTGACAACCTAAACTTGATTGCTTAGTATCAATTCTAATTATTGGAGAAAGATGACAGATTCAGGATGGAGAAGAGAAGAAGCCAAAAGCAAAAGGCTATTCCCAGAATAAAGAAGCCATCAAAATGCTAATAAGCCCTGGTTCAAAAGGACATTATTGTTTCCTTTTTCAGCTTTATTTATAAACACAAACATCTGAGGCAATGGTCCATCTGCACAGACTAAAAGCTCTGTGTCCAAAATGTTCATTGATTCAGAACCTACAGAGAATAAAAAGCCCTGCTCAGTTACTCAGCTTTCAGAAAATAACACTGGACTGAGAATTAACAAAAGTCTCTAGAAATCAAAATTTTAGGTAGAAAGCCTGCTTTGTATGTTCTGATCCAACTAGAAAGGAGAGAACTGATTCTCTTTATGATCTGTCTTGTGGATGTTCCAATGTGGGTAATTAGTAACCTAACATGAGCTTCTAGGAGTTCTCAGAAGGAAAGAGAATTGTCTGGTTTACCTGATTATTTGACAGAGAGGTTGGGCTGTATTTTGGAAGAAGAGAATGGAATCTTTGCAAGTTCTTGATGTATCATCACAGCACATCTTAAAAAATGTAAGGGAAACAGGAAAAAGGAATAGATAAGGCAAGAAAGTAAAGCAAAACCTTAAATAACCCAAACTCAAGGAAAATCAGGAAAGGCTAACTCTCAAGTGAATACAGGACTGAGTTGAAAGAGCACTTCTAACTCTTGCCTCAAGGAACTTCCTTTAACTTTGGTTGCAGAGCTAAAAAGGCAGCAAGGTAGTCTCACTCTTTGTCACAGTGGCAAGCTCACAGCAGAAGCAGAACCAGCAGTGTGAGTCTTATTTGTTCATTATACAGGTCAATATAACATGCATTTGTCAACAAAAATCTTTAAAATAAGGGAAAAATAACTAACTGTACAAATGATTATTTTGAGAGATGGCTTAATGAAAAATAGTTTTCCACGTTTGTATAGGAAAAGAGGGAAAATTCAATGCCCTCTTTGAAGACATATTTTCCTCGAAGTGCCAATAGAGAGTGTTTAATTTTTGGGTTTTTTACACATTTAACAGAATAAATTAAACTGGCACATGAGAATAGGGAGATGTGAGGAGTTGTATATGTGTGTTACTTTGTTTGTAGGTAAGTCACTTAAGCAAACTTTGTGTGTTCTTGGAAAGGGACAGAGTCGTTTAGCTGAAGTGAACCAAGCATGCACCATGCTTCATATAGATATGATATACCTCAAAGAATAATTAACATGGGTATTTGTATGGATAGATTATAGATAACCTGCTTATAAGCAGTCCTGCCTTGTGTTTGTGGTGGGCAGGCATGACAGATTTCACTACTTAAAGCAGCACTATGGAAATGTTTCAAGAACTTGATCTTAGTCTAGGGCAAAAAAGAAATGATAACAGAATCTTTTAAAATAGTAAGCCGATGATAATGAAAAAGTTTCTACAATACAATTGATCTGCTATGTATTTGTCACATTGAGGAAAGCAATTTTTTTTTCAAGTTGTTAACGTCTGTAGAATTGATGAAAATAAATTCAGTTTTAATGTTTTAGGGCATAATTCCTTCACCAAAAAAACCCCAAATGAAGCAACTAGCAACCATACCATAATGATTGCTTCCAAAAATTAAATTTCCCCTTTGATTAAGTTTGGCATATTCATTTTAAAGAAAGTATTTATTTTTATTTCTTGCTATCTTCTTTCACCTCCATTTTTTTGCTACGTGTATATATAGATATGTATGATATTTATTCTGCTATTTATGTTCCCACAACCTCCACCATTGCTGTTGCTCTCTGGTAACTGCGTGTCATTTGAAACTGGGCAAGACATTGAAGCAGAAGGGCTTTGACAACTTGTTTTTTTTTTTATTATTTTGCATGTGTCTCTTTCTTTTTACTTTCAAAATATCAGCCAGTGACATTTTTCATTTGTTGATTTACAGGATGAGTTGTCAGAGTAGGAAAAAGATATACGGAGCTTACAGTTGGCAGTGGCACAGTCGAGAGCCTCTGGGTAAAAATCAAGAGACAAACAGATAATGTGGATCTCACTGTGGGAGTTTGCTGTAGACCTCCTAGCCATGATGAAGACGCCAAGGAATTATTCTTTGATGAACTAAGGGAGGCTTCCAAGTCAACTGCCCTTGTCTTATGGGGGACCTCAGCCTGCCAGAAATTACCTGGGACCATCATACAGCTGATAGAGCCCAGGCCAGAAGATTCTCAAAAACCTTGGATGACAACTTCACTTCAAGGGAGCCAACTCGGAAAGATGCCCTCCTTGCTCGGCTGCTTGTCAAGAAAGGATCTTGTGAGCCAAGTAACAACTGGCGGCCTTTAACAACTTCCGTTTAAAATCTGTGTTGGCAGGAGGAGAAGCAAAACCTCAACTGTGGAAATAAGGAGAGCAGACTTCAGGGTGCTCAGGCAATTAGGGAGTAAGGTTCCCTGGGAAAACATTTTTGCAGGCCCTGGGTTCCGTCAGTGCTGGTCGCTTTATAAACATCTCTTCCTAAAGGCACAGGAGCAGCCAGTTGCTAAATGCTGGAAGTCAAGTAGACAAGGCAGAAGGTTGGCTTGGAGGAACAGAGATCTTCTCTTAAAAAAATTGCTAAAGAGGGAGGTCTATGCCCAGTGGAAGCAAGGACAGGTAACATAGGAAGAATACAGAGAATCTGCTTGCCACTGTAGGGAAGCAGATTCTTCCCTAGAATTTGTGTGGCCAAAGCTCAGCTGGCGTTGAAGCTGATCAGAAATATATGGGACCATAGAAAGATTTTTGTTGAAATCTATTAATGGCAAAAGGCAGTGTAAAAATAACATAGGCCCATTAGAGGATGAGAATGGTCACCTCACAAACAGGGACAAGGCAGGGGTGTTTAACACATTCTTTGCCTCTCTTCAACACAGATGACAGACCAAGGGGGTCTCAGTGCCCTGAGCTGGAGCACCATGACTATGAGAACAAACAACTCCAAGTCAACTCTGAAACTGTGGGGGATCTGCTACCCAACTGGATCTCTACGAATCTATGGGGCCTGATGGGGTCACAAAACCTCTTTTGGTAAGTTTTGAGTGGTTTTGGGAATCCAGAGAGCTCCCAGCTGACTGGAAGCTGGTGATCATTGTCCCGAATTTGAAGGAGGGTGAGAAGGAGAACCCTGAAAGCACAGGAAAAGGGCAGGGCAACCATGTTCTAGATTGACAGAACATTTAGGTCTCTAGTCAAGTCTCCTGCTTACCTCTGACATGTGAGAAATATCATAGAGGAAGAGCAAAAGTGAGAGGAAGTGGCAGTCCTCTTTTGTTAAAGAAAATAGCACTGTGAGGTTAGGCATAAGTGACTATTTAGCCATATTGTCTACGAGGAAACAAAGATACACAAGAGAACTCCAGCAATGCTCTCTGGACAATGATGAAACCACATGCAAACATCTGTTCCTGCAGCTTTTCAATTTCTTCTTGGCTTGCCTGTTAGGACAGGATTTTTTGTACTTCTCCCTCCAAGTTGTTCTGTGCAGACCCTGAATTTCTTGTGTTTACTGCCACATCATCCCCTAGCTACAGAAATTAACATGAAATGCCCAAAAAGGTAGATTCTCAGAACAGCTTGGGATTACCAGTATCAGCTGAATCACAGGACTGGGCTGTGAAAAGAGATTGTGTATGTTGCAGCAGAGAATGTATTAACAGGCCGAAACTGACAACAGTGTTTGCATGGTCCCAGAGCCATCAGGTTTGGAAGCACATAAGGCCTATAATTTGTATTTAACATAGCTAACTGACTGTCCTTAACATGGATCTCTGCAGGAACTTAACACCCTCATGTAAATAAACTGAACAATAAAGTATATATTATCTAGTTAAAAGAAAACCCAGGAACACAGAGTGGGAACTCACATCCCCCTGCAGATGTTTGCCTCTCTGGAGAGCTGTCAACCTTACTTCTGAAGGAATTACTAGACATGATGAATTCTGGATGAATTCTTTTCAGATGAAAACACCTGGTTCTCTGTTCACTTTAGAAACTCTCAAGGCAAAGTATGTTCTAGCCAGTCCATCCAATAGAACTTGGCATTGTGTCACATCACATTCTGATAAAGTATATATCCTTTGAAATGAAATGGTGATTTTCTGCTTTTTTTTACCCATTCCTGTTAAACCAAGAATTACTGGGAGAGCTAACAAACAGTGGGAAAACTATAAAACCTTATTTTAAAACCAAACTGTTGTATGCAGCCTAATTAGATTTTATATAGGGATTTTGAAAGCAGAAGAATTGGAGTTTTATTGGAGGAAAAAGTGTCTATCCTATTTAGACTGCAGACCTGCAGTGGAGCTATCACCGTGCTTTGAGAATTCCGTACTTTCATGGCATTTTTTCAGTGCATGTCTATAATTTTGCCATGCATCTACATGTTCAGGTCCTGTTTATCTCATTCTGATCCTATTTGGAGGATGAAGTGTCCTCTGTATCACTCTATCTGTCCTATGACTGAATGTCATGCAGTTAGAGCAAAATTATCTTCAGATACCTCATTTCCATTTACTAAACACATCTTACAAGGAATACCACAAACCTCTTTGGGTTTCCTGTCTTCCAGCTGAATGCATCTTTGTCACTAAGTATGTTTAAGTAGTGGTTTTACTGCAATAGCCCCAAAGTACAAGGAATAAAAAATAGCGCTGTGAGGTGCTTAGTTAGCTATTGAGACAATGGAGATCAATATGAGACAGCTGCCTGCTGCACTTATTCCAGCTGAGCAGACCCTTTTTGTCTGAGGTTCCAGAGGAATTGCAGATTGCTCAGCCAGTGACTGATGTTCCTGAAGTGAATTATTTACTAGTCAATATATGACACTGATATTCTTAGTCTCTTGTTATTAATTGTGGAGAGAAGAGTGCATTTCCTTCCCTAAAATAAAGTAAAAAAAAGGACTTATCTTCAACAGCAGCTGACTAACAACAAAGATTATATTTTATGCCCAATAAGAGGATATAGGAGCAGACGCATCTGTCAGGCCTGTTCCTTCCTTCCTTCCCAGTAGGGTGCTAATAGGGAGACTTTTTTGCAAGTGCTCCTATAGCCTTTGTAAAATACATTGTAGGAGAGAACATTTTTAAGGATTTTCTTGCTTGAAAGTGCTTTCCAATGTCTGTATTAAGAGTAACTTTGAATTATTTGATGAAGCAGTGTTGGAGATCTAGTCTTCAAGCTCAGACTTACCCCCAGCAGGGCTGAGTATTGTTGTAGACCATTGTCCCTTAAAGTGGAGTGTCAAATTGTCACATGGCTACTCATGAAGCTGCCTTTCTGTTGCTGCTTCCAGGTGATGGAGAGAATTTTTTCCAATCTCATACTCTAAAGAACTGAGGTGCACAGTTCTTATTCTCTTCACAATTAAGAAGATGATAGAATTTTATAACAGTGAGAGTTGGAAGGGACTTTAAAGATCACCTAGTTCTAACCCCACTCTGCCATGGGCAGGGACACCTTTCAGTGGACCAGATTGCTCAGAGCCCCATCCGACCTGGTTTTGGACAATTCCAGGAATGGGTGTCCACCACTTTTTTCAGGCAGCCTGTTCCAGTGCCTCACCAACGAAAAGAGCTGCCAGCCTTCCTGGCTGCTGTCCTTCATGAAGACATTTTTAAGGATAAGGTTTTGCTCAGATGGCCAGTCAGAGAAAGTCCTGCTGGTAAAAGGAAGAGGGAGAGCTTGTCTCAGTATGGGCATAAGGCAATCCTGGAGCTGCTCAGCATTATGAAGACTGAAGCACAACTGGAAGAATTTTGAAGAACTAGAGGATAAATGGACTGAAATTCTCAGAGAAGAAAAAGTCCCTTAGGGCCAGACAGCAGCTGAGTGTGGAAGGTTGCAAAGTCCATGCAAGACTAATTTTGAATTCCCAGCTGCAGTTCCATTTTGTGTCTGGTCCTTAGAGTCTCATTTTTTCTTGCCTTTTAAATGATGTAGATCAAGGATGCCTTTTAAAGGATGTAGATCAATCAGTAGAAGTTAAAAAAGCTGAATTTCACTCCAGGCTGTTACTTTTTATGGTTTTCAGAATTATTTGGACTTTTAAACAATATTTTTGTAAAGTGTTGGCATCAGCGACATCTGTACTGAGATAGATCCCTGTGCTTTTGTTCTAGATTTATATTAAAACTTTTATCTATTAGCTCAAAAATATTTATTGAATTCTCCTTTGGCCTACTTAGTCTCTTTTTACTAACTGTACAGTGCCCTGCAACTTTAATAATATACTTTCACCTAAAGTGAATACATATGAGCAAAAAATTATTTTAGCATGTAAGTGCATCATTAATTTGAATCACTCCATCTCCCTGTCTCTCTTCACTGTCTAATGGGAATCATTCTTTGTATGTGTATATTTGAATGAAAACTTCTTTGTTACTTAAGTTGTATTTTTCATTCTAAGTAGGTTTTCTGATTATTATACCTTTTGGAATATATTGTTAGCAGAAAAAATGAGCACATTCAACAGGATGAGTAGTGACAGAAAAAAGAAAGAATGATAACAGGGTAACTACACTTTGCTTCTGTCATCATCTGCAAACCTGAAAAACAGTATTTCCCTGCTTTTCAGTTGTGCATCCAAATAATGTAAGGATTATCACATGCTCAGATGTTATGGTGATTATCAGTAAAGAGAACTGTACAAACAAAATGTGTGATGTCACAAAATCAAATAACTTATTGCAGAAGATGATTGCATACATCAATTACCTACGTGTTAACCAATACATTTTTAATACACACAATTTTTGAAGGCAATAATGAAAATTAAGGCCAAATCAATGGGGAGACGTTGGGCCAAGTATACAGGGAGTTTTTTCTTTAATTTTTTTTCACACTGTTGATTGCTTTATATATATACATGTGTGTGTGTGTGAGTATAATGTATGCATGTGTATATGTGTATTTTAATGAGCAGTTATATTACTTTAAAAAAATCCTTCACATACTCATTTTGTGTCTTAAGGGTGCTTACCTTGTGTAAAAGTGACAAGTTCCTAGGAAGAAATTATCTGTGGCACTGTTATATAAATTCAGCTAACCTGCTGAGACATTTTATTCTCATAAGACACCAGAAAACTCCACTTTTGCTATTACCTTTGACAATGATTCTTTGAGCAATCTAAATCACTCATTCGTGACAAATTGGCATAGCCAGCAGGATCCTAAATCAGGATTCGCAACATTGTATGGTAAATTATTATATAATTTAAGAGTGTTAAAAATAGAATCAAGTTCTAGTAACTGAAATGTTTAAAATAACAAGTAAGCCCCCAGAAGAAGAAAACATACTACTTCTAGATTTAACATTTGTGTTTCTGCACTAACAAGATTACAAAAGTATTTTTTATCCTGTGTGATCCATAAGAACTGACGTATTTTTATATGTTGCAGAAATTAACCTTAGCTAGTGCTGTGCAAAGAAAAAGTATTTTTACCACTTAGTCTGACAATTTTTTCCACATCAGCCTTCACAGCTGCTGCTCCAAGTACTTCCGTTTTTCAGATTATGTGTCAGATCGTGGCAATTCAGCCTAATCCAAATATGTGTCAGTCATGCAAGCAGATTGTTCTTTATTAAGGTTCAATCGAAAGAGCTGTGACTAGGAGTAGCATGATGAACAGAAAGTCATCAAGACTGAATTTTATTTTTTTCAGAACATTACTGAGAAAATTCTGAAGGAACTTCAAGCTAAATCTTTGTTTCCCTAAATTATATTAGGATAGTTGCTCTTATGCACCCCGAGAAGGGAAGGGAAATTCCTTGACAGACAAATGGTGCCTCAGCAAATTGAACAAGAAAAATAACTGGCAAGGAAGGAATTGGCAAAAGTAGAAAGCAGAGAGCAGATTAACACAGGGAAGAAGAAAAGGGAGGACTTATATACAGCTAGCAGCAAAATTAAAGGGTAAAGAAAATAACCCAGATTTCTACCCAAGACTGAGTGGGCATGTTTCCTATTTCCTACCAGAGCAGGATTCTTGTGTATCCATAGGTTAAAATGCTAGGAAATAATGAAAGCAATTTTCCTGCTGTGTTCTATTATTAATCTGAATTCAGATTAATCATGCTCAGCTAGGAGATCATCTCCTCTCAACCTTTGCATCTCATCCAAGCTTGTAGTGACTTGTGCAATGCTCCAGACCAGTTTTGTTTTTTGTC
Organism: Euphonia xanthogaster; assembly: GCA_034509185.1. Classification (NCBI taxonomy): domain Eukaryota; kingdom Metazoa; phylum Chordata; class Aves; order Passeriformes; family Fringillidae; genus Euphonia; species Euphonia xanthogaster. The sequence goes on along the minus strand of JAYDZK010000202.1, from coordinate 47,035,125 downwards.
ACTCATGGACTGTCTTCTCATCAGTGAATCATGATGAAACCAACTCAGATGCCTTTAAGGCATGGCTGGAGATGTGAATAGTGCAAAACTACATACACTCAGTATGGTGTAGGTTGTGTTTTTCATCCTCTGCTGCCACCATCATAAATGCTGGATAATGGTGTGATTAAACCAGTTGAGCTTTGGCCCAGTTTCCCAACTCAAAGGTGTTGCAGGTCTCTATGCTTCCATCTTTAGCTATGCAGGAATCATCCAGTTTTCTTTTTCTCTTATAGCCATAAAATACTTATCTGTTTCTCTACCACTTTCTCTCCTTTTTCCTCTTTTTTTTGCTTAATTTTTTTCATGCTGGATATGTGAAGATAGAAGCTGCCCTTGAATGAACTTTCAACTCATTATTTACAGGAGCACCAGATGCTTTTCTCTATCAGAATAATTTTATTCTAACTAAGGCTCTTCAATCCATGTGTGGAAGTATTTTTCTGTCCTTCAGGAACAGCACTTTTACCTGTTTCTCTGTTGACCATTAGTGTCTTTGAAACATATATTTACACCCATATGCAAAGAAAGCAAGCAATCTTTACTTACAAAAACTGCAGAGTGTTAACTTATTGTCAGTATCACTTGCCTGAAAACATGTTGTTTCACCTAAAGATTGATTGGTTTTTCAACCTTTTCCTGAGGGTCCCGACTTTTCAGGTTCTGTGTAGATCACTCATCTAAAGATGTTTGTTACGAGACTTTTGAATTACAAAGCCACCAGATGGCGGCAGAGGATAAATAGTAGGAATGGTCCAGTCCATTTTGTAAGTGATGGTCTTTGAGTACTATTCTGCTATTAAAGAGTTAGCTCCCTTTTCTGTTTTTTTCATAATAGTCTTGTGTTCTTGATTTATGATTACAAGTTATTGCAAATTTATTCTAACATTTTTTTTTCTAATAGGGGTAGAAATATTTTTTCCCTGCTGTCTATCTTGAAATGTCAATGTAGATTTATGTCCTTATTTTAAATCACCTTATGCCATTTTGTTTTGGATTGGTTTTATTTCTCCCCCACTGTGTTTGCTACTGTCAGGGAGAGACACAAAACACAGACCTGAAGATATGCAAATGGACACCAGGAGTGAGATAAGACTTTCATGGTTTCACTGATGTCTTTAAAACTTCTGATTCTTAAATTGTAGAAGGTCATGTTTATCTCATCTCTTCCCTTCACTTTTTTTTTTCCCCTCTTACTCAAGTCTTCAGTGTAAGATATGCATTTGGTGTGTCCTTTATTTAAGGACTGGTGCTTCAAACCCACTTTGTGTGAAGTATCTTCCTTGGAGAGCAGCGGAGCCAGGAGGCTTCCAGGCAGGGGAGAATTTCTGTGTGTGGAGCCCTCTCCTGTGAGCTGCTCACTGCACACTCTCAGACAGCAGCACTCCCTGGCCAAAACTCGTGTGAATACTGACACCAAGCTTGTAATTATCCTCAAGTCCTTCTTTCTAGGAACCATCTGCCAGTGGCATTTTACAAAGCTTTGCAGCACAGATACTTGGAAAAACAGCTTGTATGTTTGGAGACTTTGAGGAGGCGCAGGGTGCTTCTGTCTGCTCCCTCCATGCAGACTCTGGTATGTTCTGTAACTCACCACTGCAAGCTCCAGCTGCTTTGTCTGCATTTCGCCCCCAAAAGGGATGATGTGCTTACTGCTAAGTTAAAATGCATTAAATATGCCACTAGTATTTTTCCATGTTGGCAGTTACAGTAGTTGCCATGGGAATGTCAAATCATGTAAATGGGTGAAGAGGCAGCTCACAAAACAGTATAGATTAGAGATGTGGCCCACACTATTAAAAACATGTACAAACTGTCTTCTGTACATAACCACACCACCTTCTGTCACTAACAGACTTCAGGAAAATAAATTCATACTTCTCTAGACCTGTTTTATAAATGAGCATCTTAAATAAATAAAACATTTAACTGTGATGAGTAATCTCAGTTCTTTAATAAAGGATGGAGTTATGCTAATTGAACAGCAAAGTTGTTTGTCAGGGCTGACAGATATCTGCATACTTCATTTATTCCATTAATTCATTTTCTGCTGCATATAATTACAATCATTTGCACAAGTGACAGAATCACAGATAGCATTTCTGTGCTGAGCTATATATCTATTTTGTTATGATCAGTGAAGTATAGCAGTTATATCATTTTTATCAGGAGCATGCTGAGAATGACCAAAGGAGAATTCTAATGATTATGGACTTGTAAATCTTCAATTATTCATAAAGCAGCTTATGGACAGACATGAATTTATTTTAAATTAATATGTTTTTTTTCCTTTTGTTAGTTCTCAGGAATTAAAATTCAGAGAAAGACTGGCACTAGGAAGTATTAGAGGCATTAAACTCAGTAATTCTTTAGCAGTAAGGGAGATAGAACATCTTTGTGAAGAATGTATTTATGGATAAGGTATAACTGATATTTTTATTATATGACGGAAAAAATTAAATAAAATTCCACCCATGCTGACTAACGCTTTTAGTTTCAGTTTGGTTTTTCTCATCTCTAAAATGTTGCTGATTTCATATTGAAATAGTTCTCTTACATATGAAAAATCTAAATTAGAGCAGCTGAGTAGATGTCTGCCTCGCCCTAATCACAGAATGTTCTTTCTCTCATTCTATAAACAAGCTCTGTTTTGCAATATTCTGCAAAAGTTACTGTAAAATAGGACTTTGTTCCAGATAGGATGGGATTCATTCCTTAACATAAAATCTGGACATCATCTCTAGGTATCTTTCTATTAAATCTGTGTGCAAATCAATCAGAGGAAGGAATTAAACAGTGGGTGAACTTGGTAAGAGGGGCATAGCATGTCCTTTGACTATATATTTTGATTTCAGTAAAAGATTACATGAGTTTAGCCACAATTTTTGTGGTGTAGGTATGACCAGATTCATATAGGTAAATTAAATATAAAATTCATCAGCCTCAGGCATCAGACCTTCTAGTAATAAGAATCAGTTATTTTGTCCTGGAGAACACAAAAGGCTTATTTTTGCCGGATGTTAAGTATTTTCTAGAATTGCTCAACACAACAACTCATTTCAGACAAAAATGAAGTTCATTGTTACTAATTTTTATTAATGTCTAAAAGTCTGTAATCAAATTGAACTGATACTTTCAGGTTAAAATATACTTTGAAATAAAGAGATGAGTTTTTTATGATAAAAATCACACACTATATCACGACAGCCCAATCGTTTTCTAGATATGAATCACTTATAAATGACAAAGAAAAAAGTGTACCATATTTTCCATGCATCTAATATTACAATAATTGACTTAATTGGTATTTGGACAAGAATGCTGTGTCTAGTACGGCCAGGTGAGTGTCTTCAGCATGCATAGAAAACACCCTCTGTGTCAAGATTTGGAATAGTTTTACTTTAGAACCAGTGCAGGAATTTCCAATTTTTTTTTATATTTTTGGTGACCTCTCATGAAGAATTTCAATTTTTTGGACTCATATACAACATGAGCTGGCCTCTTCTGTGCCAGACTGTAAGACAGGAAAGATGTTTCTTACTGTTTGTTCTCCTCAGAGTATCAGTAAAATGTCTTTCAGATTCTGCATTTGAAGGTAAAAGACTGAACTGGGGGTGTTTTTTAATACAAAATGGCCAAATGCACAGCACTGCTGAAAGTGTTCTGCATCTTTGCATACTTTGGAGGTATTTTTGTACCAGATTTAAATTTGTGAGCAACTTTTAAACATGAACTGAAAACAGAAATTTGGAGGTTATGATCACTGACTCAGACTAGTTTTTGACCATAAGTAAATCTGTTAGTTTCTTTGTGGTTTATTTATTGAGCAATATAATGAATAAATAATACTAACAGTACAATTTCATAATAGGTTATGAGATGCAACCTATTATGAATTACATAGCATGTTATGAACTATTTTGAGGATTTACAATGATTTCAGAACTTTTTGCACTTAATTATCCTTGGAAAATGTATTGAGATGAGATACATATTTTCCTATTGTATAATGAAGTAAATAAAGAAATCTCAGTGTTTATCATGAAACATTTGATTATTAATCATTAGAAAATGAAGAATTGTATAATATTAAAACTTGTGCTATTAGCCTTCTATAAGGACATTTTGCTCTTTTAATATGAATGACTTACAAGAGGCTCTTGTGGGTATTCTTCAGCAGGAATCATCTAAAGGTTTGCTGCTCTGCATGGCAAAGAGATGTGAAATAAATTCTCAGCCATATCTTTCTGGGTTCTGCCTTAATGTGGCAAAGGGTACCTTTCGAGGAAACCTCAAACAGATGAAAAACTCATCAGTACCTTCTACTTAATTTTAAACAATACAATTAAAATTAGAAAATCTTCCTTGCTCAATTATCAAATTTTTAAAAATAGAATACTTGGAGATGCCCTTGCAGAAATAATTTTGTGTTTTTTCTGTGTATTATAATTATTGTTGATTGGCTAGAACAATGAAATATCTTGAGTTTACATAATTTCAAATGCTAAAAATAGCACAGTGAAAAACCTTCCCAAGTGCTTTATCTTCAGTTATGCATATATTACATAGAAATAGGCAATAAATGCCATCAATAGACATTTTGCACTCTGCACAGATGTTCTTGCAGTTTTAATAGTTGTGTTACTAATTACATTACACTTGGGTACCAATTCAGTGAAATTTGTTTTAGAATAAGAGTTCTCAATTACATAGGCAAAATAAGATTCATGCTTCACTGGAACTGAAAGGCTAGGGAAAATATAAAATGTTCACAGGATCAACGGCAAAATTTATTTTACACACTTAATTTAAATGGATTTAACTGCAGTATGTTAGACTATTTTCTGGTGTCTAGCATCAAAAGGAATAGATAACCATATGACAAGATATAGGACCATAGTCACTGCTTTTTTTCCTGCTAGCAGGTGGCACAGATGTCTTGAGGAGCACCAGTTGTTAATAAACACTGCAATTTTATTTTTGTTTTAATTACTCAAGAAATAAGAAGCTTCTGAAATTTGCAGATAATGAGCACACTACATTCATTTTAGTGACCTTCTCTGGGTGAGACTAAAAAGCAAAGTGTTTTTGAAATCTTAAGCATGTGTGCAGCTTCCTCTGTTGTGATATGATAATTCATAAAATTAGACATGTTCTTAAATTCTCTAGTGACTTGGGCCTGCATGTTGCACTCTCCTCTGGTGAACAGCTTAAGGCTACAGAAAATCATCAAAGAAATTACAAAATGAGCAGAATTTCTATTACTTTGATCAGGGAATAATAGGGGAAACCAGAACGAGAGCTGTAATGTTTATTTGAAGTAGCAGGAGGACAACTTTAGATTATGTGTATTACATATTTATCACTAATGTTTTTCTCAGCTATGTTTATTTGAATTTTCATTTTAGATGTGTTTTTGTTATTCACAGGAACTTCAGGAAAAAGGTTTGTGTGACACAATATCTCCTCAGATTTTAAATGTCATTTATTCTTTGAAAATGTTACAATTTCAACCGCACTTCTTAATTAAGTCTTTGTATGTTACTACAAATACCAGAAAACGTATTTTTCATGTGTTTGAAGCCTTTAAAAACAGAAAAATTCCTTGATTATACCTCTAAAATTTGGTAACTATTTAGTTTTAAATATTGATTACATATTTAATAAGTAAATTTAGATTTTGGTTAGAAAAAGGGAGATGATTTAGGAGGGAAGTGGATGGGACCCTTCAACATGAATCTTCATTTGCATAACCTTGTCAAACTGCTTCCTTACTGCCCCCTCATCCGATGCTCTCTAGGGCTGATGCCAGCTGGAACCTCCCTGTCCCCAGTGACACAGAGCCACAGGCCAAGGGAAGGGGCAGGAATACACAGCAGAGCAGTAAATGTGATGTCAGCTTGCCCTTAGGTCAGATGAGGCTGCTTTGGAAGCAGCAGTGTCAGCAGAGCTGAGCTGGCCACCAAGCTTACTCCTGTCCGCTTACTCCCCTCCTCCTTGTGGAGTGGGACGGGATGTGAAGAAAGATCAGGAGCAAGAGAATTCACATGAAACCCCATTCCTTTGCTGCAGACTCCTCTCCTTGCCCATTGCTGTCACTGCCTGTCACACTCCTTTCAGTGGGGCAGCAGCCTCACTGGGTCAGGCTGTCAGGGGGGCCAAGAGGACAAAGGTTCCTCTCTGCCACGCCTTCCTCATGCTTTTCCTCATGCTTTTCCTCATGCTTTTCCTCTGCTCCAGTGTGGGGTCTCCACGGGCTGCAGAGATGATCCACTGTGCCATGGACCTCCTCCCAGAGGTGCCAGCAGCTTGGCTGAGGGTTCAGCTGTGCACAACCGTGGTCCCTTTGGAGCCAGCTGGAGCTGTCTGGACCCAGCTGTGTCCAGCATAGGGCAGCCCCTGGCTTCTCCCCAGCCACACCTGCAGGCCATATTCTGCTGCTGCTGTCCTGAAATGTGCCTCAGACATTGCAGGTACAAGCAGAGCAGCCAGGATCTCAGCAGCTTTTACTCTACAAAAAGTCTAAAATGCTTTGCAGAAGTAAATCCTTGATTCATTTTCTGACTCAAAGTATGTGGGATTAATCATGGTGTCTCCATCTCAAAGCACATTTGACATTTGTCGTGCTGTAGATTATACACAGAGTGTGGATAAGGTTTTCATGTTTTTATTTTTTAACAGTGGCTCATATCAGGAGGTTTTTTCTGCCATTTCTCCCCGTGTCTTCATCCTGCAGTGTCTGACTGGTGAGACTCCTCTGCCTGTGCCCCTTGTCTTCTCTCAGACTTCAGCTGTCGTGAAGCAGTGAGGAATCAGAGGCATAGCTGCAGGAGGTGTAGGAATGGCTGATTTACAGCCATCACTGTTACAATCCTTTCAGGGAGCTTGAATACTTTCCAGGACATTATATAAGTGGGAATTTTTGACATTCAAAGCATCAATAACTGCTGCAGAATTTAGATACATTAACAACTGGCATGCTACCAGCTCAAAAACTGCTTATTAGTTTGGTCTAATTGTTTTATAGTATGAATTCCGGAAATGTAATCTGATAAAAGTGGTGAATAACATACCTGGGAGAGGTGGTGCCATTGTGCAAGTGCATTTGATGACAGTGCATGCTGTGTAATTTTGTCACTTATGGAAGTGAATCCTACAAGTATAATATATGCTCATGGAAAGAGCAACTTTGAGAAATGTAGGTTTGTTGGAGTGCAATAGTGAGTTGCTTGCTCTAAGCTGATAGTGAGTTGTTCACTAAGTCTTGAGGCAGAGTTACTTAGTCCATACAGTACCTATCATGTCTGATTTTGATCTGTTAAAACACTGACCCACTAAACTTCTTGCCTGGGCTGGGGTGTCTGCTGAGACATCCCACAGGAGTTGCAGAGTGGCACCAAAATCTCTTTTCATAAAGGAATTTGGAAGATTTGACTTTGGGAATTAAGGAACAGCTGTTCAGTCCTACTGCTCTGAAAAGCTCTCTTGTCTTTGTAAACATCAGAGTGCAAATAATAAGCCAACATATAGATTAATAGATGTCACAGGCATGAGATGAGCAGCTAATTTCATGCCCTATGTATTAGCATAATTAGTTGTGATTTATTACAGGAGTCAAACCCAAAGCTCTTTCACTGTGCAGTAAAATAGTGTTCACTGTCTGAAAGAGAGCCTGATGAAGGTGCTGATGTTAAATACCCTCAGCAGCAGTAGGTGCTCCTTCATTGGCTGTGCAGCAGGGATTGGTTTGTAACCTTGGCTTTGACATCCATGTTTAAGACATTGTAAAACTCAGTAGAATGGTCTGAAAGTGATACACTCTTATAAGAATATAAGAAAACCATAAGTCCCTGTATTTTATCTTTAATTTATTTAGGCTAAGGAAATAGAAAGAAACAACTTGTAACCAGAAAAACTAAGTAACAAAAAAGTGAGAAACGCAAGAAGGGAAACATAACTGAGACTTCCAAGTGGTGTGTCTGGGAAAGTAAGCTTGACTGCAGGTAACACCACGTCTACCTGTTTTCCCATTCCTAATTACAGGTTTATAAAACCAAAAAGGTACTAAAAACATAGTTATACTCTGAGGTGGGCTCATTTTCTTTTTCTGAACTGATCTGCATTTGGAGGGTCTTATCTGCAGATGTTTTGAAATCTTGACTATTTTCTTCTGGAAAAGGTAACTGAGTTTGGACTTCCTCTCTAGTGAGCTGTCCATCTGTTAGTAATTTCTAATGCAGAATTATCTTGTGATCACTTGTGATCAGGTACAAACAGAAGCTGTATTTGTTTCATATATACATTTTTATGCTTTATTTGTGACACATTAGTCTTCATCATTTGTGTCACTCATTTACAGTTTTACATAAGGCACTTTTTGCTCTGCTACTATAAAGCCTGTTTTTTTGGAAGCTGTCCTTGAAATCTCTTGGTTCTGAGTTCATGTCTGGGTATCAACAATGAACAGCCAGTTTTTGGCAGTCCTAGGTGATGCCTTGTCTGAGTCACTCAGCCACCACCTACATAGGTGACCTGGTAGTCATACTGACTAAATAGAGCATCAGGCTGTGGGTGTTGTCAGCATGGCTCAGAGTAACTGTTGATGTCTGGGTGTAGTTCAGGGAGCCTGATGTGTTTTAATCTTACATTATTCATACGCTTGATCTGTAGCAAGACTCAGAAATGTTTGCAGCTCACAAAGCAGAAGCAGCTATCTCAAACTTCCCAACACAAAGACTTGTGACTTTTTTTTGTTTCTAGGTTTTTGGCTGACTGTCTGTATTAAATTAGAACTAGCCTGATTTAAGTTCTTCTCTTTAGGGGAGCACATGTTATTTGTTGTAAATTTTTTAAAGGCAAAAATGCCAGAACCTTGTCACAAACTAAATGGCATTTTTCAGAAACAACTGTTACTGAAAAGTCAGGAGCAAGATTGTAGGTCTGTTGTAGTCTTTAACTAGTGAGAAATTTGTACAAATGGATATCTTGTCTGATGGAATGAAAACAGCAAAGCTAAGAGTGATGGAGAAGCAGAAATGGCACATATGTTGCGGGTTTTTTCAGCAGAAAGAGTTTACCTGCTTAGTTGTTCAAAAAGTCCCTTGGATCATATTAGGAAGATTATTTCTTGCTGCAGAGGAGCCCAATCTTGGTGTCACAGAATGACTCTTGGATCACCTTTATTCATATGCTGATGTTCTTCAGGGCTTGACCAAATCCCCAGACACAAATACCGAGTGTAGGATGAACACTGCTCTGAAAATCATAATATACCACTTAGGAAAACTATTGAAGGCAGGTCAGAGCAGCCATTTCCCACCTTCCCAGCATGACCATTTGCACATGCAGAGAACTGCCAGTCCATACATTTGCATTGTGTCCACTGCCAAGTGTCTACCATAAAAGTCACAACTACATCTTTCCAATCACTCTCTATATAAGGAGCCAGAACCCGGAACACTGGGTAACAGCTGGTTCATATAATGTAAGTTGCCTTCAATTTCATTGCTCTAATGGTTGTAATGCCTAACTTGCCTATAACAGACCACCCATTCAGAGTGTTGTCTCCCTCTGAAAGCAAGGAGAGTGTTTTCATCAAAATACAGCTCTCTATAAGTGCATTAATTCCTTCAGAAGCAGTTTGCATCACAAAATTGTTGAATGTGCATAAGTTCTTGTAGCTGCTCAGGTGCCATACAGCATTTGTGGTTAGCTCTTGATTTAGTTCTGTGTTGTTTTGTGAGCACTGCTCTTTTGTTATTTCTCACTTGCACCAGCCGCTGAAATAACTGTGAGAATAATTCATTGTGTCATGCATTTGGTGAGGTGTCTTTTTTCTTTTTTCCCATTTGTCAATTTTTCTAAGCTGGCAATTTTTCTAAGCTTTGTGAAACTATTTGCCCGTAACTCCTACAAATGATGCCTAGTTCAATATGTCTTTGTTACTTATGCTTCTTTTTTCGTGTGCTCCAAATGCATGCTGTTTTGATTTTGGTATATTTTATGCTAAGCCAGATGAGCACAACTAGCAGAATGAATTTTTGCATGCAAATATCTTTCAGCTCAATTGATCTGGAAGCATTCCTGACAACAAGCTCATTTCCTAGAACAAGCATAGAGAAGAAGCACAATGAGAAAAAGTAGTTAAAATTATTTTTCCTTTATATGTTTAGCATTACTAAACATCTTTCAGAGTAAAACTTCCAGTCCACCACTCCATCACTTCATTTTTGTGGTTTTCATTTTCTTTCCAGCATTATTCCAAGGCTTTGTCTGTCTCTAAGCTCTTAACACTGAAGCTAACCATGAATGCCAAGGGAGTACTATACATGGCCCACCAATAAGCAGGAAATTCTCAGGGGAAAAATCATTTTTTAAAACAGCTCTTCCTTTTGGCAGTGCCCTTCAAACTCTGCTGAAAGAGTTTAAATTCCAGGCTTTGCTGCTCTTAGCCCTGACCCTCACCCAAATCCTGAGCCTTCAGCAGAGCTATAACCTGAGAGTTGCCCATCTACATGAAAAAGCTCTCAAGGCAGACAGTATTTTGCACTTCTTCCCTTGGCCACTTCTATCCAATTCCATTTCTGCACCAGCTCTCGGCTTTGGCTCCATTCTAACTTTATCCCTAATCCTAAATCTAGAGCCTCAGCTGAGCCTTAGTCAATAGTCTCAGTTCTGGTCCAGGTGACAAGGTTGTCAGGGAGGAAAACTCATTGCAGCCCACCACTTCATTTGGAAGCCCCTGTCCAGTGGAGCCCTAGGTCTTGTGTCTTTCTACCCCCACTTCAGCTGCAGCTCTAACCTTTCTCCTAAAGCTTGGTCAAACCTTAAACTGATCCCTAACCTTAAGCTTCAGCTCATTGTTTTTATGCAACAATTTCAATGATTCCCGCTTTAAAGACTTTCCTCGGTAGACATTTCCCAGCTTTCACCAAGGCTCCTCCTGCTGATTTGTTTGTACGGCGATAGGTTCAGACATCCCTGCTCCAACAATCACCTCTGAGACACTGGCTACCCACTAGAGAAATTGTACAGTGATCTCAGGTAACTCACCACCCATTTGAAGCACAGACAATACATGTAATTTTTAATTAATATGATAAAAACTTTGATAATTGGAGAAGGCTGGCAAGGGCCAAGAGGGGCTGAAGGACGAGAACAAACTTGGTTTTGAGGTTTAAGAGGTTAAACCACCTTACCTTGAACATAAACTTTTTGATCAGTCATGTAGAAGCCCCATAAAGAGCAAAAATATTAAAAACTAAATTAAATAAGTTTAAGTTGAGGACAAATATTAACTTTCATCACAATCTCTGCTTGTACTAACTGGACATGTATAGTCGTGACATAACAAATACACCAACGTTTTATAAAGATCTTCATTATATTGTCTGTTGTTCTATGCAAGTTTCATTTTCTTCCCAAGGATAACTGAAGCATAAAGGAGAACTTGTTTACTAGTTCTAGTAAACTAGGCAGCACTTGAAACAGAATTCCTGTGAATCCCAAATGCTCAAGGATATATTTCAGTCATTGATGCTCTTTTTAGACATATAAAGGATGTTTTTTTACTAATGGAACACTCCTTACTCAGAGAACTTCCCTCCTTTTTTAGCCCAGAAATAAGCTGTGAAAAATTACTTTGGAAATTAGTAAGAGCTATTAATACTCAAGGGCAAGATGAGATTCCTTTTGCTGTGGCTATTTACTAGTTCAATAGTATCTCCTACAAAAATATGGAATCCTGCAATGGCTGTCAGAAGCTCTTACCTATTCTCAGGCAAGACAGGTATAAAATCAGTTAAATTTCCTAAATATGAGTAACACTTCTCTAAGAATGATTTGTGCAAGTATTAATCTCTCCATTGTTGGGATCCATAATGGTGGGAGGGTATTCTGAGTTATCTCACTGCTTGTACCTTTCATGCTGAAAGCCTGCATGGAAGATTTTGACTCTACTTTTGGAAAGTAATCAGTTGGCATTTGACAATGATACAAATTTCTAATGAACAGGCATATTTACCAAAGTTCCATATTTCTTTTTCTTTTTTTTTTTTTTTAAAGAGTATCAATATATCTACTGATTTTTAAAAAATAATTTTTAAATATATTTGAGAATGCCAAATATCTGTTTATAATAAATACATACAAAAAATGAAATTAGCAGGAAACAGGCAAAAAAGGACAATGGATAATTTTAATCAGCAATTT
>JAYDZK010000202.1:47003089-47022776 GCA_034509185.1 Euphonia xanthogaster | reverse complement strand
TTAGCAGGAAAGGGGCAAAAAAGGACAATGGGTAATTTTAATCAGCAATTTTATTTTTCTATAGTAATTGCCTACAGAAGATGTTTTGTCTCGATAATGAGTCTACTAACACTATATTCATAGAAACACTAAAAAAATTACTGGTTTGGTTTTTTTTTTTTTACAGAAAGGGGGTTTTTAATATGATGCCTTCACTGATGTAAACAAAAATTATGAGTTATGAGAGATTCTCATCCTCTCTATCTCAAAATACTCCTTACTATATTTTTTTGTCTTAAGTTACAATAAAATCAGGTTAGAGTTTCCTGTTCTAACTTCATTAGTTTGTTTCATTTAATATTTCTGTAAAGTAGTGGAAACACCAAGAAACCACCAAGAAACCATCTATGGCATTTTAAGATCACATTAGAGATCTGGTGGAAACCTGCTTAAAGATAAATTATGGCACTGAAAATGAAGATGTTACATAGATGCATATTTTCACTTTTAAGATTCTTTTCATTAATTTTTTTTTTCAGGTGGACTATTATACTTGCTAAAGTTTCTTGTTCTTTTGGACAGCAAAATTTTATTGAATTGTTTTTAATAATATTTTTCCAGTAACTTCAGGTATCAACATGGCTGACTAATGCCAAGTGATTAGTTAGGTCATTGAATTTTATACTTATGGCCTCTATTCTCATCAACTGTAGCAGAACTGCCAAAACACAAGGTTTAAAAACGAGACTGGATTACATGAAATAGTTCAAAGGCTGAAAGGAAAATAGTGTTACTACTGGATCTTACCTTGCCTTTGTATTAAAGACTGGCATTATTACATTGCTATTTTTGCATACTGGTACTACTCAGTCTTGCTAGCTTAGCATTTCCTGGTATGAACTGGAATAATAAAATCTTTAGTTTATATTCTAAAATTCTCTTGGTACCTGGCAGCCTCAGAGAACATTTTCTGATATCTCTACAAAGCTGGTGCTGTTCATGTTCTATTTACTGGTGAGCATGATTCCATATAATCTGTATTATAATTTTCACTGTCTCAACATATTTCTCATAGGGAATTAGGTAATATGTTTAAGAGATGAATTATGTGAACAGTAAATAAGAATTTCTGGCATTCATAATATGGATGAATATACTGTAATATAAATATCCTGTCCAAAATCTCTTAGAGTAGCCTAACCATGGCAGATTAATGCTTTCCCAACAAAGTACTGAATTCCACAGATGGAAAAAAAATCAGTGGGGGGAAAAATATGTTTTTTAGCATACAAAGTAGTTATGCCACGTTTTGAATCTTAGCCCATTTCCTTCAGTAGCATATTCTTTAATAAAAAAGCATAAATTGTTTATTTTTAGTTAGAACTGAGGAAGTTAATAGAAAATTCTGGTTGCTGTCTAGAAAAGCATTATATTTTGCTTTAAAATGACCAAAGGACTTCAGTATTAGTAAAATTAGTCACAGGTGAAGGGGTCTTCTAGGACAACATTTAAGAATCAATAGCCGGATATCAGATCAAGTTAATGAACTATGGAAAAATCCCCAAGGAAAAGACTGGCAATGAGCAGAACACCAAAGAATTTGGGGAATATAAAGCTGTCCATATACTCCACAACCACTTTTGATGTAATAAAATGCCAACAATTATGTTTTTCCTAAATACTGGTTGCCAGTTTCTGAGTGGTCTGCAAGCGTTTCAGTGCCTTTGTACTACCAAAAAATAAACAAGATCACAGAATAAATATATATGAAGCACAGGTAGATATCAGTGTTAGTTTTTAAATATTGTAAAGTATTTTCAAAGAAATTTCTTTCAGTAATTGTTCTTCTTGATTTTCTTCAATTTAATCAGTGAGTAAAAAAAAAAAAGCTTGTGTTAGACTAAGAATTGGTAGCTTTACGGAGAAAGAGAAATCTGGTTACACCTACAGAAGTGCTAGTTTACCTGGTACATTAAAGATCCCTCAGATGTGTTTGGAAGCAGATAAAAATCATCCTCAATATAGATGAAAATACCATCGATCTTTGCATTATAAATTTTTAGTTCAGTATATAAGTTCTCAACAAGCTCCCTCTTGAAAGCTGCTATTGCTTCCTTCTGGGGATTAACAGCTATTTAAATGTTCTTTCTTTCTAGCTTCCCACTAATATGCTAATAGTAAATCTGAACCATCTGCCATGTAAACAGAGAAGTGGAAAGACCTTGACAGCATAGTCTCTCATTTAACCAATTTACATAAGTTATTATTCATAAAATCAAAAATGTCCTTGAGTTACTTAGAAATTTTGTGGTCATTATATTTTTCCCCTAATCATCAGCTAGTTGCAATAAGGAGACAAAACTGCAGTAGAACAGAGTGTCTTTGTTACTAATGGCAGAATGATACTCATCATTTAAGTAAATTGAGTTAATAGGTTAGTTGCACAAATGCTAGGGAGAGTAATTTCTTAGGTTATGGAACATATTTGTTTCTGGCCCAAGAATGGTTAGTTTACCTGGGCCACTGTGTACCTTCTGTACGAATTGCTGTCTAATTGACAGGCATCCATTAATGACTCTGGACTCATATATGAGCTGTGCATATTTAAGAGAAGAACTTTGATGTTACTTTTAAAGTAGCAAACAAAATTTAAAATGTAGGAAGACAAAAATAACGGCAATTAGCATTTCTTTTCAGCCTTTAAATGTATTGCAATAAAAAAGTAAACCCACAATTTCTGTATAGACTCACTGTGCACTCATTATTTTTTCCTAACATTGAGCTTGTTCTGTTTCAGATTTGCTCTATAGACAGATATAGGAAAATCTGCCTTTGCAAAAACATAACCTATGATCTGTAAAAGTGGCTTTAAGGTGGGTTAAAATATCTATAAAGTGAAGGAGAAATAATGAAAATTGATTAAAAAAAAAAAAAAGAGAACTCCCATGGAGGAACAGTACAGTGTAAATTATTATTTTGTACCAACTGAAAATGTCTGGTTGTCTACAGGGACCTCTTGTTGGCAGTTTTACACTGACAGTTAAAATCATATTAGTTTCTTAAAATACTGACTGAATTTTGTGCTGATAGACTTTTCAGTCAAAAGAGTGAAAAGGAGTGGGCTAGACTATTTTAAATGGAAGTACAAATTAGTAGTCCTTATGAAGAAAAAAAATGAAAGAGTGCTGAACCACAATATTTTACAGTATATTAGAAATCAGAGAAGAAAATGTGACAGTTTGCATGAAAAGAATGACTTTTTAAGAATATTCTATTTCAAGCCAACCAATTTACCAAATGCTATTTCTTAAAATAAAAAAAAAAGATGGTTATATATTAGGGAGTCCATAGCTTTAGCAGTCACATACTAGTGTTCTGATTAATTTCACATTTTACTGACACCTCTGCCATCTTTTTTCAGTTTATCTGCATGTCTCTCTCAGAGTCTTTTCTTGTACAGCAGCTCTATAATGGACTGGCAATTGTATTTCAGGCCTTCTTTTGCTACTTAATTGTCTCACAAATGGATCCTTTACAGGATCAGATAAACTCAGGCAGGTGCTGCAAATCTGAGCTCTCCAGCTTGTGATCAGTAATTTTATAGAGCCTGGAACACAATGAAATGAACTACTTTGGTTTCTTCAAGTTCACAGACTCCCAGATTGGGTCAGGTTGGAAGGCACTGCAGTCCAACCCAGTCATCTGGTCCAAACGCCCTGCTCAAGCAGGGTCATCCCAGAGCCCATGGCTCAGGATTGTGTCCATGTTCCAGTGCTTGGTCACCCACATGGTAAAGAAGTTCTTCCTCATATTCAGGTGGAACTTCCTGTGCATCAGTTTCTGCCCAGACCTATTGCTTGTCACCACTGACAAGAGCCTGGCTGCAGCCTCTGACACTCTCTGCAGACACTTACAGACATTGATGAGGTCCCATCTCAGTTTTCTCTTCTCCAGACTGAGCAGGCCCAGCTCCCTCAGCCTTTCCTCATAAGGGAGATGCTCTAGTTCCTTAATCACCTTAGTCGTCTTCTGCTGGGTCTTCAACTCGTTTTGCTCTGACAAACACACCTACAGTGATCAGAAGACATTTTCAACTACCTTTAAAAGTGGATGAAAATGCTAAAAGTTTGATTCTCCTCTTGTGCTGATCCTGTATTAATCACCTTTTCCTGCTTATAGTGTTGTTAGTGTTATAGTGTAAAGATTTTTTCACTCTGTTTCTCACCATTCCAGACCTTCTACTGTAGTAATTTTGCATGTATAAAATTTTGTTAAACAGTAAAGCACACTTGATGACAATTATAGATGAAAGAATGTGGAATCCCTATGAAAAATTTTAACAAAAATATTTAATATTTGCGTGAAGGTTGTTGCAATGATTTCATCCCCCGCCTTAAATTTTTGTTTCTAATTGTTTTGTAAATTTTCCCTTGACTTGTCCACATGAGTTGCAGTATATATCTTCCAACTGATGAGCACAGAAACAACACACTGTCCCACAGCTAATCACAGTTACTTCCATATAAACCTACTTAATTAGTCCATTAAAAACCACACAGGCTTTTTGGTCCTTCTCTGCCAAATGTAAATTCAGTTTGTACGGGGACAGGATCCTGAAACCCATTGCTGAGCACAAAGTGCTAACCTCAGTGTTGGGGCTGAAATTCTAACAGATGCATGCATCAATCTTCTGAAGTATGTTACCATGTTTGATTTCCCCCCTCCCTCTATGCAGTACAAGAATAAAACAACCTCCTAGAGTCTGTGTGAGACTTAAATAAGACTCCACCACAGTCAGGATGCCTTGCCTAATATTGAACACTTCCAGCTGAAGTCACTAGCTGCATAATTAGCTACCACCCATTAGTCTTCCTGACAGAGACTGCTGTGCGTATTCCTACTATCCTGTTCATATAATGGCCAAAGGACAAAAGACTTTATTGGAAAATAAAGGGAGAGTTGTAGGAATAAGCAGAGCTGGCTTGTTCTAGGAGGCTGACTTAGTAATTCTCTGAACCAAACAGTCAAAGAAGAAGATTATTCTGAAAATAAAAGGTAAGTTGCACTGGGCCTGCCTGTTTTTTCTAGCAGTCATGGGCCAGTTGCTAGAGGTTACCCCAAGATTATGTTGTTACTGAAATTACTACAAAAACATTCCCTTTTTTCTCTGTAATTCCATAAATTCATGTTATTTGTGAGTTAATAATTTTCATTTATTTTATGCAGATTCTTTAAAATTTATCTCAGTTTTTCTGGGTTTTTTTGGTGTTTTTTGACAGCAAAATATAGCAGTAGTTAGTCTCCTGTTTTTCTTCTGCCATTGCCATAGTGCAGCTTTGACTGGACTCCAGAAATCCATCTTTAAAAGCAGTGTCTTGTCATGCAGCTTTCCCTATTTATATGTTTGCACATTCACATCAAGGGCACAGTAACTGCAAACATTTGTAACAATTCTATAATGTTTTGGAAAGATATTTGTCAACAGCATGTTCCATGCTGCTCTCTTTGTCAGATCAGTTGTTAAAGGCCATTTGAAGAAGTGATTTTAGTTAGTTCTATGCTGACAAGATTCAATTTCACAAAATAAGCAGCACCATTATAGCCAGTGTTGGCTTTGTGAGGAAGAGAAGGGCTGAGCTCTTCCCCACTTAATCAGCAGGATCCTGAAAGGCAGGGTAATCTTAAAAAAAAAAAAAAAAAAGGAAGTGTTTTCAGCACCACATTCATGTTTGAGTCAATAAAATGATATTCTGGGACCTTTAGAAGAGAAGGTCATTGATTAAGCACATAATAAAGTGTGCAGGTTGGTTCTCCTTTTGCAGTGTCATTTAATTAAATTAAGAGGAAAATAGATCAAGACAAACAAAAGGAGGTTACTTTTGGTACAGCATATAAATAAGTTGAGGAGCTTCTTGCATGTATAAATTAAAAGTGGCTATTGAAGTTCATAGAAAAAAATCTATTAAAATATATGCACTTGTACAATCTTTAAAAGTCCCTTAATGTCTTGCTGGTGAAAACTATCAGAAACTTTCATCACGTCCTTCTTGTCTTAGTCCCAAGGGAAATGGCATTTGACATGCCTTGGAAGCACATATGTGATGACAGACCTTTGGTCTGACCTAAAAGACCTTGGTTTTGGTCTTAAGATCTTAGAGGATCTGAAAAAATAGTTGCTTAAATCAAGATACAACATTAATTCAATAATTTAGCTAAGTATAATTACATAATTGGCAGTAAGATTTACTGTTATGGAGTTTCATTCTAAAAATATAAACAAAAGTTATTAAAAAATGGTAAAAAATCTTATTCAAGAATTTAAAAATTAATCCAAGTATGTATGTTAACTAGAATTAGTATCTCCAAGTCAAACTAAGTTGTCCTTCATCTACGAATATCTTTTGTGGAGAGATTCACATACAATTCAGATACTGAGCAGACATCTAGTTATTTGCTATTTGTATGAAATATGTCTGGGAGAGCTCTCTCTCTTTTTATGCTCAATCTTTCACCCACTTATTGAGAGACATTTACTACTTAGTTACAATTAAGAGTTATGAAAAAAAAGTCACAGCTAATTTATTCATTAAAACAAAGAGAGCTGTTATTTAATTTAGAATTATCTTAACTGTTTCAGATATTTATTTTAAAAAATTAATGATGAAATGACAGATCTCTCATAACCAACAGAGCAGAGAAAAAGTAAACCTGGAAACTGCTAAGTGCAATGAGCCAGCAGCACCGTGCTTTTCCTATAAAGTTGTTTCAAGACATTTCATGTCATTCATGGGCAACTTTATATTCCCCTTTCCTGCAGACCTCAAGAATTGAATGCATTTTTCTGTAGTTGTTCAGTATCCTAAAGGCTCATATCTGAAGCACTTGTGCATTTTCCCTGTTGGCAATTTGCAGTGCCTCTGTTAAGGTGGAAGGATCATTTTTGGTAGTCCTAAAGTGAACAAGCACCTTGGGCAGTAGTTAGAAGTCAGATGACATATGTGGAAGACTATGTCCCATGTGGGTGCAGGAAAGGAGCTTGTGAAACCCTGTTCCCTCGTGGGTTTGCTAGAAAGCCCAAGGATGTGAAAGGAACCAGTCTTGCTCACTCTTTGGCTTTGAATGCACCATGGCTATTCAGAGCTGTGGAAGGCCACAGCAGGATGCACAGGAGTTCAGGCAGATATTGTCACCTGGGCAGTAATTATCAATTGCAAATATGGACTCCATTTCAGTTTTGCATCAAAATGGTTGTTTTCAGGTAAGAGAATTGAAGAGCCATAGGACTTTAAAATAAGGTGGTATTTGAAAATCAAACCCCAACGTGAGGGTTTCAATTCAAAAGACTATTCAATTTTTATGGTACACAGTCAGAGTCATAACCTGGCATGGGTGTGTGTGAGGCTTAGTGACATTGGCTTATTACTTAATCCCTTCATTATTCCATAATTATGCATTCTTACAAGTTATGCATCACTACACATACTTGAAATATGCAAACTGAAATGAATGTGTTGGAACTATTCTGTCACACGTGTGGGTGTTCAACATGGTGTTACTTAGGGGTAGTTCATTCTGCATAGGGGTAAGTAAAACTTCTCCAATTGAAAGGGGGTGTTTGTTTAAATCTGACTTGTGCTTTTGCCTTTCAGTGTCTTTCAGCAACACAATCAAGGCAGTTACCCATTAAATATCAGATACAATAACTGAAAGTGTTCTTTTAAACCTGCTGAGGAGAATTTTAGCATTAATATGAGTATAGGCTGGGACTAAACTCATCTGTCTTTGTACAGCATATGCATCTAAAAAGGGGCTAATTGTAATTTACAACCCCTTCATTCAAAATAGCTTCTGATTTGCTTAATTCTTTAGGGATTATTTTGACTGCAGATTGTGTGAACCTTTTGCTCTGATCTCTTTTGTGTAGTGATGCTTCTCCACTGATATAAACACTTTCGTCTTGCCTGTCTGCCAGAGCCATCAAATATCTTTTGTAAATGAAACAATTGCCCAAGAACCAGTGTATTATCAGACCTATGAATGAATGGTAGGAACCTGATATGGCATCCAATGGAAATGCAGTAAGGAAGCAAAATTACTCCTTCAGAGAGAGCTCTGCAGTTCCCAGAATAGAACAAAAGCTCTGTTAGCTGCTCCCCAGCCAGACATCACAGCTTTAGAGAGCAGACTCCAGGAGAATTTTTCTGTAGGCTCAGCAGGCAATGCCTAAAACAAACAAATTTTATGGAGATGTCAAGAAGTACATATAGCTAGAACTGATCCTTTTCTCCTTGTTGGCCTGCTAAATTTTAAGAACTTCATCTGCAACTGGGAAGTAGTTTCCCAGTCTAAGACACTGCAAAATAAAAAATTTAAAAACAGAAACTATTTTCAAGCAATAATAAAAAAACAGATGTATTCCATATTGACATGATTTCTGGAGGCAAAGCAAAGTTCTAAAGCATTTCATATTTTCACCATCTTTTCTCAAGCAGGAGTCACTTGAATCAACTGAATCTTGCTTGAGGGACTGACTTATCTGTGTCCTTCCTCAGACACTAGCTATCAATAAAAATACTTTCTCCAGATCTGTTATGCTGCCTTTCAGATGTGACAGTATACTTGTTGTGTCTTCTCCAGCTTCATTGATTTCTAGTGATGTCTTTTGCCAGTTTTTTATGACAGGATCATAAATTTTCAGACATTCAAGTGTCATACCTTTGGAACTGAGAGTGTGCTGAGGACATTAGGCCTGTGCACAAATGGCTCAGGAGCGTATCTTCTGCCCTCATACTTTTGTGGGGAAGCTGAAACACAGAGCCACAGTATAGAGTAATAACAACTAACAGGAGAAAAACAGACAATTGGACTGATACAGTCATTTACTTTACTTCTTGTCCTTTTTGTTGCTCATGGGTTAGGGAAAAGGATTGTGAAAACAAGGTGCTAAACTGTATCCCAGATATTTATTGTTCTTTCTGTAAGTGACATGTTAAATTTCTTTCTTTAAATAATACTCCTATGAAACACAGTAATAGGTGTACTTACCTTTAATAGTACCTGCACACATGACAAAATTATGTCTAGCAAAAAGAGGCAGAAACTGCAGTCCAGAAGTATTTTTTCCTTGGCTTAGGAGAAGGGCAACAAGCCCATATTATTAAAGCAGCTTCATATTTATAATTCTCAGAGCAGAGGATAAATAGTAGAGAATGCAGAAGTTAGAGCAGCTTTAGAGCAGGCCAAGGAGCACAGGTTCAGGCCAGGGACGGTATTCAGCAATCACTCCGTGGTCTGTGCTCGTTTTGCTGCTTGGGTTACTGAAGAGGCTCCTGCAGTCCGCTCCTGCACGCCCCCTCACCTGACTGCCTTGTCAGGGGGAGACCTTACTGCTTGTGTCACAAAGGTCTGCCATGGATTTGAAAGGAAGGTAAAGAGTTCTCAATACCTTCTTCTGCCAACAGGACTTGAGGATTTAATTCCCTGAGAGCCATATAAGCTCTGTCCTTGAAAATTCCTTTTTCTCTTTGTTAATACTGACGAATATTACAGGTTGCTGTGGCTATCAAAGGCCTGGAGATCACTGTATCTACAATGAGTAAATACAGGACTTAATATTGACCTAAAGCAGCATTTTATTAGCTTGTCGCTGGAAAAGTGTTTAATTTGAAACAAACATTAAATTTACCATGCTTCTCCTCCTTCCAGAATGGCAGTTCAGGGTCTTCCATGTCACATCTATAGCTATGTGAGGACCTGATCATTGAGTTTCTTGTGTTCGAAAGACTCATAAAATGCTGAAAATTACGCAGAAATATTTAAATTATGTGCAATTTTCAACATACTTCACACAGAGTATATTTCAGATTTTGAAATAGAAACCTTGATGGATCAAAATATTACATATCTGAAGGGCAGTTCAAAGTCCCATGTGCAAAAGAATTGTTCATATTGTTAGCATACAGGTCATGTTTGAAGCTAGAAAATTGTTTATGTTTCATTGTATCTGGGTGTTTTGTGGAGTAAACCTTTCCTTTCTTGAGGGTCTTGCAACAGGTTTGTCAGAATAAAGCTTAAAAAGAACAATTGTTTTTTTTTTTTTTAAGAGTAAGCTAAGCAGACAATGTACATTAATAATAGCTTAAACATGTTGACACATGTAAGCACATCACAACATGACAAAAAATGTACATTTGGGAGACTAAAAATATTTGTCTGTTAAATGTTCCACTTGCTATCTTATGAAAAACCCGAGTGTGGTGTATTTGTTGTGTGTGTATATCTGTGTATGTATAGTTTATGTAGCTATACTTTTCCATTTAATAAAATGTTAGATCTTCAGACACTGAGATTTAATTGAATATGTAATCACTTGCATCTCAGCAGGAATCAGAAAAAAAGAGAGAGAATTAACACTGAAATCAAGGAGATATTGAACACTTGAGAGTATCAAAAAATCAGTCAAGTAGGAACTCCAGATGTCTGTGAGTTGGGACATTTCTATGATCAGAAAGAAATATCACTGTTAAAGAAAAGAGGCATCAAATGATTCTTTAAACTTTGCTTTTGATGGCTTTCTAAAGCACTGTTTTGTAATAGGGTTAGCTTAAAATGTCTTTTTGAGGAAGAAAAAAAAGATAATTAACATAGATAAAGGCTTAGAGAGGCTTATGTTCAACTGTTGAAACTGAGGGAACAAATATTTAGTCATTCTCTAAGCTGCAGAACAAGAAGTATTACATGGAAAATTTAGGTAGTCTGGAAGATAATCAACAGTATTTTAATTACTCACCAGTTCTCTTTAAGAAATAATGGCAATAGAATCAAAAATTTGTATGTGTTAATTCCTTTGAATTTGTGTGTGTTAATTCCTTTTTCTGTTTTCAACTCCTTGCTTTCTTTTCATAGTTGTGATATATGATGTCCATGGTTATTTTTAGTATTCCTGAAGCATTTTCTACTTAGTGTCTTGGCAAAACATCATGGTTCTGACCAGTTTGGCTGTTCTCTGAAATCTCAGCTCACAACAGATGGTGAGCCTCAACTGCTGTGTGAAACAGGTAAAAAACCCCCAAACCTAAAAACCTACGACCCGTTAAAATATTGTTGGCAGTTTTATCAAAGATGCTTTTCAAACAACAGGTGTTCTTTTATATATATATATATTATATGAATGAATCTGTATATAATTTAGAGCTAATGGAAGTCGATTGCTGATGACCAACAATGTTATCCTTTGGATCTTTTTGGATTTTAATTCTTATT
Source organism: Euphonia xanthogaster (assembly GCA_034509185.1). NCBI lineage: Eukaryota > Metazoa > Chordata > Aves > Passeriformes > Fringillidae > Euphonia > Euphonia xanthogaster. Next base: position 47,011,535 of record JAYDZK010000202.1, on the reverse strand, counting down.
TCAACTGTAGCCTCTGCAGCATATTGTACAACACCTTCTTGTAACTTGGAGGGTTGCAAGAGAGGTTGAGGGAAAAAACGAGGTTTTATTTTCTAAATAAATTAACAAATTAAATTTACATGTTTTGTAGAACTTATTTACTATATAGTACATGCAGGACTGGGACTAATGCAAGCACAAGTAGGCTGGATAGAGCAGCAGTTCAAGAGGTTTGTAATTGGGATGGGAGTTTGGGGTGAGTGATATGTTTACCCTTGGTGCAACAGCAGTTCTTGGATGTGTTGTTTATGGCAGGCAGATTCATATTTTTTTCTGCCAGCATTAATGAGATTAACTTGCCTTATATTTTGTTCCTTGGTGATGCAGAAAAGAAATTCAAGCCTTGATTGCTCTGATAGTGGTTGGGTGTCTGAAGGAGCTATGACTAAATATGAAGGAGCAGGATGCACGGTGCAATAGTCGGGTGCACAGAGAGCTGCTGTTTGATGCTTTCACCCCTCCAAGGATTACACCATGGACTCTGCCTCTGGACCTTCTGTTTTGTTCTCCTTACTGCATGTTCTTGCTTTTGCTACTCATGCTCTTTATCCTGGTCCTTTCACAAAGCTTCAGAGCCTAGAAGTAAAACTCAAAAAATGGACTGACTGACCGGCACAGATAACATTTTTTTTTTTTTAAGGTAGCTTTAGGACTTTGAATCCTGTTGCTTTTAAAAATGTAGTGCGGGAAAACCTGACTGTAAGCAGTCAACCAGGATGTATTTAATCTGCTTTTTCTTTCTTTTTTTTTTTTTTTTTCTTTTCAGAAAGGAATGTTATGTCTAATTACATCTTCAAGTATGAAAGCATATAGCTGGTTTATTTGATGAAAGCTCCTTATGAAATTTTGCATCATGTTCAGCAGAACTGTATGAGAAAAGTGTAGATATGTATTAACATTTCCAAAGCAGAAGTTTTATTCTCGAGAAACAGGAGATAATCAGTTACCTGTTTCAGTTTACAGACACTTTAAAAGAGGGAGTGATATTCCTTAGCAAAACAGTGTTACAAAATAAATCACTGAAGATTGTAAATAGTATAAATCTAGTTTCCTGTCCAAAATATTACTAAAATTTGTGACTTTAGTAGAGTAAGTTCTTTCTGGCCAAAAGTAGCACTATACAGTCTGAAAGCAAATAATGCTGACTTAGTTATAAACCACACAAAAACCCCCAACAACAACAAAACCCCCAAAATATCTTGGTCCTCTTTCATGAAAACACTTTTAACTGGTAACAGTTGGATCAATCATTCCTTTGTAGATATGATAAATGAGTGGGTTGTGTTATATTTCTTGCTGAATACACAATCTAAATAGTACTATGTTCCTTAGAGGCTCATCAAACTGTTCTTGGTAAAACCATGGGAATGCCAAGCAGTGGATATTTGGATAGGTCCTTCATTAGCTTCCTAATGGTTTTCATTTCAATAACTGTAATCATAATTTAGTCAAATGATACTTAAAACAACCTGAGTAGCAAAGCAACATACCAAATAAAATCACCATTTGGTGGCAGGCTATGTGACTCATATGAATGCTGAGCTCTAAAGACAGCGTCAGGCTGGGTAAAGCTCATAAAGTTCATTCTGCTGTGGCCAATGTGTGCATGCAGAAGCCAGAGGCATATCCATCTAGCTAGGGATCTCTGTCACAGGAAGCTTTATGCACTGAAATCCCTACACAGAACCACCTACTGTTTGCATGGCTGTACTTTATTCAGCAACATAACACGACATAACAAACACAACATAACACAACATAGCAACTTAGCCTTGAACAAACACTCCAGCTGTCACTGAGAACAATCTTTGCTGCTGTTTGTGAGGACTGTGATGGCATCATCTTGCTCTGCTATAATCATGACTGCAGTTGTTGTGTAGAGATTTTTGTAACAGCACTGTGGAAAAACAGATCAGCTACTGCCGTTTTATGTGACTATAATGAAACAAAGTGAACAGACCAGGTCTCGAATGAACTAACGTGGTCCCAGTGAATCTACTTCTGATTCAGAAGGATCTGAAAGTGAATGTAGCCTTTAGGAACTCCATAAAATATTTATAGTATCTTGGCCTTTATTTATCAATGCCACCAGCAACAAAACACTTCTTCATTTTAAGAAGCTCCATTTATATAGCACTGCATAAGAGAAGCAAGCAAGAGTAAATGAACAGAGAAATAACCCTGACTCTTAAAATGGGATTTGAAGTATAAAGTGGACAAATGAAAAACAATTCTAACCTTTGAGCTGAATCTATAGCTTATATATGTATAAGTGTGCATATGTCACTTATATCATGCTGTCACCCATTAGATACAAATCTGGGTATGGTACTCTTGGTTAGATTCTTCTCACTGCTGTGCCAAATAAGAGACTTCTATTTGGATAAATTGCTTCACTATAAACCCTTTATGTAGAAAAAACCCCAAAATTTAGAATTTCTGTCAGATCATATTGGCCATCTGCATTTGCACATATCCAATCCCAATGGCTGGCAATAAAGAGCTCATTTAAAAGCATGAGGAGAAGGACAAATGCTCATTCTGAAAATACTCAGTGTTGGGAAGTTTGTCAATGCTAGCAATATCATATATAACATTTGCATTTCAGTTTATTCATTTTACCAAAGAGCACACAAATTTAAGGAAAATGGGAAGAATTTTTGTGTGTTGCTTTAATATTTATTTTAACTATTTAAAAACCAAAATAAAATGTAGCTGAAATTAACTTCGAACCACAGAATAACTGTTGTGGATGGCCTTTCATGTTCTTGCTCAGCAGAGAAGGGTTCACTTTTGATTCTTTTGTACCTTTGCAGTACAGACCATATCAGTCACAGGCAGGCAGAGAGCACATCACCATCTACCATGCATAATTTATAAGATGGACCATCGAGAAGAAATAATATTCTGAATAGCCCTAAACCTAACCCTGACACTAATTCCTATGTCTGTACATTATTCTTTCTAAGGTAGTTATGAACTAATATTTTATATCAAACTGGACCCTGTCAGATCATACAGGAATGCAACATTCCTATGCTATTTGGTTTGCTTCAGAAGGACTGACTTCCAAAAGAAAAGAAGAGAAAAATCTCATTTTATTGTCATTTATGAATGTTTTGAAATGCCTACCATTATTTTGGAGTTTTTTATATGTCTGTTTTTGTCTGGCTAAACAAAAACTGTTTTGGTGGAAAGTTTTGATCAGTTAGAGAGAAAAGTACATGAATAGTTAGGAAAACTTTCTGGGAACTCCTCCCATGATGAAGAATTGGAGGATTATGCTGCTGATTATTTATGCTGTGTTTTGTAGAATGGCTTATTTTAAATAGAGCAAAAATCCTGACGTAGCTAAAACTTTACACAGTTCCCTGAGCTGCTTTTATGCAGTCAGTGTCTTTTAAATACTGTTATATAAGATATCTCTCATTCTATTTTAAGGGTTAAGACTTTTGAAACAAGCTCTCTTGACAGTGCAAGATAAATTTTAGAAAATCAGATCTTAGGAGGAAGTTTCTGCTATGTATGTTCAGGATATGTTAGTTCAGTGGGTTTTTTTTCCTATAAGACCCACTACCTTCTACCAGTGTTAGTCCTAGAGAGGAAATCTTAGTTATTCATATTCTGGAGCAAATAACAATGATTTTGTTCTTTTGCAGATTGTGTGTTCATCTGGCCTTTTCTAAGGTAGGAGAAAAGCTGCAGAACAGAAATGAAAGCATCTTTTGCTCCAGTTGTGAGGAGAAAAAAAGCCTGAAGAGAAAATAAAATGAAGGCCAGGGCTTACATTATGCTGGCTTTTTTTTTAATATGTATGCCTGGAAATAGCTTGTGTTCTTCTCCTGCTACCATCACAAGGAGAGATGAGAAGAAGAGGTCCCTCATCTCTTTTGAGAACAGTAGTGATGCAGTTTAAACTTAGCAGCTCTCTAGGTAACACTGTCAATTCTGCTTTGGCAATTAGTGATGAAGGAAAGTGTCCTGAAGCAAAGGATGTGAATATTTCAGTAGGTGGCATTGTCTCCGCTAAGTCAGTGTTGCTAGAGGGCATTTTGATGATGGTGTTTCAAAATGTAAAGCTGACATCCTGGTCCCTTGTAGCTGTTGAGATAAAAGCCAGTGATATTTTTACAAAGATGAATAATAACAGGGAAATCTACTTGTGATTTTCTTCATCTTCAGTTAATGTAAAATGAGGTGAACACATGCTCCTAAATACCTTTACTCTTCACTCTTTTTAGTGATCTATGCACTGGTAGTGCAGGAGCTGCACTTAATTAACATTAATATTGAATTTATATCCTTAGACTAATGGAGAACAATTCATATGAATCAGGAATTTTATCAGGATTTAAGTAAACAAAGGTCTAGGCTTCAAAGAAAGGACTTTGAGAAGAAAAACAGTCTGCACAAATGGCTGTTATTAGGCCCTTATGAGGTTTCATTCTCAAAATCTTTAAGATGGTCTCTCCTACCATAACTCCTGACCTCTGAACTTGTTCATTTGAGCAGTTTGTCAGTCTGTGTTGGAATAATGGGCATTATCTTTACTTTTACCCTCTCCTATGGAAATTCGTTTATATGTTCTCAGTATGTTGGGGGGGGAAAGTCTTAGATTGTCATTCTGCAAAAGCAGCCTGAGTTTTTAAAAATCCCATCTATTTCTGTGTACAAAGCAGCAATTGACTGTAGTGTAACCATGGAGACCTGCAGCAGATTCGGCAGTTGATTTTGTCTCATGTTTCAGACCTGAAAATGTTAGATACTCTGCATCACAGAGGTGACAAAGTCAGCCCCAAGGGAGGGCTGCTGGATGTGCAGCATGCTGGAGGCCCTCTGGAATTGCTGGATCCAGGTCTGTTCTCAGGAAGACTTTCACTCTGTCACCATCCATGCATTCCAGGCAAAAACTAGGACCAACCATAGATTTGAAGACTGAAAAATCTCTTATGCTATTATTTAATTTTCAAAAATACCTAGAACCCTAGCTGTGACCTGGAAATCCATATTTTATCTTCCATTGCAAGAGACCTACCCCCTGCAGGTCTTTCTAGTGAATAGAAGTGAATTGTAGGAAGAGTATAGAATTATATCTTGTAGTTATATGGCCATGAAACTTTCCTTTTTAATAGAACATGTCAGGACTGAACTCATCATGTGATGTAAACTACTGATTTCAGTGTTGTTGCATTACAGGTACATTTGATCTTACGTAAATATTTTTGTACACTATGGCTCTATATCTTTTCCACATTCTTCCTAGCTTAGCATTTTTCATTAGAGAAACTTTGCTTAGATCAGGTCATAAATGGATAGCTTCTTGAAGTAATAGCTCCAACAGGATCTCTGTGTTAGTTATATTGTGGAAGAAATAGCTTCTGTATGTTCCTTGTGGAGTATGATCAGAGTTAGGGATCAAACGGTTTTAACAGTGATTTACAATGAGAAGCTATGCAAAATCAAGGTTGTTTAAACAGCCTAAAACCAGAGAAAAAAAGTCAGGAATTGAAAATTGAGTAATGTCTAACTGATGAGAATAAAATAAAAATATTTTGATGAGGGAAATAGAGGGCATGGAAATTATAGGTTCTTTTCTTTGCCAAAACTGACCCTCAGTATATATCAATCTTATTTCTCTATTCAAAAAGCAACACCAAATCTTTCAGCATTTGGCTTGTCTTACCAATATCATCATCTCTGATATTCCAGTAGGTGATATATAGCTGGGTTCCTCTGAAGAAAAGAGATATATTAATACTTGTGGCTAGAATTTCTTCTGTATATAAGAAAGCTGTATTTCTGAACAGGACAAATGATTCTTTAGATCATCATTACCTAATTGAGTACTGAATAACTGATGTTGGAAAGAAAAGGTTACTCTTGAAGATCAGGTCCTTATCTATGTAGCCACATTTGAGGTTTCAATCCCTGAACTTTAAGAAGACTACTAAGAGGATGTACAATATCTTTTTTTGTCCTTCCTCTTTCATTTTTAGATCATTCTTAAGTGTCCAATCAAATATTTCCTTGCTCTCCACTACTGCATATGCAAAGGAAATTCTATATTTTGTTTTATGTGGGTAGGAAAAAGCATCTGCACCCACTATTCTTCTCTGATTCTGCTCATTGTAATACATTATATGTGGAGGGAAGGGAGTGTTACTCTTTTTGGTTTAACAGTGGGAGTGATTTAGAGCACTAAATGCTTTCTTTAGTAATAGGCTGTGAACATTTGTGAATGCAACTAATAAGTCAGAATCTGAACTGAATCTGTCATGGTCTTTACTGAAATAACAGCTCTTCCCTGCTCACTGCCAGCCCACCTCCTCAGATGCACAGCCAGAATGCTGATGTAAGCTGTTCTTTCTGAGGTGAGGATGAGGTGCTCTCAGACATTGTTCCTGCCCTGGGATACATAAGGGCTATGGATTTTGGCCTGCCATGGATCCTGCACACATTAAATTCTTTTCTGAAAGGCTGCTTTCTCTCTAATAACCCTCTGGCATGGATTGCTGCACTTGGGTTATCAAATCTCACATGGGTATTTTTCCTTGTTGAGCTTCAGCAGATGTGTCAAAGAAAGAAAGGAGATTCCTTGGAAGATGGGAAAAATTTGCAAAAATTGGAGCTGAGGAATGAAAACAAAGATGAGATAAAAGAAAATGTTTTGGAAGACAAAATTAATGGAAGATAACAAAAAATTGGATAAAAAGGAAATGAAAAAAACAAACATGCATTTTTGTGGCTGTTGCACTTCTGTATTGAATTCTTATTCCAGGAACATATTAGATCTAGGCAACAAGGTAGAAAGCAGTTTCCATGTTATATTTCTAATCTCACACTTTTCCTTTCAACAATGGGATTAAACAATGCCAAAATGTTTTTATGGTGCCATGGGATTCTGCAGCTACTGCAAGTTCTCTGATGGAAGCTGTCAAATGTAAAAGCATATTCATTAAGGTCGTGCACTTTTCTGCTTCCAGCTCTGTGCAGCTGTGGCATTTTTCCATCTGTGTTTCTTGTTAAGAATCTGAATGAGTCATCCTTGAATTTGCCTTTGAGGTAGACAGTTTTCCTATGGCAATGAAATCCAGCTGGTACACAAAAAAAATTTGTGTGTTGGTATCAAGGAAGGATCATTCTTCAAAAAGTTCAGCTCAGTCTAAAAGCTGGGATTTTAACACTCATTTTTCAGTCTTATTTTAATGTTTTGCAGATTTCTCTGTATAATAACATTTTAAAGGAGCAGACCAAATATTAGGCCCCCTATATATTACCAGTTAAACACTTCCTAGGGATTTTCAAATAGCATTAGGAAGAGGAATCTAAATCTTGCTGAACCTCAATGTTTTTCTCTGAAAATACTGGTATTTTCTAGAGTTTAGTTGACTAATTGTACTTCAAAAACTGCAATATACTCTTTGCTGTTAGGAAACAGTTCCATTTTAGCTGTTTTTTAAAGTCTAGTGTTTATGTAAGCCTTCCAAATGTCTGTGGGTTATTAAACTCTCTTTCTTGCAGGTTTTTTTTTTTTTTAGGCTCACCAATTAACCAATTCCTTTGCAAAGGCATTAATTGAATTGATTCACAGGGGACCTGAGAGAATGTACAATGTGGTACTGACTATTATGTGAATTCTGGAAGACTTAAGCAGAATGAGGACTATAATGTATGTTACACTACATTTAAACAGTTTGAGAAATTCATTGTGCTCACAGTAGGAAAATCAAGTGTCTATATTAGAATACAGAGCATGCAGCCAATCATATTGGTGCTAGAATACCAACATGAAACTGGAGAAGCCTTGGTCTCATCATTGATATTTTACAATTAAAACAATGCTTTCCCCTGTACTCAGCACTGGTGAGGCTGCATCTCTTGTCCTGCCTTCAGTTTTGGGCTTCTCATTACAAGAAAAACATTGAGGTGCTGGGGTCAGTCCAGAGGAAAGCAATGGAGCTGGTGAAGGGTCTGCAGCACAAAGCTTTTGAGGAGCAGCTGAGAGAGATGGGGATGTTTAGGCTGGAAGAAAAGAGGCTTAGAGGAGACCTTACCACTCTCTACAGCTGCCTGAAAGGAGACAGGAGCAAGATGGGTGTCGGTCTCTTCTCCTAAGTCATGAGCTATAGGACAAGAGCTAATGGTCTCAAGGAGTACCAAGGGAGGTTTAGATTTGATATTAGATAAAATATACTTAAAAATATCCTTTCCTTTAGTGGAAGAGTGGTCAGACATTGGAACAGGCTGCCTAGAAAATGATAGAGTCACCAGCCCTGGAATTGTTCAAAAAATGTGTAGTTGGGGCACTTGGGTGCTAGTTTACAGGTTTAGTACTGAACACAGTGCTGCTTTAGCAGCTGGGCTCAATGATCTTAGAGGTCTTTTGCAGCTCTAAAAATTCTATGCA
>JAYDZK010000202.1:46956691-47002989 GCA_034509185.1 Euphonia xanthogaster | reverse complement strand
AAAATTCTATGCAAACAAAAATCTGGTGCAGAATTTTTTTGCATCTCTCCTAATAGAGACTTAAAAGATAGTGAGCATCGCACTTCTGCTCTCAGTATAGTTGTTTATCCAAATATGTCATGGAGGTGTTCAGACAAAATGAAAGCAAAATCACTGCTCAGAAAAGGTTAAGGCAAAATGCCTTTACACAAGACAAGATAACATTTATTGCAAACACACTAAAAAATTATTCCCTCCAACAGCGACTACAGTAGTCACAAATATCCAGAAGAAATCAATTCCAGGATGATGGACATGAAAGCATGGGACAGCACACAGACCCGTGTGAAACATAGACCAAAAATGCCATCAGAATATATAGATGTATTTGGACATTGACAGAAAACTCTACAGATCATTATCTTGCATTTTAGCATAACAGAAAAATCAATGCTTCAGGAAACAAACTCAATATCAACTTCAATTTCCAAGATGTTTCTTCCAGTTAGTAAAAAATTCATGCATATGTATTTGAAGCAGCTTTAACAAAAGAAAAAAAAACCCAACACTTGAAAAAGGGAATGTAATACTAGAAGTAATACCTAAACCACCTGTGACTATTTCTAATAATAAATCTTGTAGCATTAGCCATATGGCTGTCCTGGCCCTGAAGGGAGTTCCTGTAATATTTGATATGAATTTTTGCAGGTGCTCTCACCTACCAGTCAGCCCCAATACTTCTGAACTGTAACAATTTCTAAGGAAATGCTGAAGACAATGCAACCAACAATAATTACACATGTAAGACTGAATCTATACTGTAATCATCTGTTCAGTGATCTCATCCAGTGCATTTAGATCATAGAATCATAGAAAGGTTTGGGTTGGATGAGGCCTAAAGATCATCTAATTCCAACCCCTCAGCCATGGGTAGAGATGCCATTCACTAGACAAGATTGCTCACAGCCCCATGCAAACTGACCTTCAATATTTTCAGGAATGGGGCATCCACAGCTTCTCTGGGAAAATGGCAATGGTGGAACTCACTGAGTTACCAGAATAACCTAGATCACTTTGCAGAATTTCACTCTGTTAACTAAGAGATAAAAGCCTTTTGTTGAGTCTTTCAAATAACGAAAAATGGCTAACCTAAGTGAAATACGTAGTTTGATATGCAAAGCAGAAATGAAAATGGGACTCACCTTGAGACATGAATATGCACAAAATGTGTGTGTACTAGAGCAATATTTTGAAGCATACACCTGCAGCAGATGGTACATGCTGTTGTTTTGTTACAAGTATGTTAAGTCCCAAGTGTCTGACTGCAAGCATTGACCGTGAATGGTGGAACACATGTGTACCACTGCCAGTAGCACAGACATAGACACACTTCCCATGGTATTGTCTTATGGCAAGGATGAGTGACTTTAACCCTTAGCCATCTTTCATTTAAAAATGCCCTTGCTAGTCAGAAAACTCGATATATTTTCCAGAACACCTGTTATTAATAGAGTCACTGGTGTACCTAGAATTTTTCACAGATTTGGCAGATTCTGTACAAAGAACGAGCAAGAGTGATGCAAACCAACACAGTTTTAATTCAAACTTAATTTTGCTTTTGATGTTGGTTTATCTTCAATATTGACTTACAATGTGTATTTATGGTACAAACTATGACTTAAAATGCACAGTGCACACTCAGTAAGCCATAAAACTGTCCTTGTACCCAGTTAAAGGGAATCTGGTGTATACTGCAAATGTTTTGTAGACTACTTTCTTGCTTGCTCCCCAGCAGCTTTCACAAAAATCTGCAGTGGGATAAATGCATGTCTTTTAGGGTATCAAGGCAAATTTATACTGAATGCAGAAGTATCCTCAAGATAGCACCTCCTTTGAGCCACTTTTCTAGTTAGCTCCTGATGCTGTGGCCCACACGTGGTTTTATTGATGAGACAAGGGCAACAGGATAGCCTACTACCTTCTCTCTAAATCTGTGGGATTTTCAGCAATATAGAAATACAGCAAAACTTTTTTTATTTTGAACGGTTGAGTTTTTTTTTGTTTGTTTTTTTTCTCCCCAGGTACACTTTGAATGCATGAGGGGAATGGGTCAGCTAAAGAAGGTGTAGTCAAGACTTTGTCCTGTAGGATGAAACAAAGCTGCTACAGCTCAGGAGGATATGCAGACAAAGCAGTTTTCTTACACTTTGAGGCACATATATTACTGTCAGTAACAGCACAAAAGCAACCCAAAAAACTGGAGTAAGGTTACTTTATGATATGGTAATGCAAGCATCTTGCTCAAAGATGATGCAAATAGCATAATTTTACTCAGTTCAAGATATCATTTAGATCAATTTTGTTTTTTGATAAGTAACAGATGCTTGAAAACATTTTAATATGAGTCTAAAATATTCTTAGTATTGCTCAATAGTAGTGAGGAATAGTAGTAATAAGCATAAGTCAGGATTTATTTGATGATGCTTTATTGCTGGAGGATTGTAGTTCAGTGTATCATATTTAGAGCAATGGATAGCCTTTATGTCTTTATAGAAAACAGATTTGAATTGTTCACATTGATCAGGATTAAAACCAGAATGTGGTAAACCCTTTAAACTACCACCAAATTCCTTTATGATGGTGGTGGCTGAAAGGAACTAGGAAAATATTGTACAAATACCTATATTTTCAAAATTCTGTGAGAGCTGTAACAATAATATTTGCATAATAATTACATTATGTAATAATAAGGAAGTAATGAGCTAGATAATACATTACTGCACAATATAATGCATACCTACAGAAATTATTTAGCTTATTCTCACAACAGTAACAATATAAAACATAAATACCCTCCTTATTTTAAACTAATGGCTACAAGAGGCAGTGTAATGAATTTTGATAGATAATAGTTCCCTTTAACAAAAAATATTCATTAGACCTTTTCTTTTCTCCCATTTTACCAAGACTGTATGTCCTATACTTTAAAATCATCAGAGAATATTTAGAGAACATGAGATTTAAAATGAGATTGAATTGTAAAGCTGAGATATTCATTTAAATTTATACGTAACCAAGGTTAACCTCTATCCTACTAAACACTAGGTTCTGAAATGGTTCCTAAATGGAATTGGCGAGACCCATCAAACTTTAAAATCTTAAAAACAATATATTTTTAAATGTGTTAAAACCTTAGAAAATTTTGTGTTCAGAGTGATTTTTGTTGGGAGAGAAATGAAAAGTCCATTTCTGTAATGTTTCTATTAGAAGACCCATGTAAAAACTTGTAGGAAAATTTGTTTCCCAGAACATATACTATTTTGATACATTAAAATACTTGTTTCATTCTGATGATCATTTTGTACCTTAATGCATTTTTTCTTTGCATGTTTTTTGGAAAGAAAAGAACTGAGAGAGTGAGAGAGAGAGAGAGAAAATGTATTATTAATCTGCTATAGTTCTGTGGGGAGAAACACTATAACCAGCTCAGGAAAATTTCACTTTTCTGAATTTTTTCAGATGCCAAGTTGATGGAGTTAATGTCTTCAACAATTTTAAAAGGATACCAGCCCAGGGGCTTTCCTTCCTTGTTTTCATATTATTGTACAAGGAATATTTATTTGTCAATTCATATGGATAATAAAGATCACCTTGCTCCAAGAGATAATCACTGGAACCAAGTCACATGTGACTAAGCCCAGGTTTTTCCAAAGAAGAAATATTTTGAAACAGGAAGGTCATACAGATTAAAAAGTGTGAGGTCTGTATGTTAGCAGTGTGCCAAGCAGATTAGGATCATTTAGTATTTTCTACTCAGGTCATAAGTACTTAAAATCCTTCCCTGATGTAAATCTCATTTATTTAAATGAGTATTGCATTCTTCCTCTGTGTTTCTGTCTTGCAGACATTGAAGCCTGTACATGCCATACAGTATTGCAAGTAATATTTAATTTTTAAATTAATTGTATCTAACTTTCCTCTTTAGCAGCTGAGAATTGCCAGATCAGTCTAAACTCTACTCACTTTAAACTTTTTATCTTAGAAGGCTTCTGCTTTTGAAATAAATTCTGCTAAGTACATGTCAATGAATGCATCCTCATGGAGTCTGCATAACTCTTTTAAACATTTGCCTCAGAATTGAGCAATACAGAAAAATATTTTGACAACATTGTAAAACAAATGGTAGTGCTTGTTACTTCACTAAATGGAAGAAAAAAAGTGGAATTTTTCAGCACTGGAGTCATGGGTACCTGGATCATCACTTGAACGTGTTTTTCTCTCTCTGCCTTTAAACTTTTTAACTGTTGCAACACAAGTATTTTAAAAGATGGTTAAAAAGTTAATATTCTTTTACTTATTTTTTATATGAGGAAACAGTATAGTAAATTGCAAGAAATAACTTGGCACCCAACAGTCATCAAATATTTAATGGTATCCTGGCTCTTCAGAATCTTATCCTTATCCATCACAATACGCTGAAACTGAAAATGAAGAAATACATATATTGTTCTCTTTTTGTACATGATCCTGCACTCAAGTAATAAATGTAATTATTTATCTATAAATATCAAAACAGAAGTACTCAAACTCCCTTAAGAGTTGCTGTAGTGAATGTATATAGGACTTGCACCATCAGTAACTAGCACCTCTGACAGAGCTGTTGTCTAAGATGCTTTTTCTGATCTATGTAAAAAGAATAGGGTTTTTTTCTGAATCTAGTGAATCTAAAGTATTTCTTTTAATTGGGGGAAGAGAAGAGAATGCTTTAATTAATGACTTTTAAAGTCCATTTATTCAGTATTAGCAATTATTTTAAAAATGCACAAAGCCATAGTAGTTTTATTTCTTGACGTTTTCCTGACATGATTGACATTTCTTCTGAGATGTTCATATGGTTGTCTAAATACTTGTCAAAACATATTGGTGTCATGGATGTTGTTTTCCTTTTCACAAATTCATATCTAGCTAGTTAGATTTAGTTTTCCGTGACAGAAATTTTTACATGTTGATGCTGGCATTGCCAACTATGACTTCAAGAACAAATATGGCATTCACTAATTTTTTTCTAAATTCCAAAATTACATTCTACAGCCATATGCATAAATCTAGAATTCCTTAAATAATACTGATTAAAATAATCTGATCATTCATTTAGGATATAACTATTATGAAGAAAACATTACATCACAGTCTGTTATCAAAGAAAGCTATTTGCAAGCAGAGGAATCAAGGTACTCAGTGTTTCTTCAAAATTTGGGTATGACCTTAGCTGGGATAAGAAATGTTCTGAAATTCACTGGACTGTGTTGCATGCTCCTATATGTGTATGAGACCCTCAAAAAACAATGGAAACCTTGTCTAAAGATCAATATCCCAGCTATTTGCAAAGGAGTAAAGCAAGATCATCCCCATGGAACTGTGCAAATACCCCAGTGGCGGCCAGGACCTGTCTTCTTTATCATACTATTAAATTGAGAGACTTCAGGGGCCACCTTGGTCTGAACATAATTACTGATTTCTTCATGGGATCCAGTGAGACGACATGTGGGAACGGTTGAAAGCTGCACCAGGACAGGTTTAGATAGAAATAAAAAGAATGACCCAGTGGAAAATGACCTGGACGTGCTGTTTGGCAGTTAGCTGAACATGACCCAGTGTGTGCCCAGGTGGCCAAAAAGGCCAGTGGCATCCTGGCTTGTATCAAAAATTATGTGGCCAGCAGGACCAGGGAAGGAATTGTTCCCTTGTACTCAGCACTGGTGAGGCTGCACCTCAAGTCCTGTGTTCAATTCATGAAAGACATTGAGGTACTAGATTTTGTCTAGAGAAGGCAGCAAAGCTGAAGATTCTAGAAAGTAAATTATATGAGGAGGGGCTGAAAGAGCTGGTGTTGTTTAACCTGGAGAAGAGGAGACTCAGGTGAGACATTATTAGTTTCTACAATTGCCTGAAAGGAGCTTGTAACCAGGTGGGGATTGGCCTCTTCTCCCAGGCAACAAAGGATAGGACAAGAGGATATGACCTCAAGTTGCACCACAGGTTTGGGTTGGACAGTAGGAAGAATTTCTTCCTGGAAGGGGTGGTTGAGTACTGGAATGGGCTGCCCAGGTGATGGAATCACCATCCCTAAAGGTGTTCAAGAAATGACCAGGTGTGCCATTTAGTGCTGTGGTCTAGTGGAGAGTGTGGCGTTCAGCTGAAGGTTGGACTCAACGATTTTGGAGGTTTTTTCCAACCTAAATTGTTCTAGAATTGTATGAGGATCTTTCTTATCTTGTGGTCCCATGAAAACAAACTTCTCACACAATTATATGTTTAATTTCTGTATGTGACATAAAATTTTAAAAACCCCCAAAACTTCACTTATCCTAGAAATGCATTATCTTAGCAATTATAACATTGGCCTGAAATCAAATCCCCGTTTTGCTGAATTCAATTTAGGAGTAGCAATCTATATCCTCTAGGAATGCCCATCATTAAACAATTGAGTGTTCTAGCTTGAGTACCTTTTTTCTCTTTTGTTGGAATTCTTCCACTATATATAAATAATTAACCAACCATTGAAAGAGTGATGTGAACTTGCAGCTCTTATATCCTGGTTGAACCTCTAATTGCTGGCCTGGCTGCAGCCAACTCATGCCTATTTGCATTAGATATTCTCTATTTGGAGAAAAATGTGCTTACACAACATTTTTAACCTGAAGCAGGGCAGTGAAGAAGAGGTCTACATTAAGAATCTAATTACCTGGGGTATCTAGAGCTTCCTACAGGATCAAAACCCTTTGCAATGATTGCCCAAGGCCTTCCTAGTAGGTAAGCAGTTGAATCTGAGATGCTTAAGGAGCTTTAATGCCACCAGATCTGAATAGCAATAAAGCATTGTTGGCTGAGGACAGGAGTGCCAGGTAATATTAAGGATCTAATTCAGATTATTTTATAAAAGGAGTATCTTCACTGATAGTAGGCAGATATTTTTGGCAAGGGAAGCTGCTGGGTAGAAAACAGATTAATATTCCAAATACAATTTATATAATTGACTTATTAAAAAGGAACCTTGCAAATTAAAATAGGATTAAGAACCTTGAATTCCTGTATTGTTAACTACATTCACTACAACAAATGAGTACTTTCAAGATTCTGGAATTGGCTCAAAGTAGTAGTGTATATGCCTAGACTGCAAATTCAAACTTTCAAGGTTTTTTTTCCTCATTTGTTTCAAACACCCAGAGAAGATTTCTCTTGAAAAGCTCTGCCTTTCCTCCTTCACTGTTATGCATTGTCAGACATCAGACTGAAAACCATTGAGGAAATGGAAATACAAAGATTTTATTTGCTCGATTTAGCTGTCATTGATTTGTTGGTACTGTCTTCAACATACAGGTTTTAGAAATGTCTTTTTTCCCTTTTACTTTTGTGACAATTTCAAGGTAATTTGAGATTCATGTTTGGCACCCTTTCTCATAGTCAACAGAAGCAAGTCAAATTATTTTGAAGGCCTGCATTTTAAAAAAATTCTGGTAAAGAAAGAAACCAATACAATTTTTTAAATCTTGTCAGTCACCTAAAAATGAACGCTGTAGAAATGAATAAATGGTACAGAAAATTTCATGTTATTGTTGTAACATGGATATCTCCATCAAAGTATTTTATAGTAAAGTAGTTTAAATTTTGCATTTTCTGGTGATGCTTCAGAGGTCCATTAATCTCAGAGTGACTCTACTCAGGAAGAGTCAAGGCAGTAGAGACACTGAAAGTCCCTCAAATTCATCCTTTTTCATCTGTCTAGTTTAGCTTGTACCTGCCTTCTCTTCACTCTTCTATTTAGTTTAATCTGCTTTGTGTATGTGATAGAAGTCCGTCAAAACAGGATTTTAACAACCAGGAACACCAACATATCTTCCTTTTATACAGCTAAATCTTGAAATATCATTACAGAAATATTTGAGAAATCTAGTGTCCTTAAAATCTGAAATATACAGAGCATGAGGAGGCCTGGAAAGAAGATATCTTCAGTAGGAAGGAGTAGCAAGCATTAAAGAGAAAATAAAAGCTACAACTTTACAGGGGAAAATTGTTAAAAATATAAGTAAAGAGCAGCTTTTAAAAGAAATCATATAGCTATCAACATTACCAAGTCAAGAAATACTTAGCATACAAAAACGTCTTCAGCCCCTTCATGCTACCATTTTTAAAGGGCATCAGTGGAGAAAAACTGTCACAGGACCTGAGGTTCACTACAGAATTTCACGTAGCATTACTCCTAAGTGCAGTTCCTGAGCTGTTGTCTAGGAAGCAGCAGAATCCATATTTCAAATTGTGTTTATATAAGAAAGATTGTATTACCCCCTGCAAAGGTCATCTGGGGCTGATTTTCATCTCAGACCAGTGGAAGTCAAAATTTTTCTTATCTGGAATTTATGGCCACACTGCTGTGAGGGGAAATCATGCCTCTTGTTTACATAATTGAGTTGTTGGTTTAGATTTTTTTTTCCTTATGCCTAAATATGATAGTTTTTCTTCATTTGCATTAGCTATAGTGAAGTATATTCAAGTTGAAGTTTGTGGGCCTCTTGTACAAGTCAGCATGTACTCATTATTTTGAATATCTCACCAAGCATGTAATGCGTGTTTACTTGAAGTGCACAGTGATTTTTCCACTGCTCTGTTTTGTTGGAATATCATCAAGTTGTTTTTTTTTAGGTTTGGGGATTTTTTGGGTTTTTTTTTTTTTTTTGGTGTGAATTTCTAGCTCTATGTCAGGCCAATATTGAACTGCTTCCTTTTTCCAAAAATTTTAAAGAAAAAGAAATTTTAAATATCTGTAACTATAGAACTTAAAACTGTTACGCAAATAACATGAATTTACTGTTGATGCATGTTTGCTGTCAGTGGGGATCTTTATTTTTTAATGGTTTAATCCTGCAGTAATTAAAACTTTAACTGTTTTCCCAATAGCCATTATAATAACTGCTTTTGCTAAATAAATCTGTTGTGGTCCAGCCTGAAATGACAGCTTGGTACTGAAACTCTGTTCTATCCCTCTTGAATGCCCCTTTTCTATTTCAGTTTATGCCATTGCTACTGCTTCTTGATCTTATTCTTCTTTTGTCTACCACATCTCAAAAACAGCCTACAAAAATCATGGGAAATCAGAGCTGGCAGAGACCTCAACAGGCCTCTTACCTTCCTTTTTGTCTTCTCATCATGTGGACTCTACAGAAAGGACACAGATCTGGAGAACTTAAATTAATGTTTATTTGACTTGGATATTGAGTAATGAAGAAAGTTCTGCATTCTTCCTTTTTGCTCTGTGAATTTCACTGTGAATACATGCTGTAAGAAAACACAGTATACTTTTTCTTACAAGGAAGAAAAACACACAGCCAAATAAAGCCAACTGTGCAGTGTTCATCATGAGGCAGATAAAAAATATGTCAGGCTAAACAAATTTCTAATAACTTGTTAAGAAATATTACGTACTCCACGATAGATTTGCCAAAGTGGTTTTCATTATATATCAATTATCTGTAGACATGAAAATTCCCTCTGGAATCTACTAGTACCTGATTTCAAGCCCATCCAGAGCTTATTCTCATCCATTGCTCATCACTCATTCTTCCCTATGGAGGCTTATGCCATTTTCTAGATTTTTTTTTTAAGTGCAAAGGAAAATGGTTCCTTTAAAAGCATCAAATGAGGTATTTCAAATTATCATAAACTATAATTTCATAATGAAGTATTGAGATACAATAATACATTCAGGCAAAAGGTCATGTGATGCTGATAGACTGTGAATGCACACAGGAATGTTTGGGTTTCTCCTCCTTTCCATCCTCCTCACCCATCTACACTCATCTGATATCTCCTAGATATATGATCTGATATCTAGGGTCAGGACTAAACTCCTGGATAAGGAGACATGAGGCAAGACAAGGAGACAAAGACTGAAACTCCTTATTCCTCATAACATGAAAGACAGGAAGTGGAAAGAAGTGCAAATGAAGTCTAGTGGAGCAGACAATAAGCATGAATACTGTGACACAGATACATTCATCAGTATCAATGATTTTGATAGCAGCTGACATCAGTCACATTATAGTCATTTTTTGAAATGTGTGGTCCTATTGCAGCATGGATGTATTATGTCTCACTATTTCAAATCAATATACAGTGAGCAAGTAAAGTAGAAAATCTGTTTAAAAACTCACATGTCCTGGATTCTAAGATTAAAATTCAGGTTTGACAACAATACGACAGATATGGGGAAGGATTTGTATTTTGGAAGTCCTATAGGCCTGGTATGCATTATAAAGCCAAAATACTACCCTATTCCTATGAATGGGACTATGATTTACAAAATAGTTTATTCCTTGGTGGATTCTTGGTAAACATTTAATTTAATAAAATGTTTCAGAATAACCATAGTCTAAAGAAAATTTTTTCCATGGACTAAGCTCTGAAATCCTTTTGGGTAGTATTCCCACTATTTTTCTTGGAAGTACTCATCAAATAATGATGCATCTGGTGCAAATGTGACAGAACAGAACTATATGAATGCCAAGGAAAAAAAAATCTGCATGATTAGTGCAAAAGAGTGGAAAATTACATCAGAATTTTAATGAGCCTCAACCTAGCCACAAGATAATCAAGCACTGGAGGTGGTCATGGAGTCCATCAGTTATGGCTCTCTTGCTATGAAGGAATATTTTCAAATCAGTCAAATACAGTTATGTTTTTCTGGTATGTAAGTGCAGTAAAATGTCATTCCAAGCTTGTATCTTTCTCATTAACACTTTTATTCTGACTAACATCAGATGTGACTGCTGTTATTTGACCACTTCTGGTCAATGACTCAAACAACTTTTGAAATTTACACCTGAATATAACCAGAGTATTTCCTCATCTTTTATGCTCTTGCTGTAATTAATTTGCCAAGGCTTTTCAAATATGAAGTAACCTTCATTTGTTAGAGTAGGTTTGCATTTCTTTAATTTATTTGAATATTTAAATATACTAGTATGTGTTTAAATAAAATATTAGAGTGTTAACTTATACTTGAGGAAGCCTACATTTGTGTTCATTGGACAGTAATGTAATAGCACTGAGCTAAACCTGAAAAATGTTTCCTTTTGGGATATTTACTGTAGGCTTTTTCGTTTTGAAGAACCATTACTGAGTGTAATCACCTAAAAAACCAAAGTACTAAAGTCTGCTACAAAGCTGTATGAGTAACACCTGTGTTGTTTGCAATGCGATAAGAAACTCTTCAGCATGAATAACCCTAAAAGAAGGGTGTTTGACTTGGAAATGGCCACTGATGGGCTGCAGGTGCTGAAGAGCACTACATAAGATATAGGCTAGAGAAGCAAAGTCTGGTGGCTGGATCAGAAGGCAGAAGGAATGCTCTAAAAAGATGATGACTTTAGGCCAGGAGACATAGGGTCAAACAATACAGCAGGCCTAAAGTGGACACTAGTCTGGAGAGAAAGCCTTCAACAAAAGCAAGGTATTGGAGGAAAATTTAGGGGTGGGGTTCTGGTCAGCAAAGCCAGACTGTTCCTAGGAGGTATTGGCTCTTACAACACTTTGTATCTCCACTTGCAAGGGCTTTTATAGAGACAAGATGTGCTTGTACTGCATTTTAGATACCCATGTGGATTTCCTGTAAGCATTCTCTGCCACAGTAACTTCACATAGTTACCTAATGCCTCTCAACCTGCTGTGATGTATACTACTGAATAATATATATTTTTTTTGTAAATTTTTAGCTTAGGGTGATATATCATAAGCCATTACATTATTGCATAATTGTGATTCATCTCAAATAGAAAGAAAACTGTTCTGCATGGGTATTGATAGTGGTGAGAAGATTCTTTCAGGATCTCTATGAGAAAGGTGTGGCAACATCTTTATAAAAGAGAATAAAAAGAGAAATACTGATAGAGAGTAGGTCTTTTTTCCTTTCAGATGCTAGATACCTTGTTTTCATGCAGCACCGAAGAGGTCCTGGATAGATTTACTCATGGCATTCTGCACAGGTGCCAGCCATAGAGGGGTTCCTCCCACCTCCTACGCTGTGGTGCCTTTTATCTTGTGTAAAAATCCGACCCGTGTATTGTCTACTGATAGACTGGATGCTCTCTCTGAGAGAATGCCAGTAGTGCTAGGGGCTGGCATGGGACATGCCAGCAGGCTCCCTTACAGGGCCTGTCCCTGCTAATCTATGGGCTCCTCACACCCTCTTTACAAGGCTGGCTTGCCCATGATTACTAACTCCAACACAGTGCCTTCCACAGATTTCCCAGTAGAATAATCAACTGCACAAGGCCAAGCACCACAAGATCAATCCTTTGCAATGGATTTTTTTATGTATTTAAGCATTTAAATTATTTCCTGTGATGTTGCTTTCTGCAAAACTCTACAGACAAGGTATCCCAAATAATGGAATTATAGGTCATATGTATTGTGTGGGTTTGTTTATATTGAACTGACTTTTGCTTTTTAGTGTAACCCAAGCTGCTTCACTAAAATTTGCTGTGAAATATTTAATGCTTCTGTGATGATGGCATTGCATTTGGTAGGAAATTTTAAGTACCATGCAAATTAAGTGAAGCTTTCTCTCTTCAGCTAATGATGCAACATAAAAGCAAAGTACTTCCTGCTCCATTTATATTTAAAGACATCAGTAAGATGTGTCAGTGTTCGGATATTTCAATAACAGTTAGTTTCACATAAATGCCTTGAATGCAACATGTTAAGCATAAAAATGCTAGGCATGTTTGAAAATAAGGGAAACTCAGAATCTTCTCTTGGTGAATCAAAGTTTAAAGAAAAAAAAAACAGTATAAAATATTTTGCTTCCAAACATCCTGTTTCCCAAGTACCTGATGAATTTAGTGTGTAACTGGATAGCCTTCTCTACTGAGTTGGAGGTAGGCCAAGCTCACAAGGCCCAGGTTTATCAATGTCTCTGCTTTTTTGCAGTGGTTATGCACAAAATCTTTCAATCATTGTTCATTCCTGTGTTTGTTGATGTAAAGGTTAATTGATCCCTGCAGTTGAGTCTTCTTGGGTAACCTATGGAGTAGTTTGCCTCCAGTCAGTACAGGACAAGTGCAGCTGTAATATTCTGATCTTGTACTAAATGGCTCATCCATGTTGGTTTCACATTTGTCTCTCTTGGCTTACTAAAGGAAAATAAAATCCAAACACCTCTGAGAAAAAGGCTGGGTATGACATTGTCCCTGTTGCTATATTCTGTTCTTGCCCGTGCCTCTTGGCATGAGAAATACTGAAAATGTTCATGTGTAGACAACAGTGGGAATGTCTAAAAAGTGCCATGTGGTCATTGAAACAGCTAAACACCACTTAAATAAAATTGCACTTGCGCTTCTTTGTGCGGCAGGAATGGTGCAGCTTTTTTCATGGGACAAGTATTTGTGGTTTTGTACTGATGAAGTCCTCTTGGTCTTCAAAGACCATTTCTTTACCTTTGAAATTTTATGTCTGACATCAGAGGAATCAATCAGACTGGGGTCTGTTCATTTCTTGGCTTTGGCTTCCTATTCCACTGTTATAGTATTGTATTCAGGTAGTTTGGATGCTGCCTCTTTTGAGAGTGTAGGACCAGAAAAAGCACTTGCTCAGGCAAGATTTGCTACTACCTTGTCTAAAGTAAACCATCTAGACACAATTCTGAGCTGTGTGGTCTAGGATGACTGTGCTTAAGCAGAGAGGTTGGACCACATGACCTGCTGTGGTCCCTTCCAACCTGACCTTTATGATTCTCAGGTTCTGTGAAAGGGTTTCCTTAGTGTGTTTCACTTGCTGTTCTCATAATTGAAATCTAATTTGTAACCTTTTCCTGAACATCTCAACAGAATGTCAGAAAAGTAGCTAATAATATTGATAGTGTAGATATCTTGGAATTTACACAAGCTGAAAGAAAAATATCTTCATCTTGCCTTTGCAGGAAGGCAGAAAAGTTAAAAGCATACTCCTATTCATCCATTCTGTTGGAATCCTGGTGAGAGCAAAACCTCTAGAAAATTAAGAAAAAGCTTTAGTGTACCTTAATAGGATAAAAATATTCCTCAAGACCCTAACACATGAACATGTGGCGAAATAAGGAAGGGTGCTGGCATCCTGTATACAGTAGTTCTTCATTAGATTCCACTGCTCTTTTTGTTCCTGTTTTCCAAGAGTATATTAAGAGATAAATTAAGATGGTTGAGATTTGATGTAACTAAGACCTTAGCAGCATGTGATTTTCTTTCTTTTTATTTCAACCAACATTAGGCCTTTTTGATGGACCTATAGAGTTCTTAGGTGGTGGTCTTGCTTTTATGAGACATGGGATCTGTCCACCATACATGTTCTGGGGAGCTGTAGTGATGAAATATCATGGGAGTTTTGCAAGTAAGCAGGTATTGACGACTAAGATAAGTTACAGAAATGGATTATGTTTCCAAATATTGGATGGGAAAGGCAAGTATATGAGGGCATCATTGTCTCTTTCATCTCAGATGGGCAGGAGAGGAGGGAAGAGGGAAGAGACAGTGGCATTATTAATTTACCAACAAAATTATGGTTTTCATAATTTAAGTATTTTTTCATATAGCACCTTGACCTTTGGTGAGTGACACTTTTAACAAGATAAATCCAATATTACTGAAAAGGTTTTCAGAGGCATAGGATTTCAAAAAGTCTGAGATCAGTTCTGTTGTTTCATGAAGTACTTTATTTGACAAAAAAAAACATCAGGGGAAGAGTGTAAGAGGAATAGCAATGCATCATCTTTTATGTCATTTGGAGAGTGATGTCAGAAGCATATATGGTAATGGAGTGAGTGAGTCATCTACAAGGATTTGGCAAAACCTATAAATGGCTTTGGATTTTTTTGGATTTATTGTTTTCCTCTCCTAATCCCACTCTTCATCAATAGATGACTTTTTTATACAATAAGGAAAGGAGATATGGGAAGGAGACAAAATATAAAAAGTACAAGGCTGACTCATTAATTTTTAAGTTGTAGTTTGACCTTCTTGGCAACCGGTATTTTTTATTACAAAACAGGCAATTATCGATAAAACTTAGCTGGGCTTTGTGTCTGTTTATTCTCAGATCCTTTGAGGAACATATTTTACACAAAAGAACATATAGTCTTTGATTGCTTTTCTGGATGTTGCCCACTGAATGTATTTTTCAGCAGAACAGTTCTGACCACTGCTGCTTCCCAAAGTGCTCTCTTATTTCTATAGAGATTTTCCTTTTCAGGGACCAAAGGAAACCTCATATATCCAGAAGACAGCAAAATACATGGTATTTGATTCAGTTGAAATAAATGTACTTTTTTGTCCTATGCACAGTTAGAACCAGAAAGCCTATTCTTTCACTGCATTGTTTAGTCAAACATTTTGTTTGACCTTTCTTCATTTTTATTCTTTTTCCTCCTGTTTGTTTTATTTTTAGCTTCACAAATTCCCCAAAGGACTCTCTTCTCTGCTAGCTCTAAAGTAATGTCATCGGTGAGACTGAAAAGATTATTTCTTATACAGCATGATATATTGTTGGCTTTCAAATACATTTCTCACCATCACTTTTCAATGAACCCTTCATAAATCCAGCTGAGGGCAGGCAAGATCCATGCAGCTCTGAGGGGAGGGATAAACATAATTTACTAAAGATTCATGAGCTGTTTTCTCACACTCTCCCAGCTATTATACACAAGTATAGTATACCTGATAGAATTACACTGAAAGTGAAATAATGTTTCTGTGGCAAATGAGTTTAAGAAAGATCACCACTAGTCTCAAAAGGAATAGAATCTCTTTCTCTTAATTTACCATAAAATATAAATTCATTTTAGCATATGAGTTTAAAATTAACTACAATGACAATTTAATTTCTTCAAAGACAACATTGCACTTCTGCCTTGCACGATTTGTATGAGTTTACATACATTGTAAAACATTCTTTGCATACTAAAACCATGGAGTGAATGCAAAGCAGATAAGATTTGAATAAAGCTGGAACAACAGATATTGTTCCACTGATTTTAGTCATTTAAATCTGCATGTTTTTGCATCTGTGTATCCAAGAGTTGCTTTCTTTTTTGTTTTCCCCCTTCTCCATTGAATGCCTTGGCTTTTAGGCCACAGCAGAACAGCTCTACAGGCACAGCAGCAGCTGTACTCTCTTTCATTAAGCATCCAGCTCTTGTTGCTGTCCTCATCCCTGCAAGGCAAACCACGTCCATGTCCATGCTCTTGTGAGTGGTAACCAGGTGCTTGAGAAAGGAGCATGTCTGTGCCCTTCCTCATTTGGACCTATCCTACCTGACACTCTTTGCATCAAGAAATGTATAGAACAGACCATCCAGCCAGGAAAGCTGCAGCATCCCTGGAACTCAGGCAGGCTGGAGTAGATTTCTTCTTTTTCTGTGTTATGGAGAATAAAGACAGGAGACAATTTCCCAAAGTGTGCTATTCCCATGTTTTGCCATTAAGCCTGCTGTGTTGCTCTAGTATTGAGGACAAAGAAATTTTCCACACTTGTTTGCTTGAAAATCCATGGTAAACTATATTTAAAATGGAGAAGCAAAAATTTTTTGTTGTCGTATATTTGTTAGTTATACTACTCAAAATCATTAAAAACCTTTCCATATGCAATTCAGAATTGCTACATCATATATAATCTTAAAATCAATGTTCTAAAAATCAAGAATGTTGATGCAGTTTATGCCTAGGGCAAGTCTTTGCCTTGTCTATCCCCTGCCTCCCCAGGAAAGCTCAAACATATCATATTTTCCAAAGCTGAGAAAGAATTTAACTATCAGAAGCCCATTTTCCCAACTTTATTTGCATTGGCCAAGCTACTCAGGAAGAAAAAAGCATACATGTCACATCTTCTCACTGAGCCATGAATTCTTCAATGCAAGGGGCTACTCCACTCCTAAGTGATTTTTAACAGTAGAAATACATTGTGGACAATAAATACATTGAACATTGTATTAGAAAATTGATCTCAAAGCTATTTATAAGGTAAAAATGAATAAATCATCCTCTTCTTACTTTTGAGTTTATCACCAAATACATGACTGTCCACTGTTTCTTACCATTACACTTTGCTTGCAATGTGCATTTCGAATGGATCAGAGCTCAAGAAAGTAGATATTGAGGAATTGTAGTGATACAAACCAATCTGGATGACAAGTAGGTAAATCTTGATGAGAGCATATTTACAGATTTAAAGCTATATTATTTATGTGAAGGTTGGGCCAGGAACAGTGTTCTATGAAATTGTCACCTCAGCATAACATAAAGCAAACAAGCCTTTTCAAGTGGATTAAGAGTACTCAAGTGGTCTGAGCAGAGAGCTATAACAAATATTGACTACCAAACCAAAGAGAGGAATGTAGCCAGCTACAGTAGACAGGTTCATCCCTGTCTATATTTATTTTATGTATCCCTGGCAATTGAAAATAATGAAAGAAATGTGGCTTCGTAAATAGGGAGATGAGAATATTAGCCTTGATAAACGGCTGCTGAAGAGCTCTGCTGTAACTATATCCTAGAGTAGAAAAGATTTCTTTCCTTCTCTTCTGTCCCCTGAGGAACCCTCTGCCCTGCTTTCTTATTCCAGTGCTCAGCCCTGTGACTCAGGCAGGGCTGCAAGATAGCTCCTTGACCCCACAAGGCTGGATAATAGTCCTTGAATATGCTGCACTGTTTCAGTCCTCCTAACATGAAATGATAGCTCCTAAGGGGATAAAGGGTGTTGTTATCAAGTTAAGTTTCTTTAAGAAGCCAATGGTCCAATCCAATATAAAAATCAATTTTTTAGAGCCTCACAATGAAGAAGCATAATGCATTTTTATTGGATCTAGCCCTGAGCTATCTTGTCAAAAGTTAGCAAAATTTTGTTCCAAACCTTTTATCAAATCAGGGGTGTCTAAGCTTAGCTTGTTTCCCCAAACATAGAGGAACCTAAAGCACCATAAATTTGTGAAGGAATGAAAAAAGTGAGCTGTGCTAGGTGACAGAAATTGGTTATGCTTTATCTAAGTTGTCAGCTTTCTGGAAGGGATAACTTAACAAGTTTGGGGTTGGTTATTTTTGTTTTAAAGTTCATTGAAAACTCAGGTTCACTGACAGAGATGGACACAAACATACTGGAAACTAATAAAGCATGAATGACCTTGTGATTTTCAAAAATGAGGACAGTTTCCCCAGTTAAGAGAGTTCTAGGTCACTAATTACTATAGAGTGACAGTATTTCCCATCTTTTCAGAATACTGCACAAAAGAAACTTCTGAATTTTAGTAAATATTTATGCTGAAGGGAAGGGGTAAAACATTTTTTAATAATTTAGCTTGGAGATAGTTTAATAATATTTATTATATCATTAAATACAATAATATAATTATATACTTATTATTAATAATTATTTACTTATTATTATATCTTATATTATTAAATATAATAATATAATTATCACTCATTGTATAATTTTAACATCATCCTAATCAGGAAGGGAAATCAAGCTAAAGCCACACTACCAAATCTCCTTCATTCATTATTATTATATTGTAAATTAGTTATTTGATTATGATCTACATTTTAGACATTCATCTCCCTTTTGTTATTTAGAAAAAGACCAAGTAACACTTAATTCCTATTCAAAGCATAGGGTTTTTTCCAGTGTATTCTGCCAATTATGCTTATACCAATCCTTTTGCAAGAATACGCAATAAATGACCATCCCTGAAATGCAGATTAAGAGCAGTGCTAGACCTGTAGGACTCGTAAATGTCCTGAGATTTCTGTGTTTGTCTTTCTAACAGTAACAATCTTATCCCCATTTTGACTTAGTTTTTCAACAGATAATTGGTCATTGAAATGGTGACATAACTTAAAATTTGGGAGTTTAATGGAGCAACATGAAATGATTTTCCCTGGAGAACAGAGATACACTGGGCTGGATTAGATACATACAGAGACATTCAACCAGAGAATGGGGCAAAACCCAGGGACAAATTTATTTCAAACAATTTTTTTTCCTCAAGCCAGAGAGGCTTAAATCATTACTCTGATCTTCTGTTGAACTCAAAGAGAAGGAGCTGAAATTACTAAAGCAGTGTCTAATCCTGAAAACTATCAGAAGAAATTATTGATTTGAATGCTACAGACATCCAGAAGAGACACTAAAGTGAAATCACTCACAGACTTTTCTTCCATAGTAGGATTTTTAGAATTAGCTTAGCTTGGTTCAGATTAGGCTTTTACATGCACAGTTTTTGTCTTCACCAGCTGGGAAAAAAAGAATATATTATTTGGTGGATATTTTATGCCAAGTTCGACTTAATAACTCAAAAATTACTTCTCCCTGAGGTATTTTCTATATTCCTTATTCATTAGGACATATTCTATGATTCTGTTTTTCAAGGTTTTAAGAAATCTGCAACTTTACTCATTAGTACTGCTTCTCAACAGATATAGGAACTTTTACTCAGCCATAAACATCTTCCTCTACACATAGTTCCAGTTTAAATATACGTATTTTCTAGAACTTGTACTGTTTGATTCATTTTGAGTGCTGTGTAGATATGATGAAGCTCAGCAAAGGGAAGATGTGCTGTCCTTTCCCAGACTCAGATATATAGGGTGGTTATTTCCCCAAGGAGGTAGAAATCTGCAGCCCTAAAATCACATTGTGATTTTCACAGGCATACTACTGCCTTTGGATGCAATCACTCACTATCAGAAAATTTCTGTGTAGGGTCAGCAATGCTTTATTCAGTGAAGAGCTGTTGACTGGGAAAAATACGGAAGACATCTAGGCTAAGAAGGAGTTAGAGAGAAAAAACCCTGGAGAGTAAGTATAAGGAGAGAAAAAAACCCCAGTAATTTTTAATTTTACCTACTTTTAGATTTATTTGTTGACACTCTGCCAGCAGATTCCATTAATTAAGAAATATAATTTCTTTGCACTTTGTGAAGCTAGATCTTTTAACTGTGAAAAAAAGATCCAAATGTTTTTAATAACCTACCACTGAGTAATTTGATGTACAGTTTTGATTAGCTCTAGAAAGCATGATATTGTCTATTTTCGTGTTCTGTAAAAGGCTCAAAAAATGGCAGGATCACTTAGTTTTGATTTCCATACCAGTCAGTCCAGATGGTACCCATTATTTGCTGAAGATGGATGCAAATTGAATTTTTCAAAACCATAACTCACAGTTTTTAAAAGGTACAG
This sequence comes from Euphonia xanthogaster, assembly GCA_034509185.1. NCBI lineage: Eukaryota > Metazoa > Chordata > Aves > Passeriformes > Fringillidae > Euphonia > Euphonia xanthogaster. Next base: position 46,982,754 of record JAYDZK010000202.1, on the reverse strand, counting down.
ATAGAAGGTAAAAAATACAGAACTAATTTTTTTTTGCAGAATAATCAGAGTTGAACATCAGTCTAAGCTCATCTCTCTCCAGACTTGGAAACAACTTAGAAAAGTACAATGTACTATTTCAGAAAAAGGGAAAAAAAGGCTATGTTGCATTCTTTTCAGGGGAGGTGGAAAAATGTTTGCTTAGATAGTGCACTTAGAGGTTTACATGGTATCTTATTCAAAGATACTAGAAATTATGTTTACATAATTACAAACACTTTACAAAGTGTTTGTTACTTCTTTGTGCATAAGCCATTAGTAGCACTTCAAACACAATTTTAGCTGAACACAATCTACAGTCTATTTTATATCAAAGCAAAACACTTAGAAAAAACTGTTTATAGACAATCTTAATTTAGGAGGCAGTGCAGGCTTTTTGTGAAGAGCCCCCCACAATCAGCTATACTCATAATTTATTTGAACAGCAATTATTAATAATCCTTCACACTTATAAATAAACATTTAAGCAATTCTAAGTCCTCAAAGCTTGGAACATCTGAGTCCTATGTGTTTCTTCCTTATATCATGTAATGTATCTTGGGTCCATCAATAATGCAGATTTCAGCCTGCATATGATGCATAAAGTTGTAAGCATCAGTTTGATCCAGGACTACTGTTGCAATATTTATTTAATATCATTCCCCTTGAGTAATAAGAATTTCAAAAAGATTTATACATTTCTGCATGTACACAAACTTTATATAGATGCATAGTACATCTTTACATACATTACCTTTATAGAAATATTTTTATATAAATCTTATATATATATGTATATACAGCATTTTAAAAGGTACAACTCTATCCCTCGTCATAAAAAGCCAGTTGAAGGTAATATCTTTAGCTTTATGAGTCAACTGGAAGTTTTGGTTTAAAATATCTGCACGAATTGTGCAGTTATTCCTGATTACATAGTAAAAGCAATCAACTGTCTAAGACTGTGACCTGTTAAATCCAAATTAGCAAGATGATACTTAGATGGAGAAAGGTATCAATCATTATTATCTGTATCTTTTTTTATCTGTTTTAGAAACTATTGAAGCATTAAACATTATTTTTGCATAACTCAAGAGGGAGTTTGAAGGATCCTCAGCTATCTTTTAGTAGACCAAAGAAATGGGAATTTCAAAGGCTAGAAATGCAGTTAGAACTAGGCTTTGTCGTAATATTTGGCTTCTGAAAGTTTATCCTTGAAGGCCATTAACTATCAGACATTTATTCCACTTTCACTAACATGTGCTTTCCCAATTCCATGACTTTTCTTTAAGATTTTTAGCCCGATTGCCAGCAAAAAAACAAGAATTGTGTGATTCCATTGCCAGCCTCTTTCTTCCCTCTTTGATAACATTTGAATTCACTGACTAATTGCAATCCAATTTTGACAGGTGGAAAAACTTTCAAAAACAATTAAGTTTTTCAAAGCTTTGTAGAAATAAGCAGCTGAGGAGAGGAGGGAAAAGCTGTGAGTGCCTGGATGACGGGAATGCAACCATGAGTATGTAGCTACTGAGGCACTGGCAAACACACAGCAGTGAGAGATACAAGTGTCTCCACTGCTGGAAAACCTTCAACAGGATCTTGTACCTTCTTATGCACCAGAATAATTGCAACCCTACAAGTAGGAAATTAAGCTTCTTGTGTTTTTAGTACTAATAAAAGGAGGCTGAGCCATCTGGCTCTTACTATTAGAAGCATTTTGGAACCTGATGCAGTCCTGATTTTTATTTTTTTTTTCCGAAAAATTAACACCTACTTCTTATTATGCTCTGAGAAGTTTTACATTTGTGGTCTCCTACTTAGAGAAGCTGTGAAGTAAATGAGACTAAGTAGAACAATTAATTGAGTTCTTCAGAAACTGTCAGACCTGAGACCTAATAAGCACTTTGCAATGTCAGTAGAGGTAATTGGCCTGCAGCTGCTAAAGAGGCAGCTGAGTTTTAGGCAGAAGAAGAAAAATAAGAAAATTATATTCATAAAAATAATAAAAAAAATATAAATATCTTGAGCATGAACTACTGCATCAATGTCATGCCATTCAGTACCCATGCTTGGAGAATACTTCATGAAAGACCTTCTAAGCAAAATAAAAATAAAGGCTTATATGGAAAGGATAAGTAATATGAAAAATATGCAGCCATGTGTAGGGCAGATAGAAATTACCTTCTTAGGCAATAGCTTTACTTGTCTCTAACCATTATATCTTAATCAAGGTAGCAATGAGCTCCATGCCAGTTTGAATTGAATGCTATTTAATTAGGGTCATCATTAAAATAGTAACTCATTTAAAGCATAATTAACCAGAAAAATGCCAGAGAATTATGAAACAATAAGCATTAAAAATTCCTGTCTCTTATAAAAATTTTGCCGTAGCTGACACCTGTAGAGCTCAGAGGTGACCAGGAGTAGAGCAGCCTGCAGCTATCAGTGGCTATCAATTTATGCACGACAGGGGGAGAATTTGCTCCATCTCCCATCTGAACCTCCCTTAAAGGACTTTAATTCTCCAAGGCAACCTCTTTCCCAAATTTTTGATGGATTCCCCTTTGATGCATATCATTTAAAGTACAAAGGTTAAAAGTGTCATATCCTGTAACTTTTACAGTGCCCTTGTATTTTGTTATTTAGTTCCTAAACCTTGTTTCCCTCATAGGTTTTTTTGGATTTTTTTTTTTTTTTTTTTTTTTCTTTTTTTGCATTAGGAAACAAAATTTTACTTGAAAGCTAATGGATACTCAGGGTAATGAACATTCTTCATATTTTTCTTATGCAAACCAGAGCCAGGAGAATACTTACAATAAATCAACTGCTTTTGCAGCAGACATGAACAGGATTTGCGTGGCAGCACGTTTCTGGTTTAAAATCAGTCAAGCTGTGCCCTAGAGCTGCAGAGGTTTCTCAGGCTGAGCCGTATGGACTGCAGCCTTACTTACATCACGGCAGATGTTCCTGAGTAGGGGCACACTCCTACAGCAGCTGGAGCACAATCACAGCTTGTGGGCCCCTACTTCAAAAAGGGTCTTTGGAGAGCCACTGCAATTATGCTCCATATACTAGTGCCTCCCTACAGGAGAGGTTTCTTGGCTTTGACTTGGTTAAAGAGAGGTGAATCAATGTGTTGAGATACATACTTATGGCACAGTGAATTATATAACAGCTTCTACCTCCAGTAAATTTAAATTCTGGTCATGGGCTGGTGCAGATGACATACTCTCTCCCAGCTTTTATTATGAGATTCCCTCTTACAGCTTCCTAGCTAGCTGTAGGAGAGAGGTTTGGGCTGAGGACAACTGGAGTGGGCAGCAGTTGAAGCTTCCCCAGTGAATTATAGAAGTGACATTAATCTGTCTTTATTGCTGATGTGCCTTGTTGTCACTTCTACATCGTTTTGAGGTGTGAGAAGCGGTCCTGTGGTTCATGCATTGAGGCACCCTCTCCCCACCACGTGTCTCTGTGTACTCTTCTTTCTATATGCTCTTTGCATATCAACTGTACCAGCACTCCATATTTCATTATTCAAAACAGCTAATGGTCATATGTGTGTATGCAACCAAATTTATTCCAACACAGCTGGGATTTTATCTTCTCTATGATGAGCTCATGTCTTAGAATGCAGAAAGGAAATTTATACAAACTTTAAATTGGTCTTAAAAGTACAATAAAATGCTAAATGTATAACTTACCATAAATATTTTACAGCACAGCCATTTGAGTTCACAGTATTCCCATTATAGCTCTTAATTTATTCACTTTCTGTATGAGGCACTTCTATACATGAGCCCTCTTAATTGTGAGTTCACAGATGAGTGGAATTAATTTTATCCTCACATATTACAGTTTTAACATAAATATTTGTTCCCACTTGTACAACATGTCCTTGAACACTGCTGAAGAAGAGACTATTTGAAAATGTGACTTTCACCTCTACTTTTTCAGGATTTATAAGCAAATATTAACATGGATATTAGTGCATGATCCGTAGTAAGTTCATTTTCATAACCAACCATATTAGAAATTTAAGTGAACGGAACCTGTAAAAATGAGAACCTATTCCACAGTTTTGTATTGTAAAAATTACCTTTAATATGTTATAAAAGCTCTTCATGATATTTTTGACCCGATTACTTTCAAAGAAATGCAAATCTTTGGCTCTGTAGAGACAATTGCATGGATTTGATTAATTAGAGTAGGAAATCAAAAAAGAAAATATTGCTGCCTTCCAAATCCTGGAGTCATAGAATAGTATGGGTTGGAACCTTCAAAGATCATCTAGTCCAACCCTCCTGCAATAAGCAGGGACATCTTCAATTAGATGGGGCTGCTCAGAGTCCTGTCCAACCTGACCATCAATCTTTGCAGGTATCAGGAATCTACTACATCTCTGGGCAACCTTGTCCAGACTCTACCCCCACTGTAAAAAATTTCCTTCTTACATCTAATTTAAAGCTATGCTTTTTTAAATTTAAAATCATTACTCAATGCCCTACCTCAAAAGGGCGTGTTAAAAAGTCTGCCCACATCTTTATTATAAGCTCCATTTCAGTATTGAGAGACCAGTAGATGATCTCAAAATAATGTGCAAATGAAATGAAGGGTACAGTCAGACTTCTAAATTATATAACATATTTTATAGTCTTTTACAAGCTATTCCACAGCATTTTAGCATGAATGGGTGTTAAACAAATGTTTAACTGCTTCACCAAAGCTACAATAAAATGATGCTAAATTGTGACCATAATTCACTGTGTACTTTTTAAGAGAAGGATCAATCAGCCCAGCAAACTGAATGTACCAACTGGTTTAATGGCTACACATCTGTGTGGCCAAGGCAATAATTGCAATATAAAATGAAGGTCTAATAGAACAATATAATCAGTTTTTCAGTCTTCAGCTATAACAAATTTTTTTCCCAATAAACAAAAAGAAAAAGGATTTATATTCTGCTGAACTGTTTTATAATTCTATTTTCAAATATCAGCGTTATCACAACGTATGAATGGTATTACAATGGATAGGTACCTGGTAGACTCATGAATTTTTGGTTCAAAATTGATAAATGCAAGTTAGCTGGTAAGTGGGAAGGAGTCAAGCACAATATGGTCTGCTTAGAAGAGTAGGTGAAACCTTTACCTTTCCCTACAGGCTGCAAATAAAACTGACATAAACTGTGGTCACAAACTTGAACAGCTCACAGCTCCAATGGTCAGAAAATTGGGAGCATTCTCTGCAAACTTCAGAATTTTTGTTCTCCACTGTCAGATTGAGTCTGACCTTTAACGGACTGAAAGAGCCCTGTCTCTCAAAAATAGTAAGACTCCTAATGCCCAAACACCTTCAATCATTACTAGAGTTAATGGAGCAAATATTTGCTCATGGCTGTAATCTGCCACTGATTTAGGATTGTTTCTGCTATATACTCTCAGATGAAGGTTAATCATTTTGTAGTAGACACATGTGGGTAGAATGAGAGTGGACGGGTTTCAAAGAGTGCATGTGAGTGTGGGAAAGTCAGAGAGGCACATCCAAACTTTCTGCAAAGATACTTGATATGCACCTTCACTGGATTTACCTCCTAAGTGGTTTTCCCCATGACATGTGAAATTGATATTTTGACCAGAACCTTTTTGAAGACTTTATTTGCTTTGCTTGAAATCCACATATTCATATTACAAAAGGCAATCTCTTTAGCTGTCTGTATAAATTTTATGGAGAACTTAACCTTGCATTATATACAGCCCAATAAAATGTGGTTTTGGCCACCCAAAGCATTTTATGTGTCAACTCAATTGGAGGTTAGTACACTGCCACTCTGACTTCCCTGCTATCTGAGCTAATGCATTTCAACCCTGTCAGAGACAATGCCTATCAGAAACACTTCCTTCTCTGGGATTTTCAGGTGCCCAGTCTCTTTGGATTGCTCTTTAACTAGGGTCAATGCCATGCTTAGTGCAGGTTGGGAAAGGGTGGTTTGCTGCCTTATTGCTGACTCCCATCACAATTTTAGATGAAGTTCATTATATTGGTATAGGAAAAAACCCAAGCTCTATTTATTGCTGTTTATCTTCCTTGTAGAACTTCTATGTAGTAATTCTGTAAGAAGGGCAAAGTTCACTTACAGCTAAAACGTGAGGACTTCTGTACATAATAAGGTGTACCAAAAAAATTAATTTGATCAATACAAACACCAGAAGAGAAAATCATCTTCTCTCACTTCACTGTTCAGTGAGAAAGGTTAAGATAACACTAAGATAATGTTATCACTAGCTGGTCTCATTTAAAGATTCACCTTGCTTGTTGGAATTCTCATCAGATAAAGGCCAGTTTATTTGTCGGGGAAAGTTGCTTTTGAAGTAAGGAGCAATATTGCATTATTTGCATTCAAACAGCAGAGCAATTTTCTTTCACATTAGCATAACATTTTTTAAAACAGAAAACTATAATAGTTCATTACTATACTACAGCAGCTTGAGGAATTATGGGTCCCATTGTGTTTCATACAGTGAGCAGTTAGGGATGGCTAATTTTTTCAGAAGTTAATTTAGGTTCTTGATTTTTTATTGATGCTTTGAAGTTAGAATACAGCTTTCTTCAAAATAGGATTTCATTTTTGTTTGTGATCCTCTGGGCAGTGATAGCCTTTATATTTTCTAGACAAAATCATGACTATCCAATTTAATTTTTCCCTAGTTCAGTGAAAGGCTGAGAATTTGCAAAACGCATTTCTCTCACAGAAAACAATTACTTTGTAAAAATGGTCTCCAGTGGGGATTAAGGTAGCTGATAAAACAAAATGGATTAGTAAATCAAAGGAAAATATGACTTGAAGTGAAAAGGATACAATTTTCTTCCTTTTTAACATAGGAGTTACTGAAAAGGGGCACTTGCATCTTCATGCAACATTTTGAATATAAGACCAGTACTGTGATAGTTTCTTTAGGGTAAAAATGAAATAATTGAAGACCTGAAGTGTGCAAGCCTTAGTCTGGGGAAGGACAAAGGGGCTGAAAAGAGAAATCCACATTATATGATTACATCCTGTCACAGCAACCATTCTGACTGGAAAGCAATATAGTCTAACAAATTTGGTCTGAGGCATGGAGTAAGAAAACCTGTTTTCTATTCTTGGCTGATGACTAATGGAGTGACCCTAGAGAGACATTTCAAGTCACTGTTTCTCTCTTTTCAGGACTGGATTTGAAGGTTCTGGGGAGGCAATGCCTTTTTCTGTAGGTCCTGTATAGTGACAAAAATCTGGGTCTTCTAAAACTGTGGTAGCATGAATATTCTTAGAGAAATGCTTTGCTTAAACTTGAGGTGACCTGAACCAGATATTTCTGGAGCATCAAAAACAGTATGAAGAAATCTCTTTCTTTGTTTCATTGTGTGTTCTTATAAGATGTTATTCTTGACTTCATGTAGAGGAGCAGAAATTCAGTCTTTAAAATATCTCTGTAAAGGCTGCCTTCCAGTATTTCCCTGTAATTTTGCACTCCAGAGTATTTCAATCATCCAGACTTTTAAGTCATTAATTACACATTGTCATTGAAGTAAACTTTTGAACCTAAGGGGGATGTTTTAAAGATATGGAAGTAACTTTAATGTGCAATATTTCTGTGCTGAATTCTCAGCATTTTTATGATTTTTCAGATTATTAAACACTGACTTCAAAACCTATTTCTTCAAAGACTTGTCTATCTTCAGAAATAATGAGAGGCATTTCTCACTTTAGAAACTTTCCCTCTCCAACTATAAGCACACACAAAATTTAACTTAAAAGAGTGTAAGGGTTTGGCTGCCTGAAGTTCGCAAGAGATATAAGCATGACAGGGAAAAAAGTGATCCTTACCTCATTTGATAGCATTGTTATTGCTCTGTAAGTTTCTGGCACAGTCTCTCGTAGTTGAATCCTCAAACACAGAACAGGGAGGAAAAAAAAAAAAGCCTTTAATCATTTTGAAGTTAAGGTTAGTCATACATAGCAGTGAATTCAGGGTAAGAGGACTACCATCTCTAAAACCAGTTGTTTTTAAAGGTAAACAAATTAAATTTCTTTGAAACCTATATATTTGCATCTTGTCAATTTTGGGGGGGGAAATCCCAAAAGTTGCTACATTTCTGTTTTTCAAGATTTTAACAGTTACACAAGGCTATAAAATCTCACTAGTAGTGTGTTAGAGCTCTTCTCAATCCTTGCAAAATGCAGGAGACTTACTAAGATTCTCCCTGGAACTGTATGTTATTGCTCAGGGATCTGATAGTCCACAATCCTTACACAACCTTCTCAAGGCTCTTAGGAACTTAAGCATCCACCCCCTCCTGGTATCCATTAGAGGAGATAGCTCATGATGTCACACCCCTGCTAGGTCAGGACTTCTGTCAATGCATCTTTTCTTCACCCTTAAAAGTCTTCCTAATTTTGCTATATTCCGTCTCTGTCTGAGGTGATTTGTTGGGTATGTTCAGGTATTCTGTGATTAAACTCACTTTTTAAAGTAGTCAAACAATACCTCCTCTTTGTACATCTCAAAATGGCCATTTGAGAAACTAAAATAAAAGGACTCTACTATTTACAATCTATCAGTTTTAACACCATGGTGATAATGATGCCAGGCTTATCTAAATATATGAAAATGTGACAATATTTACCCAGACATTTTTTCAAATGTGTTTTCAAACGTTTTCTTCATTTGTAATCAATAGTAATATATGCAATCAACGGGGATATATGCAGGAGAGTCAATGAAATTTAAAGTATGATTCATCCTATTTAATTTTACTCATGGTAGGATGAACTGTTATTCTAGACTCCTAAACTTGCTTCAATTTTAGTAGGAATACAAGAGATCCAATGAAGTCCAGGATTCATTGATTTTAAATGGAATTCTTACTTCTTGTATTATTCCTATCTCTTAGCCTGCTGTCCTAGGAGCCTACTGGGAGGTGTTCAATTTTGGGACTACCCACTGTTTCCTCAGTAGCAGTCTGGGATGTTCTGGCACTCCCAGAACTTTCAGGGAGATCCACATAAATCAAGAACTCTCTAAATAAAATATTTCCAGAAGAACTGATTGTGTCAGTTTTGGCTGGGAAAGAGTTAAATTTCTTCACAGGGGCTGGTATTGGGCTGGGTTTTGGATTTGTACTGAACACAGGGTTGATAATACTGGGAAGTTTTTATTATTGCAGTGCTTGCACAGAGCTGAGACCTTCTGCCACCCTGGTGAGGAAGTTGGGGGTGTGTGGGAGGAGACACAGCCAGGACAGGTGACCCAAACTGACCAAAGGAATATCCCAGACCATGTGAGATGGTGCCCAGTATTTAAAGTGGGGGGGAAAGGAGGAAGCAGAGTGTTCAGAGTGATGGTGTTTATCTCCCCAAGCCATCATCACGTGTGTTGGAGCCCTGCTCTCCTGGAGGTGGCTGAACACCTGCCTGCCCTTAGGGAACACTGCATTAATTCCTTGTTTTGCTTTGCTTGCATGTGCAGCTTTTGCTTCCCCTAATAAACTGTCTGTATTTCAACCCACGAGTTTTCCAGCTTTTACCTTTCCAATTCTTTCCCTGATCCTGCTTGTGGGGGAATGAACAAGTGGCTGCATGGGGCTTGGTTGCTGGATGGGGTTAAACCACAGCATACTACATATCTATTATCCAGTAGAGTGAATTAAATTTGTATTTTCCACCAGTAGACTTAAGAACTATCTTATACTTTGAATTCACCCCTGAGAAAAGGTCTTTGTGTCTTAATGATATTTCAAATATCAAGGCTGTAGTGCAAACATTTTTGATTCATAGTAATTTAAGGGTATTATAAAAATATTAATTTAACAATTTTTACTGTAATATTAAATCTTTACCACATGCACTGAAGCTTGAACCTACCAATGCTTTAAATTAAATGTTCTTCCACACTGTCATGTTTTGCTTCAGAATAAAAAGAAAACTTTTTCATCTTTAGTAAACATCTCTAAATTTAGACTGCCATGATCTCAGAATCACTTTTAAACTGCAGTCAAATCAAGTACAAAAGTCCTAATACAAATCATGCTTTTATTTGTTTCTTAAAACAAAGGCACCCATTCTTTTCTTTTTCCCTCTCACATAATCAGCCATATATAAGACTGGCTAGATTCTGTGCCCTTTAACTCATTTCTGTCAGTACTTAACAGCTTCTCCTTTTGGAGAACAGCTGTAGAGAGTAAGCAAATTTAGTAGTTTCGTCCTTCAAATGAAATAAAGCAGATTTCTTCATGCAGAGGTACAGAATATATGACATTGCATGTTTTCCCATCTGGTGACTTATAAAGAAATGTCTTTTTGTTTTATAAGCAAGAATTGATTAACATATTTATCTTGATTTCCAAATGCATGCAGGTTAGAGAGATCTGAAAAAAACCAAAGTTAAGTAATTGTCACTTGGTGGTTCCTAAAATATTCCTAAATATCTAGTTTATTTGCAATGTTTGCCCAGGTTTTTATTCTCTGATTTTGTGGCTGCATTTCAGTTTCATGAACCTTCAGATACAGTTTTGACAGACATACAAGTACACTAGAAATACAGCTTTGTGACACATAATTTTTCCAAATAATGTTTTTTTTCTAACTGAATAGCCTTTTATTCCCTTGAAAAATCTGTCCTGCATAAATAAATGGTGTGTTATTAGAAAGAAGAAGATGTTATATGGTTTAGAGTTTTGTTTTTTGTTTAGTGTTTGTCATACTGTGCCCAAGATGCTCTTTTTTGCCTATGTTCTACTTATATTTTCACAAGAAGGCTTTTGACAGAATCATTTATAATGGTAGGGGAAGAACTAAACAAAACAGATACACCTCTGCAGATCTGTTAACAACTCTTGTATGTCTTAGTTCATCCAGCATCTTAGAGAGACTGAAACATAGGACAAGTTCTTTCTGAGACAGTGTGTAATTTTGCAAGTGAGACTTTCCCTGTGAGCTCCGTATCACCAGCACTTTAGAGCTATATGGGAGAGGGAAATATAGAATTTTGTCCAAATGTAATTTAATATCTCTAGCCATGCATTTCAAAAACTCTGCAGGTAAGCAGGCTCATAAAGAACTCATGAAGCTGAAAAGTATCAACTGCCTGGAGTCTTTGTGTCCTTGCAAAGTGCCAATTTATGGAAAGGCTGAGAGAAACAGCAATTATGTATTTAGAGGCAGGTAATTTAGTGTACCTAGTTCCAGAAAAAAACCCATTGTTTTCTGAGTGTATACCTACCTGTTAGGTCCACTCTGACTCTGCAGAGATGCTTTCTATGTTTTCTGTTGATGCTTCTGACATCAACAGAAGATTTTTATTTCTGAATTGCACCCTTACTATGCTACAGATTTATCAAAAGCTTTTACTTTTATATTTCTTTTTTTTTTCTTGCTAAAAATTGGTATAATTTCTTAAACATAGTATTGGGCACTTCACAGCAGAAAATTATTTTAGCTCTGATTCCTTTTTTCCTAATTTTGACTCTTTCCCTGCTACCTCATATAATTCACTAACTTTTGATTAGATATTACTCTTTCTATATTTCCTTTCAAGGATGGCCCTTTCCTAGTACTAGAAATGTTTCTTACAATTCAAGCAGGACCATGGCTTCTTTGAATTAGCATGACATATGCAGCTTTTAGTCACTGAAATGACACTGTGGTTGGGCAGGCTATGAGCACAGGTAACTTCCATGAAGTCGTGCCCCAAAACCTAAAAACATCTCACAAAAATCCTGGAATCCATGTTCCTCTTTTACTTGTTTATCAAATCCAAGAAACAAACAGGAAAAACTGTCATCAAAAGCTCCATACTGCTGTCACTGATTCAGAAAGGAGAATTTATTTTTTAAATTGTTTTACACTGTATAAGTTTTCTCTAGTCTCGTGGATCAACAAACTTATTTTTCCCCTCACTTATCCTCTGTCTGATACAGTAATTACATTTGTCTAAAAGATTGTGTTTTCTGCATTTTTGAAATTATTTATTTATAACTTGAAGCTACTTTATGCAGTCTGATATTCACCATTGAGAACTTGTTCACAGTTGGTTACTCAGGCTATGAGTATGACCTTCTACTCTGCCACAATTATCTATATGTTCTATTATCTATATATATCTATATAATTTAATTTTGAAATATTTTTAGAAGTTGAGATTCATTTTGCCTTCTTTTCTGTCTTGCTTCTGAGAGATTGTTGTGTTGTCCCAGAAGGGTACAAGAATTAGTGGAGGCAGTTAAACTTGGCCAAATTTAACTTTTCTGGGACTTACACATCTGGGACAGGTTATCCCTCCTTGAGCTTGTTTGCCTCAAGAAGTCTCCCCATCATGGCAAAACTCCAGCTCTGCTCTTCCATCTGGAGCCGAGGGACTAAGTGAAGATGAGAGGACCCTCTGCTGTGATGGGTACTAAATTAACTCTGCCCCCAAATGCTTTGGAGAGCTTTTGTGGGTTACTAGCTACAGACTCAGCTATAGTATTATTCGTATTGCTTTAAGTGGGTCCAACTGTATCTGATTTGTTTGACTTTGTGGTTATATGGGGTTCAGTAGCAATTGTGGGGTCCTTGTGACTGCTGGTGGAGTGGGAAGACATCTGAGTTTCTGAGTCCTTCTGCCCCGCTCCGCTCTTCCCCACGAGGAGCATGGGAAGCACAGTGAGCTGGGAAGGGGAATGCTCCATCTCACGCAGACCTGCAGTCAGGGCAAGGTGGTGTGACATACAGAGCTTTGATGTACAAAGGAATGATCTGGGCGATTTATTGTAAATAGAAGCTGTAAAAATATATCAGGGATTTCGCTAAATCAATTTGTCCTGAAGTTGCATTTCAGAAATTGCTTGCAAGAGGTTTTTATTTGCAAACAATACATGCTTGTGTGTTTGAATCTGATATGTGAGACTATATACCAGTTTACTCCTTGCTAAATTAATAATTCTGTTTGTGGGTTTTTTATTAAAAACAACAGTGTGTTCTGATCCAAGATATTGTCCCTTAGATAAAGCTAGATGTTTCTGCTAAAATGAGTAAGATGAGTAAGATAATATTCTATGGGCTCAATAAAACTTTATATTCCATCCAACTAGAACATTTATCAAATTGATAATTCTACTTTGCTAGTTTGCAGTGAGAAAAAATTTACAAGCAGCCTGGGAAATGAATAAAGTGAGTTTCTCATTCAGGAACTGCAAAATTAAATCCAATGATGCATCTTGTTTTCTCTACCTTAACCCCAAAGATGGAGAAAGACTTAACAGTATTTTCTTTATGGCAGTGTAAAACTGCCTTTTCCTGGCCATTTCTTTTTTATCCGATCCATTCCACTATTTATTTCAAGTTACATAGCTGAGCATTTTAGACTGATGGATGTGCTGATTTTGGTCTACATCAAACCTTCTCTGGGTTTTGTGTACCTCCCTCTTGCTTGGCTAGATTGAACTAAACATAGGTGTGTTGGATTCAATACTTAAAGGAGTTTCTTTCAGAGTACAGAATAAAATAATGTGTTGGGTAACATGGTTTATTCATAGATATTTTAGAAAGATCTGAACAGGGAAAGGCATGGATTATTCATGGATATTTTTTAAAGACCTGAAGAGGGAAAAGAGTCAAACATTGAAGAAAAAATGCTGAGATGAAGCTACTTAAATACATGACATTAATGAAAAAAATTCTCACACACTAGTGCAGAAGTACAAAAAAGGATATTATAATGTAATCTTCACTTAAATTTATAATTAGGAAAACAAAACCATTTCTTCATAATAGGCACCATATTTATCTTAATTTTAGGCTTATATTGCAATGTATAATTCTATTTTCCTGTGAATCTAGACAGAAAACCTTGTTAAAATATAGCTGCAATGTCAGTGTTCTTCATGGGACCATTTCTGTTCTGAAGAAAACAAGGCATGTGAGTGACATATGCCCTAGTAAGTTAGACATGGCAAGGAATCAGAAGCACACATAGAAAAGGCTGGAGGATTTGCTTTGTCTTTCAAGCTGAAAAATCTATTGCATGTCATTTTTTTTTATAAGCAATGATTGATATGGGATCTGATCCACAATCTTCTAAATCAGCTGGGTACACTGGGAAGGATTTCAAGCCCCTTTGAATGTGTTACCAATACTGCCTGAGCTAATCTCACACAAGTGGTGATGCACTGAAATGGACTATTTAATAAAGAATGTATAGTAAAGAAGTATCAGTACATGTATTTATATTATAATTCAACTAATGCTCTTGTCTGGAACTAAAAAGAAAATTTGGAGACACTACCAATAACCTTGCATATATGCAGGTAACCCTCAAGATTTCAATGTCATTACTCCACTGGAGAATTGTTACTAGTAGTTGATAGCCCAAGAGATTATATGGAAGTGCTTTCTCTCTCAGCCTATTTGGATTATTCATTATTTACTCTCTCTCTCAGTATTTGTAAGGTTATGTCATGTCTGTATACTAGAGAAACTAGCTTGGACTTAAGTTCTATGACAACAGAGTTTGGACAATACATTGGGAAATGTAGTGCACCTTCTCAGTGGTATAACCTGAAACTCCTTTGGTTTTTTGTTTCTAAAATCTCCTCCTTAGCACACACTGGAATTTAGAAAAAATTTCTTTACCTCTTTTAAAGATGGATCTCTTTTGGTTCCTTGCCAAGAGCTGTAGTATGACTTATTTTACTCTAGTTTTTCCCTTTCTTTTGTTAAATCTCAAAAAGGTATGCTGGTGGATGGCCCTCCATGGTATATATATTGGATATAGCATCTGAGGTAATTTTGGGGTTTCATTTAAGCACTGATATTTGCACAGAGATTTCAAATTTGTAACACTGCTTCTAAAGTTTTACCTTTCTGCAATTGTAATGCTTCCCTTGACACTGAGATCTCCCATTACATGGAGATTTCCATTTTTTTTGGTCTTATACAAACCCATGGTAAATCCTGTTCTTTTCTTGCATCCTGTTCTTCTCCTTGATACATTCACATGTCTGTTTACCCCCAGCAAAAATCAGAGTTGTGCACTACAGAGAATGTATTGTTTTTTCTTTCTGTTCTGCTTTCTGCACCCTATTGACCAAGGTACAAGCTACTTTCTTTTTCTCTCCATCACTTCTTTCTTTCCTTCCTCAATACTCACTTCCCTTTCCTCTCCTTCCCTTCTTTCCCTTCATTCACCTATCTTTACAAATATTTGAAAATAACTGTTAACCTTAGTGTGGGACTTTTCACTCTTCCTTTGTGCATGTGTTTATCTAGGAAGTAAAACACAATACAGAGAATTGTTCACAAGAGCCTGTATTTGGAATAATTGCATCAGAATATTATTTTTTTTTAATATATAATCCTCTATTTGGAATAATTGCATTAGAAATTTTTTTTTCTCTTGCTTTGAGTGGATTAATCAAGTGTTCAAGTCAGATCCACTTGCAGTTTGACACTTAGAGACCAAGGGTTACCTAAAGCTTGGCAAATGTCTGTTCACAGTGGCATTTATAAGAATTTGCTTGCTTTCTCTTGTGACAAACAATTTTCTTGCCTGCAGCATGTATCTGGGGCAGCAATAAGTCTAGCAGAACACAAGCAGAAAGATCTTTTAAAAATTACTTTGTAGGTCATGTAGGGCTGTGTAACTGTGTCTATACAAAACTGTTAGAAATTTAACAGCTTTATTAGGACAGTATTTGGACAGGGCGATGGAGATTTTTAAACATTTTGGAAGAATAAAAGTAAAAGATACTCAAAGGTGATGCTCCCAAACACACTTACCTCAGTATTCTCTAGTGCTTTTAGCTTATTGTGAAGCACAGGGAAAGCCTGGTCATCCTGCAATGAAAACTCGCTCTTCACAGTCTTGTGACTTTGGTTGGTGACTTCTTTCACAGGACATCATAATTCAACTTGATATGGAGGATATCCTGGGATGTATCAGTGGCAGGCTTTCAGAGAGACAAGAAAACCTGCCACACATATTTGTCACTGGTGTTTTCAGTTGCCTTTTCTTCTTCTGAAAAACTTGATTATGTGCACAAATTGCACACATATATATAACATCTTTATATATAAAGAGGAAAGAAAATTTTGAAGAGCACACCAGATTTAACAGCTATCAAACTTTAACTTCTTTTGCTATCATGTAAAGCTAATCCCAATTAGCTGTATATCCATCAGGTTTACAAGTGTTGTATTTTTGTACGTGCCTATCTTGCAGCATTGCACAAGTTCCTCACCATTCCTGCAGCATCCTGCAGTGCTCTGGGACCAGGGGAGGGTCTACAGCAAGAGAACACAGATCTGATTCCCTGGACCTTCCCTGGACATTCCCTGGGCTCCAGCAGCTTACTTGTAGAGAACCTGAACCTCCAAACACTGAAGCATGGTCACTACAAAATGGCATGAGCCCAAAGGATGCACATTGCATGTGTTTCATTTGCCTTTTTTTTTTTGTCACTTCTCTTTTTATGATATTTCAGGATTACTTTTGACCACAAGAGTAAATTATTTTTAAAATAATTATAAATTTTTAATTATTTTTAATTTTTAATTATTTCTCTGTCCTTTATTTTTTTTTAACATGCAAAAAGCCAGTACATGCTAAAGAACACACAAGGATGCCTTAAAGATCTAGAAATGAGCTGGCTGTACTAACCCTATGGAACCTCTTCTGGATTTTTTTTTTCTTAAACTTGCCTATTTATTTTAAATAGAAATCCAAGAACATCTTGGAAGCTTTAAAGGCCACTAGATCCTGTGCTCATTAATGGTGGTGTTTACTGGAAGCTCTCTGAGATCCCCCATGTAAAGTGATAACCTAAGACTTTCTAACAGCTTGGCAGGTACATGGTATTTTTTATCACTGACTGCTGAAGGCACACAAAGCTGCAAATAATTTGTACCCCTAAAGAGATATGAAGTTAACTTGGAAGTAAATACATCATATACAGTTTAATACTTTGGTCTGAAAGCTGAGCTTGAAGCAAATATATGAATTTCTGAAGTGGATACTGTTGGTATTTGTAGGGTTTTATTGAGGACATGGTTGTTGGCAGATAATCTATCTGAGAGATCTCCTAGCTCCTTAATCTGAAAGTATGAAGCTGATCCCACAGCATGAAAAACAGCTACCTTCTTCTAAGATACACTGTATATCTAAGAGGAACAGTAAAGAGAGCTTTCAAATTGGTTTTTTTTTGACATGCATCAGTCCCTGAGGTGGATCCACAATTTAAACCATGGCTCTTTGAAAACTGTTGAAATTGAGTACTTAATTATACCTCCGAAACTTTTTATTGCAGAGATGAAAAGTTCTATGTTATTTGCTCTCCAGTGATTTTTTTTATAGCTTTCCATATAAACCTGCTGAAGTCTTGACTTAGAAATCATCAGCACAAATATGTTTTTAGGCTAATTCAATTGGCTACAATTGCCATTATTTCCCATGTGCTGAATCCATAGACTGTGTTCAGCCTAAACAATGAAAAAGCAATTACTAGAGAAAATGTAAGACAGCAAGGAAATTAATTTCTTTAAGAAAACTAAGATTTAGAGGAACTGGAGTCAAACTTGCTGGTTATTATCTTTGTGTTTCAATTATCTGGCTGTTAATTGAGGGTCATAGCAATAGCTGCTTTCCTGTATATTCAGTCTTTGGTCTGAAAAGTTTGTCATCTAAATAACAAAGATGACAAGGCCTTAAACATTTGCATATACAAGATAAGTGACAAAATGCTATTGCTGGATTGGTAGATTATACTGCGATCATCAATGCAAGTAATCAAATAACATCTGAGTTGAACACTACCATCTAATTCTGCAGCTGGGCTTATTTCTCATAATTGTTTAATATCACATAGTCATGAAGCCCACTGGGAGTATGTTTGGAGGTTCAGTCTTTAAAACTGCTGCAGTCATGAAAAATTTCACATTGAGCAATTTTCTCACTTGCTAGATGAATGAAACTACTTTTGCATAGTTGCAGTAATTAAAGAGAAAGAAGATATTTCTATTGAGGAGTTTGAATAATAAGGTTATCTCCTAATTGATATATTTAAGTTGATGAAGATTTTAAAATTCAGCTACCTATGTGCATATGAAGAGCATATAAACTCAGTAGATGAACATTTCATCATAATTTTCTTGAAGTAGGAATTTTTAAGTTGTTTACTGGTTTATTACAATTTCTTAGAGAATGGATTTTGAATACGCCAGTACAATTTTTTGTGTTAGCTACTTGTCACCAGCAGCCCAGGATTAGACATGCAGATTGAATTTTCAATTAAAATTATTCTGTCTTTCAGAAGCATCCTTGTCTTCAGTCAAAAAGTAGGAATACAAAGGTTTCTCAAGAGTCAGTGATTTTCAGCTTCAAATCCATCTTTTCATGTAGCTGAAATAAGCAGAATTATACCCATGTTTATAAAAAAGGTGGTGAAATTTTAAATCCTTTAATTTGATTCTGAGCTCAGGATACAAAAAAAAAAAAAGTGGCATTAATAGAAGTTATTTCCTTTACACCTATCAATTTACTCTTATTTGTGTGGAGAGAAAAAGTGCCTGTATTTTAAAAGGAATTTGATGTTCACACAAAGCTTTTAATGATAGTTTTGGAGGCTGAGCTCTTGCATAGACACAGAGAATGAGCCACAGCTGCATAAAACTTTCAATACTCCCCTTGAGGATACTGTTGGCATTCATTTGACAAAAGAGAAAACAGTTTTCACAGCCTGTGATCAGAGGGTATTTGGTACAGGATACAGGTATCTGAAAGGAGCCTGGTTCTAAGTTCCATTTTGGACATGAGACACTGCTTCTGAAAGACTTTGAGGTTGTAAACAGTGTCCTAAGGAAGGAGGAGGATACAAATAATTATCTTCGTGCTACACCTTTGCTCCCTTTATCCATAGCAAGTGTTGGTCAGGTCTTAAGGACAAGCATGTGTAAAACAATCTCTTGTTATGTTGCATTTCAATATCTTAAAATTCATAAACAAATGTATAAATGCGAGTCTCTGAAGAGCCTCTCACACACTGTGCATATTTAAAGTCTTGAAAACAAAGGCAAAGAGTGATACAGACAGTAGATTGCTCTGAAAATTTAAAAAAAAATTATGGTGTTTTTTCCTTGTAAAACAAGATGATAACTGAAAATGTTCAAAAAGTGCTATCTCTGGGATAACTCTGAGTGTGAGGGGTTTCTGTTCAGAGGCTGTGACTGACTTAGAATAGATGTACCTTCTCAAAGTCTGAGCCATTATTCTGGGACTAATTGTGTGTGTTTCTATATCTACACATAAAAAACCTATGCAATATAAATCTACCAGAAGACATTTTAAACATCTTCCCCACCCTTTGTATAATAATGTAGCTTATGTCTAAAAATACTTCATGTCAAATTTTATTTTCAGACAGGATCAAAATGTCAAATCTAGGAACAATTTTAGTACAGATACTATTGTGTCTCTTAAATTAAAATAATGCAAAGGTCTCTGAATAAATTAGCACAGTTGCCATGGAAACATAGTGGGCAAGAAATATTTATAGTTGCTGCAAGCAATAATTTTGCAGCTTAATACTTTAAAATGTCAAGCAAAACATAATCTCTAAAACATTTTTTTGGTGATTGTGTATACTCACAAATTTCTATTAATTTATATTTTCAGTTCTTGCCTCCAGAAAAAATTAAAAATAATAAAACCTTATAAAAATCAAACTCTAATATATACTGTGATTGGCAAAAACATTTTTCAGCTGTAAAGACAAATAATACCTTGTCAGACTTAGGTGTGCTATTTTGTGTAAGGGATCATTAGAGTCAACAACTGGAGACTTTTCAAAGCTAATTAAGTTTAGAATCTTTTTAAAGTCGGTAATCTCTAGCAGTAATTGCAAATACAAAAATTGAACATGCCTTATTCATAAATGCAAGATAGCATCTTGTATTTGATATACAAATACAAGTATCTGATATTCTTATTAAAACAAGGGTTAATCCCAATTTGTTAATTGAAATGGTACTTTAGAAGAACATACAGAGAAGCACTGGTAAATGATCTAGGTGTATATTGGTTAGTCGAGGTCTGACAGATTTCCTCATACATCCTATATCCATTCTCAGCTAAACATGGTAATCTTCCCAGAAAAACAACACAATTAACTTCATTATATTGGTACATTGGTACAAACACTGAGCTTCATAACAAGGATGGATGAGGTCTTCTTCTGCCATTGGGACTACCCATCCTACAGCATTTGAAAATGCTTTTTTACAGTTCTGCATTCTCTTAACAGCTATGCAGAAAGGACTCTGCATAGTACAGAGCAGTGTGCTTGTTTGTGAGGTACAAACACATGGCAGGAAGGGAAAGTGAATGTTGAGGAGGGAGAAGGTAGCACAGTGCTCAAGCATCCTTAAAAGATGTTCTTAGAAGATGCTAGGAACAGAACCAGCCTAGAGATCTAAGCACAAATAGCAACACCTCTGGCATTCATCTCCCTGACCGGTCTCACAAATGCTTTGTGACATGCTGTACCCATCCCCAGTGGAATTCTCTCTCTTCTCATCATACCTACCTTTATTTGATTATAGGTATTTTGTAACACTGGAAGAAAACATCAGTATCCTTGGATATCCAGCTTTCAGAAAATGTGTGCTGCTCTAAGTCTCAGGAGCAGAGATGGGCACTGTGATAGCTGGTATTTAAGACGTGATGGACCTGACAATCTGCATAAAGCTGTAAAGAACTTGAAGGCTCTCTCCTTCCCCTCTCACTACTGGGATTAAGGAAGAATTATTCTCACATACTTTGAAGTAACACAGACGGATGCAAGATTTAAAATATTTTTTTAAATTAAAAATTGAGATCCCAACTTCTATACCACATCAGCACAGTCTATTAGGTGGGAATATTTTAAACTCAGACTTATTTAAACATTTGGGGAACTCCTCTACAAGTCCTGCACGTCTCTAAAAATGATCACCTTTGCACAAATACAGTTATCTCTAAGGAAATCAGGGAGTCAAAAAGATAGAGAAGGAAACCTACAAAAGAAAACCAAATAGTTTTGACTGAATTCCTTGAATGAGAAAGATTCCCTTTTAAATCTAGTGGAATTCTTCCTGTATAGTTCTTCTATCTGAATAATGTGCAAGAGCAGAATTAGTCTCACTTGTCATAAACTTTGTGAAAGAACAGAAATAGTCCAGGCATTCCTATCTAAAGAACACTTAATCATTTTCAGAATTTTGCACTTCAGGAACTGCAAAATGCTGTCAATGGTAACAACAAGTCAGTTCTTGGCAAGGTAAAGAGTTATATACATTATTACTGAATAGATCCATATGCATTTAAGTAAGGCCACATCTTCAAAAAGTTCATCTCCTCCTCTTCTGCACTCACTGCAGGTTCTGAAGTCTTAAGAACATTATTCAGAAACAGAGGCAAAACACATGGAAAAGCAGGAAGAAGGGCTCAGATTTTCTTCTCTCAGGAAAACCTCAGAGGGCTGAGGCCTATGATTTTGCAATCACACCCAACATCAACTGCTGTTGGCTCTGTTTACCAAATCGGAAATTATAGTTTTATGGTTTATATAACATTCAAAAAATAAAGATGATATTTCTGCTTGCATACTGAAAGTGAAATTTCTAGGTGCTAAGCTTGTACCTAACGGGAAGGCTTCATGCCAAAAAAAAATTGATTTCTTGATGATAAACTATGTGGAGAAGATGTTTTCCTATTTTGTCATATTCCTAATCTCAAAAAGCATTGGTTTGCTCTTTTGTTTCCCTGTTAGGGAATCAGTTGTCCCCCTGTATATTTGAATATGTATCTGTAGAACAACTTGTTTTGCTTTTTCAGTTTAAACAACATGCTTAAGTTTTTTGGATTAAACAGACCTTGTCAGCATTTTGCTAGATTGTTAAAATCTGTTGTTTTATCATAATGCAGCACATTGGAGTTTTAATTTTCACTGCTATACACCATATTCTTAAAGAATTATTCTGTGAGTTTTTTGTTTTAATGGATAAAATTGTTTTTAATGTGTGTGTAATAGATACATTAATGTGCTACGTGTCAGCACCATATTTAAGGTACACAGCATCACTGGTTATTCAGTGAAATGGGACATTTTTTATTGCAGCAGTAAAGTGAGAAATAATAATGTGTATTTAAGGAACATCAAAGATATTTTCAAAAATTAAATTGCTTATTAAGTAATGTACTGTGAAGAGAGGGATAGAAGAGAAAGTGTGTAGCACTGCTACTGATCTTCCAAAGAATCTGGATTAGGAAACACTGTCTCATATTTACATGTCAGCCTCCAGCAGGATGCAGCTTGACCTGAGGTTGACTCCAGAGTCACAAGCTAAAAGGAACGGTTATGCAACAGAGAGTGGCTAAAATTAACCATGAGAAACCCCAGAAGACTGGGGTGAGGGTACCCAGAAACCATGCAGCTGTAAGGAATAATGCTCACTTCTTTCACTGAAAGAAAAGACTTGCATTATTTCAGTGTCCATCTTTGTTGAGCTTAGAGACTATTGTGTTTCAATTTCTAGGCATAATTTTCTATTTGCCAGCTCACTTATTGCAAAATACAGTGCTCTTCCTGTTAGATAGAAGTTGTTTGGTGAATGCCCCAGAGCCATGCATCAATATTAAAGAGAGAGAGAGAGAGAGGGAGGAATAAAAATACATTAAAAAATACAGCCCGACTTTTTCTTTGAAAGCTTCAACTTTTATTATCTCTATTCTGCTCTAGTATTCCTTCAGTGAGAGAAGTAGAATTCCTTTATAAGAGAGAATACTCAGAAACTGTTGGCTTGACACAGATGGGGAGTGATCAGACCCACGCTTTCATATTTTTGCCCTTTCTGTGGACCACTGCAAAATTACCTGCTGATCAAGTAGGGCAGAGTTATTGCACCACTGAAGAAGAAGTCCCCATAAAAATAATTTTTGTCCAGAATAAAGATGCTGAAAATTTCCAGTAGCTGGTTTGGAGGCCCATGGCAGCCACTGACAGCCGCTGTAAGTTCTGGATGACAGAAGGACAGACATCATCCAAAGTGGCTCCTTTGAAACCTGTGCTGCCATGTCAATCAGCAGTTTAGGAATAATAGCAGTTATTATTGATTGCCCACCAAATAGCTCTTGTCTCTGCTAAATAACCTGAGATTCATGAGATGCTTATGCAGGTGCTACACTCCCACAAGACATAGCTGAGGCTTCTGGGCTGAAACCTAATATTTCCAGCTTTGCCCAGAGAACCAGAGGCATTCAGCCTAGCATGTTACATATTAATAATGTGGACTAATCAGAAAAATCTGAAAGGCAGAAAAAATAAAATGCTTGGGAAAAAAAGAAAAAAAAAAGGCACTTTGTGTTGTGCAAGAACTATGTTATTAAAATAAAAAACCACTATGACTTCAGGAAACAGTAGTTCAGACTTCTGTTAGAAAATAGGCCTAACTAGCAATAAATCTAGGGGAAGGGAAGACTGCTCAGTCCACTGTTACTTTCAGATGCCATTGCAGGAAGGAAAAGCAACAGGATTTAGCAAAGTTTATTATGATTACAGACACCATGCCTTACTTTTGGACCCAGATTTCATACCCCAGCTTTGAGACCTGATCTGAGAGTTCTGTATTTTTGCTGGGTAAATAAAAAGGCTTATGAAAGGCCAGATGAGAAAGACTGACAGAAACATCAGTGTTTACCTGCTTCCTTGTTGTCTTTAATAGCTCCTGGAACATAAATCTTGTGTTATTTCAGTCACATCTCCCTTACTTTTTTCCTTTCATGACAAATCTATCTACATATCTATGTATCTCCCTTTCTCCCTTCCTCCCTCCTTCCCTCCCATAAAAGTCCCACTTATCAAAGCAAGTCGTTATCTTTTGCACACTTCTCTGCACCAATGACCAGAGAGACCGACAAAAACCAAAGTTTAAAATTGTTCACAGCTAGCACAGGTCTCAGCTGACAAAATCTGCTATATAGAAAGATGAGGCCTTCAAGTAAGGCAGATGCAGAACTGTACAACACAGTACAGCAGAGCCCCTAATGGAGCACAGGAGGCAGAAACTGCAATTACAAATAGTCTATCCCCAACTCCTTCATCTGTGGACACCTTACTGCAGTAAAATTAATGCTGATACTTCACTGCAGCACACAGCTACTGTGTTGGGTTTGCTTTTCTCCAGAACTCAGGTTGCAAGTGATTCAGCTTAAGAAAAATAAACTTTTTTTTTTTTTGTCTTTGCAATACTTTTGTTTTTATTGAATGTTCTTATGGGTTGCTGTTGCCTCTGAGAGAGCACAGATATTTCAGCTGATTTTAGCTTTTTGGTTTTCTTTCCCAACCAAAGAGTTACTATTTTCAGGGTCACAAGCAAGTCTTTAGAACAGTACTAAAAACTATAGAGAGAAGGAAGCAATCCTAAAATGGAAAGATTAATTACTCACAACTCCAAAGTTTAATTGTATTTCTGGTTTGTGTTTATTTTGTTTTATTTTGTTTTGGTTTTTGTTTTGTTTGTTTTGGTTTTTTAATTTGTTTTGTTTTGGTTTTTTTTTGTTGTTTTTGTTGTTGTTGTTTGTTTTTGTGGGTTTTTAAAATTTTGCTTCTTTCTAAGAAGTCTAAAATATTTGTAACGGTGATATGGACACTTTAAAATCCTGTGTATATAGTCAGAGTTTCAAGTCTCCAATACTGTAGCTTAGAGGCTTCAAATAGACTCTTGTGTGAAATAAAACCACAAGAAAATGAATATAATCCAGGGATATTAATAAGCTGAAATTCATAAAATTCCTGTCAGCAAGACATTTGGAGCTTGAGACATTAATTTACAGAAGCATATTAATGTTTTGTATGTGATACCGAGCAGATCTAAAACTCAAGGAAGATTTATAAATTGTAAAGGCAGATGAGCAAGGTTTCAGTGACATAATCTAAAGTGCAATTAGAAAATAGGGTTTAGCATTAGTATATAAAGAATTTGAGCATATTCTTTTACTTTTCCATGAATAATGACTCTACAGCTAAAACCTCCCAGGTTCTCAATTTTAAGCTTCCAAGCTATACCTCAGAAAGAAGCAGAAGACTAGTTCAAATGAAATCATGACCAGTTTCTATACTGCAAGGTAACAGATGGTATGAACTTTTTGTTCTAGGTCAATAGCAGAGTTACTATGCAGCTTTCAGTCTGGAAGTGCTAACTAAAATATGGTAGCTGAGAAGGAAAGCTATTGAGGCCACAATAGCACAGCAGCATGCCCAGAAGTACCGCCTGTAAAGAGGAAACACCAAGAGCTTTCATTGACTGAGATTCCTATGTCAGTTCTAGAGATAACAAATAGGACTCCACAACATTTTGCAGGAAGGAAAACACTAAGTTGAAGAGCCTTTAGAGATGGACTTTGTGGGAAACTTTATAATTCAGGCACCTTTTTTCTTCCTGTTATTGTCCTTGCTTGGAACACCAAAATGAATACCCATTGGCACTTATGACAGATATTGGGTAACAACAATGGGATAATGTGGCATGATGTCTTTTGTAATGGCAGCTTGCACACAGGGAGGTAGAAGTCCCTTGCAACCAAGTGTCTGTATAGATATGCATGCACTCAAGCCAGGGCTTTCTCCTTATCTAGTAAAAGGCTGACTTTTATGTTCAATTCAAAGGATGAAATCTAAGAGGTGGAAAATGAAGAAGCATGTTTTTAATGTTTTTTTCTTACCTACTGCATATTTATGTCAAAAGAAATGTCTGAGTATACCACAGCAAATCCTACACACATTCCTGTTTAGTAAAAGTCTCAGTCAAGCATGACATTAAAGATTAATATTAAATAGAAATTATTAGTAAACATTTTAATTTCGTGATCCCTTCAGAAAAACAGTCTCAGACTTCTTCAAAGATAAATTTTCAAGCTTCTTATTTCTTTATGATGTATTTTCTAGGTTTTGTGAATATAAAATACTGGTAAAGTTTTATTAAAATTTTTTTTTCTTTTATC
>JAYDZK010000202.1:46925560-46956591 GCA_034509185.1 Euphonia xanthogaster | reverse complement strand
ATTAAAATTTTTTTTTCTTTTATCTAAGTGTAATACTCTCTGCTGAAATATGCAGACACCTTCTGAAAAATATTGCTTTGCAAAAAAAAATTCTTCCTTGAGCTCACAATGAAAATAGAATCTAGCTGTAAGTGTATTACTCCACAACAATATAAGTAAAGATTGTTAAGGAATTTTATAAACCTGCATGCATAATAGAAAATATTTGATAAAGTGCACTTTCATACTCTATTACAAGAGACATGCTTTTTGACTGGAAATCTGGTCTCTTTATTTTTCATGCCTTCTTCCATCCCAGTCACAGCTTTGCAAGCCAGTGAAACTCAGAGTTTGCAATCTTAACAATCACAAGTTTTAAATGGTTTGGGAAAAAAATGCAGCACAGGATCCAAACAATTTCTTTTTGCTATATGGCTGATGATATGTCTGTGTATATATACACGTCTGTGCACGTGGGTGGTGGGTGTGACTGTAGCATTTGAGCTGACAACTTCCCCTAAAAAGTTAAATATGTCTGGCATTCTTTTAAATTGCTTATGACTTGGCCAAAACTGAAATGTTTGGGCTGAAATTTTCCACAGTAGGTTTATGCATCAGACAGAATTTTATTCAAAACATTCAGACAAAATAGTTCATCTATAGCAGAGAATGAGATTAGGCAAAGTATGTTGTTTTACCAGTTTTAGAGAACATTAGAGAACAGTGTCTCCTAAAAGCTGGAACAGAACCCAGAAGCTGTTAGTTGTGCCATCTCTTTGGCAGCAAGTACCAGAAAAACCAGCTGCTGAGTGACTGTCTTTGCCTTCTGATCAGCATAGAGGAGAGTGGAATAATTTTGCTACCACACCAGAACTGATTGTACTGCAGGTTAGTTTTATAAATTGCTACAGTTGTGCCCCACAATTATGACATTTGAATTTAAATACAAGTTATTGTACTCCTTCTAACCCTAAACTTTCTATAAATCTATGACAGTCTCCATACAGTCTGAATAACTTGACTAGGCCCAGGATTTTATTTCTGTTACATTTCAGACAATTGTTCAGAATGAATTCCTGTATAATTTCCTGTATAATGAAATGAATTAATTTCTCAAGTACAGAAATATTAGTTTGAATACATTATAGGCACGTTCTGCCTCTTAGTATTACTCACAGATTTATAAAATCATAGAATGGTTTGGGTTGGAAGTGATCTTAAATCTTACCTTCTTCCAACCCCTCTACTATGGGCAGGGACACCTTCAGATCATGTTGATCAAAGGCCCACCCAACCTTCCAGTGGTGGGGCATCCACAGCTTCTCTGGGCAACTGTTCCAGTGTTTCATCACCCTCACAGGAATAGAATTTCTTCCTAATCTAAACGTACGCTCTTTCAGTTTAAAGCCACTCTCTCTTTTCCTATTGCTTTATGCACTTGTAAAAATTCTCTCGTCACCTTTTTGTTCTGTTTTGCAACATTCTTGGGCTGAGCCCATTACCTAATGCATCTCAAAAGTTTCACTAAGTCTAGTCAAACCCCCAAACTGAATGACTGGGGGAGAGAGGCTGCTCATCTTTCTGGGGTAAGACATGATTATTCCCTTCCAGATGTGTTTGCATCAGTCATCACTAGTGAAACTGGAGCTGGCTTCTAGTTGACAAATTCACACCTAACTCCCAACACAGGTGCTGAATCTTGACAGAAACCATCTGCAGTGCTGCCTCTGTTTGCAAAATGGTGTGTCCTAATCAAACACAGGATCTGTGAAGGGTTTTGTTGGGCAATCTGTTGATTACCAAAAAGTAGGTGTAGTTCTGTTTTAGAAAATATTCCTTCAAATAGCTCTGCCTCCAGCCAGGGGAGTCGCATCCAGTAAAGCCACACATCTATTGTAGAATCCCAGAATGATAAAATAGTTTGAGTTGGAAGGGACCTTTAAAGGTCATGTAGTCCAACACCCATTGCAATGGGCAGTGACACCTTCAGCTCGATCTTAATGCTCTGCGCTCCATCCAGCCTGAACTTGAATGTTTCAGAGAGAGAACATTTGCCACGCCTCTGGACAATCTGTTCCAGTGTTTCACCACCCTTGTAAAATTTTTCTTCCTTGTATCTAGTCTAAATCTTACCCTCCTTTTGTTTAAAACCATCACCCCTTGTCCTATTGTGACATGCTCATGTTATAAAGTTTGTCACCATATTTCTTGTAAGTACTGTTTAATTACCGAATGGCTAAAGTGAGGTGTCCCTGGAGCCTTCTCTACTCCAGACTGAAGAACCCCAACTCAGCCATTTTTCAAAGGAGAAGTGTTCCACCCCTCTTATCATCTTGGAGAAATTCCTTTGGACTCGCTCCAACAAGTCTATGTCCTTCCTGTGCTGGGGACACCAGAGCTGCACACAGAGCTCCTGGTGGCATCTCATTACAGCAGAATAGGGAGGCAGAACCACCCCTCTCACCCTGCTGCCCACGCTGCTTTTGAAGCAGTCCAGGAAAACAAAGTATCTTGGCACATTAGGATGCAGGTGTGCTTTCCTGGAGAAGCATTTGCATACCAAGATAATAGGCACTGTAAAAGGTTATCAGGCAAGCTCTCATAATTGGCACTTGCAAGTGCCATAGTAAGTCTTCTAGTGTTTACATTTTTATCCTGTATTAGAGGCTGCTTCCTTTGAACTAAAAATATAATTAGTGGTTAATAAAAGAGCATATTAGATTATTCACAGTGTAAATTCATATGGTACGAACTAACTAAGATGTGTCAGCTGAGGTACAGGCTTGAGTTTAATGTGATAGTGAGGGAATTTGCAGATGACATCAAAAGAAGTTCTGATAGTATCAAAATAACTGAAAATTCATAAGCAAATCTTGTAAATTATTTTTCTCTATATACAGTCATTTTAAAATTCAGATGAAAAGATAATTAAGATAATATATCTAAATATAGATGATATCTATGACCAGAAGCAGAACCAGTGATTTATTTTTATATGTTACTCAGATTGCTTAATTGAATTAAAACTCTTTTCTATTATATTTATTAGATTTGACGTATTTCATATATATCACATTTATTTTCCCATGTAATTTTCTGTTCATTGACATTATGAATAGCTTGGTATTTCTTAATAAGATTTCTCTTAAATATAGCTTTGGATTTGTGCAAAATTATCCCTGAGACTTTTATTAAATCAGGTCATTCATTCAATTTTGTTTGTACCAGAAACACAGTGGAGTCACCATCCCTGGAGCTGTTCAAGAAACAACTGGACATGGCACTCAGTGCTGTGGTTTAGTTGACACAATGGTTTTCAGTTGAAGACTGGACTCAATGATCTTAGAGGTTTTTTCCAACATAATTGTTTCTGTGATTCTGTGAAAGACAAATACTATTGAAATTATACAAGAGCAGACTACCTATTTACAATAGAGAAGACATTGATCCTCACTAACCATCACCTTTCTCACCTCACAGTCAGAAATTAATAAAACTTACGAGGTGCATGGTACTTGAGAATCCAACCTGTCAAGTGTGAGGGCTTTGCAGGATCTCAGGGTTATAACATTTGTTGTCCTGATCTTTAATCAGCTAGCAGGATTCTGGAAAACCTGAAAACTGAATATTTTTATTGTTGAGTGGAAGACAGCAAACTGTGCCACATAGAAATTACAGGCAACATCAGAATAGAGAGAAGACAAGCCACGAAGAAGAGCACTTCTGTAGAAACCAGTCCCAGAAAAAGAAATTGAGGACTGTGCTTGAGTGAGGAAAAGGAGAGATTAGGTTTTCTGTGCTGGCAGTCATCTGCATGTACCTATGTCTTTCTCTGGGTACAATTATTTGGAAGATCAGAATTTATTTGGCTTCTTTTGAGACATAGAACTAGCATTAACAAAATTGTACATGATAAATACAATAAAATTCATTTTTGTCATTCGTAAAATATTACTTTTTACTCTATTCCAGTGAACACTTCTGAAAGGACGTAAAGGTGATAATACTGATGTCAAAAACACCTGAGAGAGACAATTCTAACATGAGTTTATCTTAAGAAATTGTTCAAAAATGTCTCACTTAACAGTGACTCAGGACTGGGCTAATTTAGCATGAAAGCCAAAAACTCAGAGAAAATTGGGGAATGCATTAAGGTGTCTCTAAACCAACCTACAACCTAACACAGTCTCAAGCACTCTAGCATTTTTCTCTAATTGGGTCAGCATCCCACAAAATGAGAAGTGCAGCTCTTACCCTGACTCATTGCACTTCAGTGACCAGTTTCAAATCAACAGAGAATGTACTCATGCCTTTTATCAGCTAAACAATTTGGACTACATTTTAAAATAGCTTATCTTTCTGTGTTTCCTTTTTAGAATTAAAAAAAAATATCTCAGATTGCTGTCTTCTCCTGTTTTTCAGCTAATTTCAACCAGTAATTAGAGGCTGAAGAGGTGATTGTGTTATAACTAAGGCACTACTGAACTTTTGCCATCTTTTACACCAGGTCTTCAGGTACTCTAAGTATTCTGCTCCAGGTAGCTTGACAGTCTGTCCTGATTTAGGTATGGGGCTGGCAAGAAATGGGATCCACTTGACCAAATGAGTAACAACTTGTTTGCCAAGACACTTTCCATCTGGTTGATGGAGCCTTCCACTGTGGTATGCTGGAACCTGGTGCCAGCAACCTGTAAATGGGCAAGTAAAGAGACATCAGAGGAAGTAAAGATATGAGGCAGGATTATGGAAGATACAAATCCCTCAGGATGAACAACATGGGTCAATATGGGGCTGAACCCAATGGATAAGGTAACAAAAGATATGGGTTAACATTTACATGAAAGAGCACCTCAGAGACATGGAGCTGCGTGATGAGAACAGCGTTATCCACACCTCTTCTGTTACTTACTGGTTATCTTATGTTTTATACTGTAAGAGCTTTAACCTTTATACAGTAGAGATGAAGATCTCAGGGTTTGAAGTTATATCAAGGAAGCGTTCATGTACGGCCCAGAGTGAAAAGTTATACAGAGTACGATATAAAATAAATGAACACAGATGTGCTTCTGGTGGTGAGGTCATTATCCCAGCATCAAAACTCCATGTTAAAACCATGTGATGTTTGGAATTGTGTTCTGACATAGTATAAAAATATCAGTTTGTGGGAATGTGCCTTAAAACATACAGCCCTTCTATTTTTTTGTGTTTCTGGTGCACAAGTCACTTTGTGATCTTGGTGTGAGCACAATTGGATCTGTTTACTCTTTATCTCTTACTGCCATTTTTATCTAGATTTTCCCCCATCAGAGAGGTTTAATTAACAACATAATCCAGCAGGTTTTAGTCCATGAGATAGACCTCTGAGGGTTGGCAAACAAATAAACTGTTGATATAAAAAGTGAGATTATTGCCATAAAATTAAATTTGCTGCAGAATTGTCCTTCATTTTCAATGAAGCAAGTACAAAATTTTATAAACGGAAATATGTTTTAATTTGGTACCTTAATTAGTACTTTTCTTAATAGCCTCTGCCATCTTAATGTAGGACAATGTAAGATTAGTAGTAATAGGAATAGCAATGGCAACAGTGGTTGCTACCTCTACTGCTGTAATTACTGCTGAAACTAACAATATTATATTGGATGTCATTCTTTCCTGAATTCAGAAATCAGGATTTGAATTGGAAGCCTTCATTGATTTCAGAACTACTTGTGATTTCTATTAGCTGGGGAACTGACCCTAAACTTCACAATCAGCTCCCAGTGCTTCACTAATTCCTTATTAGTGGAATACTTAGCACTGAAGTCAGCAGGAACACTCAGAGGATATAAAATCTGTGGAGTTTGTCTTTCATCATGTTGTCATTGATCACAATAAGAAAAACAATTTTATGTTGTGCCTTTACCCTTAGACAAGTGCCTGTGTCTTGACACCAAGTCATAAAGTATGTCTGCTCTTTGTTTTTGAAGTCAGGCATAATGTCTGCTCCTTGTGTTTTAATAAAGATAGTATACACACTGAATTAGCCAAATATTACATATTGGAACAATCATGTTATCATAATGCTACATTACAATGCCTTTGATTCTCCTCTCACTCGCACAAATGCAGACAGCTAATGAATTAAATAGAATGACAGTACCTTATCATAAGTTTACCTAAAAATAAAGTCATGTTGCATTAACAAAAAAGTGTCAAGTGTTACCATAAATTTTTGTAATGATGGCATCTTTTCATTGTGTTAAAGTGAAAAGACACAGAATGTTTTTATATTGATCTTACAAAACGTAAGCAAATTACGCTTAGACAAGTACAAGATAAGCATAAAAGAAAGCAAGATGGGAAAAAAAAGTTTTTTCCAAAACTGTTAAAAAATGTTTTATCTCTCCCACAAATGAGCTGAAGCAAAATTTCTCACTGTGCTTAAACTTAGACCAATGTGAGACCAGGTTCATAATAGGGAATAAAAATATAGTGTTTTTAAAAGTTTAAAGATTTTTGACACAACGGCCCTTGCATGCAAAGAAATTGAATGTTAATAATTGTAATAATTGTAATTGATAGTAATTTTG
Source organism: Euphonia xanthogaster (assembly GCA_034509185.1). Taxonomy (NCBI): domain Eukaryota; kingdom Metazoa; phylum Chordata; class Aves; order Passeriformes; family Fringillidae; genus Euphonia; species Euphonia xanthogaster. The sequence continues at coordinate 46,950,040 of JAYDZK010000202.1, read as the reverse complement.
TATGGCAGATGAACAGTATGTAGCATTCTGAATATCATTCTGAAGTGTTTTCCTCAAGATTTAACTGCTGTGAAGCTCTGTGTTAAACTCACCTACTTTCTACTGAATTAATTGAAACAGTGGAAAAAACAGCACAACACCGTGAAAAAAAGCCAGAAAAAGTTCCTTTCGCAGGATGTGAGAACTCTGACTCATGACCACAAGTTGTATAATCAAAGTGTCTGGGTCAGAAAACACATACATGTCAATAATCTCATTGTGAGCTATCTCAGAAGACTGTGTGTGCTTAAAGCTATCGAGGTTCATGCACAGCATGAAAGCAGAAATAAATACTACTGGTTCATTACTCTTGCTATTTATGACAAAATTTAAACCAATTCAATCAATTTTTTTGATAGCATGTACTATCCTTAAAGCTGTGAGTTTAGGTTAGTCTTGGATCCTTTTTTCACTTGCAAGTTGACTGTAACACACAAAGCATGCTGGCCAAGGGATGCAAGTCTTGCTGCAGAACCTCAACACTGGCTCCTTCCCTTCTCCCAGAAAAGTTTACTCTTTTGCAGACAGCAATTGTGCTCAAGTACAAGAATCTTTATTCCATTGTGCATATTCTTGCACGTCACTGACCTTGACAAGCTCTTTGTTTCCACAGTACTTTCTAGCAGAGCTTCACTGCTAATTGCGAAGGAAATGTTTTCACTTCTGAGTATTGATTTTCATACCTTTCCATTTCACTGAAGGTTCCTTATTTTCCTATTATGGAAAAAAGATGAACTGAAGTTCCTTAGCTGCCTTCTCCATCATGGTTCATTTTGTCTTTGCTTTCTGAATGAAACACTTTTTTTTTCTGTCTCTACTGCTACAGGAGCTTTCCCATGCCTCTGTTCTTCTCATGATTATATGGCAGAAAGAAAGCCAGTGGTCTGAAGGTGTCCCTTGGGGTGATCAGCTCAAGGGATCAGCATCAGGTAAGGAGAAGAAATAATGAACTAAGACAGAGAGTTATACATTTAAAATAAGTTTTATATTTCAATCTCTTTTCTATTTTTTTAAATCCTAGATTTTAAATACAATTGCACTATAATTCAACTAAGAAAATCTAATCTGTTTTTAAACTGATAAAGACCCTGCCTAAGGCAACATTGAAGTTATTGAATTGAATAAGTGCTTTGGGCTATAGAGATATTTATTCATGCATTTAACTCAACAAGACATTTTCTAGCACTTTACAGCAGAAACAAAATGAGGCATCTATTGTGATTACTTCATATGTGGCTTTAAACCTGAACATGGTAAGGGTTGACTGGTTATTTTTATTAATTGACTAAAAATTCAATATTTAAACACAGTAATTAAGAATCCTCCAATTTTAAGCACAAAATAAAACATCAAACTTTCAAATACCTTGTGGGTATACTGGGTAAACATGCAAAATATCCCAAATTTCTTTGTTACTAGACTATATTCATCCTTGTCATGGTTTAACTCTAGTCTGCAACTAAACTCCACACAGCTGATCACTCACTTCTGCTTTGTCAGGTTGAGGGATAGAGAATTGGAAAGATAAACAGTGAGAAAACTTATGGTTTGAGATAAATAAAGTTCAATAGGTAAAGCAAAAGACACACATGCGAGCAAAGCAAAATGAGGAATTGATTCCCTGCTTCCCATGGTCAGGCAGCCATCTACAGGAAAACAGGGCTCCAGCACACGTGATAGTAACTTGGGATGACAAATACCATCACTCTGAGTATTACCTTTTTTCCCCCCTCCTTCCCCCAGCCGTAAATGCCAGATGGAATTAAACCATATTAAACCATAAAAAAAAAGTCAAACTTCATCTGCAAGGCCTAGAGTTATTCCTTAAGAGTTCTAACTTCTTCCATATTGGAAAGATATGCTCAGTCTGCCATGATTCCTTCCTCTGTTTAAAATATGGACAATTATTTCCTTTTATCTCTAGCTTTCTCATAATTTAATGAGGATGTGGTTAAAATGGATAATTTCAAAATTTGTCAATTCATCCCAGTGAGTTTGTCCAGGCAACTCAGGAGCAACATTTAGATATTCCCATCTTATTTTTGAAGAAGTGGTTCAGCTCTTTCAGAGCTCTTTTTCAAAGCTTGGAGTATCAGAGAATTCTGTATCATGGAATTCTATTTGTTTCTCTTAACATAAAATATTTTAAACCTGCTGAGATGATCAATCAGCAGCCATTTCCTGAAATCCTAGTTTTTCTTAAATAAAAGTACACATAACAATGAACATCTCTAGTACACATAAAAATGAACTGCGAGTGCCTAGCTTGACACAGATGAATTGTCAAAATACGACATTAGAGACGCCACAAGCCAAACATTTCTATCTTGGAAGCACTTCCCATGCTTTCTAGAGGTGCACACTGGCTCTTGAACTAACTGGGTTTTTCTTGTAGTTGCATCCTTCTCTATTTTTCTTGTATCTCATGACCTGTTAACAGAGAATTTTAACACTGTCAGATCAGCCAGCTCTCCAAGGTGGTTTTGGGTCCTGATCCCACAGTATTAGTGTGACAACTAATTAACTGTGAATCTTTCTCTCAGAGTGAGTCAGCTATTTCCTTCTGAAACAAACCTGCTTGGTTGAGGCTTTGGAGATTATGAAACTTCAACAAAAACTGGTTAAGTTTATGTATGCATGTATGGAGTAGATGAGCAGATAAACCTGCACCAGGTTTGGCTCCCCTGGCCCTGCTCTGGCTTTGTGCAGCTGGACATTTGCACACTTACTGCACTCCAATGATGCAACACTTCAGCACCCCCACCAAGTCTCTGTGCTTCAAGCTGCCCCACTGAAGCATTTGAGCAGAAGGGAACATTGGATGCAAGCACGTCTGTCACAGAAAGAAAGGTCCCAGGTGGGTCCCAAGGCAAGGGTGATACAGTGCTGCTGCAATTGCTCAGTTCTAGACAGGCATAGCTGTCCTGTAACAGGCTGAGGGCCTTCTAGCAGGGCAGGCAGGTCAGCAATCTTGGTATAGCATCAGAGGTCACTTTTCTCTCTCGTTCTCTCTCTTTTCTTGCCAATTTTGTTAACTTTTTATGCAAATTTTGCATTAGGATATTACCAGTACCGAAGGTGTTGATTCTCTATTTTGGTTAATCATTGTTCCTCCTTTTTTTCTATTTTACACTCAGACAAAACTTCCATGGTGCTTCCTAGTTACTAGATAATAATAGATTAATTTAATTGAAAAAAACCCTTTTGGTTTGCTGCCAGTTTTTTTGCATGTTCCAAAGACCTCCTTCCATCTTTCATTACTGTAATTGAATATCAAAGCCCTCTGTTGTCACCTGAGCAAGTGTCCATATTAGAATCTACTTTATTAAATTTTTAATGATTTTCATAACTCAGGAAGACTCTACTGGTGACTTTTCAGAAGTGATGACTCAAGACATTAAATCCATAGGGCAAATTGCAATAGTAAGTAGAGGCAAGCCTCTCATATACTTTTTCAAAGGGGTTGCAAAATATTGTGCACTTTGTGCAACGTATTTTCTACAGGAATCTTAATTTTAGAACAGCTTTGTGAAAGTGCTATAATATTGTTCGTTGATCGCTCATGACTTATGGTCAGTCTTAATGACCAAAATTCACAGCAATTAATTCATGCTCAATAATTTACCTATTTTGAACCACTAATAAATTCAGCTGCAGATCACTTTTAGAATAATTTTGTGCTATTTATCATTAGTTATCCTTAATTAGTTGTGATACAAAAGCTTCTTTTGAAGCTGAACCTCAATGCCTACAAAAGACATGTTTTGAAAGAAATGTCTTCTTTTATTACAGTGAGAAATATAATTTTAGGTCTCCTTTTCAAAGGTGAGCTTGATCTGGATTCTAATTGTATCCAAAAAGAATTATTTAGAAAAAAATTGCAATACTTTAAAATTCAAAGACTATGAACATAGTGATAGAATTGCTTGTTTCTTAAATCAGTGTGGTTTTGGATGTTATCTAGTTACAATGACACTAAAGACCATGTAATACAGTTTTATTTTGATAACTTGTGGGTTCTATGTACTGGTTGGGTATTGATATAAGACAGGCTGGTTCTTGCAGGTGCAAATTTAACAGTAATATCTGTGGGTAGGATTTAGTCAGCCTGATTTTTCAATGAGAGACATGAAGTTCCTGCACTTATATGGGATCTTTCTGTCCTTGCTTCAGGAGTGCAGCTAAATGAACAAAATCACCATCCCTTTTTGTTTTCCTTTAAATGGGTACCTGTCCTGGGGTGACTTTATGATGCTTGTATCCCCGTTCATCTGTTTAGCCCAGAAATAAGTTTTGCACCTTTAAGACTGGTTCTGAGAGCAAAGGAGGGGAGAGAAGAAGCGTGGAGTTTGCTATCAGAAACTGCACTTGCTCCCCCACATCCTTCTCCTGGACTGTGTTGTCTGCAGCACAGACAGATGGCAGGAGAGGGCTTTCCTGTGCTTTTAGTTAGTTTTAGCTAGCTGAGGCAGAGGAGTTCTCTAGACTGTGTTTTTTTCTTTTTCTTGGAACTGTTTGAACCTGCTCTGGACTGAAAACCCAGAAGAGCGTCAGCCGCTCGCACCTGTGGCCAACCAGGCTGGGCCTGGGCTGTGGCATTTCCAGTGCTGGAGGACTGATAACAGACTGGGTGAGCCAAGACACAGCCCACCAAGGGGACTTTCTGAGCTTGCCATCTCTTTGAAATGGCAAGAGGTTTCATTGTTTAATATTCATTTTTTGTGTTGGTGAATGCTTTGCTGTTAAATAAACAGGTTTTTTCCACTTTTCTCCAAGGAAATCTTTTCCCGAACCAGTTGGGGAATGGGTCACTTGAATCTGCTTTCTAGAGAAACCCCTTTTGGAGGTTTTCTCCAAAATTTGCCCTAAAGCAGGACAAATACATTTTTTGGCCCTCAGCATAGAGCTCGAGAAAGCAGAAAAAACTTATACTGATTGCATTTTGGTTGTACACTACTCTGCATTGGGATAAAGCAGTTAGTAGCCATGTTGCTTGAATTCATGATGTCTCTCTGGGTGGAGGCCTGCATGTGTTTCTGGTCCCTAGGCTTTTTTAAGGATTTAATACCTTTCTGGTCCCTCAGATTATTTTCTTATCCAAGAATAGCTCCAGTATTGTTCCTAACACATAGTTTTTACATAGAGGGGCATGGATTAGAATAGCTATTGTGCTGGGCTCAGTGATAATGATTTATAGGGAGTTTACAAAGGTACTGGAATGTGTTTAATATTAGTATTGTTTATGGTTTCTTCATCCTACCCTGTGCACTAGTTCCAGTAGCACATTTTGGAGGTTTATTAGTAATTGCACCCAGTTTGTTAGAGGAGGATGAAGCTTTTCAGCCTTCCCTTTCCTTTTTCTCCTTTGAATCTGCTAGGTCACTCTTTGAGAACATTCAGTTTACCCTGAATGTTAAAGAGACCACTTTCCTGGTATTTGATCTGGTAAGCTTCCTCTATATGGTCTGCACCACAGACAGGACCTTATTGGGATGTTTGTCTTTAAACTTTCAAATTTCAAAAATTAATTCTTGTTCTCTAAAACCAACCATTTCTAAAATAACAAACAAGGAAAGTTTGAAATGAAAAGCAAGGAAAGTTTCAGGCGATGTAAAGAGAATTTTAATTCAGGTACCTACAGTATACATCACTCCCAGAAGCAAGTTCTTCTGGGTCATACATTAGGGGAGAGTGCATTTTGTCATTGACAGGTCTGACTCCACGCTCTACCCTACACATTCATACCAAAACATGTTAACATACACATACATATTTAATATTTATTAGTTTTTAAGCATTTTCCCCTGCAAATACTCTTACAGGGTTAAAAATTTATTAATTTTAGCCCTATGAGGTTCACTTCTATGTGCATTTTCCTCTGTGTTGTTGCATATAAAGATGTGACTCTTGGGAAGCCATAGAATAAAATGTATTTCTAGCTGTTAGAAGAAAAAAAATCCATTTTTATTTCTCTTTTGTGACTGCAAATTTGAGAAACATCTTAAGACAAAATTCCAAGGTCTTTTCATTAAGAGAAATTCTAGTCTGTTATTCTTTTCCTGAAAAAGCTGGAAGACTTTTCAAAGCCACCTTTTGCAATTGCACTGAGTAGTCCTGTAGGATAGTGTTGCATTCATAAATCACTTTATTTGACTTATGTCATGGTTTATCTAAAGTGCAGATGGGGATGCAATGAGGTTCCATGTAGTTTCTGTCAGCCCTCCCATGAGATAATTGTGATATGGGATTTACCTATTAAAGCAGAGGGTAGACTAGAATTTCCATGGAAGAGGATCCCTTTGGTAATGGCACAGCTAGTGACAAACACACCACTACTGGGATTATAGCAAGGGATTCAAATAGATGTCAATAAAAGTCAGAATGTAGCTACATTTTGGTGTCCTTCCTAATATTTACTCATGTTTTATTTATTTCTTTCTGTGTGGAAAAGGTGGCATTTTGGTTTTTTTCACTCTTCTCTGGTGGAATTGTGTCCAGCTTAGGTTATTAGCCGAGCAGATGAAAAACAGGAATTCTTTATGGAACATATGTCATTGCTTGTTTCACTCAACCTACAATATGTATAAGACCCTTCTGTAAATTCATTAGATTCTTTTATACTGGAATACATGTCTTGGACAAAGTACTGAAAAGAAGTTGCGTATTTCAGCTGAAATCCCCCATATAGCTTATGTTTTTCACATTTCTATCATAACATCAATCCAGAATCAATGATTTAATCTATTGTTTGTGGTAGGCTGAGTGCAGAGTCTGCACTGACCAATTACTAAGAGTGATAATTCCAAGCAACTGAAATAAAAGCAGTACTCAAACTCCAACAATGAAACAGTGGAAACTGCAGCAAGGCGAGAGTACTGTGGAAGCATCCCCTCCTGACAGGAATGGAATGATCCCTCCCTTTCTCCCAAGGTTTTGGATATCTGTTCTTATTTTCATTTGATAAAATTCTATCAGGGCATTGCTTCACTGCCTGGGAATAGTGATACCTCACTGGATTTTTCTTAACTTCTGCTCAGATTTCCTTTATAACAAAAGCAGCACAGTTCCATTTATTTCCATGGCCAATAGTAAAACCTGTCTATAGTGGAAATAATAATACATTTTCAACTGGGTGACAAAAACATATTGAAATTACATCAATAGTACTCATAAGGCTGCTATGCTCAGAATCTAAACAGTTTCTTAACACACTTCTAAAATATGTTGTGAAATGCTTTATGAAGGAAAAGGGAACCAAAGGGCTGAGGGGAGGGAACAGATTGAACAGGACCAACACGTTAGGGGCTAGGCAGAAACTGGATATGCACACAGTTCTACCAAGGAGAACCACCCACAGGTGCCTGGAGATAGCACTAAATGTGCCTATCACGTAATGAAAAGTGGTGTTACTCAGGGTCCCCAATGACTGGAACAAAGCAAATGTTGTTTCCATCCAAAGAACAGCCAGAAGGAAATAGGGAAGTTTAGGCTTCACCTCAGTCCCTGATCAGGAAACATATCCTCTTTGAATTAATTTCCAAGAAAGAAAGGAATGAAATTGGGTAACCACTGGTTTTACCAGGGTAAAATGTACTTGACCACATTGCTTGCTTTTTATCTGAAGTTAAAAACAAATATATGTCTGAGAGGAGAGTGGGTTAATGCACCTCGAGTCTGAGCAATGCTTTGACACTGGCTTCCAGGCATTTCTTAGCTGGGAACAGAGGAACTGTGGGCCGTACAAATGGGCTGTTATACTGTTTGAAAATCAGCTGTACCGCCAACCTGCCAAGCTCATAGTGCAGTAATCAATAGCTTGATGTTCATTTGGCAGAGGTACAGAGCCACCCTAGGGTCAATACTGGAGCTGATATTATTCAATATCTTCATCAGCAGGCTGGATGATGTGACATAATACACTCTCAGCAAATTTATGGATGATGGTATATCAAGGAGAAAATTGATTGAAATGCCAAATGGCAGAATTTTGATCCAGAAGGACCACAGGAAAATACAAAAAATGGACCAGCTGTAGCCTCATGATGTTCAATATGAAAAGTACAAATATCTCAGCCCTAAGAAAAATAACTATGTAAATCTTCATAGGCTGGGAACTGACTGGGTAGCAAACCTGTCCCAGACAACCTGAGCAGTTGAAGTGGATGCCAGTTTGAGTATCAGCCAATATTTTGCTCTCATTTCGGATAAGACAAACCTCACAAACCAGTTTAGATGAAACTCAGAGAAACATTACAAGAACATTGCCAGTGGATCAAAGAAAATTTTTGAGGTTATTTCCCTTGTTGTCACTGGTGAGTTCACACCTGAAATTCATCTGCTTTTGGGCCATTTCAAGAAGGATATTGAGAAAACCAGTGTCCAGTGGATTACTGTCAAGAGGCTCAAGAAAACTTCATGAACTGTCATTATTGTAAATAAATGTGTAGTTTGACATAATGTTCATACAGCATGCACACAGTTTCATTATCTCTTGCTTACAATGTATATTTGAAGATTTTTTATTTTTGCGTTACTGACCTGGGTTTTAGGGATGGCTGTTCTCAGAGTCAGAGATTATTACACAGAAATCAAAAAGATATGACCTCTCACGCCTTTCCCAGATGATCCCAGGTGGGGAGCAGTAGGTTTCAAAGACAATATTAATAGAGTTCTTCACTCCTGAAAAAGTTTTAAGATGTCAAGAGACTCATATAGAGTATTCTCAAAGTGTTTTTTATCTTTATTTTACATTGCACATAGATAAAATGTCTTTTTTAAGTAATCATTGATTTTTGTACAGTGACAAATGGTACTAGCAACTGGGACCTTTAGTGCCTGTCTTAATTTAGTCTTCTTCTGTATCTGCAGGTATGATTTTTCATCTATAATGATGTGCTACAAGGATATGCAGATCACTGCTTCCAGAAAATCATGTAATAAAGTATCTGACATTACAGCTAGTGCCTTCAGTTCAGCGCAATTCCTAAGTATGAAACTGCATCAACAAAACAGTGACCTGGTTTAGCTTAAAAAGCAAGTCTATCTGTACATGCTCTTTGCAAAATCTGGGTCTTATTTTTACCATATGGATAGTATATATAAAAGAAAATACCATAGTCATGCTGAGAGTGCCCTACTTTGCAGTGTGCCTGGATACTGGAATGGCTCAGCAGGGCCACTTAGATACTGCAATTCTCTTCTCAGCAAAGTGAATGATCTTGGCATGCGGTGTGTAGATGATAACTACAGCTCTGTATTCGTGGCTGCAGCATTTGGACCACTAATTGTGTTACTGCCAGAGCAGGCACTGAATTTAGCTCTAAGTGGCCTGCAAGCCAAGGTAGGACTTGCTGCATATCTTGCACGTAGCTCTATATATTTATTCTTCCCTTACTGTTGGTCATTATGTATTCAGTTGCTATTATGAACATAGTGCTCTTCACTTCTTGTCTGAACATCTTGTTCTTTCTATAAGGTTCCAGACCTGTTGGGAAATCAGCCAGAGATGCTGAAGCTCTCCCCTTTGGAATTTAATGTGCTGTGTTTTGCAGCACATTGTGTGCATCTATGCAGGCTGCAGGCAGCCCCATTAGGGACTTCAGTGCTTTATAGGCTTATAAAAATAGGGTGCCTGGTTTTCCTTCACAAGTCACGACAACAAAGTGGCAGTGTAATTTCAGGAGGGTGATTTCTCACTCCTACAGAAGCCTGATGTAATACCTGACATTGGCCTTTGGCACAGAGCACCCACTTTCCGTCTTTTCTACTATATTGATGAGTCTGCTAATACTTTAGTATGAAATCTGGTGCCAGGGAATTAAAAATTTGCTGTTCCTCTTCACCTGGAGGCATGTTTGGTGCTGTTCTGCTTGATTACTTGGACACACTCCTGCCATGGCTGTCCATGAGATATTGGTGTCTAAAAATGTGCTGATAATTTTGCAGGAATTTTTTTTCTGGTTAATTTTCAGATAAATTTAGTTTTAAAAACTGAGGAAAAAAAGTTGCATCAATGATTCTGCAAAAGAAGGTAGCTCTAAAATCGGAAAGATCAGTAATCATTAAAAAGGTCCAAACCTAGATCTTCCAAACAATTGCAAATACATATATTAGTTCCTTGATGTTGATATTGTCCTTCCTCCATGTACTCTAAAAATATAGAAGAAATGGCATGAAGTATATATGAGAGGAATGAGAATAGATTAGTATTTAAACTAAAATGTAAGGATTTTAAGGAGAACTAAAAGATTCTCAAACAGTGGGGACTGGCTGATTGAATTTCCCTGTGTTGCTTTGAAAATGTAGTTAAAATTTGACAAGCACCTAGGAGCATAATTCTGAGAAAGGAAGATGCATTTAAGCTATTTAAGCGATTTCTTTTTTTCAAGCTCTTAAATAATAAATAAAGGACAAAATTTCTTTTTAAAAATGTACTGCTCCTGAAGCCCAATACAATAATCAAAATCTGCCTGCTGATTTTGTTTTCCACTACTCAAAATCTTAATCAAATAAAGAATAAATAGGGAGATCTTTTACCCAAGGTGATTAGACTTTTAATTAATCCATAATGTATCATTTTCTCTGTTGGAAACTAGTGATAGTAAAGTTGGCACTATCAGGTCATTCAGTTTCAAAGTGGACAAGAACTGACTTGGAACATGGTCATAAAGCAAATAGCATTTTAACATACACTATAAATGTATATGTGATTGTCTAGGATTACACAAGTTTTGTGACAGGAACCTCTGATAGGGAAGTCACAGTACATAAAACCAGGTTTTATGTGTCTTACAATTTAGAACTGCTAAGTATTTTCCACACAGACAGGAAGCAACTCCCCAGTTTTGGCAGACGGTTCTTGTCTCACCACCAGTCCCATGGATTGCAGAGGCTGTATCCCATACTATAGGGAGACCTATTTCATGACAGGTCATTCATGTCAGGTCATCTTATCCATATTTTCTATAAAAGGGAGAAAAGAGGGACAAAAGAATTTTTTTTTCCCTAGCATTCTTTCAGATTGGAATTCAAGTGTTCATGAGCTATAATTCACTGATTTCAGAAAAAAAAAGGATTGTCTTCAGTTTAGGAAAAAACTCCAAAGGTCATCCTGGTTGACTTTTCCCATGCATTTTCTGTGAGATACGTTCAATATGACCTCATTTCCAATTCCTGGTCTCCTGCCCATCTGCAATGTATGTATGCTCACATATATATTTTTCGCCTTTGTTCTCTTCTAGAGGGAGCTAAAGGAACTTTGTGAGGTAAAATCCACCTTCAGTTCTGGGGATAATTTGCTCCTGTGATTTCTTGCAACCATAGATACAAGTAGGACTGCAGCTTGCTGTCCCAGTAGGGTTTTATCCTCAGTCTCTCCACACACCCTCCAGCCACACCATGGGACATACAGCAGAGACCTGCTGGCCGTGCCACTGAAGAGAGAAGATCTTGTGGGGACCTGCTGTGCTCTGTGTGGGTATGATTCAAGGTAGGGTACGTGAACAGATGAAAAACTTTCAAAGACAGGCATATTAGAAAATCTGAAATGCTAGACACAAACATCAAACTATTCATCGACAGTGCAACCCTGAAAGAGAAAGGAAACATTCAGGCAGAAGAGCCTTTTATCCCATCCCCAAAAATTTTGTCACTAGAATCATAGTTACAAAAAATGAGCTCAATATGGCAACTGAAATAATGAAGGATTAAGTGAAATGGTATGTTTCTGTAGGCAGTAATTACAATTATTGTAGCTCTAACATCAGGGGTTATGATCTTGTCATGTACACAGAATCACTTTAGCTGTCTACTGAGAGTTGGAGCCTCAAGTAAAAAGTCAATACAGCTCTAATTCTGTAATTGTAGCTGAACTTCTTTCCTCAACATCACTACTGAGAATTGACTGTTAGTGAGAATTAAAGCATTGGTGGAGTTTTCCTAATCATATGGTTACCATTTATACCTAGACAATTTGTGGAAAAGGGAACTGGATTCTTAGAAATCAGGTTCACTAGTATAGAATAATTTAAAGGAAGTGGTCATATGTACAGTCTTGCTGCTGGAATAGCAGCTCCAAAATATCAATCATGAAAAATTCGAAAGGGATGAGTGATTTAGCCTGCTGAAAAAGGTGAAAAAATAAAAATGACAAAGGTGCAAATGTTTTGTAAGGAAAAAAGGAGGCAATGTGGCAGAGTGTAGTGATCAGAGCTGGGCATCGAGGTGAAAGCCACGACCATTCTGGAAAGGATATTGTGCAGAATTTCAAAAGCAAGGACATAGAGTCAGAACCTATCAGATCAAGGAATGGAACTAAAAAAAAAATAATTTTTTGTTCTACAGAAATATTGCAGAAGTCAATTAAGGCTTAAATATATGTATGCTTAAATATACACAAAACAAAATGCTGGGAAAGAAGGGAGGGCCAGCTTGGAAAATGAAAAGAAAAGTAAAGGGAAGAACTGGATTTGTAAGAGATGTGTAAATTTGTGAGGATAGAAGTAAAAACATGAATGTGAGGGGAAATGAACAATGAGGATTAATATTTACTTTTCAGTCTAGTCTCAGTGATTGATTAAAGGAAAGAAAAAAGTACTGGAAAATTTATAGAGGTATGTCTTCTGAAGTTCAATTTTAGAGTTTCTATTTTAATGATTTGAAAAAGTTAGAAAGGTAATCTGAGGCGAGACAATAATAGGAATCCTGATTAAAGGCAAAGCGATGACAGAAGTCAAGTTGAAAAAAGACAGTGGCTGAATACAAAACTCATAATTTTCTGAGTTCCCCCTTCCTCTGCTTTGCATATACAAAATACAAAACCCTTGTTAACTCCAAGCCCGGGTAGTTTGAGGAGTTTGGTTTATCACTGCTATGAATCTAGAGTATCAGACCAGAAATCATCAAGATTATATATATATATATATAAATAGTCCGTTTATTTATTTCTAACTAATCAAGAAATGGCATCATTGCAGAAGAAGACTTTGGCAACTAGTCAGATTTAGATTATGTTAATGCAACATCTGAAAGAGATTGTCATAAACAGGGAGACAGCATCATATGAGAGAGCAAGACATAAAGAAAGAAAAGGCCAAATTCTTGCTGCTGCTGCTGCTCCAGGTGCTGAAGGGAGACAAAAGCAGATCTGCAATGCATGTCCTCCCCAGCCATTCTGAGGTTTGTTATTGTCCTGTCTTATTTCAGGTATGAGTTTATGTGGACATGGACTGTGAACAGTCCTTGGGAAACTTTAAAAAATGGAAACATACAAATAAAAATAATTATCTTTTTTGCCGTTGAAATAAAAATTATAAGGCTGTGTTCCACCATCTGGGAATGTCTTCTGGCAAATTACTCATGATCACCTACAGCAGACAGTCAGAAAGTCTATTCCTTGCTTCTATTTTCTCTGTGATTTGGTCCCTGCCAGTACCTATTTCTGGTTCATAAATTCTTCAAAAGGCAAAAGTAAGACACCTAAAAATCCTAATACTTTTCCTTTGCCACAGCCATTCAGCTATGGCTGCTGAGAGACAGATCAGAACAAATGGTTGCTTTTTCAGGGGGTGGTCTGCCCTGCAGGTGAATGTTTTATATCTATGTTTTTACATCAATACTTTGGTAGTGATGAGAAAAAACTACTGATTTGCCTTGGGCATATGACATAAACCAAAATTATTTGGGAGGGATACTTTCAGAGCACAAACTTCTCAGAGCACAGAGCACTTGAAGGGCTGTGTTTTCATTGACATTCCATCAGTGCCAACAGAAGCTGTACTTGCAATTCCCTGTATAATTCCAGAAACTTAAGTAAAAACTGCAAAGAACCTGTCACTTTCCTGACTTTTCAAAAATCTTTTATGCAACTCAGATTTTACTTCACAATTTCAGCCTGCTTATTTTTCCTTTTTGCTAAAAATGTATGGGGTTATTTTACTGTAAACAAAATTGAAAAGGCCAATTTTCTTCTGACTAAGCTTGATTAACTTTTTGTCTCTAACCTAGTAAAATTGATTTCCTGTTCAGAAAGATTTAACAAATTATATTAATTTAAATACACTCAAAGCCATGATGTTTATTAATGATACAGCAAATGTGCCTCTCAGCTTGCGAGATGTAACTACTTAATCTTGCAGTTCTCTGCTGGACTGCATGCCAAAAGCAAATACATGCTCCATGAATTCTATAAAATGTGTAATAGCTACTTCCCATTACTCATTATGACTGCAAATAATGTCAAAACAGAAGTTTAGAGGCATTTATAGGAAGATGCAGAAATCCTGGTGAGAAGTCGATATGAGCTACAGCCTAGGAGGTAACAGCACAGCTGACAGGAGCAAGGGGATAATCGTGGGCTGGGAGAGGTTTCAGCCTCTTCCGTCCCAGAATTTCTCTCTACTTTCCAAATCTCTGTGAGAAAATTGGTCCAGGCTTTTCTTACCCTTTGCAGATATTTGAAATAGTAAGAACTGCTGAAAGGGGGGATATGCCTGAGGAAAGAAAAGAGGGATGAACTGTTTCCTTGCGCTAGAGCAACAACCTTTATGACTTGGAGAAGATATTGGCATTTGAGCTGAAGAGCTGAAAGATGGGAAAGACGTTTTTATTACAGGATGAGGCCACACTCTTTCCTTTCGTGGCCACAAAAAAAAATCAAATTCATGTTTATGCCTAAGTACTATTAGACACTTGATGTTGCCTTCTTAAAGGGAACATTTAGGAATAAATGGTCAGTTTTTAGTTATTCAAGACCTTGAACAATTGCACTGTGTGTTTTTTTGGGGGGGGTGGAGGCAGCCTTTTTCTATTTGAAAGGATGGCTAAGGCTTGCAAAGTGAAACCTGAACTGCATGTGTATTAAGTGGCTGCAGGTTCTCATGCAGAGGAATGATTGCCTGACTAGGAGGGAAAAAAATTACCTATATATAATGGAAATTTCTATTAATGCTCTGCCAAAGTAGGACCAATGACTATAACTTGACCCAATGATACTTCCATTTGTTCTCAGATTTTAGTGGGATTCAGCCTAATGGGATTTCAATAATTCCTACTTGTAAGGTCAAAACCATAAACTTCCCTTTGTCTGTGAAAACTAGCATTTTTCATTTTTCTTCCTGAAATAGTGGTTTGAAGCTACAGTGTATGTAATAAAGGGCTTCTGTATCGTTTTTCAGAGGCAGCAAGAGCCCACTACCTAAGGGACTGACCTCTATGTTGACTTCTGAAAGTATTTTGTTATCCCGAAACACAACATTGTGTGTAGGAATGTCAGTTTCTGTTACAATTGAGTCAGAATCCTGAGAGTTTCACACTTCTACTGCTTCTGCTTGTTATTGCTGCTAAAAATATTAAAAAGTAAATGAAATGTCATAAGTTTCACACTCGGAGAAGGATGGACAAAGTCTTGCCTCTGGATTTGTAAATGCTCACACAGAACCAACAACGTATCTTGTGTGTCCATTGCAGAGACTTTGCTTCTGGTCTGACAAGGTCAGAAGCTGTTGTTTCTGTAGTACATGAACATTTTTCACCCAGTGACTGGGATTTTATTGATTTAGGAAGCTTAGCTCATCGCAGAAACTTGTTTAAGGCAGAGCTGTGCAATACACATGTGGAGGCAGGTACTGCTAACAGATTAACCATGCTTAGGTGAGAGATGTGGAGTGAATGGATTCTCAGTTGAGTAAATGGCCTTTCAGGAAACATTTAGGTGAGAGCAATGGCATCCTGTGGAACCTCTAAAATCCACTTGGTTCTAGAAGGTGTTGAGAAGCAATCCTGAATACAGCTGTAATATTTTTTTTTGTAATGCTGAAATTAAGATCAGCTAAAACCCTGCAGTATTTTATGGGTGGCCAGAGCCCCCGGTTGCAGATCACAGCTGCAACAGAATAAAATTATAGAAGCCAGGGCTAATTTTACATGGGTGTAACATAGGGTATCAAAGTGAATGGGTTGACAAACAGCTTTCTTTTTCTTCTAGAGCCTGAAATGCAGTGCTCTGGCCTTCAGACCCTGATGCTGAGACTGCTCTACTACTGTTTCCAGTGGAGACACAAGCTGGAAGTGACTATCTTCTATTTCATGAAAGTAAGAGGCAGGATCTATCTAGGTAGAGTATTGATGAATGAAGAGTAAAAAACACATATGCAACATGAAAACTTTGCAATATCAGAATTTGTTGAATTCTCGCTTTCCATCCCAAGACTCTGTCCTCACTTGTTGTCACAAAAAGTTCTCTTTCTTTCCAACCCAAAGACAGCTTTAGCTTTATATTACGCCAATATACATAAAATATAATATACCTATATCATGATACAGCTGCCCATTCTGACCTCAGGAACTCAGGACATGACACTGAATGAATCTAATCATACCACACAATGCTTTTCATTAAATGATACTTTTAGCTTTTTCCTTACCTTTGAAGTCCTTAGGTTTTACTTACATGATTATTTTATTTTTCCTCTTTATGAGAAGAAACATTGAATCAAGAACATTATTCTTTAAAGAAAAGGAACCTGTAATAAAGCTTATGATTAAAGTAATTTATTTGATTTATTATATATTAATAGCTGTCATTAAAAGAATACTCATGGAAAAAAACAAAAGTTAATTTAAATTCACAGCCCACAGTTTCTATTCAGTAGGTTTTCATTTCATCTATATACATACACATGTACTTATATATTAACAATATATATCTTCCACACTATAAGGACACATTGAATTTAGCCACATGGATCAAGAGCTGAAATGAAAAGAAAGCTAGGAAAAGAAAAAGAAAAAAGGAAATAAAGAGAAACCTCCTGTGTGATATTTTAATGATTTCCCCAAATTTATTTGTGCAAGTTTTGCTTCCAAATTGCAGATTAAGCACTCATTCAATGATGAGAGAAGAGAGCGATAGTTTTTATACGAAGAAAAAGAGTGCAGATTAAAAATTTTGTCTGTATATGAAACCAGTTAGTATGCTCCTACGGATACTCTGTAGAAAAGGGGATTTTGATGAATCTATGCATGAAGATGCTCCCATTTGACAAATCTAGAGAATAGTTTAAACTTCAGACTAAACTTTCCTTGCAGAGAACAGTCTGATACTCAAAACTGATGCTTATCTCTAAATGTACACTCTAGTTTACTCAATAAAATGAAGATTCTGCCATTTCTGATCATACATGCAGCACTACTGTTTGTGTCAACTATCAAGAATACTGCAGTTTTTTATCTCAATATTAATTACCTGCATAATTATTAGCACTGTAGTTTGTGAGAAGAAAACCCAAACCGATGTTTTGATTCCAGTGTTCCACCAACACAGAGGTTTTTGACTTTACAGCTGAGGCAGTTCAGGAAATTCTGTGATAATAATAGGTTGTTAATCCCATTTCAGTTTTCAAAATTGGAATTCCTTCACCCTTCTGTCTCCAGAAGTAGCAGCTGAACAGACCCAGAAGGTCCACAGAAATATAAAAAGGTCAGGCAGAGGCATATTTTCATAATATAAGAGTATTTCGTTTTGGGAACAATGTAGGGAGAAGGAATTCTGATTCCACACAGAAGCTGTGCTCCTGTGGTGAAGATGTATGCAGGGATGTAGGATGGCCATATGTTCCTTTGTAAGCAGGGATCATAAACCTCAGAGCCTGTGTGTCCTGTTGGTTGTTGCAGTGGGAAATGCTGGAAGAGTAGCTGCTCTGGCCCTGCTCATATACAGGGAGGAACTATGCATTCTTGGACAGTATTCATGTATAACTTTGCAGCAGCTGCTAAGACAAAGTCTGTGTGGTTATCTTTGTGAATACAGACCCTGGAAAAATGTCACCTAGTTTTGAAGAGGTGTATCAAGAAACGACATTTGCAAAAATGCACACAAGTAATATTTTAGGTCTTTGCTTTTAGATTTTTTTTTTTTAATATGAAAGGACTATTTTCAGAGTCTTTTAAAAGACTTTGTGCTATACTTCCAAGAGGTGAACTGTAAACCAAAGTACTTCCAAGGTTTCAGCTCTAGAAAATAATATTCAAACAAAGAATTTGTGAAGGGGCTTGAGTGAGATGACTCTGTTGGTCAGATCTCTCCTTAGCAGATTGTTATCCAAATTATATGCAGTCAAAATTGCACAGGGATGGAGAATAAATTCCCATATGAGATACTCCAGTTTATATTCATGTGCACAACTGGTATTTGCACAGTACTCTGTTCATTTAAATTTTAATACTATATTGTAATTTCTATCATTAATATTAAACCAGGTGTTAATATTAATGAGCTGCTGCTTTCAAAAAGTGCTGCATCAAGAACACTCTAGCAATAGCCCCTTAACACTTCCATCACTTTAAAGAGGCAATGATGTGAGGGTTTCAAATACAAAATTACTCTCACTTTAAATCTGAATTATGAGTTTCTGTATGCAGACAAAGTGCAGTGTCAATGATGGACAACCAACAAGTCAAAATTTGTTAGGCTTTGAATATTTTCAATAAGATTCACAAGTACTAATTACCTAATAGAAATTCCAAATATTGATAATTATATTATAAAAGGACTAGCCATTTTATTTCAGGATACTGTAACATTGTTCTTTTTGAATCTGGATCTTAAAACTTATGAAATGTTTTATATTCTTCATGACAAAATTGCTAAATTTGGCAATTTAATGCTTCATTAAAAATTCCTGTTATACATGAAGCTATATTAATTATATACACACACACATATCTATCTATCTATCTATATATAGATAAACTATATATTGTTGACATGCCTAGGATATGCCTGCATGGAGAACTTCACCTCTTCTGAACTCCAAAGAGGCTATCCTAGTGTCTTGAACACACACACACACACACACACACACACACACACACACACACAAAAAAAAACCCTCTAGTTGGGTTTAACACTTTTAGTGCTTCCTCTCACTTTGATTGCTAAATTTGTCTTTGGAGACCTGGACAGTCAGAGATTAAATTGTTTTTGAACACATACTGATAAAAGTTTGCCTGCTGTGAGCCCTACCTACCAATCCTCTGGTCAGTGGAAATTCTATAAGATTTAATGGGATGATGCTTCATGTATTCTGTATTGTCAAGTTCACTTTCATTGGCATGGGATTTGCTAAAGGTAACCCTTGAAAATTCCTGTGAAAACTGACAAATAAAATTGTTTTCAGATTTACTTTGCAGATTTAAGTCAGAGACCTCTAAAGTTATGATACATCAGCTCCTTTTTAGAACAAGAAGAAAATTTTCTCAGTATTATACTACATTATAAGCATTTTTAAGACTTAGTTGAAAAAAAAATATCTGTAAGATATTCAGGAATACAAGTAGAAAGTTACAGAAAGAAACATGACCTTGGCTGTAAGAAATAATACCAACAAGAATATATATGAAATACAGTTAGATAGTTCTTCCATGGTCATATGGAAGACATATGAGACACTTACCTTTTAATGTCCACTTAATGAGGACATTAAAAACCAGGAAATGGATAAGTAATTGTTTATTAAGGAGATGGAAACACTGTGTTTTGCATTAGTCTTTTTCTTTTCAGCTAGAGCACGGATTTAAAAATTATTGTAAGCAAGTAGTTTGCAGTCAGCTGTGCAGGGCCAGGAGTTGTACTTGATCCTGATGGGTCCCATCCAACTCAGATTATTCTATGATTCTGTGATTCTATGATTCTATGATTCTGTAGTTCTATAGCTAAAATAAGAGGAACAGCTAATTAGAAATTAATAATCTCATTTTCTAAAATGTTTTCCAGGTCTTTGATTTTTTTAAATATGGGAATGGAATGGAAGATTTTGATTATTTAATGGAATGTGAGAGTCAGCTCACTCTTCTATAACTCAAATTTTTTCTAACCTAGAAGATGCTTACCTGCTTATTTAAGATATGAAATCCCCAAAACAGCTCTTCAGGGGAATAAGTTGCCTTTCAAATTTGGAGTGATAACTTTAATTTGGTCTACATGAATCAGAAACTAAAATGTTTGTTATTAATGAACTGTGTAAAATTTCTGTACTTCAAATAATCTTCAAAAAATTACTGTTCCTCAAGAAAACCTGAGTTCAAACTGAATACTCTTTTGAAGATACACTCTTACACATTTGTCACATATTGATATATATTTCACAGAGTCCTATATTTCTCTACTAATTTACTAGACAAGCTTCCTTTCAATAATGTTTAACTTTACCTTGAAAAGCTCTACCTAAGATCATAAAAGTGGGACCATTATTGTACTAAACATCTTTAAACTATAACTCAATTATATAGGCTGGGAGTAAAAATGACAAGGATTTTTCCAATGTAATATATTATGCATTTATTTACATAAAATGTCAATATTTATATTCACTGATGGAACAACAGGATGACTTGGTTTTCTAAATAAAGATGGTACATATCAGTTTGACAGACACAGCTGAGACAGCTGAGTTTATGTTTCTAAAAAAGTATTCATTTTGTACTTTTTTTATAGAATACTGACAAGGGAATTGCTAATGAAGATAAAAATGATAAGAGTGGGATGTGTAACAGACATGAGGTTCTGTAGAAATTAGAAAGAGATATAAAGCACTGTCTTACTTTCCAGTACTATGCTAACATTTTCAGTGTTACTATTTTAAAAGAAATGAGATGTACAGTGTGCTGTAAGAAAAAAAAAATGGGGAGGAGTGGTTTATTATTTCTACAAGTTGCAAACAGTATCATAGATTTTTCTAATTTGAGTGTTGTAACTAGAATACAGACCTGATCTTGTAAGTGGCTTCAAGAAAGTTTTTGCAAAAACCTCATGATATACCAGTGAAAGAAATCTTTTAATTTCCTTTATCAAATCATTATTGTAAATCACTACATTTTCATGATCTTATTTTTATGAAGTCTTTTTCTTTAAAAGCAAAGCAACAAATATTGAAAAAATTTTGCCTTTTCCTTGGTTGATGAAATTTAAACTGTTAAAAGTATTGCAGAAATATACTGGAGAATTACATTGTGGTTTCTTCACTTATATGGAATTAAAGTTTTTTAAGAGTGCAACAAACAGCAGGAATTTTCTGTCAAGGATCAGTTACGTCATTTGTGCAAGTGTAAATCCAGGCACCTTAAGTCTTTCATTTGCTTATTCCTAATAAACAAGAATGAAGTTGCAATATTTTATATTTTCACCAGTGAGAACTTCAACACACAATTTTGCTTGGATTCATCAAGTAATGCGTAGAGAAAAAGAGGGACCTTTCTGACACTGCGTGAGGTTTCATGTCATGTTGTATCACCTCACAGAGGCTGCTTAAGCCTGCATGGGTCAGTCATGATCCAAGCAATTTGGCATTCTTTGATAGAACTTGACACTGTCGCCACACTCTAATGAGTCATGTAAGTAATTAGAAAACAGAATTGCATAGAAGATTGTAACTGTTTATTTCATGTGTGTATGTTTGTTTTGTAAGTGTCAAAGAATACATAAATAAGTTGAAAACTGTAACTGTAATCTTATTTGAGTTGATTCTATATATATTAAATTATACACATCCAAACATCAACAGCCTTCGGTCAGCAGCAGGGAGAAAAGATTCCATATTATGTCCTAATTGGCTATTAAACTATAATTTCAAATGCTCCTGTATGACTTCCATGCCAAAGTTAATAAAAATTTAGACCACTCAACTCTAAAATACTCCTGAAAATTTATCCATGGTCTTCAAACAACAACAATTTTTTTTCATGGAATTATTTTTCTCTACTATTTATTTCAAAGGGCAATAAATCAATCATTTGAATACATTAAAATAGGATTGCTTTTAAATGGTCTGCTCCAGTTGAATTACAGCTCAGGAGCTGCAGGATGACAGACTATCAGATCTTGTGCCTTACATCAGAAGAGATAATAACAATTCTAGTCCTAATGTCTGTGAAAGAAACCTTGTCGCAAATCAAAGTGGTGGAAGTGCTGTCATTGAGGCAAGTGAGGGTTTCAGCCTGTCAATCTGTGAACTCTGCCAAGACGGCATTTCTTTGTCTTACATATGCCATGTTCTTTATGTAAGCAATTCTTTACTAGTTTGAATGTGTGCAGACTAATTACAAAGTTGAGGTACCAGCAGAAGAGTAAAATACCATTGCTGACAATTCTGTTATAAATAACATTGCCCACTTCTTCCACAGAAACTTCTTTTCTGTGGATACAAATATGTATACCACAGGTAAAACTGTGCAGAGTCAGAACTTCCATTCTCTTCTTGAGCAAGGTTTTACATCTATGTCAAATACTCTATATATTTTTTAGGACTAGATCTTTCTCTTTTTTGCCTCACCATTGAGAATCTCTTTCAGGAGCATTGCATTATAGAAGCAAAAGGAGTTTTAACTCAGCTTTTTAAAATTGTTGTTCTAGAACCAAACAGACACAGAACTGCCTCTTTATTCTATAGCAATTTGATGGTTTTTAAATGCATTGAATGACCTCTAAATTGTAAGAAAAGTTCTGTGAGTGTTTGAATGTGTGCAAGATGGGGACAAGGCAACATGGCCTCAAGAACCACAGGGAGATTTAGATTGGCTATTAGGAAAATTTATTCGCTGAAATGGTGGTCAGGAATTGGAACACTCTACCCAGAGAAGAGGCGGAGTCAGTGTTCAGGGAGATATTTCAAAGATGTGTAGATGGGGGGGCGTGGAGGACATGGTTTAGTGGTAGACTTGGTAGTGCTGGGTTAATGGTTGGACTCAATAACCTTAAAGGTCTTTCCAGTGTAAATGGGTCTGTGATTCTATAATTCTCTTATGGTAATAAAAAAAGCACTGTTTCATTTACAATTAATATTTATAGTTATTAACACATCAGCTATTTTTATGGGCACTTAACCATTTCTATACACTTTTAATAAAAATACAGCATTTAGGGTGTTCTGTCAGAAAATGAATGAAATTAATTCAAGTTTTATCCTAATTGAAAAGGAACAAAAAATTCCTAGTTCTGATGTTGTCTCCACATATTTATCAAGAATTCACACTTTTTAAAAACATGTCGTAACAGCAATTCCATTTTTCCAAGCCATGTAACGGTGATTAAGATTTGATTGCCTGCCTTGGGTACTAACACTGTGCTGTACGTGTGTTTGAACTATATTTCTTCCATTCTTTTACAAGTGAACATATTTGGAACCATACTATTTTCCATGTTCACAAGCTGAAGTATAAGCAGAGTCCTTTTTCTTCTCTGAATCTTGGTACTGATGTATTAGAGGTCTTCTTGTTTGGCTTTTTTACCATGGTGCCCCACTTCTGCACCACAAATCCCATTAGTTTAAAGCGAAGGTGCATTTTGGATCAATGTTCTTGTAGGAAGGATTGATCTCAGACACTGTTTATGCCTCTATATCTTCATAGCCCACATATATTAGACACTAGTTAAATAATTTAAGGTACAACACTCAGAGGGTAGAGACAGAAACTGGCACTTACTAGCACATGACCTGATGGTCTAAGAGCATAAGAGGTTCTGAGAGGGAGGCAGGAAGAGAGGCTGTGATACAGCTTCATCTGCTGCCAAACACTGCAGTCTGGTCCTGGTTTCCATAGCAGATCCCTGAAACCTGGAGTTGTATGTGCATCTACCTCAGTGTCCATGACATTGAAAAAACCAAGGAAAGGAATGAAAGAGTCCCTATTTACAGACACTTTTTCTTTCATTCCTGAAAAAAAAACAAGTACATAAGGGCTGATGAAGAAGTTCTCTTTGAATACATGTTTTTAACATGAACACTCATGTTTTTGTTGGTAGTTAGCTGAGAAAGCAGAGGGAATGTGGTGTCACAATACAGACTGGCATTTTTTTAGGCAGTGGGCAGGCCTTGAAAGATAGGAGATTTGTTGCCACAAAGATAGACTCGTAAGACAGGGAATACTTTGGGAAGCTCATCGTCTGTCTGTGTCTCCTACATTAGCCATATAGAAAGGAAATAGATTTGATAAACCTCATCTTTGTCCAGAGAAAAGGAAATAAATTGGGGGTTATGTCTCAGCATGCTTTCTTTCTTTATGATTTATCACTATTTTAGACACTGATGAAAGGCCTAAGTGTGTCAGTATATATATAATTCAAACTAACACTTTGTTCCTTACCTGTATTTCAGAACCTGTCTTCTGCAGAGTGAGATTTCTGAACAAGTTTTAGAAGTACTTTATGCAGAGGTATGCCTTTTCATCAATTAATGTTTTTAAGAGAAAGCTTTCAATATTCCTTTGAAATGCTTGCAGCCCTACATGACTTATTGGTGCTCTGTGCTGTAGTTTCTGCTTCATCTTACTGTGTCTTTACCTTTATTTTTTGATTGTAGTGTGAAATTTTCACTCAAAATACAAAATCTGCATTGTCATAGAATAAAAAAACATTGCTGTTTTGGGTTTCGGGGGTTTTTTTTGTTTGTT
>JAYDZK010000202.1:46883177-46925460 GCA_034509185.1 Euphonia xanthogaster | reverse complement strand
TTTCGGGGGTTTTTTTTGTTTGTTTTTGTTTGTTTGAGTTTTTTTTGGTTGTTGTTGTTGTTGTTTGGGCGTTTTTTACCTCTGTTACACAAAAACTTGGGCATAGTAATTCCAGGAATGTTCCTACAGCAAGCTTGTATCGATTTCCTGTTTTCTAATAAGAAATAGTGAGTGATAAAGCATAATCTTCCTTAACTTTTATTTTCTTCTGGTGAGTTTTAATTCTCCTTTGGAATAGGCATTTTTCAGCTAGTCTAATTTTCATATAAAGATTCTGGTTTCTTAAGGAAATATTTTCATATCAATAAACATTTGTTAAACATTTGAAATTTAATTAAATTTTTAAAGATCTTTGACTTTTCTCTTGATAATTTGGGGCTTAAAATCCCTATAGAAGATACTGTTGAAAGTGCAGCATGAATTTTTAAGTGTGAAGTGGTTAACATTGTCAAGAGGAGGTATAACTTGAGCTGACATATACTGAGGATTTCCAGTTAACTTCAATCTCTTTCTCCAAATGCCTGTGATCTCAATTGCACTTTAAAAAGATTTCCAAAAATTGGATATATTTTTGAACCTTGGGATTGGAAAACGTTGATATTTAATTCTATCCCACTTCTTGCTGCTCTACTGAAAGATGGAATATTCGGGAGAGAAGCTGATGATCCTGCATCATTACACATTTCTCTGTATCTCAGTTAAAGAATAGTGAGTCCAGTGTTCTGGAAGTTCACTTTCAGCAGCCTGCATATTTGGTATGAAATTGCTGCAGAAACCTGGGGAAAATTACTGTGAATCTCCCAAAACAGACAGAGTGGGAAATGTAAGAAATGAGCTATAATGTATTTATAACTGCAATATGATTTTTACTGGTAATGCTAACAATGCATTTAGGTATTTAGAGCACATATTCCTCCATCTAAATTAGAAAACACTTATATAGAAGGAATGTTATGTCTTACCTACTCTGAATTCCTGAGTCTTTTCTTTTTTCGTGTACCAGACATTTTTGGCTAAAGTGTAGCTCAGACTATGAGGGTAAAACAAGACAAGTTATTCTGGCAATACAAGAAACTTGTTCCTTGAAAGAAATTCTTCAGGGGAAGCATCTCTGGCACTGAACACATTAATTGCTCTGACAGTTACCAGAGAGCAATTGGAAAAATCCACAGGCAGCATGTTACTTACTCTTACTAATAGCTGCACTGGTGACCATTTTTATTGAGTGTTAGACTGAACGAGGAATCTGGGGATCCCTGACTCCAGGTAGTTGCAATTTCAGATTAGTCTGGACTGCGCAGTGTGGCACAGAATGGTAAATCCAAGAAACAGAAATGACAGCTTCCCTGGAGTTCCTAGCACGCTTGCTCACAGGTTCTTTACTTTTTATTTCTTTTTTTTATTATTTCTTAGTTTAGTGCTGTGTTTCCCTGTGGCACATTACTCCTGTCTCAGGTGAAACGTGCCATGCAGCTTGCTCAGTTTCAGCTCAGGGCCTTTCCACTGCTATACAGAGAACAGACACCCTCGTGCTTTTTCCCATACCTTTCAGAAAATGGGATTAACAATATCAATTCAAGACGCATATCATCTGAGAAAATGTAGAGAGAAGAAAGAAAAAAGGTGAAGCTGATACAGATTAGTTTTACGAGCTGTGGATCATCTAAATGCATATCTGGGCCATTAGTGCTCACTTCTACTAGTGATGACTGCAGGAAAACTCATGCTCTTCCCAATGTCCTGAATGCTAAATAAATAATACATTCTTTGTGAGAATTCAATCAAAAAATATGGGCCAAAAGCTTTCCTAAACAAGGTAGCAAATGGGAATGGTTTGCAGAGGCCTCACTGCTGACCTAACCAAAGGGACATGATTGCTCTCTCTTCCTTGGAGCATGAGACTGAAGAAGGTTGTACTGGTGTACAGCTACAGGTGGGAACACTCACCAGGCAATCAAACCCAGGCCTCCATTTCTGTTCCAAATGTAATCACGCCTTGCTACCATGCCAAAGTAATAAATATTTAGAAACAGCTTTTTTCTGTAGCAATTTTATCTCAGCCGTGTCTAATGCATGTTATATTGTAGCACTAAACAAATGCTAGATCTGAGGCTTTCCTGAATTTCTCATCCTCTTCTTTCTTTTTTTTTTTTGTAATATTATGTAATTCCAGCTTTGGTTGAATGTCTCACTGGTTGCATGCTGCTTACAGCTTCAACTTTTTCTTTGGCAGCACTTCATAAGTATTTAAACAAAAGAAAGTGTTCTATCACCAAAATCTTCTTAAAGCACATTTATTTTTCTTGATTTCCTTGAGACAGGACCACCTACACTAGTGTAGAACAGTAGTAGGGTGTGTATATTTTATAGCTTTGTTTTAATCTGGAATGAAGCATGTTCTAGCTGCACATCAGAACTGCCTGGTAAGTTGCTCTGATGCTCTGAGAGACATGGTGCCTTTAAGAGGAGCAGGTGTGGAACCAGCCATGCCTTAACAGATGTTCTTGGAGCTTTTCGTTATAGGGTTGGAATACCAGCAGCTGGTTTTATACGCTCTAATTTGGAGGAGCAGTAGAGGCATCTAAATAGAGTTAAGCGTGGTGGAAGTGAGGCTGTAGTATGCATGAATAACTAACAAACGGGTTGTACAAAATTATAGAGATGCAGAGGAGAAAATCTCATGTATTGTGTGGAGTAAGGCTTTAAAAGGAATTCTCATGGGTAACTGAGAAAGTAGGATACACAAATACAGGGCTGGATGAGTCTTCCCAAAGGAGTTACCCTGAAAGATAAGGATCTGTTTGTTGAGTTCACAAATCCCCTCCAGAAGGCTGATTGAAGAAAAGTAGGGAGATTTCTTCATTTAAGCATACATGATAAATTTTTTACCTATGTTTTTTCCCTTTGAATTAATGTATTGGACTGTATCTATCTAGGGTGAACCTGAGCCAAAGAGACTGAGATTGTGTAGTCACAACCCTTATCATAGTCTACATAAATAAAATGTGGTTAATATTAACATTTTATTTGAACTTAAATGTTGTGCAAGTAATGGTGTTAGTGAAAAATGATAGTGTAAGCTGAAGCTCCTGATATAGCAATTTTCACTACTTCCAACTCTGCACAGTTTTTATGAAGCAGGTAGAGGGCTGGTTCATTCCAAATTTCACAGATGGAGAGACAGATACAGGCAAACCCTTTTAATTTAGGCAAGTGGGAATTCCATATATGCCTAAGTGGCCTAAATTTAATGGTTGTGGTAAACCTACCAATAACTTTAAACAATCAGGTGCTAGATGGTCTCTTGTTTGGAATGATCTTACCATGGTGTTATAAGGTTAAGTTTCTTAATCAAGAACACAACAGATTTAAGCTAGCAAAGTGAAAGTAAAACTTTTCTCTTACAATAATTAGTAATTTATGTTGCTTACAAACTGCCGGTATTCTATCTTGAATCATTATATTCCCAAAAAGCATAAGAATATTATCTATTGGAAGAGCATTCTGCTATAAGAGTGTATGTTCCATAGCAAAATATTCAGAGTCAGTTTTCATTCTCCAACTCAGAGCAGCTTCAATCTAGTGCCTGAGTACCCATACCAAGTTTTCCTCCTTAATATTTGTTCTCTGCTTACCCCAGAGGATAGGACTGAATTAGTGACAGAATTACACTTCTTCCTTGTGCCCTCTGGGGACTGAACTATCAACAACTCACTGCTTTGAGAGATCTTTACAGCTGTGAGTCAGGGATGACATTTTCTGTGACAGACTGGAGTCTTCAGCAGGGATGTGAAGTTGCCTTTGAATTATGAGCTAAAGTTTTTCATATTGATCTTTTCTGACACTTACCACTAGCATGTGGCTCTGCTTGTAAGAGGCGTTTTCATGCAACTTTCAAGCAAATATGATACATCCTGTAGCAAACCTCCTATGAAGTTAAATAATTTCCTGTCTCTACTAAGCCAAAATCTTGAGCTTTCCAGACAAACTTGATGTGTTTGAGCATGAGGAAGGAAATCCACCACCCACGTACCTGATGTGAAAAAAAAAGAGATCTGCTTTTATTGCTTGGCATGGAATACAGTTTTAGACAAATGCAAAGGTGCTTGGACTGGCAATGCTCTTCAAGCATGTACATTAAATGTTGGAATTTCCTAATTAGGGGCTACCTCCCCACTACCCCCAACAAACCAAACCACATGACTCTTTTTGTAATTTTTCTGTACATGAGGTTGCCATTCAATGTGTGTAAATAAGCAAATAATAGAGCTTCAACTGTTATACAGTTTCTTATCTGTCAAAACTCTATTTCAGCCTAATCCTCAAAATATTCTTTTCTTTAGATCTCAATGTTACCATAAAGTCTTTCTTACATATTTAGGCAGTCAGTGAATCATTAAACAAAGCTACTTGTCTGCTGGAATTTACTGGTGTTGAAAATTATTGCTTCATTTCCTTAATTGGTCTGCCCCAGTTACTCTCTTCAAGACTTTCTATGCAACAGCTTGAACACAATTTGAGAAATTAATTCTCCAAAGTACTTGGTGGGGTAATCAAAAGTGGAATCTATGCATTTATATCCACATGTTACATGGTAATACTGTATCTTGGTGATCAGAAGTATTGGAAAGAATTTAATAAGTTCATACTAGGCACTCAACTATAAAAGCAGTTTTGTAAAGATTTTGTTAAAATCAGTAGAAGAAGGAGTTAAGGATTAATTATTTATTTAAATATTGAAGACATGCTTCCAATTTTGTTTGTCTAAAATCCTATGTTGATGACTTTATATCTGGATATAGAAAAAAATACAGCCATTGGAAACACTGAGTTTCACATTTGCAGATGTTTTTATGAAAGAAAATGTAGCCTCTAGCAATAGCAGTTTTAAAAGCCATAATATTCACCTTTTTACTATATCTGCTCTTTTCTGTCTGAAGCTGTCATTAATGATTATCAAAAGGTAGAGGAGACCAAGACTAAATTCTACTTATAATAAAATGTTCTGGCCTCATGTTTAGCACCAGTTCTTTTTAGAATGGGTGCTGTGGAATCTGAGAAATGCTTTGTAAAGATATTTCTATACTGTAATAGCTAGTTTTTATATTTGTTTTCACAGAGGGTAAGATAAGAAATACAAGTTGTAAAAGATTTTCAGAGTTTGTTAGAACACAAAAAAAAAGCGAAGCAGATTTTATATTATCAGCAACTTATAAATTAATGGTAAGACAAAGCTGAAGAAGAAAGATCTATATTTCCAAATGTGGAATAACACTAGTATAATTTTATATGATATTAACTATAATTTACTTATCTTAATATATAGTTGATTATTATGTAAATACTATATATATTAAAGGCTTTGGTTTGTTGAAGCATTCACATAAAATTTGCTAGTAAGACCGATATTCTAGTTAAAGGAATACAAGATGCACAGTATATTATCTTGTATATTATGTTGAACTGAAAAGGTGTGAAACCTTCTTGCTGGGGATTTTCTGTTTCTGCTTGGTGGATAATTCTTTCATTTTCCACAGAAGCTGGTCATTCAAACTGACATAGTAATTTTCTGACTGGCTAACTGGGAATACCTCATTTCCGAGGATAGCATGACATTTTGATACTCATTAGTTTAAAATGTCATCTGGAAAGAAACTGCCTAATGTTTGGCACTTAAAAATATTTGAGGGTTATTGCAAGTGCATACTTCTTGATTCATTTTCATATCGTTTTTACTCTTGTTTAATTAATATGAAATAATGGCATTATAAGGAGCTTCTCTATGAGTACAACTAATAAATGACGATCACCTTAGTTCTTCCATGGGTTTCATAAAAAAAGGTTTGGATCAAGATAAAACAGAACACCTCACTTATGAATTGTTCTCATCATCCTTGGGACTTCTCAAAAGTACCACTCTTTCAGTACCTATTAGAGTTGGAGTAATGAGTATCTATACCTCCTCCTATATCAGAGATCAGAACTTGGACCAGTGCATGTGTGCTTCCTTCTTTGTAGAATTCAAATACACCATTTGAATTCTGTATGATCTAAATCACTCTTTTTCCCTTACTATGTTTCATAGGCCGTGTTCACCAGCGAAAGAAAGATGTGCTCACAATGTTTTGACTTGGATTAGGGTGAGGGATGTGATGAGGACAATAGGTGTTTCCTGAAGTGTGAATAGCAGATGAGACTTTACCTACTAAATCACAGGGTTATCCCCTGAAGTATTGTCACATGGAGCTGGATTGACACTTTCAAGGAAGAATGTTCAAATTCCAAATCTTTCAAAATTTGTGTGGTTCCTTTAATAAAAGTCACACCAAGTATGTGCATATGTGTGCAGGCAAAGCTCTCAGGGTTCTTGAGGTTGGTTATTCCCTCCTGATAGCACTGGGGGTCATGAAAACATGCAAGCAGGCTTATTTCTGCAAAATGTCTCAATGCATGTTATCAATGCTTAAAAGCAGAGAAAACGGCTAGCTGGCTGATTCTCTCATTAATTTAGATTCTGGGTTTGTTAATCAACTTGATATTCATGATGTGTTGGCCTAGCTCCATGTATGAAAATAACAAGGCTCTGAATGAAGCAGAACCTTTGAAAAGATTTTAATGATCTTGCATTTGTTTTTAAGCCATGCTTTATTGGTTTTTTTTACCCACAATATGGAGTTTGTTGTATTATCACAGTAGTTCAGTATAACCCCAAGGCCAAAACACAATTTGTTTCGTCTTAAATCTTACAGCTGACAATGTTTGGTTTATTAGCACAACATCCTAATAATAAATCTATAATAAAACCAGAAAACTCACATAATCTTGCAATTAAATTTTAAAGTTTTAGGGCTAATCTATGAATTAAGCTCACAGTTAAAAAATATAATGCAGTGACATGAGTGGGTATCCTGGTTCTGGCTGGGGAGGCTGCTTTTACATCTTTGGAGGACCTTCAGGAGACCTTCAGATTATTTCAAATTATAAAAATATGAAACATTCAGTATGAGGAAATGCAGTTCTTGGAAATTATCCATAATCTGCTCATATCTCAGGCTTTTAACAAACAATCTTTTTCTTTATCAAATTTTCAGGGGGAAAAGTAAATATTTAAAATAAAAACACTATTATACCACAGAATCACAGTTCCTTCTGAGCTGGAAGGGACTTAAGGATCAACTCTTAAGTGAATGGTCTGTACAGGGATCACACCTGCAGCCTTGGTGTTATTAGCACCATGCTCTGACTAACTGAGCTCATCTCAGGGTCATAGGGAATATTTATATGAATATAAGGGAACTTAAATGATTGATTAGCAGTAAGAAAATTCCTGAACTAATGCAGTCCACAAACCTATTTGGTTCCTATTCACTTGGTTCAGGGGTGATTGGGTTAGAGACCATTTAATCCAACCTGACACCCAGAAGTTCATGGTTCATGATGGGATGCACCCAAAAGTGTTGAGGGAACTGATGGACATCATTGCTACATCATTCTCAATCATCTTGGAAAGGTCAGGAGGGGTAGCTGAGGACTGGGAGAAAGCAAATGTCACCTCAGCCTTCAAAATGGCAAGGAGGACCTAGGGAAATGCAGGCTTCACAATCCTTTGCTTCCAAGATACTAAATTTAAAATGCTCCATGATACCACATAGTCAAATACCACAATGATATATTCATAATGTCTTGAAGAGTCTTAGTTTTGCTTCAATTTACAAATACATTTTTTTATGTAAGCAAGTCTACTGAAAATGATAGCTGTGAACAATGTCTGGATTTTAGAGCTCATTCTAATTTTAAGGCAGCATTTCTTTAACACTTCAGCAAAATGTATGTTCTGAACTGCATGTACTATAAATTTGTTTACTAGTAGGTTTATTATACCTATATATTGCTTCCTACTTATAAAAAAATCTCTTGCAATAAGCTGAGATAATATTATCTCAAGAGCTTTTAAAAAAGCTCTTGAGATAATATTAAAACATTTTCTGGTTGCTGCGAAGAAAGTAGAAATATTGGAAAGATCAATATTGTCAACAGTGATGGACTAGTCTGATGAAGTGATTCATTATTTCAGTTCCAGTACTTAGGAACTTTGCTGAGAGAGTGACATGCTGAATGCCCCCTAACACGTTGAGATGCTGATCTGCCTTCTAAACTGGTGAGAGCTGTGTTTCCATCAAGTATGCAAAACTCACATCTCTCTGTAGAAGTAAAGATGCCACAGAATGGATGAATTTAGCATTTAGCAATGCTTTTGATTTGGTAAAAGAGTTTTAAAGTTTGCTTACAAATCAGCAGGGTCTTGTAATGAAATAGCATAGTTTTCATAATGAAGTGATTCTGAATTTAAACGTTATCTTCTTGGGATTTGTAAACTCTTAGAGGGCAAAGTGTAAAGATCGAATTTTCAAAGGAGAATTACATGCTCAATTTCTGTTAACTAATGCTTTAGGCAGTATTGAAAATCTCTGCCTTACATCATGGATGCCACTGAGGAATCAGCTTGTTAACATAATGGGTTTAGAACTGAAGGGGAAAGATATTGGAAAAGAGGGGCAAGAGTGGGTGATTCTACGTACAAAATGCACTGTTAATTGTTTCTCTCCTTTTATGTAATTATTTTACTTAAGGTTTGATTTTTCACATCATGGCAGACAGCAATGGGGAGGAAAGGATGTCCTCCTTCCTTTGCTCTACCAGTAGGTAGCTGACACTATCCTGTGTTGTCCCTCTGTCCTGGAAGCTGGGGAGCAGAGCTTTCTTCATTTTCTGCCTGCTTCTGCACACCTCTATGGAGGAGGGGAACAGAGATAATGTGCCCTTGCAATGTAGATATGAAGAGCTAAGGGTAAGGATCCTGACCATTGTTACTACTAAATTAAGTTTATGCTGTTAAACTTGGCCCCAAATAAAGCAGAATTCTTCCACCTCTAACTTAGAGGCAGAGGTCTTCATCTGAAAGTCAAATAAAAAATGTAGGCACATAGCAAAGTGTGTGCCCTCAGGAAACCAGGTATGATCTTTGGACTTTGGGAGTGATGAAGCAACTTAATGCTGTCTAGGTCTCTTTGAGGTTTCTGAGTTCTAAAAAATGCCCTGTCATGTAAGGCGCATGGTCCTTGAAGGTACCTTAGTGCTCTCCTGGAACCCATGTAGTAAATGGGCATAACAAATCCTTTATTAGCATGCTGGAAAGGGTATATGTGAAAGGGTAGGAGAACAGATGCTTTCATCTCAGCATATTGAAAAGTATACCATATATAGTAACTTCTTCCAGCCTTCAGTGGAAATCTCATGCCTAGTTTAATGGAAATATTCTAAAAGAAATATTTAAATATATTCAGATATCCATGTTTGAATTATTTGGGCCCTGGATTAACCTGAGAACACAAGATCTCTTTAGGAAATAGACTAAGAGAAAAAAGAAAGAAAAAATAAAAATAGAACAATAAAATCAAACATATTTATTTTTTCTTTTCTGAAAAACTCTTCTAATTTATTTACTAAAGCTGAACCACAGGAAAGAGAATGGAGAAAGAAAGTCTAAAAGGTGAAAAAGGAGTTGTCATGTATTAATAGAAGTGCCAGTGCAAGAAATACTGACATTCAGAGTTGATCGGTAGTGAAATGAAGGCAAAAATGTATGAAGAAAAATGTGCAGAATGAACAAAAGATAAGTATAGCAATGATGTGAGATGAGAATATTAAACATTATTGCTCTAATCTTATCTAGAAACCTTTTCATAGACAAATACAATTGCACAAGCAGAAATGAATCAAATGAAAATGACATCCAGGTCAACGAGGCAGCACAGCCCTCAGCAGTTTAACCACGTGATGGTCCCAAGATCCACTCTCATGCTGCCAGCACAGCCGCCCACAGAGCCTGCCAAGCAGCCAGATGCTGCTGGAAGATGAGGACCTTCCACAGTTGGCATTTAACTCTTGAGAGGGAAGTAATGATGTTCAGGTTTTTTTTTAATGACTGAATTACCTCTTGTTTTAATAGATTTAAATTCTCATATGCTCCTACAACTGTTTTAGTAGACGTGGTGCAGTACATTCTATTCTAATAAGAGCCTCGTTTTTTCTAATAGAATGTTAATACCAACATAAGTCCATCCCAGATTCAACCTGTACTACTTTAATTATGATACATTCATTTTGTAAGGAAAACCAGCAAAGGATTGATATTTTCTTATTAAAAAAATCATTAATGATAGAGGTAACATCTAGTGGAAACCTGAGAGTACTCATCTCATACCATTAACTGCCAAACACAGTTTCTCTACTGTCAATGTTCACCTTTTGACTTATTTTGAAATGAGATTCTCATTGTAGCAAGCATAAGAAACTGTTATTACACAATCTATGTGATATTTTGTTTTGGAGCACTAATTAGATGTCTTTACATCAGGGACTTTCCAAGACATAGAAACACCCACACATTATTGAATCAGATTTATTGAAAATATCTGTTAATGACGTCAAGATTTTCCCTGGGGTTTGTAGAGAAGCCATTTGGACTCAAGATGCACTGTGAGGACTCCAACTAGCACACTCTTCACTTTCCACTGATGATTGGTGTTTTAGGTAGTTGTAAATCTATGCATTGTTACACTCCAAATTTTTAGGAACCGATTACAATATTTATTCCCATTAAAAATAAAAAGAAAGGTAAAAAAAAAAAAAAGCAGTGTCAGGAAGATACCATAATTATTGTATATAGAGAAACACCACGCTTAAAGGTTTTGGTAGTTGACCTTACCTTGCTACAAAAGGGAAATATAACTATCCTTGAAAATGAATAGCTATTTCACTCTGGTATGAACTGTAACAAGGATAATCTATATAATACATGGTTGTCATCCAGCATCAGCCAAGGAAAGTTAATAGTCAAAAGTCGTTCTCTTGACATCTATGGCAACCGGCTTTAGAATATTGATTCCTGTAAAATAAGAAACAGAGCAACTAAGCATGATAAATCAGGCAATATTCTGTTTCTAGGTTACATGATAAATGCCACTGCAGGACAGTTTAAGGTTGGAGTAAGGGACATGCAGGGAATAAGGGGGAAATACATTGTTTGGTCTCTAGTTCTCTGACTAATCACAGAAGTACTTGTGTTAGTTTTTCTCTTCTGACTCTGACCAGTGTAAATCCACAAAAACTACAAAGAATAGGAACTTGTACACACTTTTGTTATGCTGTTCCATTGGAAGTGGTAAAAAGCTTCTTTTTTTGTGTGTGTTTTTTTAGTAAATAGGAGTACACTCCTGTCATTAACTGAATGAGTGAAAGATTTCCTTCCCGATGATCCTTTTAATATTTAGTACTTCACTCTCTTCTCATTCTTTTTACATCAGTTGCATGTCTAGCTGATAACTGCAGAATTTTTTGGCATCCATAGAGGAATTTTATGAGAGATACTATTAGGCAGATATTTTTAAAATGGCGCTATTGCTTTAAAGTTGTATATATGCAAAAGATGACAGAGGCCATGCTTAGATTTTTCATGTTTCCTCCAGTCTTTATGGGAACAGAAGATACAATAAGGGAACTGAGAAGAAATAAAAACTTGCACTAATTTTGTAAATTTCAACTTCTCCCTTGTGGCATATCCAAACAGGAACTGCTACCTTCCTTCACTGTATATGACCTAAATATTTTTCTGAAATTGCAGTGATGTGCAAACCTAAATTAATCAAAATATTAAGAAGAAAGTATGCCTCAGGATAAATATAGGATGAATTTTGCACTGGATGTCTACTGTGTAAGTTTCGGAAGTTTAGAGTTTTAAAAAAAAGATTTTAAATAAACAGATGACTTTTTGCCCAGCTACAAAAGCCTACCTGGTGCCACACTCAGACAAAATGTGTAAAGCCCTTTGCTGTGTTGATGCTTATCAGAAGCATGCTTATCAGAAGAATTTCTGAGGGGTACACTAGAGAAACTTCTTGGGAATCTTACCAATAATAATAAAAAAATAACTTAAGAATTCAAAATCCTGTTATGCAACATTAGTTTAGGGGGTCCCAGGATGGTGACCTTGCAATGTTTGGGTAATGTTTCTCCCAGCTTACTCTCATCCCAAAGCAAGCAAGTGAAGGAATTGGCAGTGGTGATAGCTGTGACAGAAGCCCAAAAAACTGCACACCTTAAAACCAAGCAATTTTTGTCATGTCACAGAGTCACCACTGGTAAATACAGGTAGGATTTTTTGTTTTCATTTTCAACATATGGGCATGTCATACACAGATAAGACTATGCAGAGTGAACTCCAGGTTTCTGTCATTATAAATAATATTTTAGTGGCTTTATTGGGTAGGAATTTTGTTTGGTTGATTGATTTTTTTTTTTGGTGGAGCAGTTGCATTACTTTGATTTATAAATATGTGTGTGAGAGGCATTCATTTTTCAAATGAGGGGGATTTTTTTCCATTTTAATCTGAAAACTACATATAGTCTTTATGACAACAACAGTCTTTATTGCATCTTTACAGTAGTCTTATCAATACCCAGAAGTGACAGCTTATGACAAAGGTAAATTTAAATGGAAATTGTGACAAAATTTGGCTGGCAGAACAAGGTTTAAAAAAAAAAAAAATTGAAAATGATAACTGATTGAAACACTGATCACCTATGTACACTGAAAAGCTGTAACATTCACTGTAGCTGAAGTTCCAATAAAAATTACTGAATTTAGCCAGTTTAGCACATGTGCATCATTCCCAATAATCCTGGAGCACTAAAAATTGGACGTCTTTGTGGCAGATTCTTTTTGTAATATAGTTGCTTTGTAAATTTCTTCCAGACTTTACTTTTTTTGACAAGTTAAAATCATAAGGTGGCATGGAGTCACTGTGGCAACAGGGTTTTGGTGCAGCTTAGGCCAAAGGGAAGAAGAGGAAAGATGCGCATTTAAACCCTGGCAGTTTTTTTATTGCCATGATAGGGTTTAGACTTTGGAGACTGAACAAGTGCAAAGATCTGGTGTTCATTTTCAGCTTCTGCACTGTTGTGATAATAGGATGCTTTGCATAAAGTCCCCTTAATTTTCCTTTTTACTTCCCTGTTTCTTATTTGCAAGTAGCTGGAATTCAGAACTTGATCCAGTAGCCCAGAATCTGGACTTTCTTGTATTTATATCCCACATTAAGGAACTTCTTTGTACATATTAAAATGCTATCTAGAGCTGAAAATAATAAAATATTTATTTTCAACATGAAGAAAGAGTTGCAGGAAGTGATTAGGAACTAAAAAAAACTAACCCTAGGAGACTTGGTGATTTTCTACTCAACTTATATAAAGTAAATTTTTCAAAATGCTGCTCTGAAGTGTATCTTACAGCACATGATTTTTAATGTTCTTGTTTCAAATTGAATGTAATAGACATGATAGACATGAACTCCCACCAGAGTTTAATTCTGTGCTTTACCATATCATTGTCTTGTTCTGTAAAAAGTTAAGCCTTTGAATTGCCACTACCTTTAAATTGCAAAACTTCATGAAATTGCCATGTAATGAAGATTCTATTTTGCTCAAGGCATCAGGTGTTTTCCTTTGATGTTATAGAGTAGTGGAATTTTTTTCCCCATCCTTTACAAATAAAAATTCATCAGCTGATTATTTGACCACAGAGTCAGCTTGAAATTTATAGGTATGTGGGATACTTGCTTCTAATTACCAGTCTATTATTTAATTTATTAGAAACAGATGTATATATAGTTGAAGAGAAACATGATGAAAAATTTCCCCATGTAGAGAAACAGAACAAAAAATCCACTAGTTTTCTGGTTTTTTTTTCTTTACTGTGGAATGGTTCTTTCATGTTTGTACCACTAACACATGTAGTATATTATAATAGCTAGGTGGGAAGAATGTATTAATCCCATACTTAATAAAAATGTCTAATGTTTTTCTTTTTATAGCATGCAGCCTTCCTTTTATTCCTGCTCTGTTGCTACAGAGTCTATGTAAGATTTCACAGAATGCTTATTTGTTTCTACCATGAGGAGTGGTCAAATGCTTTTTTCCCCAACAAAATCAAAACCTTAAGAAATTACCTTGGTATTGTGTTCAGTCTGGCAGCTCCTGCGAATTCACAGCACAAAGAATTTTCAGCATAAAAAAACATTTCACTCTGAAGTCTTTCCCTCTGATTCTTTGTGAGTGTTGGGGAGGCAGCTGGAGAATCAGGAAAGCCATTCTGGATGTGATCCTGACGGAGCTACTTCTCTTATTGCCTGTCCATGGATGCTTCACATAGCGTCCCAGCAGAATGGAAATTTCAGACAAAGTTTGTCAGGGAGACCTTCCTGCTGAGTCATGAGGTTCAGAAAGACCTCCCTTGATTTCTAAGCCCCTTCTCAGAGAGGACTCCAGGTGTGGCTGGATCCAATTCTCTTCTCAGATTTGGTCAACAATTTGTGTCTAAAGGTTTATATAGGTGCAACTGAGCTTTTATACAACATTGTCCTGCAGGGTTAAGGATGAAAACTTAAATATATTTCTGTTTAAGCAATAAATTATTTGTTTAAATTGATGATGATAGTGATAATGATTAGACTAAAAGACTTTAATCAGAATTATTTACTACACAGCAAAGGTAATTAAAACTACTAGTAAAGTGCATTATTTATTGAAGCGATATTGAAGCACTGATGTTAAATCTAGCAAAATAATTAAGGAGAGATTGATGTTACTCACCTACACCAATAACTGTTGGCAAATCTCTTTTTCCGTGTCTGAAGAATTAAACTTGAAAAGCATCCCAGCTCAAGGGAGGAAGCTCCACACACACTCCAAGAAGCAGTGTGTTAGAAGACCCTGTATTTAAAAAGTGGGACTGGCTGTTCACAGTCAAAAGTGATTGCCAGTCATGTTTCTAGGTGAGCCATGAAGCCTTTAGCTCATCAACTTTAGATGAGCTATCAGTGCCATCTCTTGTTAGCTCTTTCATCAGGAATTTTGTCTGCCACATGCTCACTTGTGCCATACTCTGTCAGGAATTGTTCTTTACATGCTCAGAATGTTTAACTTTTGTGTCGATGAGTTAGGCTGGTCTTGGCATTCTTAACTCCAAAAGCAGCAAAACCTTCCTTCTCCATCCACCACTGATAACTTTTGCAAGTAAGTTAAAGTGTTTTACCACTTAAGTTGAGGTTCTGCTACACCAGGGAGGCATTTGTACTAAGAGAGGCAGTGACCAACTGGCATGCTAAGTTAAATCTAAGGGCTATTAGAAACACCTTTTCACTCTTTTGATGATTTGTCTTACAAATAGGTGCTATGAAGACACCATAACGTAAGAGGTGGAGTGAGCTCAAAAGAGCCAAAAGCTTCAGAATACAGGAGCAGTGCAGAACAGAGATCTCAGCAACTCCTGTATAGCTCAGTCGTCAGGTTTGAGTGAATGCATATGCACCTATTATTGCAATTGAGAAAATGCAGATGTCTGTGACCAAGTAAAAGAATAATTTGTAAAAGTTAGTAAACTTCAAAAAAAAAAAAAAAGGCAGCTGGATAGTTAGAAACATCTTTTGTTTGTCATATGAACACTTAGTGTAACATTAAAAATTATAAACTCAAACCATCTCAATGAAACAACTAAAGAATTTTAGACCTGGCTGACCTGTTCAATTCAAATTCAATTTCACCTGTGAGGTTGTAACAGATGTCTGTATAGACAGGAAGCTAAAATTCCTTTTCTGATAATATTTGAATCATTCAGTGTCCACACCACAGAACCAATATTCTATTTTCTCTCTTAAAATTTTCTCTGTACTAGAATCTAGTTTTACCTTACACTTGTTATTTTTAAGCAGAAGATATAAGAACTGCACTGTAATAAATCAGATTTTTCCCCCTTTTCTTCTGATTTACCTTCCCTCTTCCCTCTTTCCTCTTCCCTCTTCCCTTTCCCCTTTTCCCTTTCCCTTTCCCTTTTCTCATTAATAAGAAATACAAAATATCGTCAAGCAAATATTGTTATAATGCTTGACTTGTACAGTGCCAGCTTTTGTACTAAATTATCTAGATAAAAATAAACTTGGACAGTTTGAAAACAAACTAATACAATGAATTAGACTGAATAAAGAATTAATGAAAAAGCAGTGCAAATATTTGTTGGTACATTTAATGTGAGGATTAAGAGAAAGGGAAGAGATAATTTTATTTTTAAAAAAGGCAAAATTAAAATAAATATTCTTCCTCATGTTTGTTTCACTGGTACATCTATTGAAGCTGTTCATGCAGAGATTTTGTTAAAGATTTATTTCATATTCCTGATGTCTATGTTATCATTTAACATGTGGTCCAAATTACTCAAGGAGGCTTTTATGTGAAGGCTGATTGTAATTGGGCTATTTTATTAATTAACTGCACCCTAAGAAAATGCAAATGAGGCGTCACAGAGAAGGAAAATTCCTGTGTCATCTCATTGCCACTTAGATCTCTGTCCTGTTGTGCACATATAGGTGTGCAGTGCTGTTTTAGATGACCTTATTTTATACAGTGGTTTAGTTCCCCTACTCCCCAGATGCTGCCTGGGCACCAGGTGGGTCTCTAAGTCATGAATGTGTTTTTCACCCGTGCAAAGGGCACTAACAAATGAAATATTTACGCTCTGGACCTTGTGTTCCCCTTGCCACACTTGCTGCCTGTCCAGTCAAGTATTGCGGGAATAGAACACTTCCCCCATGGGGTCTCTGCAGCTGACAAATTTTCATGTCCACAGATGTTCTCATGCAACTATGCTCTGGTTAGATACACACATGGTGGCTGCCACACCTCCCCAGGAAACATTCCCCATCACAGCTGGGCTTTAGATGCCAAGTCTGCTTCCGTGCCCCTGGAGTCAATAGCCAGGACAGAGAACTTTGGTGAAGGGATTCAGCTGTTAATAGAGGCGTATACCTGCAGAAAATGAAAGTGTCTTCTTGTGGATATTTGTGTTTGATTAGCTGGATGGGACCTGACAGTTCCTGTGTAAGTCTGTGAGAGATTATCCATTTTTCAAGTCCTGAGACAGAAAGAGTGTCAATTCAGTCAGCTAAGCAAGAATTTATGAAGAACAGTAGCTCATGAAGAAAAGCTAGGTTTTTTCAATTAGATGGGCTGAGAAAACTGCCAGAGTATTTCCACAGTTATGAATAAAAGGATCCTTATTAATAAATTGTTTTATTATACTTTATTAATAATATTTTAATAATTAATACTTTATTATTAATCCAGGACAAAATGGTATAGTTCCAGCCATATTACTCAGTTCAGACTGGGCAAGTCAAAATATTAGGTTGGATTTTCTTTGGTTTGGCTTTTTTTTTTTTTTTTTTAGTTTGTGGTGTTTGGCTTGGATTTTTTGTTTGCTTGTTTTGGGTTTGGTTGGGTGTGTTGTTTTTTTTTTGTTTTTTTTTTTTTGGTAGAGATATTGTTTATTTCTTTTTTTTGCTCCTGTAAAATATTCCAGAGTACTGAAAGGTAAATGATATATACCTTGTTGTCACATCATATAGGTGCTTCTAAAGCAGAAATAGGGATACCACATAGTCTTTCATTTAACTGCTGCTGTGATTTGTGAGCACATGTGGTAGTACATCACAGTGGTTGTGAATTGAGATTCTGCTGTGCTGTACAAACACAGGACAAATGCCTCTAGCTCCAGAGGCTTCCCAAACTTCCAGCCTTTGCAGATAGGGTGCTTTCTGTAGAACCAAAATTCCCACAGTTATTACTATTCTTTTATACTTCCAGCATTCTGTGCAAAATATGCTTCATTGTCTAAGAAAAGTAAGAAATGTATATAATTCATAAAAAACCTCAGTCACATAAATAAATTCAAAGCACACACAGTGTTTTGTTATGCCTTATGTTTTTGATTTTAAAGAACCCCACCATATTTAAAGTACTGTACTATTCTCCTTTATCTGAATTCAAAGATGCACAGAAGAGAATTATGTGCAAAAATTAGCTTTTGGTTTGTTTGTGACAGATTCATTGTTTGCTTTTGCCAGGCTCCAAGCCACCCACTGAACAACATGAATATTCAGGAGTTGTCTGCAGCTGCAGCCAGCTTGATTTTTCTCAAGAATTCTGGTATATACCATGACAATGAATTCACTTTGGTATGCAGTGGTTGTGCATGAGCTCTTCCCTGATATGATCATTTTGGAACTTTTAGAAAACATCTGGGTTACCCTAAAATTTCATCAGCTCAAAAACCCTTGAAAAAGCCCATAAGTTACATATCTCTCTGTTCAGACATGAATATCTGCTGCCTAATGGACAGATTTAGGAATGTATACACTTGAATAATTATATTCTTACAGTCAGGCACAGTGAGCCTGCAGGATACATGAGTTAAATTTCTTGGGTGTGATTTCAGCATGGGGTTTCAGTCTTCAGTGACTGAGTATGTGGCTCTGGAAGGAAGAGTTGTCCAGAGAAAGAGGTTACAATAGAAGCGTAGATTTCTGGACCAATCTGTGAATGTTTTTTAAATGCATATGTGAGTGCCTTTTATTGTCTTCGTGAAGACTTTGGTGATGTAAGGGACACATATCCATGATGGTTGTGTTATAGTCAACATGAAAATGGTGACTGTAGTGAATACTGAGTTCTATGGGTTTTGTGCTGACAGAAAGCCATAACAGCCTCATGGACTTTTGAGGGGGGCTGGGAAAAAATCTCCAGTTAGGTGTGGTTTCATTCATGGGAAGACACTTG
This sequence comes from Euphonia xanthogaster, assembly GCA_034509185.1. NCBI lineage: Eukaryota > Metazoa > Chordata > Aves > Passeriformes > Fringillidae > Euphonia > Euphonia xanthogaster. The sequence goes on along the minus strand of JAYDZK010000202.1, from coordinate 46,906,734 downwards.
GTGTGCTCAAGAATGCTGTCCTCCTCAGAGATATCCCAGGCATACTGCTACAAGAAGAAAACCAACTGCTTTTCAAACTTAAAAAGCAGTCAAATATATTCAATCTGATTCCAAAATAGCATTGATATTTTCTGTAACAGCTGCTTGGATTTTCACAAGCAGTGATTGAAATTTTGTTTTAAGAGGCTTTTTAATAAGGCTGTTGTTTAATACATGGATGGATAGGAAACTGCCTTGACTGTAGAATATGGTCAATATGAATATAACCTTGTTTGTCCATGTGTACTCTTCTGAAGAGCATCACTATCTTTAAATCATCAAAGTAGATTGTTACTCTTCAAAATAAAATAGTTAATTTAGAGTGGAGAAGGTTTAATGTCATTAATATTTCAGAATACATCCTGTTATTTATAATATAATTCTGGATTTGGTCACTCCTAACTTCCTGAAGCGTAAATATTTGTGACCTTAAATTTTCTGTTCTTGGTAAGAATTTATATTATTTTTTTTTTTTACAACTTGAGTAACCTTTTCAGGAATTTGAAATTACAGAGTAATGTCTATTTTTAAGAATGCTCTAATCTCATTTTCACAGCAAAACAGAATTGGTGCAAGAAGAGATATTGCCAGTTACAAGCAAGGCTTTTTCAAAGCCAGGATACAACATAAAACCAATTGTAAAGGGCACCATTTCCTCCTGTTTGACTGCCATTATTAATTTAGATCTCATAAATCCTTAAAGTTTGTCTTCTTGCCTCCCTCACAAGATCTATCTCCCCACATGTCCTTACATGGGATTGTTGTATTTAGTTTGTTTTCAAATTAAAGTGGTAATAGGAAACCACAGCAAAGCAAAGGATAAAGAGGTAAAGCCCTAGACATATATTCCTGAAAGGTCGTATGTGTATGAAAAAGTAATCAATACATCAACCACACTTATTTGTGTGCTCCTTTCCTGAGGAGTATTCCATGAAGTCTGGATTGATGTCCTGAGGTGACATTATGATGCTGAATTGTATCCCCATTCGTCTGTTCAGCTCAGAAATAAGTTTTGTGCCTTTGAAACTAGATCTGAGAGGAAGTGGGGGAGAAGGAAAAGCGGTGGAATTTTTTCATGGCCGTACTCAAAACCATAGAGATAAGGGCTTTGGCTCTCTCTTGGTGTTTGTTGTCTGCAGCAGGGACAGCGAGAGAAAGAGAGAGAGGGAGCTTTTTCTTTGCTTTTTCCTTGGTTTTCCTCGTTAGCTACAGCAAGGAAAGTTTTCTCAAGACTGTGTCTTTTTTTTCCTGGAGTTGTTTGAACCTGCTCTAGACTGAAAAACCAGAAGAGCACCAGAAGCTCACACCTGTGGCCCACCAGGGGCTGCTAAGAGACTGAGCAAGCTGAGCTACAGTCCTTGAAATTGACTTCCTGAATTTACCATCTCTTCAGAACAATGAGAGGTTCCATTGTTTATTATTTTTCTTTTTTTTTTTTTTCATGTTTGTGAGTATTTTTCTTGTTAAATAAACAGTTTTTTCCACTTCTCTTGAAGGAAGTTTATGTCTCCTGAACTGGTGGGGCAAGAGGCTGCTTGAATTTGCTTTCTGGAGGGATGCCATTCAGAGGTATTCTCCCAAATTTGCCCTAAACCAGGACAACTGAGTACATATTTCTCAAAAAGCTCTATATAGCTCAAAATATTATTGGACCTTCAGTTAGTAACAATTCATTTTATTTCTTGTTATCACAAAGATGTAGCAGGGAAAGAGGCAATACCCAGGTAATTTTTATGAGATAAGCAGCACAAGTGAACTACTGGTGTAAAATAGGAAGACAATTGCAATTTTATTTCTTACTGATATAACTCCAGCCAGCTTTTTCTTTTTGCTCTTTCTTCCTTTTGTAATTAAATTATTCTTTTTTCATAGGGGGTTTGTCCTCTCCAGAACACTTCCAGCTGTCCTTTAAGCTGTGAAATATGAAGATAAAGGCCACCTGGAAGTGCAAATCCTCTCACTTTGATTTTACAAAATTGGAGTACTACCTGTGCTGGGTTTGCCTCTGTAGACTAATTACATTAAAAAAGCTCACTGTTGAGCTTTCACTCGCTCTCCTCATATTGCTGCTCTGAGGGTTTTAATAAATATAAAAGAAATGTCATTGTAGCAAAAATTGATTCTAAGTTCCAGAGAGCTATAAACTCTTGAGGGAGAGAAGGTGAAAAAAAGAGAAACAAATATGGAGCAATAAAGCTATATGGTGTTTGCAAACAAAGCAGAAAAAAGTTTTAAGCAATACATGTTACTAATGGAAGTTAATGACCCAGATGCAACTGTGATCTTCCTCTCAAATTGCTTCTCTCTCTGGTTGCTCTTTTGTCATCCAAAGAGCTCCTTGACCGTGTTCTGCTATTTCTTCTCCTCTCATATCAGTCATGTTGCAGCCCTTTGTCACCTGTGCATTAGTTTGCATGGCAAATGGATCTGGTTCAGCTTGAACCACAACAGGATTTTAAGAACATGAAAAAAATAAGTTTGATTAAAGGAAATGTTTTGAAGGGGACTTGGCAGAGGTAAATAAAACCCTCTTAATTTTCATTCTTGAACTTTGATTAATTTACATTACAAGTCATCCTCTTCTTTGTAGCAAAAAGCTGAAAACCTCATTTCAGAAAAACACCATTTTTGCTAAGAAACCTCAATGGGCCTCTGCTTGTCCTGTATGCCTTGAAACCTAATCAGAGCAAATGCTGTCCGGTGTTTGTGGTTCTATGGCATCCTAGCAGGAATCTAAAAATAACCCATCTGGAACCTGAACTGACTTTCTTAGAACTGCTGCAAACCTGAAATCATCTGAAATCATCTGATCGAGTTATTTTATTTGAAAAGTTCAAGGCATCTGTAGTCATACTTGCTTCTCTTGTATATCTCATCTCCTGATGAATTGAATGGTGCTGAACATTAGTGGCAGCTGATTTTTTATTTAAAATTTAAGTATGATCACTTTCTTGACAACTTTCTGTTTAATTTTTGACTTATGCTGTGAGCTTTTTATGCCAGAGTCCTCATTGTATTTCAGTGCAGGACTTTGTGGGTGCTATCAGAAATCCTTGTTAAATACAACCATTTTACCACTAGCTCTTCTTGATTTTGCAAACTGTTTTTCATAATAGGTGTGCTTCTATAATACTTTGACAGCAATTTGTGGCTCAACCTCACATGAGCTACACAGAGAGCAGTTCATATCAGAGTTCATTTCTTAGTACTTATGTTACCCTCATGGGGAGTGGGCTAGCAGTCACACAGGTAAAAAATAAATATTGCTATGAGTGTTCATTTATAGACAGAGATTGACATGTGGTTCCATAGTATATTGGCATAGATTTATAATTTAGTTTACTTTAACTTTCTCTATATACTTTTTCATAGGTGTCTAAAATTAGTATCCTTTTGCAGAACATTCATTACTCAGGGTTGCACACTACTGTGGGGCACAAAAAGCAAAACTGGTGTTGTAAACATTTAATAAGTTGAACCTTCATCTCCTATGGACCATCTAGGGAATGAATGGTTGTTTTTGTTTTACTCTGAGTTGGATTTTTGTTGTTTTTCTAGGTAAAACTTAAAATTTACCACCTAAATTATACCTATTTGTGGTAACAGCATACGTGACAACTAGAAAATTACTTTCATTGTAGTCATTCCAAGAAATTTAGGAGACTTATTTACAGTCTGCCACCTACCATTTAGATGATGCCAAAATTTAGGTGATCTTCGAAAAAAAACCAATATTGTGTTTTGGGTCAGGAGTGTGCTTTAATAGCATAACTTGCACACATTAGCATGAGTATAGGCGAATCTAGATTACTCTTTCAATATTAAATCTTGTCACCTTCTATTTTCTTATTTTTTCCATCTCTTTAAATGCAGTGCCTTTTTCTGCCAATAGAAGAGCCAGAGGAAAATAATTTATCAGCATCTGCAAACCTGTATGTTCTTTATTGAAAAAGATGCATTCTTTCATTAATGGAGAAAGAACTGGAAATCTCCATCTATCCCTCCTAAAATGGCTTAGCATGCTTAGGTAAGCTAGATCAGATCTCATCATCCTCTTCAGAGATACATTTATTTTAGTTTGAACTTAGGTGATTTTCTTTTTTGATTTCAAGAGCTTCATTTGAATGCATGGCCACATGACATGTTGCTTTTTGCAAGTCAAGGGCCTTCACCCTCTAGGTGAAGAGGTTCTTTTCAACCAGTGCTGCATTCTGCTTCAGTGTTTTTCTTGCTTACAGAACCTCAGCTTCAGCTTCAGAAAAAATAATAAACAGGCATTTGGAGAAGGCTCAAAATTAATTTTTCCTTATATCTTTATAGCAATGAACTCAGTTATTTCTTCAGAAAATTGCTGCTTTGAAATGTTTCTTACTCTGTTCAAAACAGTGTTGTCTCTCACTTTACATGGTGTTGTACAAGCAAGGTCTGTAGCCTATTTGTTTGTGTAACTAAGGCTTAGTAGCAAACTCCTTGCCCTTATCAGGCCTTTTGTCTCTGTTCCTCCCTTCCAATTCTTCCTTGGAAAGGCTTACATAAGATCTGGTATGAGTTATTGCCAGAACTTCAACTCTTACCAACATGGCTTGGAAGATCATAAAACATGTAAAGTTTCTCACTGTGTGAATGCCAATAAATCATTAGATAAGAGAAATAGGATGGAAGTTATAAATAAATTACTAGCAGAATAAAAAATCAGGAAAATTGAAAAGAAACAGTCCATAACACAAATATGTTTTGCAAAATTAAAAATATGCTGGTATGTTTAAATCACCTTCTCTATTGGGTTTGCATGAGCAGGTTGTTACTAGTTGTAGAAGCATGACTCAAAATAAGCTTTTAAATCTAATGCTGGAAAATATATACAAACTACCCTTATGAATATATGTATTGTATTTCTGAAACTGCAGCATTTAAAAGTCATATAACTAATTCTAATTTGGTAATTACAGACTTGCAGTTAGAAAGTGCATGTGTTAAAAGGAATATAGGGACTTTGCTTACCATTTTAAGTTTTGTCTGAAGAATATAAAAAAATCTCTGGCATTCTGTGTTCTCTTACATCTTAAAATGAAAGCAGTTTTTTAGATGGAGTTATGTACCCTTCCCTATTGTTGTATCTGGTCTCTTCATTAGGAGATGCAAGGGATGAAATTTTAGCTCCCACCACATGCCGTACAGAAGTAAAATCTACAGACATGTGCCTCCAGTCCATGTCTATTTTTCCTCTTGATATACTAGACATAACATGTAACATTTTGTGAACTTTTGCACTAACCAATTTTGCGTTTTGGGGGATAGGAGTTTATTTTCCTTATGATCATATGTGAACACTCTGAGTGCATCCCTTTTTCCTCTTCATGGTAGATGTTCAGTGAAACCAGCAGTACAGGACAAGATGATACTGCCTTTAAGTCATGAGAAGGAGTAAATTTAGGTTCAGGCAGTTTCCCCTTGTTTTGGAAGGAGACAGCCTGAATCAACCATTGGCATGAAAAAAGGGACAACAAGTATACTGTTCAGATGGAAATGTGTATAGAAATACAGGAAATTCAGGGAAAAAGAAGTCTATAAATGAAAGAAAAAAGGTCAGCTAAACATGAAGATTACTTATTCTGCTGAGATGGATTATGGTGCTGGTAAGCATATTCATGTCCTTTGAGTACCCTTAGGCATGCATTCGTGAGGGTAGACTTTTTCTCTGTGGACAAAACCTTGATAAGACTCCCACAATTCTTCTGCCTTGCTATTTTGAATAATTAAAAGGACTGCAATTGAACATGGACCTTTTCTTGGCCTTCTTCCACAGCCTGGCTTTTACCCATCATATCTGCCAGCTCCAGTTTTAAATTTAGCACAGCATGGTAGCAAGGTATAGCATAGATTCATGAGTAATGGATACATTCAGGAAATGCAGTTTACAGCTAGGCACAGTTTGCAGTGAAATTAAGACATTTGGACTTCAGATGATTTTCCACAGTGTCAATATAAAAATCCTCCTAGATTCAGTACAGGCAAGAATTTCACTCACTCTTTTGCTATATAATTTATCACATGCAAAAGAGAGAGTGTTGACTTAAAAGATTTTCTTATTGACCTTTATATATGATGTCAGGAAATCAAAAAATTCCAAAGTGTGTCTTTTTAATGGTTGTGACAAAACAACCCAGGAAAATGGACAGAACAGGACTATGCAGAATAAAATTTCGGTAAAGACTTTTGCTCTACAGGTGATGCTTGCAGTGCTGAATATATAGTAAACAGTGCAGTGAAATGCTTGAGATGGAAAGAAGTCATATCCAATGCATATAAAATATGATAATCATCAATGCAGAAGGAACTCAAACAGATGTTAAAAGACATGAGAATCATAGTTTGTAACAAATAGCTGCAAAGAAAATGACTCATGTACCAGATAATGGAAATAACAATTACAGTATAGCATACAACAATAAGGGAATGAGTCATAAACCACTTGAATCAGAGTAGAGAAACATAACTGACAATTTTGTAATGAGGAGAAATGCAATGAGTGATAGTTTTGAAAAACCTCTGAGTTGTGAAAAGCAATTGTCTTGAAAGAGGAAAAAAGTCTGGCATTTGTTATATAGTTCCAAGAGTTACTTTGGTCATTCCATGTTAATGTTACATGTGGCATTTCCATTTTTTCCTTACTGACCACAAAGGAAGGGTGATTGTCCATTTATTCTGTTTAATCTATGATCACGAGCACTGAAATTCCATTGTAATGGCTAAATTAGTATCTCAAAGAATGGACAAGATGCCTTTGACTGGACTTGGCAGAGTTCAGTGGAGCTTGGAAAACTGAATTTGTGTGAGCCCCAAATCCTGTTCCTAGTTTCATCACTCTAAACCTGGTTATATAGGGAATGACATGACAGAAGGCAAGCGCAGATTCTGTGCCCTGTTTCATAATACTACATGGTGCTGACAGATCCCCAGGCATGACACCACTCACCTCTTGACTTGACTCTTGTGTTTCTGTGCATTAAAACAAACATGAAGAGAAGTGAAGCCTGTTTGACATCCATTTCTTTTACATCAGATTCTCTAAAATTTGGCAGAATTGCCAGAGGAGAAGTAGTTATTGTGGCAAACTTTTATTGACTTTCTTCATGTCTCTGACTACACAAAATTTGAAATTCATTGTGCTTTGGCAGTTAAGTTAGTTTGGGTGTGAACTGTAATGATAGAAAATATTTAAAGAACTTGCAAGACAGTGGTTTCTTGGAGTGAGTTAGCATTCTCCCCATGCATTCAGATACCAGTAATGTAAAGCCATGTTTACACAGAGAGCTTGGATTAATGTAAGACAATCCTCAAAACTTCACTTACAGTCATATGCCTGAAAAACACCAGGTTAACTTCCAGCTTGGCCTATTTCTAAACCTGTGTTTCCAGGTAAGAGAGCAAGATTTTTTCTTTTTCTTTTTTCTTTTGGTCTGGTTTTGGCTTAGACAATGTTTATTTTCTTCTTAGTAGCTAGTACAGGGCTGTGTTTGGAATTTAGTATGAAGGTCATATTGATAGCACACAGATGTTCTGGCTGTTCTGGGTATTGCTTACACTAAGTCAAGGACTTTTCAGTGTCTCCTGCCCTACTAGTGAGGAGCTGCACAAAAAGCTGGGAGGGAGCATAGATGGGACAGGTGATCCAAACTGCTCTAAAGGATATTCCACATTACAGTATGCCACAGACAGTATATAAACTGGGGCCTATCACAATTCTGGGATAGGCTTGGTATTGGTCAGTGGGTGGTGAGCAACTTCTTTTTCTTGGGTTCTGTGACTCTCTCTCCCCCTCCTTAGTACTAAAATGATTATTATATTCTGTTTCAATAATTAAATTGTTCTAATTTCAACCCAGGAGGCTTGCTTTTTCTTTCTGAATCTCCTCTCCACCAGGGGAGAGTGAGCCAGCATCTGCATGGTACGTAGATGCCAGCTGGGTTTAAACTACACCAGCTTTTTTCTTATCTCTCCAAGTCCAATTGGATGTAGCATCTAACCCCTCTGTACTCAGGTTTCTATCTGTTCTGCTTCCATGACACAGAAAGAATCAGGATTCCTGCAAACCTGATCCTGAAATCACATTCCTTAAAATAAGAAAACCTAGAATACTCCCCACTTACAGCAAAAAGAAGGGGAATGTGGGAAGTCTGCAATGTGGGTCACGGCGCAGATGAAGAAACAGAAATTATTTTGTTGTTATTTTTTTATAGTGCATATCAGTTTAAAAGAAATGCTGCCGCTTTTTTCACTTAAACTTTTTGTATTTGTATTAGACTGCTGATTTAAGCATTTTGATAAAACAAATAATGCCTGAAGCTTGACTGAGACTTAATTCCAGAAAAGACTGACCGTATTAGCCAGAAGTATCGAAATAAAGATTGAGAAATGCAGTTCCAAAAGTCTTTCAGCCAATGACTAGACCAGAAAGAGTTTCATGGGAAGCCTTCAATCCTTTCAAAATATATTCTGATTCCATTATCCAAGATTCTATAAAACTCAGGACAACTTGTACGTGCATATGGAAAATGAAAGTAGTGTGAGTTTTATTATGTGCAACCTAGGAAATTGGAAAAATGTCTCCTAACATATTGTACAGTTCTGGAATACCTATTTTTCTTTCAGCAGCATTTTTTTTTTTTAATGTGAACATCCACAACATCCGAAGATGATTGAACTTGCTTTTTACTTGATTCTTTATTATAAAATATTTTCACACCAGGTCTATCAGAGAAAAGAGAGGAAATGTTTCAGAACTAAACTGGTGATTGATAGATTGTAGCTTTTTCTCTGATGATATTTTCTGGCTTTCTGGTTGATTCCCACTGTGCTTATAGTATTTTATGGAATCAAACCAGAGGAAGTTAATGCAAAACAGTTTTTTATTGCAATAGGAATTAAAACCATATGAACTAAGGGAAAATATAGCATATAATTTTTAGTTTCACAATGCATCATGTGCAATTCCTCAGGTAAAGTGAGGAAAAATTTTTTAGACAAAGCTAATGCAAGAGAACATCATGCAATTTTCTTCATTAGTTTTAGCAAAAAAGAAGATAAACAATGTTAAACATGATGTTGTTTTTTTTTTTTTATCCCACAAATAAAGTACAAAATTTTGCTTATTTAGTTTAGGAAAAAGTACAACATCTAAAGTGAAATGAAGGGAAAGAATATTCACAAAAAAAAAAACAAAACAAAAAACAGAGCAAAAAACCAAACCAACAAACAAAAAAAAGGTCGCTCTTTCCTAACTATAGATCTTACATAAATTTTGAAATCATGTGTATTCACCTTTGATATTTGTCATTAGATAGATTACACTGTGTAGGGTATATACATTGCCTGCAAGTGTCAGGATGTAAAATCTGTCAGAAATACAAGTGTAAGCCTGAAAACTCAAAAATTATCTTTGATACAAAGCTAAGCATTCAGTTTTTTCAGGACCTCATATCAAAATGTTGAAGCACTAGCTGAAAAAAACCCCAAACTAACCGAACAGAAGAAGTTAATGAAGTTTGGTGTTACAGGAGAGGGAAGGTGGTGTAGCAAACTCCTATTGGAAACATGGGTTTCAATGTTCACACTGACTACAGGAAATAAAAAGAAACTCTGTGAAGTTCTTGGCCTCTGCAACCTACTTAAAGGATTTTACTAGGGAAAAATCAGCACTTTCTTGTAGTTGGTTGTATGGGAGAGTCCAGAATTGCAGAAATGTGTCTGATGGGAAAATACCAGGGACTACAGATCTATAAATTTTATCCCATGTAAACTTCCCCCTCATCAAGTGTGTATCAGCAGAGCACCTTGAGAGTGTGAGAACATACTAATGCTGTAATGTATTGCTCTCTTCAAATATCAAAAGGAAGCAGAAGCAGGAAAGAAAGGTCTCAAAACTCTAAGAGAAACCTAAAGACAAGTTAGAGTGCTAGGCCACCGTGGCTCTGCTGGCAATGAACTATTGCAAAATTCTACACAGATTTCATGATTCTTTATAATGTTAGAATTTTGAACAGAAAACAGATTTTTTTCATGCTTGTCCTTTAGTCAGCATGCTGTGAATGGCACCAAATTACATGGAACTGCAAAGACAATGGAGCTAATGGAGGAAGCACAGCTGAATTAATAAAAAAAGAAAGTACAAGTGAGAGGTAGTTTCTAGGCACAGTAGGAAGTCTGAGACACATCTTGATTTTCCTAATTGGGTGAAAAATAGATCACTCGTCCATGCTCCATGCTGGTTATCAAAACACTTGTACTGGAGCCAAATTTACCTTGACAGGCTAATCAGGAGAGAAGAGTTTGCAGGAAACTCCCTTCAAAATGCAGCTGAGAGTGAACCAGATCTCAGTATACATAAAAAGCAAAGTGGTTATTGCAAGCAGTGGAACTGTGCTAGGCAATGTGGCTGATAAAATTAGCTTGTATTTCTGGATACCTTAGTTGCCAATTTTCTGCTCTGAGCTAGGATATTTTCCTATAAGACTTGGGGACAGTCAAGGCCAGACTGGCTGGTGCTTTGAGCAACCAGGTCTAGTGAATGGTGCCCCTGCCTATGGCAGGGAGTTGGAACAGGATGATTTTTGAGGTCCCTTTCATCCCAAACCATTATAATTCTTTGACTTTCTTGAATGCAACTTTTTAATATTTTTCCTGTAAATGTCAATATTCTGACACCTAGTAAAAGACAAAGCAATCCTTATTTAGTTTTGCAACAAAAAAATCAAAATTTAGAGTTTTGTTGACCTGGGAGTAGTGTGGGAAGGGTAAACCAGGGAAATAGAAAGAATTTTGGTTTACTTTGGGTTTTTTTTTTTCCTACATTTTATAATGATATACATTAATGAACATTATGCAGAACTCAAATGTATTCCTAGATGTTGGCAAGATTAATTCAGGCAGATGTGGTTTCCACTAACTCTTTCCCACTTAGCTCCTGAATCCTGCACCAACCTTCTTGTTCCTCTGCTGGGTCTGCCCTAGGCATGAGGGTGAGAGCATGACGCTGAAATTGTCAGAGTGTGGGGCTCTCGGCAAGCACTCAATAATGATTACATGGTAAAAAGTCTTGTGAAGACTTTCAGTTCTTTCGTTGGTACAACTTTTCATGAATGCCTCTGCAAAGGATCCCTTTCACATTGCCTTTGGAAGCTGAGAATGAAAATCATGGTTCACATTAAAAAAAAAGAAAATTAGATTTCTAGTTTTCATTTTAATTTGTGGCAGCTTTGTCTACCAATGTTGATGTCAAAACCACCAGGTTTCTGGTGCACTCATAGTGAACATTTAAGGAGTGATAAGTCATTGAGAATTTTCTCCCAGTACATTCAAAATTATAAACCGTGGCCAACTCTTTGAAAATGATTTGACATCTTCAAATCTATATAAAGTATGGAAAGAAAACATGAAAAAATTAGATTAGTTTCTGTATCATGAAAAATAGCAGAATTTGATCAGAAATCTTCAGTCAAAATGAATTCTCAACAGAAAATATGTTCTCCATGGAACTGGCTGTACTTTGATTTTATCAACCTTTTATGTCTTTACCTATTTTTTTCATGAAAAAATATTCTTCATGCAGAAAAAAATAAAAGAAAAGTCTTGGTACAAGCCTAAGCAAAGCAATGTGAAGGATTTTTTTTGAAATTCATTTTTTAAAATTATCTAACCAATGCGATTGGAAAATGAATATTAAGACACAACTGGACAGTGTTATGCAAAATTTTATTCCCTGTCACTCTTGCTGACATCACTAACAGAAATGCTTGGCTGTACATAAAAATTCTCTGCTTGGTCAGTCATGCCTGAACCTGAAAATCAGAGCTGAGGGACAAATATATGTGAATTCAACCTTTACAAATAACTGTAATTAGACTGATATCCAAAATTCAGTGAAATTCTTTTAATTTTTCTCTTATATTACTTTGTAATAATCTCTAAGTACATTTTAGAAGAAGAGGGAGTTTGTTTTTATTGTGAAATTCCAAACCTAAAAGTTACAAAATTTACTTTCAAAAGAAACTGTACAGAATAGTATTTCCCTGAAATATTGAATTAAAACAATTCTTGGGTTTTGATGAACAAAAAACAATAAATGTTTGTGTGCATAATATCTGGCTACCTCTAAAGAACACTGCTATTATTAATAGGAATGTGTGTGAGAGTTTGTGTCTGTACATGCAAAGCAATTCCTGCACTTCTGAAATCGATAAAAAAAGGTTGTACTCAGTATGGAAGTACCAGCAAAGCACAACTTATATTCAAGATAGCTTTCAAAATAATAAACCATTCCATGGAGCAGGAAGGAAAGATCCTATTTGTCTGCTCTGAGTACTGTATTAATGTGAAACTGTAACTGCTTGCAGCATCAGACCTGTGCTGCTTCCTGATGACTATTCTGTCTAGCCCCACTAGACTCCATCAGATATCAAGAAGTTGCAGGCCTTGTTAGAAAGGCCAGCTGCTGTCCACATAACCCTGCTGTGGAAAGCTGAATTCTCTGTGAAATAAACCTCTTCTTTCACTTGTTGAGAGTAATTTTTGGTGACTTGTTTCTGCAGTAAACAACTAGTTACATAGGAACATGAGCCACCTCTGCAGTCTACACTGCTATGGGGGTGAGACACACAGCCAGTGGGAAAAGAGAGCTGCAGCATCTCTTGATGCATTTTCTGCCTTGGGACTATCAGTGGATCATGATGCTTTTAGTGATACGTGCCACAGAGAGAATTTGCCAGTGAGGCAGGAATGGCCAATTGATTAAATTAATTTTCCTAAGGGGGTCTGTAGTATGGCATCTGTAATGAAAGATTTGGTCTTCTCACAGTTTTGCATTGTGAAATACTGATCTTTCAGGAGCTATGCAGACAATTATCTACCTTGACAGAGACACAAACTTCCTTATTCACTGTCTTTTCTGGCCCTATCACTCTTGCCTGCAGTGGGACTCGCACATGGCGAATAAAACTTTTAAGAATTTGATTGCAAAACCTCATTTTTCCTTAGAGCTAGTAAAAGAGAATGCAATTCTGCAAAACTATTTCTCATGCCTTTTTTCATTCTCATGGTCAGATTCCCCACTGAATTCTGCTGCCCTTTCCACTAATTTGAGCAGAAGAAATAATATGATACATAATCAAGGAACATCTTTCAATAGAAAGCATATTTCATTAATAACAGATTCATCCATGAGGTAAGAGTAATATACTTTTGTGGATAGTGCTGTTCAAATGATTGTGGGTTTTGTTCCAAAAGGATTATATAGTTGTCTTCTTTTGTTTGATATCAGACCAGAATCTAATCTGTTTCATTTGTGACCTTATCTTTCCATTGCCACAATGTTACATTACAATTTGTTGAATCTTCTTTAAGGATATCTAGAACGTCATTAATGTGTTTAATAAACTAAAGCCATCCAAACCCATCAGGCCTTTATAGACATATCATTTTTGTCAAATTCTTCTTTCCACTGAAACAATAGACTTTTGCCAAGTTGCTTGACAAAAGGAATTAAATTTTTTAAAGCCTAAACTAAGTCTTTATCTTGTTGCAACCTCTGTTCCCCTATATATACAAATAACAGTTTACACGTACTTCTATCTTTTCAAGTTAGATGTTTTCAAACACAAACAGCATGGCTATTTCTTCTGGCAGGGAATCAAACTTCTTCAAAGTGATCAAATCAAAACACTCAGAAGATTTTGAATTTCTGTTCTGGCACAGTTTAGGCAAATATGAACATTTTACATTTCAAACCACGTTAGAACTCAGTATGCCACTTGCTGCTCATGTGTCCACATTTCTATGACAGATACTCTCTTGCATACAAGCTTTTCCAGAGTTTTCTGACTTGCTTGGTTTCAGAGAAATCTTAATAAGACAGTGTGAACAATTTCTTCCATCTTCCATTGCTTTTTTAATCTCCTGTACAAAAAGATCAGAGATAAGACATACCAGACAGTATTGTGAAAGAAAAATTACTTTGTATTTAAATGTGCCTAGGAATGTAAAGTGATGGAATTCTACCAAGTAAATCAAGTAACAAACATAAATATTCTATTAACATCTCTATTATGTCTGGGATAGGAAAAAAATCTAATATTTTAGAGTAGGAGAAATTTGAGTGACAACAGGCTCTGTAAAATCTTACATCATATTCTAAACATCCATTACTTTTAATATTCATTTAGTAACTAGGGGTGGCAGGTGATCAGGAATGGTTGGAAAGCATGCCTGTCTAGCTATATTGAAGTTAGGAAATATAGCAGTTCTCCTAAAGCCTTTTGTGACTCAGCCTTTTCATTTTACAGTGAGAACTATTCTTACAGTTGCCCAGACTTTATACACACTTAACATTTTGGAACCTATTTCAAGGAAAAGGATTTTTTAATTTTTTTCAATATTTGCCCTCACAGCATGGTTTGGAGCCCTGGATTTCCTGTGGATGTAGGTGTTTGGAATTCCCTATCAGCCCAAGCACAGGTAAGAGGAGTCATCTTATCTGACTCTTCCTTAAGAGGTCATCAACTCTTTCTCTTCTCCTGGAAAGGAGTTTAGGTGTTTACTTTGCAAGAGTTATTCTCTACTGCCACGTGGATCGAATCCAAAAGATGAGTGAATCAACAGCAAAAAATGCCATCAATATCAGGTATATCTCAAAGTGTCTAATTTCTACCTGAAGTTATTCTGATATGTTTCTTGACATCCTTCTGATTGTTATGTGCATATTTTAAAAGCCTGGAAAACCTAGAAAAACTGAGTGTATTTCAGCACTTTATTTGCCAAAGTAGTGGTGAGTCATAGTAGTGAGTACTGATAAAATAGTGAAAGCTTTTATACATATTTAGTCTCAGACACTTTGGAAACTGTAGTTTAAAATCTTCCCAGACCTCAGTATTCCATTGATAACTAGAAATTAGATCAGGGTGCAATTGGAGTGGGGCATGAAAGAAAGCAGGACCTATGGAGAGGAGAGGACTTTATCACTCTTCTAATTGTCAGAGAAGGTTAGGAAGACGTACAGACCTAAATGTTGGTCGTTTCCCTGAAAGAGGGTAGAAACCTTTGGTGGCAGCCTTACCACTGGATCCCTTGGACTTCCTCCCCTCTTCTCAAGAGCTTGGTGCTTTCTTACTGATTTCCAGGATGAATTTTTATTTCCTTCTGTTTCATGGACGTATTTTAAATTTTTTTAAGTGGCCCATTATTTCAGACGGAGTTTGAAGGGGCATCATTTGAGATAGCTCTTGTCCCATAGACCTTACAGTTTACAGACCAGACCCTCCTCTTCCACAAACTGACATTTTTGTTCAAACCTTGCCTTTTAGATGATCCCAAAAGAGCAGCCACTCCTGCTTGAGCAGTCACATAAGTAAATATGCATGCTGGATTTCTGGACACTTCCAGAAAAAGAAGTGAAATTTTTGCTAAAGTACTGGGCTGTGAATTTCTTTTTTTTTTTTTTTTCAATTAAAAATAAACCAACAACTACAAATCAACAAACTAGCCAACCAAACGACCAAACCACCACTCCCAACAAAACTCCCACTTCCAAACAAACAAACCAAAGCACACCAGAAAAGCCCTTCCTTTTCCTGTCATGGTCACATTTCTCCATGAAAATCCTAAAACCACAATTTTCCTTTACTGGAAAAGGAAGATTTATTTTATTTTGTTGTGTTCCTATATTGTTTCAGTTTCCACAGCCATTCTGTATTCTCCTGCATTATGGCTCAGTCTCTGTGTTCATTTTTTTTCCCTAAGTTTCTGCCTTCTCAATAGATGCTAAAAGCGGACTCATTTATCATTCCAATAAGTGAATCAGTTAATCTGAACTCTGACTTTCAGAATACTGATTAGAGAATACTTATTTATAGTCATCAAGCAGGATTTCTCAAAACTATATGGGCCATGTCCAGATCACTTAAGGAACTAGAGGTATCTTTTAAGGAACTAAAGGTTGAGTGAGAGCTGGCAGCATTTTTCGTCTCCTGAATCTGGATGCTGACCCCTTTCAGCTGCATCCTAATACAGCAACGGAATGAGTTCCATGTATGTTCTTTTCTCCAACCCCACCATCTTGGTTTCCATGGGACAGAAACTCAAGGGCTTGGTACTGAAAGGAGTCATGGAGGGCACAAATAGGTCACTGTTGGGTACTAATGGTGAGCAGGGCTGAAGGTGCTAAGGATTTCTGTTCTTCCATGAAAAGGCAAAGACTTCAGATAGAATAAAACATCTAAGCCTGGTGGTGGTGCGGACCAATGTCCTGGGCTGTGGCTGTCTAATGCCAGGGTCTGTAAGAGCCAAAAGAGCACTGCATGTGCATTTAAAGTTTCCCATGCACCCAAGGATTTGGTTCTGCACAGATGCAGAAGTGCCTAAGCTTGGCAGGACTGAGCAGCTTGTGCTGTCATTCCTGCCAAAGCCCTGCTTTCAGTAACTATGACATCTTCTGCATAAATCTTTGCTGTACATTGCAGATGAAATAGATGTTGTCTATCGCACATCAAAGACCTTCTGGCAGGATTTTTTCTTGTGTGATCTCCCATTCTTTGGTCACACAGCATTAGATCATTTAAGCATCTGAACACCACAGTTCACGCTGTATTACTGTATTTGACAAAGCTGCCTCTGTCAAAGCACGTGGGAGAGAAGATTAAAATAAGGACACACAACTTGGTGTGGGGGATATAGGGCAAATAGAAATGAAAATCTTGATTCCAGCCTTCCCTGTGTGTTGTAATAAAAGACAACAGTCTATTGGATTAGGGTGATAGTAGCTATTGAAATTGGTCCCTGCAGGCAGGAGAAAACGCTTTTAGAGAGAATGGTCTGATTGCGAGAGTAAGGACCTGTGCTGCCTTCTGTCATAGGACAGACAGGAGCTCTTCCTCTGACATCAAGCAAAACTCCAAACTATTAAAGAAAAGGTGAAGCTTAGAAACAAGCTCTCTTCAGTTTGGCTTTTTTTTTTTTTTTCTCTCTTAGCCCAGTGTTTTCAACTGATTATGATTAAATAAGTATATAATTCTTATTTTGACCTGTCCAAAGTCTTTTAGAAACTTGGGTCTCAATCCAATGGCCACAGGAGTAGAAACTGTCCCTTAAGTGCTTTAATTTTTTTTTTAATGACTTAATGGTGGCATGAATATAAGAGGAAATAATTGAAAGACAATCACATTTGCAGAAAATTAAAAATTTCTGATTAAATCATTGCTGACTTAGGAAAGCCTTTTTTTATTTTGGTGTAAAATTATAGTAAATTTAATGAAGAAGTAAATTTTGAATTCTAAAAAATAAACTACCTCTTTCTGGCACATAAATCATGAGGGGCACTTTCTTAAGTGCTCTATGATGACCTGGAATATTCGTATTTTAGCCTTACTGAACATTTTGGAATGTTCAGGAATGCTTTGGGTTTTATTTTTAGGGGAAGAAGAGAGTTATTTATTGCCTGTTCTTAAAAGGGACAGGTAAAAAACAGTAGCCCTACTTGTTTATTTTTGGCTCTGTAAATGCAAGTGCACCGTTTCTATAGATACCACTGGGTAATCCAGCAGAAATGTAGGCTGCTCTGTATGGAGAGCTCAAACACAAGACAGGCCAACCTTCTCAGGGGGGCTGCAAATGTCCTTTTTATGCTACCTTTATGACTTATGCTTTGAGAAGTACATTTGTTACTGTGAAATTTTCAGACGTTTATTCCAAATATCCTCCCCAAATCAATTTAAATCTGAAAATTTCAGCATACTGAAATGTATCACCATCCTTTGCTTCGAAAATGAGCAGAGAATTCAAAGCAATTTCATAACTGCTTCAGAGTGCCCATGTTTGAAAGAAACCATAAGAAGGAGACTTTTGCATCAATTAAAATGTGTTGCCTTCTCCTTCTTATCCTTAATGTCACGAGGTGGCCTTTGAAGTCTATGTTGATAACTTATGAAAAGTGGGTGATGTCTGGGAAACAAAATGAGCCAGCTTTGAAATTTAACTGCCCCTGGCTCAAAATATTTCTCTGCTTATTGCAGAAGAAGCCCATGCTTCATCCTCATATGTAAAAGGAAAGTGTTGATACAGCAATGACCTAGAAGAATGCAGGGAACACTTCTGCTCAGACGCATTGAGCCACAAGTTTTCTGCAAACACTGAATTTGTTTTTCTGGGCAAGATGAAGTCCAGAGATGGTTATAGTCAGCATTGAGATGTATGGAAAGACATTGTAAGGATGCAGTGCTTGTTTTGTCATTTTCTCATTCAGTTTTCTCTATGTTCATCTTGAAAATATATCTCCCAGCTTTAGAGAGTCTTTTAGATCTGAGGATTGGGTCAAATTCCTGCCATTAACAACAATAACAAAGGAAAGAAAATATTGGCAAGTATTTTGCAACCAGATTTTACTTTATAGAGAACAAATGCATGCAAATACAGTCAAGTCGTTCTTAATTCATTGGTCTTAGAAGTGTAGCAGTTAATTTTTTTTTTTCTGTCAATACAACCATTAACTGCAGTTAAAGGACATCCAATAAAGAGACAATGGTACATTGTCACTTTTAAGCATGTCCTTTTACTGGTAAGTTTTTTAGTAGGTAAACTCAGTTTAAGAGTTGGGACTTCATAAAAGAAAAAAAAAAAAAGGAATAATCAAACATATTTTAAAAAATTTTGCTGGTATTTTTAGGTCCACCATCTTAGGTACCCAGTTAAAGCATCAGAGTTTCATTTGGTGTACCAAGAAAAAAGTTGCAGATATATTTTTCCAGTTATAACAAACTAAAAATATTTGTTCTTTTGCATAATAAGACTGCGAGGCTGACAATGATTACTTCAAGTTTAATTAGCTAATCGATCTTCATTGCCTTTGTCTCCTGTCTTCCCTACTGCTTTTGCACCTTTCATGTGCAAATTTATCTTTGGCATAAGCACACTGGCCTTCAGCCAAAATATCTCAGAGTTTTCTATTGGATCTTTCAATTTTCAGCAGCCTGTAAGCAGTCAGAAATTGTATGGGATCCTCCAAGAATAAATCAGATGTGGTACTCAAAAAAGTTGATGTAGCAATAGTGTTTTATTTTCTCCATGACAGGTTAGAAAATGGCAGTGCAGGTGGTTCTCTGCTCAATTCAATTTCAGGACCAGTGATGAATGATGAAAGGAAACAGGAAAATTCATGTTATCCATAAGTGGCTTAAGGACTGGTGCCATCAGCTGAATTTAGGGTTTTTTGATCATGGGGCAGCTTTTCGGCACCAGGTCTTCAAGAGTCAGATGGGCTTCATCTATCTAGGAAGGGCAGAAGGATTTTAGCCCATGAGTTGGTAGAGCTTATTGAGAGGGCTTTAAACCTGGTTCAAAGTGGGGAGGGGATGAAATCAGGCTCTTCAGAGATGAGCCTAGGGGTAGTAAGCCAGACTTGGGGTTGGTCTCTTCTCCCAGGTGACTAGCAATAGGACAAGAGGACACAGTCTTAAGCTGCACCAGGAGAGGTTTACGTTGGCCATTAGGAAGAAGTGAAAAGAAAGTCACAGAAAGAGTGACTGGGCATTGGAATGGGCTGCCAAGGAAGGTGATGGAGTCACCATCCCTGAAGGTGTTTAAGAAACAACTCTATAGGGCATTTGATGCCATAGTCTTGTTGACAAGGTGGTGTTAGGTCACAGGTTGGACTTCATGATCTCAAACTTCTTTTCCAACCTAGCTGATTCTGCGATCCTCAGTAGTTTTTTGACTTAATAATATTTTCCATCAGAAAAATCCTAAATTCTCCTTTATTTTCCAAGGCTGAAGGACACCTGCATTATATTCAGAACCCATCCACCAAAAAACACCAATATTTTCTAATCTGAAGGTATTATTATTATATACAGATCACTTTCTCTAAATTTCACCCTGAGATGAGAAACCTAGAGACCCAAAATAAATGCAAATGAGGACAGTAGAAAGAAATTGTTTTGTAGCAGAGAAACAGCCCTGGGAGTACCTTCTAAACTGGTAGTGGCAGTAGGAGTTCTTCTTGTGGCCAAACAATCTTTCTTTCTGAAGTTTCTGCAGAGTTAGAACGAAATGACAGAGCAGCAGGCCTTGGCTAATTGCTACAGAGCATTTTAGCAGTGATTTACAGTGGCATATTTAAATGTATACATTAATTTGTACAGATAAAATACTTGGCTACCACAGAGATATTTTTACTGTGGATCAGAATAATAGCCCTGACTCATCCATATTGGTGACATTTCCAAGCTTGTGTATTGTTGAGAAGCTAACATCCCATTCAGTATTTGACAGCCAGGGAGTCAAGGCTGACAGTTACCATCTCTTCTATGTGGCGCCTAAGGCTAGGATTTCTCTCTGGTTTCATTTATTAGTTATATAACCCACATGCTATTTTTGAGCTATTAAAAAAAAAAAAAAAGAAAGAAAAGAAAAGAAAAAAGCCAATGTAGAGAAAAAGAAATCCCCATCTGGGAATTACCCACCAGGTAGCTACACACAGTAGACTGATCTACATATGCATGGATTAATTTTCATTTAAAATGTTCATTCCAGTGAAAACAGAGCCAATGAAACCTTTTAGGGTTATGTAACAATGATAAATGTACTGCAACAATTACAGGCAAGCACAGGACCCCTGAGATTTATAGGTTCTTTGTCTCTTCTTTTAAAACATCCTAACTAGAAAAGCTCAATTGCAGTGCAGCATCTATATTTTGCCACAATATTTTGTTTATTTTATCTAATGCTTTAGTTTGTATGGCATGAGTCATGTCCAAATCATAAGCTGAATCTGAATCTTATATATTACCTGATTTCCAGTTTTTCTTACATTAGTAAAGTGAGGAGAACAATGCAATGCCATAAGTTGTGACAGTGAAATCTGCGCTCTCACAGTTATTATGGCTTCATCTGAGGCCGGTTTAGGGGAGAGCAGTGAGGCCAGCAGCAGGGGGCATGGAGGAATGAAACTGAGCTAAATAACAGCAAGTCAGATCAAGGCAAGTGTGGGTAAGAATGTCCCTTGTGCATGCTTCTGCCAACTGCCCCCTGTACTGCCAGTGAGAAACGCAGCCCTCTTAGCCCTGATCTTGCTCTTGGCATGGTGCATCCTTCAGTCCCTGCGAGGGCACCGCCTTTCCTTTGCAGACAGATTTGCTCACCAGTGCTGTGAGAGATACCGTGACATCATTTTGAAACTGCTGCACAAGCAGCCCATGGCTCTTGTGCAAAGTGTAGCAGAGATAGGCAGCAGTGTGAACAAGGGAGGTGGGAGGAGGGGAGGACAAAGCAATAAAATAAATGAGATAGGGAAAGGAAAAGTTTGTGAAGCAATGTTTGGTTTAAATAGGTAAATGGATAGCTACTCCTGATGCAGCTGCCAAGTGTCACTCTCCGGTGGGATCAGAGGGGGATTCAGTCTGTCAGCAGGTGCTGCAGCTCAACCCTTCTCAGAGGATTGGCCTGCAGCCCTTTGCTGTCACAGGCAGGGTCCCACCTGAGACAGTAAATTTGTCATTGTAGTGGAAACCGAGAAGACTTTCACCTTTTGAAAGTTTTGTGCAAGTAAACAAAAGTTCAGTTAGGTTTTGAAATTTAAGGTGAAAACTTGAGAGATCAGTTAAATTTAGTTTCCCAGCTATTTATCAGTTCTCTGGCTAAAGACGCTCCAGGGAATACTTAAGTCAGGCTATCCAGATAAGTTTCTTTCTTTTGTTGTAAAAGAAGTATGATATAAAAAGCAGAGCCAGCAGAGCAAATCACCTTGCCTTATAACTGCCTGTCACAGCAAGATACAGCTGAAAACCAGAAACACTTCAGCTTTGTCAGCAGAAGAACCTATGCATTATTTCTTACTGAAACTAACATTTTTTTACTCTACCTAATGGTTAAACAAAGATGATAGCAGTAATAGAGCACTATCAGCTGAAAATAGTATAAAAATGTAGTCTGCAAAACTCTGTCTCAATCATCAGTATAGACATACCTGTTTCAGTGAAGAAAATAACATTTCACCATGATGAAAATGTGAATCAGATTTTCAGGTTCAACCGTTTAATTATTTTGCTTTCTTCTCATTACTTCTGCCTATAGAACACAGCTTAGATTTTCATTTGGGCATTTTTGTGTGTTCAATGTAATACTGCTGCCTTCAAATTGACAAATGGGTTTTCTGCATACTTCCATGCAGTAAGTTAACACTCTTGCTGCAGGCCTTAATGAAATCATCATTTTGCTTTGTTATATTTTGCTTTATTTTGTCATATTGAACACGAGTTTGATTTCTCAGAATAATTTAGGCTGTAAAATACTTCCAAGATCACCAAACCCAAGCTTTGACCCATAATGATCTTGTCAATGACCACAGCATCAAGTGCTATATCCAATCTTGAGCACCTCCAAAGGTGGTGACTCCACCACCTCCCTGGGCAGCCTATTCCAATGCTTGACAACCCTTTCTGTGAAGAAATTCTTCATCATGTCCAACCTGAACCTCTCCTGGCACAGTTTGAGGCCATGTCCTCTCATTCTGTCACTAGTTACCCAGGAGACCATCCCCACAAGGCTCCTACCTCCTTTCAGGCAGTAGTGGAGAGGATAAGGTCTTCCCCGAGTTCCCTCTTCTCCAGGCTAAACAGCTTCAACTCCCTCAGCTGCTCCTTGTCAGACTTACTCTCTAGATCCTTCCCCGTGCTCTGGCCCTTCAACGTTGTTCTCATTGTGAGGGGCCCAGAGCTGGACACAGGATTTGATCCGCAGCCTCCCTAGTGCCAAGCACAGGGGGGCAATCACTGCCCTCATCCTGCTGGCCAAACTATTGCTGATACAGACTGGGGTGCCATTGGCCTTCTTTGCCACCTGAGCACAGCTGGCTCATGTTCAGCCAGGAAAGGATCCCCAGGTCTTTTTCTGCTGGGAGCCTTCCACAGACTCTGCCCACAGCCTGCAGTAGTGTTGTCCTGACCCAAGTGCAAAGCCTGGCACTTGGCCTTGATGGACCTCACATCACTGTCATTGACCCGCTGACCCAGCCTGAAAGCTGAATCTTACCTGAGATGCTAAGTCTTACACTGCAGTATCAGAATGCTTTTATTCAGGTAGACATAGATAGAGACGATATATATACAGTTCTAGATCATATATCTAGAGATTTGTCTCTGTCCCTGTGTGAGCGTCTCAGGAGCCCCTGGCCAGGGCCGAGCCGGCAGACACCGGGGGAGCAGCCCCGACACGGCCGCTGCGGGGAGACTCTCTCTGTGCCCCGGGGGTGCTGAGGGCAGCTGGACCGGTCCCCTTGGCAGCAGAAGGGACACCAGAGACATCAGGGGAAGAAAGGGGCCGACTCTTAGCAGGGGTTAAGCCAAGGTTTTATTCAGGAGCTCCGGGGAGCTCCTGCACCTCAGGGGGCTCCTGCCGAGAGCCCCGGGAGATGTGCCAAGGTCACATTTAAAGGGAGGAGGAAACCAAAAGTAGATAACATTTTACCAACCAATAAATGACC
>JAYDZK010000202.1:46845890-46883077 GCA_034509185.1 Euphonia xanthogaster | reverse complement strand
GTAGATAACATTTTACCAACCAATAAATGACCCAAAGGGATGGGTACTGGGGGATAGACACTCAGGACAGCGTATAAGGCAAGTCTCGGGGGGCTGACCCCTGGCCTCTGGCTAATCACTCGACGTCTTGAGCCGAAGCTTCCAGGTGAAGGGGATGGGATGCTGGTGATTGACAGAGAGCCAGGGTGGGGATTTGGGGATGATCTCATCAAGGGAGAGGAATTCCACAGGTAAAGGGAAGGGGGTACAGTCTGGGGTAAATTATTTGGGAAAACTATGGGGATACAAAAAACAAAACTACTTCAAAGTATTACAAAATATAACAACACATTACAACAGAGATTTATTTAGTCCACAAAAACTTCCAGACTGGGATTGTATGACAAATATTAATGTCTTCAATAAATTTAATTATGAGCACAATTTTTGCAGCATCTTTTCCCGAATATTGTGCTGCTGTGAAATATCACTAGATAGTATTCTCTAGATTTTTTTTATACTGGGAAGACCTCTCTGTTCTACCACTGCCCAAGACACAGATTGAGACCCACTGGTATATTATTCTGTTCATTTACAGGCCTGTCTTCCCTGCATAGTGAAGAGGATATCAAAGCAAAATTGTCAAAATCAGGTCTCTGTAGAATTGTAACTATGATGTGATTGATTCTATTATCTAATATTTCAATGTGTCTCATTTTCCTTAAAGCTATGAAATGCATATACCCCTGCTCTTTGGAAAACATGAAGAGACTTTGAAACAGAAAGGATCAGTTTAAGTTGAACAACACGGGGTTTTTTTTGTATGCAACATAAGAATGAGGTTAGCCTGAGCTTATATCCACTAGCTTATATCCCCTATCCTATTCCCTAAAGGGAATTAATATTATTTAATTCAGCTCTCCGAAATTTCTTGTCTGGTTATTTTGATTCACAAACAATGAATATTGTTTGTGAATAAAAATAACTGCAATATATTCTGATTATTGGCCACATGTTGTGACAAATATTTGGCAGCCCATCTGTGCCATGACCTGCAGCTCAGTCTCAAAATTTTAGTGGTACATTGCTTCTTGTTAATTTAGATTGGTTTTCATGCCATTGCCTACAAGTCTAAACACAGCATACCACATGTAGACAAAAGGAAAAAAAAAAAAAACAAACAAAAAACCAAAACCAATAAAGCCCTCAAAGCTGAGCACATATATCTGAAATAACAGTCTGTGAAAGTGGTAGTCTAAAGAAAGTGAGTTCTTATCAGGGTCTTATGTCTCTAAGCCATATTGTAATGGCATTGTCTGCCTAGAGCTAGAAATCTTTTGGCAATTTCCAGTCTCTTCGGAACTGTCAGTCTGATAGGTGTGACAAGGTAATTTGCATAATTTTGCAGTGTTGTTGCATACCACTTGTTTAAATTAAAAAGAGGGAGTTCATGTTCCATAACCTATTTTTTTTCCCTGGGAAGGAAAGCGGCCAACTCAGCAAGCAGCCCCCATATACGCTGAATGTAGGAGTGCAGTGGCAGCCTTCACCCCTGCATTTATGGAGGCTTGAAACCTGTACTGTTATCACAGCTTTGGCTTGGGAGCTGGCTCAAAATGCGTATGTTGTCTGCCAGAAAACTCTTCTATTTTTGCAGAAGTTTGGAAGAAAAACAATGTCCAGGCAAACCCAAGATATGTGAGATTTGGGATGACTGCCTATTCCCTTGTTTTTCTTGTGATAGTTTCCAAAAGCCTTTCAGTTGGTCTGCTGTGATCACCTCTCCAGTGAGAATAGAGCAGAGAGGCTAAATCATACAACCATACAATGCTCTCAGGAGAAGCAAAGCAGTGGGGAAGGTCATTCATATCAAGGGGTGTAAATGAGGGCAGAAAGAAAACAGTTATTATGATGAAGCACTAGACAAATCAAACCTAGTAGAAATATTTAGTATTTGTGCTGACACTTCTCAGTTTTCCCTCAGCTTCAAAAGAAAAAAATCTCACAAAGAAATAACAGCAACCTTGACAGAACAAAAGGGGAAAAATTCTTTAGCTGAAATCAATTTTACATCCAATAATTTAGACAGGGAATTTGAACAGCCCTTATTTATATCTTTTAGGTACTCCAGAACAAACATATAATCAGTGAAACGGTTTATCTATAGTTTTCAGGTATTATAGGTGCCTTGAAGTGTTCAGTATAGTTCAGCCTAGATAGCAAAAACCCCTCACAAAATAATTCTATTCTGCCACACAACTCCAGTGCTGGAGAATACAAGGGACTCCTTCAGAAATTTCATAGGAATGACTTCTACCCTGGGCTCACCTCCAAGTCTGTTCATCTGCAAATAATTTAAAGTTTATTTACATAACTGGACTAAAAAAGATTTATAACACACCTTATCACTGAGAGATGTAAGTATGACATAGTGAATTGGAAGACGTGACATTAGGCATGCATGCAAGTATTTTTTAGATATTCATGAACAGCTATAGAGCAAGTTTAATTTAGAACCTATAGTGCTTTCTTTTACCAAATCCCAGAGGAGTGCTTGGAATGAAGTTGGCAGGAAGTAGAAAGAGACTTTTTTTCAAGAAAAATAGGTATAAAACAAAAATAGTCGGTTAAAGGGATTCTTTAGATGGTCCGAATGTCTTTGAAAATTCCTCCAGCTGGATTTACTGTGGTGTATTTCTGTGTGTTTTCATTTGAAGAAGAAGTGTAGGAAATTAGATTTTGGCTGCATTGATAGTGTTATGGCAGTACTAATTTCTCCTTTTTTGTTACATTCTAGAGTACAGAAATCCACACAGTGTAGAAGAAATTCAGCAATCATATAGTTAACAATGCTAGAAAAATTTCCATGACCATGGTACAGCATAAGAAAAACAATCAAAATTTGCCAACATTTTAGCACATTGAATGGATTATATTGTCTAAATAAAGCTAGTTCTCTGATGCCACAACTTGCTGTAAATAAGTGCTGAAACTTTAAAGCACAAGACTAGATTTATGATTTTGGTATGAATAATGAGCTAAATGCCCTTCTCATCTTCCTTAAAATACTGCATGAAAAAACTGGTCTGTTTTCAAGTATTTTTTTCAAAGCCTATGTAGGCTCTGCCCTCAGGAAAACCCTAGTGCCTACAACTCCCCATTCACAGCATCTAATTGACTTTATTCCCAGCAGAAAATTGACTTCACCCTGCACCACCACACTGTGAAAGTGACAGCCAAAACCTGCTTGGGTCTTAAATGACACATGCAGACTTGAATGCTGCCAGTCAAATGATGGTTGTCCATGGTGAAGTTGATTCTCATGGAAGAAGGCAGAGGAGGGGCTGAGTACAGGAAATTTGATGCTGTGCAAGAGCACTGTGGCCTGGCGTGCCTTCTTCCATGTGCTTCAAAAGCCTTGGTAGAAGTCTCATCAGGGTCACACACAATAAGACACAGTCTTTTTAAAGTGTGGGTATGTTGAGGTTGGAGAATCTGGTACGTTACAATGTAAATTCGTAAAAAGCACTGGCTTTCATACC
This sequence comes from Euphonia xanthogaster, assembly GCA_034509185.1. Classification (NCBI taxonomy): domain Eukaryota; kingdom Metazoa; phylum Chordata; class Aves; order Passeriformes; family Fringillidae; genus Euphonia; species Euphonia xanthogaster. The sequence continues at coordinate 46,879,556 of JAYDZK010000202.1, read as the reverse complement.
TCTTATCTTTTTGTAGTTTGTATGGATTTGCAGAACTCTGAAAATAACAGTAGGATATGGCAGTGCAAATACTTGCCTTAATTTTGCATCCAGCATGAAATAAGGACAATATAACATACTGAGATCTAAAGTGTCAACTCTTTTTTTTTTTTTTTTTTTAAATGAGATTTTGCTAGTTGTGGTGCATTTAAAAAAGAAAAACCAAAACCAAAAACAAACAAACAAAAACAGAACAAAAAATTAAATTTATATATTATTACAGAAATATAAAGACAGAGTAAATATGTTTTAAACAATTTTCGTTTAAATGCAGTTTAAATGTAAGGCAACGCATGAAATACACTGAGCACTGCTTCAATCTCAGCATCTATAATTTTTCAATTATTTTACTATGTTATTCTGCATTAATTTATTTTCTGACCAAATATGTTTTTACAGTTTTTGGAATTAGCAAATATAGAGTTGTCAAAGTTTGTACAACTGACTGTTGTTGGAGTCCTATACAGTCTGAATTCTGAATAAAATGCAAGCCAGAGGATCGAACTTCAGCTTTTTCAAGACCCAAGAATTTCAAGCATTTTTTCCAGTTTTATGGACATATTAGTACTTAAATATATGCATGTTTACTCCCTTATCTACTCGTCACAAAAATGCCCAGAGTAGCCAGGGCATTTTATTTTTCATAAAGAATAATACTTTTAATGTTTGAAAAACATAAGTAACACTACTCAGTTTTCCTTGTCTCCTTTGTTATTATAGCAATGCAATTCTGTATCTCTGTTTGATAACTCCCACCAAATTGAAAATCTGATTTTTTTACTAATCAATGCTGTAAAATCCAATGGTATCTTCCCTTTTTTCAGTATTTCAGTACCTGACCTTGCAGCTGGTACCTTTTTGTGCCCTTATCTGAACTCTTCTCAGCATGTATTTTCTCATCTATCAGGTAGAAGCTAAACTGCTACCTATCTGCAGACCTTGTAGTCAGAACAGGCTATAAAAAACGTAATGCAGATACATTTAAAAGAACAAAAATATTTTCAAACACTAATCAAATAAAAGGATGTCTCCTAATCATAACTTAGTTTCAGACAGATCCCTGAGCTTAGGAAGAACTTTAGTTCTTCAGATGTTCCCTTGCTTGCCTCTGTCTCCCTTGAGCTTCAAGACATTGCCTAAGCTCCTCTTTCCGCTCTCTCACAGAACTGGTCTCTTCCCTTTTTCCTTCTGAAGCAAGTATGTGCACTGTACATCTTCTGGCATCCCTTTGGCTCCTGCATGCCTGCTGGAACTGCATGAAGATCTAGGAACTTGGGATGGGATCAAATGCCTATTCTGGTTCTCCTGGATGGCAATTGTACTCATGAAAATTCTTTCAGCCCTTTCTTTTTGTTTTGGAAATGGATAGCTATTAATTTAAAATAATTGTGTGAATCGGGCAGCCTGTCGTAGTCTGTGGAGCTGAGAATTTAGAGTCAAATTATCCATGGAAATAGCTCTCAGTAGACCTACATTAGGAGGCAATATGTCTTTTGGTTTTCAGTTAATGCATTATTTCTGTGAACTTTATAATTAAAGTGTACGCAAACTTGTTACTAAATCACTGTAGTGACTAGGTTGCTGTACAAATACTAATGACTCCATCTCTCTTATTTCTTGTAAAAGAGCAGTAATGTCTTTTTTTTTATTGCCATAAGACAAAGGCTCCATGAAACAGTCTTATGGTTATAGACTGCAACTTAATATAGTTGAGTGTACCTGGAGATAACATCCATCAGACTTCTAGCATAAATTCTCTGTACTTGTTGTTTTGGGGGCATGTTAAAGGAAAGCATTAGACAAACTATTGAAGTGACAGTCAGGGATTTATGAGAAATTTGGCATGGCAGGATGTGAAGACTTGTCTGAAAACTCAGTGCTGACTCTCTGTGGGCAGTTCTCTCCTTTTTTCTCCCACAAGAGCTTGATCTATCATTTTCAGGAAATGTGGTGGTTTTTTTAAATCTGTAATTAATCAGGGAACACAATGTAATTGAAATACTAATTACAGTTGCTTATTCAGGTACCAATATTTCTGCTACAGAGTAAATTGCTTAAATACCTTTGTGACAGTGGATTTCAAATCTATATTAATCCAATTATCCAGAATATGCCCCAAAATAATTTGGTATCTACATTCTCCTAAGCCAAAGCAAATTACCATTGAAGTTAGTAAGACTTATGAGGGGAAATGAGTAATGTAGACACAATTGGAAATTACAGCTTAATTGTATCTGGGTTTGTAACTTTTCTTTTTTTCAGCTGTTTAGAATGAAAGCTTTGATTTTGTGTCTTTTATTTAAATCCTTCCTTTCCATTGCTTGGGACTTGCATGTTTGATTTAAATGTTCTAGGATAATGCACCACGTTGAAATGTATGGCAGTAAACCAGCTTGAGCTTGATGGCATCATATCCTGTATGATAGTTTCTGTGAGGATGATTGTTGACATGTTCCTGAGTCTGTTATTTATCCTGTGCAATTTTTCTGTAGACCTACAAGATGTTCCTGGTGCTATCGTGCTTGGAACTGGTGCAAGGTCTGGAAGTGTAGAATTTGAAAGAAGGAGGGAGACTTGGAATGTGCCATTAAATTTTCAGTTTGGACACAAAGTGAAAGATATTTCCTGCATAAATTAATTGAATGTAGGAACCTATGGCAACCATAGGTTTCCCTTTTCCTTCCAAATGCACCCTTTGGTGGAAAGAAGTACTATGTACAAATGTCCCCTTCTGGAACAGGCTTGGCATGGCACTGCCACACATGAAGTACCTCTGCCAAACCTGTTACACTTACACAGTTCCCTTCTGTGCTGCCATGAATAAAAACAGGTGACCAAGAACCCTTAGGTATGCACTCAACTGAAATAAAATTAAACTGTATCACTAAAAGAAGTTCTCTTGTGCATTAGTCCAAGGTAGCTTTTTTTCCCACCAATCTATTTCTGTGATACTTATTTCTGGACTTACCACACAGCATCTGCCTTGTGCTATAGCTGTTTTAGGATTATGGAGCTGCAGCTCACATGCTGACTGTGCAAAACAGGAAATCACAGGAGTTAAATAATCAAGGTGAGAGTCTCTCAGCCCAACGTACTTCTAGTCTAAACATAACATTTTTCTTTATTGAGTCTGTTGCTTGGATCATTTTGCTTGTCATAATGGAATGGAGCAATTTAGGAGTCTCACAAACTCTAAATTCAACCTGCCCTTGCTTTTACAAAGATAAGAATGACACCTTTCTTTTGCCCTACCTATTGAATCTTTAGGACTAAGGTTATTTTTAACACCGAGAAGGAACAAAACCTTAGGTGGGCACTAAGAAAAAATAAGTTTTGGTCAACACAGTGTACATAGTAATGCATTAATTATATAGTTCCACTATAATAAACCATTCTCCCCATGGCAAATTGTTCTTAGTGATAATAATTAGTGATGGTAATTTGAAATTATAATCTAACATGCCATTCCTCACAGGATATCAAATTACTCTTCTGAATAATTGCTGAAATACACATCTCCTTGCGAGTTAATAAAGTGTGTTTTTCTTTTGCCTGTTTCTCATGCAAAAAAATTCTGAGAAATAATTTCTTTTTACTGTAACTGTAATTTCCAAAGACCCAGCATCTCTAAGTAGTAAGGCTGAAAGACTGAGGACTTTCAGACCCAGAAAGATTTCTTAGTGCATGGCTCATCTATTGATAAATACTTCTTAACATTTTTTTCTGTTCTGTATACAGTACTTCTTTGTCAGTTCTCTATTGCCGTGAAATTTCATGCTTGTTCATCACACGCTTTATTCCTTTGTTCTGCTAAGATATTGACCAGTAATACTGAGTGACGAGATACTTTTCATCTTTCCTTAAAGCAGGCTGCACTTCTGAAGAAAAGAAACCAGCAGTGACCTATAATTGTACTTGTCACTGACAGAGAATATATAGAACAGAGACTGTTTATTATTTTAATGATTTTTATAGTCAGTTAGGGGTCCTGGACTTTATGTTGCAGTGAGGTCTTAGGACTTTGAAACCTGTTTATTCTCAGCAGACTAAAACATCTTGTGGGTAAGCTTGATTGATAGCGCTATTGTTTAGACCATTGAACGGGTTTCAACCCAATTAATTTTAATTATCGTGCTGATGTTTTTCTCTCTTCTGGGTGTCATAATAAAGTATGTGATGGCTGTACAATCCTTTTTAGTTCTGAGGTACAGTCTTGGAAGTCAGCTTTATGAAACTCATTAGGAAATTTCATTAGTAAATATACAGTAAGCAGTGATGGTTTGGTTTATAGAAACTGTCTCTCTAAAAAACTATTTGCTTATGATTATTCTTGTCAATTTTTTAAAAATCAATTTACAGCTAAAAGGATATGTTACAGATTTACTAGTGTGAAATTGAAAAAAAAATTTCAAATCTTGAGGGAAGTGGAGATTGTTGTATTAAGCTTAGTTTTATAGCCACTGACTGAGTGACTCAACATCTTTTCCAGGTAGATGACTAATAGGAGATCCTGTTTTACCCAGCAGTATCAGTAACAGCACTCTTTGTTTTGGCAAATGAGAGGTCAGATTCATAGATCCTTTTGGAACGTTAGAAAGGATAAAACTGACCTCATAGGGATGTCTGTTTGCAATTTTAATCTTACAGAATGTCTCATTTATATTGATGTTCATTGCTTTTGCTTTCTTCTGAACCTTGACATTTCCATTGTTCCCCCGATTGTAAAAATTGGATGCTTGATGCTGCTACAGATGATCTAATACAGCAACTGAATGTCTTGTTATAATTCAAAATGCCTTGATAAATGTCACGTATATAAAAGGAAATAAAATAAAAAGTAAGAAAACCAAAGGAACAAGTAACAGCTGACCCTTGGTACAACTGTGTTAGCAATTTCCTAAAGACTTTGTAAACAAGCTACTTTTTAAAAAGTACTTAAAGTAAAAAATTTATGCAAATATTTTAACTCTCTGACATAAGCTAATAAACACCCTTTAATGTTGTGAGAGTCTAGAGAAAATTATTACTGGCTCAAAACAACTGAAGCTGGATGGAGCAGGGCAGTTCCTCCAAGGTGGAATGGCGGTCTTCTCCACATGGATCCTCGAGGCCAGCCCAGGACATCTGTCAGTCACTGGCACAGCTGAAGAAATGCCCCACACGCTGCCCCTGCAGCCCAAACAGAGCACTGGAGTGACTGGATGACCAGAATCCCCGCCTAGGTCAGCTGTGGGGGAAAACACAAGGCCTCGGGAGCAGATAAGCATCATAGCCCTGATAACCATCATTGCCATGACTGCATGTGGTCACGTCCCTATTGTCCTTGGATTTTAGGGAAGCTGAGCCTGTGGTGGACCCAGGATGGTAGCTATATCTTTATTTTCTCTCTTTTTTTTCCTCTCTTTTTCTCCTTTTCTTTTTCCTAATTTCGTCTTCCTGAAATGTGGGTAATTTGAGGTGGATGGATAGAGTTTTCTAATTCAATGCCTCTTGAAATACTTTATTTTGAATTCATGTTGCTTTAAATTTTGGCAAGTTCCTGATCTTCTAAAATTTGCCAGTAAAATTTAGTTTTAACCTTCTGGGAATTTTTTGGGGCTCTCCTTTGCCCCACCTCAGGGAAAAGTAGTATATTAAACCCCTTTTAGCAAGACTTGTCAAGTGAGGATGGAGGCTTTACAAATGTTTTGGATAAATAGCAAAATAATTTCACTGAAGGAGAAAACATATACCTCTGTGACACTACCACGACCAGCTGCAGACCCACCCACCTTAACACCAATTTTGGTTTGCGTCAGCATCATTCTTGCTTTCTACTCAGGGTTCATATCACACAACAGGCACTACTGAGATAGAATATTTAGTCTAGAAATGCATTTGAGCTGTCTGTTATGAACAGGCATATTTAGTCTGTTTTGGATGCTTTTGGAGTCTATTATTTTCAACTCCATTAAGGCACAGTGGAAAACAAATATCCTCAGGGATCCAGTGCCACCCCAGTTTGATGGTCCTGATTTAATGAGTGTTTCTGATGAGGGACTGACATTGGAGAATTGCATGTAGAGAACATATTAATGGCTGCTAGTACTTTGCAGAAATTCTTTCTTCTCTTCTCACCGAAAAGCTGGTGCTGTACCTAGTTGTATTAGATTCCACTCAGCTGGTTAAAGGGCAAAGGACAATTCTCTGACATCCATATTTCAACTCTCTAAGCACCACTTTGTCTTTCAGGATAATCTGAAGTTCAGCTGTATTAATTCACATGTATGGATGTGCTACTATGTGTAATGAGATTTGGGCAAACTTCTAATGAGCTAATGAGTAGGAGCAAGATTAGTATCACCTTTCAAAGTGGGCACAAAAGTTGTAAGAAAAGGTTATAAATATAAGGATTATGATCCTAAATATTCTTTCAATCTTCAATAATTTGCATCTGAGGGTCTGCCTGAGCTAGAAGCTGCTTTTGAACATCCTCACCAGATTTGTGTTCCACAAGTTTGTCTGGTTTCCAACTGAATCATGTATAGCTGTAATGTTCACCACCTTCTGCAACATGGACATCCACAGTTTACTTGCCTGTTATGTGAGGAATCTCCTCTTTTGTTTGAACTGCAGCTATGTTATCTTCTTTTGGTGCTTCTAACTCATGTCTTCGAAGAGTCTCTGATCAAATGCTGTCTCTTTGCCCTTGCCATGTGACTCATAATTTTGTAGGTGGCATGTTATGTACCTCTTTTAAACTCTCTCTCCCTAGTCTGTTTATTCATTCCTTCCATGGAGATTGACCTATAGTCTTTGCCATGCTTGCTGCTCTCCACAGCTTTCCTACTTACTTTTTAGTAAGTACCTCCTTGAGATAGGTTCAACAGGATCCTTTCTACATAATATCCACACTTTGGATCCACGTAATAGGAATCAGAAAGGTAAAAGAGAGAAAAGTCATGGATTGAGATAAAGACAGTTTAATAACTGAAACCAGAAACAGTCATAAATTGCAATGGAAAGAGAGAGAAATCAAACCGGAAGGAAGGCAAATGATGCTTTTAAAAACAATTGCTCACAACTAAACCACCAATGCCCAGCCAGTCCGCCAGCAGCAGCCCCCATGGACAGAGACTTCTCCCATCTGCATATGCTGAGAATGATGCCATATGTTATGGGTTATTCTTTAGGTTGATACCTTGAGAGGTTGACCCAGAACAGAGGCCAGACAGAGTTAAAGTAGGTATTTATTAAAAGGCCTTAAAAGGATACACCTTGGGCAGTACAAGAGCCTGGCCAGGGCTCTGCCAAGATGGACCCAAGATGGTCACAAAATGGACTCCCGGTCACAAATTTTCACCCTTTTATAAGTTTTGGTCCAATTGCATATTGGGATTAATTTTCCAATTACAGCTCCAGGTTATGAAATCCCATGCTCCTGGTTTGTTCAATTTGCCATTGTTTATGCTTTTTGGGCCTGAGGCTGTTACAGGTGTCCTTCCTTCTCAAGCTGGAAAATGATTGTTTTGTCTTTTCTCTTTGTGAAGAGAATTTACTAACACTTCATATTAAGTTCAGAGTCACACACTAAGGCAGTACAAAATCTGAAAAATATGAAAGCTAAAACTTAAGGCATCAAGGTCAGTTGACAGCAACCATCCTGTCTGTGTCCTCTCCCAACTCCATGTATGCTCCCAGCCTCCTCTCTGCTGGGATGGGGTGAGAAGCAGAAGAGACCTTGACTCTGAGTAAATGCTTCTCAGCAGTAATGAAAACGTCCCTGTGTTACCAATACTTCCCGGCACAAAATCAGAACACAGCCCCATCCCAGCTACTGTGAAGAGAATTAATTCTATTCGTTTGAAACAAAACCATCACAGAAGGGTTGTGAAAAATAAGAACCACAATTTCAGCTAGTTGGACAGAAATCAAGAAAACTTTTTTAGAATTGGGGAATTTTAATCTACAAAGAGTCAAGGAGCATAAGATACCTTACAGGAGTAGATCTGAAGTATATCTCCAGAGAGCAGAGCATAATAAACTCATTCCTTCAATGGAGTACTACTAAACTTTTTATATATTTGTGCTCTACTTTCCTATAGGTATTAATACTGTCTATTGATAAAAACTTTTTGGCATCATTGTATACGTCTATGAAAGTCAATGGCACTGTGTTTGACTGACTCTTGTTTTGAAACAAGGTTCCTGCTCTGAAATCTGTTCTTGAGTCCTTCGAAATGCAGTTGCATGAGCCTCATAGTGTCTCTTAAGCTACAATTTTGTAATGAAACCATCTTAATGAACATACTAGAAGAATTGACAGCCTACAACATGGCTTAGAGAAAGCGTTCATTTTTTTGTCTTGCAAATTATGTACTCTGGTTTCTGTGCTAAAGACAAGCATTTATAAGTTCCATTTCTGAAATCTAGATGACTACTTACTACAGAAAAAAAACCAATTTTATCTTTTCATGTTAGTACTGAACTATTTTTTGCATTTGGAATTGACTCATCATGTCTTCTTAAAATCCCCCCATGCTTTACTATGTGCCATAGTTTTTGGTTTTGTTTTAATTCTATATATCCTGCTTATAATGATGTGTACATCATTATTCTGGAAGGGAACTTCCTATTTGTACCATCACCCTTTCTGATAGTAATTCACTTTCTCTTAAAGGTCTCATTTCCATCTGCAAGTGCTCTCATCAGTGACAATTGTCTGACTCCTGGCTGTCACACTAAAAAGTAAAATAAAGCACATAGTTATAATGATAGCAAAGCAATTAATGACAATTTTCAAATAAAAAGCCTGAGGAGTATGATGAGAAAATGGACACCACATTTTTAGCTAACATTTCTGTCAAAAGAATGATGATAGCAGATGGGCTTATGGAATAAAATTTAGCAATCTTCTTGACAACAGCTGAGGACAGATCAGCTTGTCACATCCAGAAAGAGTCAGAGTCTTTTTTAGATTATTGAGTGATGCCAAATTTAAAACACATTGTATCAGATTTCTTCAAGGCTTTGTGATAAATGGAGAATTCTGACAGAAACAGAAGGGCTAAATCAGTCTCATTAAGTTGCAAGTCTATGTTCAGCAAAACAAGTGCTCTCAAAAGGCTGAAAATTATGTTGAGCTGCCCAAATGGATCATTTAAAGCCTTTTTGCATGGATTTAGTGGTATGAAATATGCATTGTAATCCAGCACGTTGGTATGAAAGACTTGTTGTTGAGTTACTGAATCATTAGTCTGAAGGCAAATCTATGAAGAAAGGCATCTCTAGTAGTTGTTAAACAGCATATACCATAATAGTTTCAATGACCATATTTTTCTTTGGTAAATTAGTATACTTTGTCTTCCTGCTTAGATGCTTTCATCTTTTTTCTGGTGTTCAGTGTCAATGATTTCTCATGACCAGCTTATAGCGGAAGCACAATTTAGATTCAAATTCAAGAATATGTAATTGTCAGTAAGCTGCCAAATCTGCTTGGTCTTCTTTCAATTTTATCAATTTGGTAAGAGTTTAAAATAAAACTTTGCCTACTTTTAGCATTTTGCACTTGCACATTACAAGTGTAGATGAGTGTAAAAATGTAATAAGTGTAGATGAAAGACATGTTAGGCTTGAACTTTATGTGAAACAGTATAATTTCACTTAGTTGTAATAATATCATTTTATTAATAATCTCTTTTTCACAGAGAAAACACTTTTATTCTAGAAATGTCTCCAGTATCTAGCTAATACAATTCTTGGTGCTTAATTAAATCTGGTTGCATCACATATCAGCAGCCAAGAACTGCAAAACCTATCAAGGTAAACAAGCAGTATTGTACTTAGTATTTTCTCAAATATAGAAATAGAACAGGCTATCTCAAAACATACCTCCACAGTATGTACCACATTTTTTTCTACTTCAAATAAATATTTGGCCAAACTCATGCTGTATTTTGTTTTTATTGTATCTCCTTCAGTTTTTCCAGCAAATAAATAAGGCTAATTTAGCATGTATTGTGTGAACAAAAACATTTTTGAAGGAAAACAAGTTCACATAGCAGCTTTGATAAGGAGTGTTGAACAGTCCCTTAGAGACCTGTGTTTCAATTGCTTCTGGATCAATTTTCTGAGGTCATTTTGAATAACCAGGGTTCCTGCATGCTGAAAATAACACCTTGTACTGAGCATGAATTCATAGAACTTCTGTGCATTTGTGGTTTAGTAATTACTTCACAAAATATTGTTCATAGTTTTGGGGGTATAACGTGTGTTAACAAATGAATTCAGGTGTAAGACTCCCAGGGAAAGCAGGGAAATGTGCAATACAACCATTTATATTACATTAAATTCTAGCAATCTTCACTTTTAAATTTTAAAATTCATAGATGACTCCTTATATTTTTCTTTAAATTGTCATTAAACATGTAGTAAATAGCCCATGTTAAGATGCTATTTCTTTATCACAGCTTTCAAGGTAATTTAATAACCAAACATTGGCCAAGAATCTCTGATGCACTCCAGGACTATTTTTTTCTCTATAAACTGTTTCAACATTCTCTACTCTTTCCTAAGCATACCAAAATATCCTAACTGAACAGTAAAAGCTGATGGCATTCTAAGTAGGTTTTGCATTTCAGAGGAACCATGTTTATCACTACAAAACTATTGAAAACTTTCATGTTTGTAATGAAGAAAGACAAAAATTCCAGTGTTAGTGGATTCTTTTCAAAGGTATTTGTAGAAAACCCCACAAAAACAAATAAGAAAAAAGATGGAGCCCAATACTAGAACATGACTGGCAGCCTGCTCATGTATAGCTGTGCTTTCTAAAATCACAATTATTATTTCTCAGGTTTTCTTGTAGTTCTGTCTTAGAGGAAAAACGTAAGTACCTAAAGGCTTTAGAGACATAGATAAAGCTAAGGAATCCTACTATTCCTTGTGGATAGCCATGATACACTGCTAACAAGCTTGTGCAACTGAGTTAGGGAAGCTTTAGGCTTTGCCAATGACAATGGAGTATCTGACTCAGAGATAACACTCACTCCAAATGGCAGTGCTCCTACGTGACCGTTCTGGTTTACCACGTCCCGGTTACTGCATCACAGATGTGTAATGTTGGCCATTTTCAGTGGTTTCACTTTTCTCTTCTAGGTTTGTATATGCTTTCCCAAGGACTATTTTTGGAGTTGTCAGCCAGGCCTGACGAAAATGGCAGGGAAACTATATTGACTTTAAATAAGATAGTGAGCTGTGCATCTCTGCAGCCTCAGTGATCATGAGTCATCATGCGCTCCCTGGGTGACTGTCACGTTTACGCTCAGAAAAGTCCCTTGATTATGCCATGATTTATTTATATCAAATTCTATACAATGGCAAAAATGTTTTTTCACTTCCTTGTGCCGTTGCGAAAAGAATTCAGAAAACAAATTTTAAAATAGCATCTGATAATAAAAAAAGGTGTCTAATATAAAAAGAGTTTAATTATCTTCTACAGATGGAAAGACGTGAAAGAAGCAAAGAAAAATCTTAAGGCAAATAAATGGACCGCCTATGCTTGTACAAGTACTTTTCTCAACATTCCCTGACAATTCTTTGACATAATACTGCTGGAAACTCACTTTGGCTTTGCATTTAATAATTTAAATAAATTAGTGTAGAATTTCTGAAGTCGAATTTAATTTTAGAAAACCTGAAGTGACTGGAAATTTGAAGTTGCAAGACAAAGTGTGTCTTTCAATTTTACCCAAGAAATTAAAATGGGATCCTCCTTTTTTTTTTGTGAAGCTCTTCTACTGACATGTAGCAACAGCTCACCCCCATGAACAGGAATCATTAATCTTGTCTCCACACCAACACCTTAGAGTTTTGTCATTACTTAAATTTGCTTTTGATCAAATGACATTCCCTTTCTAGAATCACCTAGCCTATTTTGTCTCTTCTAAGGAAAAGTACTGTAGACCTGATCCTATTTTGAGCAGAGGGCTGTCTAGTTCTCTCTTCCAGCTTAAATTATTTTCTGACTCTAGACACAAATATTCCTTACCTATGCTTGAAATATTTTGCCATTGAAAATCATTGTTTTACCTTTTCTTAACCAGTAAAGCTACCCTTACCTTTCTTACTGAGTCATATTTCCCACTTTCCTTCTATTTTCACCTTTCTTTCCTCCCATTCCACAGAGAAACACTCCTAATGAAAAAACCCACTAAATAATTATGCAGATATTTGTAAAATATATCATTTGTTCATTTAAAAAAATTGATAACTAAACTGAATGAGAGCCTTGTAATTAGGCATATCCCAGCTACTACAATTCTAGTCTATACTAGCTAGGTTGCTGAAGACCCTTATTAAATATGACAATTATTCTACCTACTGTTAGGACTTGTTAAAGATTTTCTTTCTTTTTTTTCAGTTGCATATCAATCTGTTGATCTCTGTAGGTTGATCTATTTCTCTACTGTTGTTACTTTTTGGAGTTTCATTTATTTAATTTTCTTTATGCCAATTATTTTATTAGATTTTTTTTCTTCATTTTAAAATTATTTTTTTCATTTTCTTCATCTATATCTGCCTTACTGAACTCACAGCTGCATGCCAGTTCTCAGGACTACATGCTGTGGTTCCAGGCAGGTTGGAATATATCTATGTAGAGATAAAAGTCACCACTGCTCTGGGTTCAGGATATGGTTCTGAAAGTACTATAACTTTGAGTTGTCTGACCTACAGTGCAAATATAGATGGAAAGTTACATACAGCAGTTAGAAGTGAATTCTGTTGAAAATGAGGTTATTAAAAGAAAGATCACTGTGAAAAATCTAGATTTTTACTGAACACAGCTTCTTTTTGACTCTTTTCTTTCAACTAGTTATCTTTTCTTCCTTTTAACAAAAACTCTTTGATGTATTTTCCACCTAAATGAAAGTATTGTGCTAGGGATTGCTTTTTCTTTCCCAGAAACACTGGTGAAACACTTCTAATTAGTTTTTAATTGGTGAGTTTTTGGAGTAATTTTATCTTGAAATTATTTTTATTTTTTTTTCACCAAAATTTGATTTTTACTTTATTTATGTCTTAGGTGTAAATTTTCTTTCTTATTATTGTTTCCTCTCTCTGAAAAATACAAAATTTCTTTTTAATTCTAAGTGGAAAAATACACTTTCACATGCTTCTGAAAGAATTGATCTATACTTTCAGATATTCTTTGCAAATCTGAAAATAAATACTGTAGTTTAACCATAGTTCCAAGCTCTTAGTATTTTTGTCAGTATTTTTGAGGAAATGCACATGTATTCAAAACAAATCTAAAAAGAACATGAAGACTGCCTAATTTTTCTTCCTAATGTCCCAAAGACTGTACACCCTCAGTGTACCATATAAATCAAATGAAAAATAGATCTGATTTAGAAAAAAAATGCATATCAGAGTATTTGCATTAGACTTTATACACAGAAGATCATCAAACATTGGCAATCAGGAAGAACTAACTTTAGCTTAAAGGTTGTATTTTGTTTAGATGTAGGTAGAAAATCAATTACTTTTCAGAATTATTTTTAAATATAGAGACTAACTAGAGACTCTTGCATGAATTCCTAGTATCATGTAACTCTTTCTGAAAGAATGAGTACCATTTTTAGGAAGAAAAATAATTTTGCCTCATACTTGTAAGGCACAAGGTACAGATGATAGCTATTAGGTAATTTAACATTTTCTCCATTGACCTTTGGAAATTGTCCGGCAAGCCAGTAAAAAAGACATTTCTGGAAGTTCTGACTATTTTATATCTCTCCTCATTACATCCATTTATAGTCCTTAATCATATGCCCCAAATTGAACTATTCTTGTTCCTCTCTTTCTATAGATGGTAAACTAAACCAGGGGATCCATAAGTGCTTCGCTTGTCCCAAGTGCAGTTCAGTGGGTTACCCACACCCCACTTTATCTCAGAGTGATATTTGGGCAAAAATCATCCTTTCTTCACACCTTCCTTTTCATTAGTAAGTGTGTAGACAAGAAGGAAACCATAACCTACTACAGCCATCTGGACATATAATAAAGCCCCACTTAGCTCTTATATTGGTCAGCTGCACATCCTTACCTACCCTTCGGAAATGGAATTTTAGCACACACAGGATATTTACAAAGTCCCAAACCACTCTCTTTTGGTGAAAGGACAGTCATTCATTTTATATTTCTAGTTGCAAACTTGGTATACTGCTCTAGTCAGTGGCACCAGAACTGTATCAGAATTATTTTTATATCTTAATTTAAGTGTTTTGGGGTTTTTTTGACAAATAATCCTGAAATGCACTGGCTGAGGATTTTTTATTTAGCCACTGATAAATCATGACTGATTTGATGTATTGATCAATGTGAAAATTGATTCCTCAATAATAACTTGCTCAAATTTGCTTCTCACAGAATATGTTTCTAATCATTATTTCCCTGTGTCATTTCTTTGGATGGATTCTTAATTTCCAGTGTTAAGGACACAGAAGTTCTTATTTAGTTTCCACCCTCCAGATATTTAATGTTGGACTGAAATAGTTTCATTTTTATTTCTATAAAATTTTAGTAGTAGTAGCAAAGGTTCTGATTTTTCAAATTCATAAAAAAAAACACAAGAGTACTTTTTTCAACCATGTAATATGACCACAGATTTGCTATTGTGTGCAAAGAATATCACTTCCTGGCTCTGCTTAACTAAATATGTTTTTTTTCAATGGAATTTGAAAAATAGAGAAGACACTATGTGCATATGACTGTGGGTCACAGCTGAAACAGAGAAGATATACAGTCTAACTCAAACCCCAGAGAAACCTTCCATTACAAATAAGAATGAACCTTGCTTTCTATTTTCCTCTGCTTAGGCCATATACATATCATTATTGAAAAAGCAAATAAAGAGACACAGAGTTAAAGAATTTTGCATTCTGTTTAATGCAGCCTTTTGGATAGTTGTAAATGCAGCTGCCTATGAGACTATTTCCTGGGAACCAAAGTAATTTTACTATGTCATTCTCCTTCTTCCTCTGAAAAATATAGAAAGTGCATGTAATAAGGAAAAAAAGTCTTAATCATATACATAGAATTACAAAAAAAAAAAAAAAAAGGGTTGAAAGGCACTTTTAAAGGCCATATAGTCCAACAGCCCTGCAATGATGAGGGACTTTCTTAACCAGATTCAGTTGCTCAGAGCCTCATCCAGCCTGGCCTTGAACATTTCTGGGAGTGGGGCACCCACCATCTATCTGAGAAACCTCTTCCAGTGTTTTAATACCTCGTAAAAAATTTCCTCCTTATATTTAATTTAAACCATCCATCTTTTAATTTACAACTATTATGCCTTATTGCAATAGGCCCTGCAAAAAATTTTGTCCCCATCTTTCTTGTAAGTCCCATTTAAGTACTGAAAGGCTGCAACGAGCTCTCCTCAGAGCTTTATCTTCTCTAATCTTTTGGTACATTTGGTGCTGGTTTAATCTGGGGTAGAGTTTGCTTTCTTCACAGTGGCTGAAAGAGGGCTGCACTTTGGATTTGTGGTGAACACAGGGTTGATAACACAGAGATGTTTTGGTTATTTCTGGGCAGGGTTTATACAGAGCCAAGGCCTTTTCTGCTTTCATACAGCCACACTGGTGAGGAAGTTTATAACTTCTTTCAGTAAAGCAACAGTACAAATTTAAGTGTTCTCTGGGCTTTACAGGATAATAGCAAAATAAGGAATGAATTTCACAGTTATTGAGCTTACATCTTTTAAGAAAGTAAAAGCATACTGAATGTCAGAAGCTGATGTGTGAAATGAGGCAATTATTTAAATATTTCTTTTTTTTTCTGTAGTGCTATAGAATCTACATCTCTGGGCATCAAACCAGTGATGGTTCTCGAAGTCACAAATAGACTTTCTCCCATTAGATATGAAATAAGGACTTTGCTGAGTTTATGTGATATTTTCTGTCAGAGATCCAGGGATGAATATTTGCATGTATCCTCTACCATAGTGACCTCTTAAATTATCTCATTATTTTCCCTTTTCTTCCCTTGGAATAAGCAGGGAAGTACTGGAATCTATTGCACTAGCTACTGTTTGCAAAAAGCAGTACTCTAAAACCTTATCAAATTCAAGTTGGATTTGCATATCAAAGTTGATTGTCCTAAGGGCAAAAAGTCATGATAAAGTTATTCCTTAATCTCTAGACCACGCTGCAGTACCAGTTTCTTTCTAGTCAGCCTGGGAGGCTCAGAGTCACTGCCTGCCTCAAACCTACAGAGACTTCTCACCAGGAAGCTGGAGGCTGATCCTGTAGCTGGATTCCAAATAATTCTACGAGTTCAGCACAGGAAAAAATAAAAAATCCCCTACTTTTATAATGAATCAGAAGCTGTCAAGAATGTTCTGAAAAATTTGAACCACATTCCTGATATCTGAGTTTCATCCAAAATTTATTGTGCTTCTTTGTAAAGAACAGAAAATTGGCAACACAAGCACCCTAGTAAGAAAAGGATATTCACTTGGGATGTCTGAAATACTGAATTTGTTCATGCTTTCTTGGGTTCTTATGTCACTGATACTGTTATATAGTAACACACTAACACAGCAATGGAACTTAACTTCTAATTTAATGAACATAAAATATTCACATGAACAAATAAAAAGCGTTATTGTGACTTTAGATCAAGTTTAAATGGAGCATAGGTTGTACTGAACCATGCAGTCCATTAAATAATGGCTGTCCTTACCATCACAAGTCAAAGTCTGCCCAACAGTGACATGTAATTAATATTGCCGCGTTGCATCTGTGAGCTGCATATTTCCCTCAGCCATGTAACACCTCCATGTGTACCTTGCACACATGCTCTGTGATGCACACACTTGCTTTGTGATGCGTATGGTTGCAGCATTTCAGCATGAAATGCTCTTAAATTTCAAAAATGTTCTGTTTATTTCACTTGAAATGGTATTTATTCTGTATCTTGTTACACATAATAAGTTGGAATGCAAAAGACAATGAAGAGGAATTAGAAGAGAAAACAGGCGTGAGGAGGCAAATAAAAAACCTGTTATATTTTTCAGGGCACAAATTTGAGATCAGTTGTGAGGGTTAGTCACTCACAGCTGAATCATAGAAGATCCAGAAAAGAGGACTCGAAGCACCTTCTTCAGCTGTAATTTACATACATTTACCTTTTTTTCAGCGTAATTATTTCTTACAATTGGCCTGTGACTTAGATCTTCTGGCACAGCTGTATTCCAGGAGTCATATCAGAGGTGTTGTGAAATGAAACATAATTATATGTCAGTAAGTGCGTGTGATTCTAAGGGAGATTCATGGAAGCTAAATGAGAAATTGAGGCTGAGAAAGTTGGAGCAAGGGTGATGTGCATCCAAAATGCTCCAAAAAGAGATTTTTGCAGTTCCCAGTCACTGCATTTGATTACGAAATGCAAAACCATACATTTGAATAAATACTACAGAAGAGATCACCTCAAATTAAAACCCAAGAGTTGACCAGTTTAGGTTTAAAACAATATTTTTTTCTACAGAGAACATGGAACTGACTGGAAAGAATGGAAAAAAATGTTTGAAAAATAGGGAATGGTTTAGGTAAGTTTATATTCAAACTCTGAAAATTCTCAGGACCTGTGCTAAACTGGATTAACATATAATAAATAAAACAATGAGAATTATTATATTATTATTAATACTTCCATCAACTTGGAATCCCTCTACAATACAGTATAATCCTGTGAAAGGATGGTGCTATAGTACAAGATGCATAATTTCTTCATTATATTTGGCCATAGAACAAATCCTTCCTTAGATCTAGTTACAGTATTACTTTATGTACATATACATACGTATACATATGCTGAGAATCTAAAAGGTGGTGATTTTGGTGGTAAATTAATTAAACTGTGATTAGAGTGTCAGTAACAAACAAAGAAAGACAGATCAGAAGAAAAAGCATGAGTTTTAGACATTTTGGGATTTACAATGCATACCAAAAAGAATGAAAATTGTCTTTTCCATCAGATGTTTTAATCTAGATGAGGAACCATTACATCCAGGAGGCCTCACTGCAGAGTCTGTTTTCAGAAAAAAAAATTAAGGGATTATTTTTTAATGAGAAAAGCCAAATTTCAAAGCCTCAGAAACTTTGGGAGTAAAATTAACTGTGATTTTCACGGCTTATGCAAACTGACAACAATTTTTTAGCTCTTTGGTATTAACTGCACCTTTATAACCAACAGAAAGGTAATTATGCAGCATTTTCACTTATTGATTATTTTTGTATCTAGTTTGCTGATTGCATTCCCAATAATTAGGGCACAACACTGCTTTACTTCATGGTACTGCTTGAATATGGTGCCTGTTGGATGAGAAATTTGCCTCCACAAAATGCTGGAAATGTTAAGCTTATGGTCCATATACATTTGGTACATTATTTGCAGAGCAAAAATTGAAATTCTTATCCATATCGGAAATTAGAATGCATTTGCAAACTCAAGTAGCTGTTTTCAGGTATAGACAGATACTTGTGTGAGTTATCAATTGACTGGTGCCAACATGCATAACTGATCATAAAAAGTGTACATGATAATTTACAGGGAAGTTCTCAGCTACTTCAGAGTTCTTGTTCTAGGAAATATTAATGTTGAGAAGATAATGATGACGGCAACCCAACATTCAATTGAACTATGCTGGAACTTAGAGTGTCACAGACCAAGAGCAGATGGTCAATCATCCCCCATGGCAGTGGTAAACAAGTCAAGAATCCATAAAGCAAAATATAAGATTTTCATAAATGACAAATAATTAACAGTTGTTCTGTAGACAATTAGTAACCATGTAGAGATGTTTGTCAGAAAGCAATATTCTGTGACCAGGAAGCTGTATCTAGGATCTTTGGATAACAGAAATTGGACAGGCAGTGTTTACTGTTCATTGTGCAATGTCTCTTTACTCTGCCTTGATGCTTGCTAAACCGCCTCAGGACAGGTAGGAAAGTTAATTGATGAATTTGATATTTTTCTGAATTTGTGTTTAGGGAGATCAGGAATCCCCAGCTAACAGGAATGACAAGCCTGCAAGGAAGAGTGAGCGACTCATTAACCATAATTTGAGTCATGGTGTCAAAATACCCATAAGGATTTTGAATAGATACTGAGAGTTGAAGTTATTTTTTGAGCTCAGTGATGCCAGACTTGTACACCATGGTGCTACCTAAACAGAGACAGTCATATTTGTTTGAGTGGTATTTGGCTATTTCTGCATTCTTGTTTATAACATTCTGTAATATTTCTTTTAACCATATATGGATATAATGCTTGTCTGCTGAAACTAAAATTTCTCTATGGAACAGTAGCTATAATTCTAAACGTAGATTTATCTTTTGCGTTTAGTTTAGTATTTACCAGTTAATTTCAGGTTCTTTTAAGGAGACAGAGAAAAGTTATTACTTTTATCAGTCTCTGTTATTCCATCAGTGATTATGCTGTAATTCATTTGGTGATTCATTCTCACAGTTATTTGTATTTTTCTGCATTTTATTTTTTCTTTAGGACAAAAAGTTAAGGCAAAGTAATCATAAGATAAAATAAAGACTTTTCTCTCCCATCTTCTTTCAGTAGAGTTTAACAAATCTGCTTTGATGGACAGAATGGATTTTTCATTGAATACAATGGGCTGTTTCTTGAGACTACATTTATAGATAGAATATTTTAATATTATCAGAATAATGATAACAACTGCAAGCAAACCTCAGAACTTTGCAACAAAATGAATTAATTTAATGACTTTACTGTCATAAAAATATATAAAATACCACATCAGATTTCTTAATATACACATTTTGAGCCAATATACTATACCTCTTAATATTCCTCAGATTTTAAATGTAGCGTTTTCCATATTTAAATTAATACATGAGAAATACTTTGCCTAGATATATATATTTTATAATAATAACAACAGTTTTCTACTATACGTTCACATGAAAGACATTTGCCCACATTCCATTTTTTTCCAAAAGTAAGAAACATTTCTAGCTTCTACAATATATCAGCAAAAAGGCTTCCTGGAAGTGTAACACACTCAAGGTACAAATTAGAAAATAAAAAAATCCCATTAATTTCTTATAGATTTGCTTGTAGATCCAGATCCTCAAACAAACCAGGAGCCTCAGAGTTTTATCAGTTTATAACAGCCATGGATTATGTCTACAGTAAGACAAATGGGAAATTGTACATTTAAATGGAGTAATCAGCTATGTAAACAGAGATAACAGAACTAGATAAATCATTACTCCTAAGAAGAAAACCTGAGTTTCATTGATTCCAGTCCCATCATAAATACAAAATGACATCTTTTTTCTGATAGGGGTGATACCTTTCTTTTTCCTCTGATTAGTAGAATAACCAATACAATATATGCTGGAAATATATCCTACTTAGCTTTGATAAAACTTCTGGGGAGATTTTCTCCAGGTTCTGATGCTGCACAGCAGAAAAGGTATGGCCCAACTCAAAGGTATGGTGTTTTGAAAGACATGATGTATGGGGAGAGAGTATGGGCATTGTTTAGCTGTAGAATAGAAGCTCTGAAAATGATACAGAAACCACATTTAAATTGCAAAAGATAACTGTGAAGAGACAGAAAATAAATTCCTGACCACATGAAAGGTGATAAAATGGGTGGAAGATTCAAACCAAGCAAATAATAATCAGAGAAGGTACTAAGAAAAATGTCCAATATTATGATATCTGGTTTCTGCATCACCTTCAGAGATGGTGAGGCATCCAAATAGATTACAGGACAGGGCTATGGAAACTGCATTGTTGGAAGCCTTAGGAATGACATTTATATCATAAACTGAAAGTAAGTAAAAAATAATATTCTATTTTCCTTCCTATACATGCACTGATATAAGAAAGAATATTGACTGGGGAAAGAATATTGACTAAATAAATTTTGTATGGTCATTCCAATCAACATTTTTTGATTATACTGAAATTTGTCATTGGAATGACAAGAAATAAGAATCAAGGGAATTTTTTATTGCCATTTGTCTAGAAATACTTGCAAATTTTTATGGAAACATAATCCTGTGAAGTATTAGGTTATAATAGCAATGGCATATGATGCAGAATGTTTAATAGCACGGATTTTTCAAAGAACCTGACAATATTTTTCGGCCTGTAGTACAGATGAAGAAAAAAAGGTGAAAGTCCCAATTAGTTGACCTTAGTATTACTCAAGATTTTATAACAGATTCTGAAGAGAAGCTCAGTGAAGGATGCAGTGATAAGAGGAGAAAGGATAAAATGCAACAAAGGTCAATTGCTGGTAGATTTTGTCAGAACAAGTTTAATGGCTAAAAATTTACTGAACCTAATATATCTGTAGTCTACCTGTGAAAGTGTCTGATATGGTGATCTTAAGCAAAATATTTCACATTAATTTGGTATAGAAAAAAAGTAAGATTAATTCAGTTTGCCCATCATTTTGTTGATTATATTGGCAAAGGAATTATCAGTCATTTAATTCCCCTCTGCCAAAAACCAAAACAAGGATAGATGTTAGTCTAGGTGTACTACGCTGGGTAAGAATGGAAATTTTTCTTATGTCCTCTTCATTAAAAAAAAAAAAAAAATTAAAATGGAGTTTGAAACCAGTTTATGAAAATATTACAAGATCCTGTTAAAGATCCACACCAGCTTATTCAAGAGTTTCATATTCAAAACCAGATAAACAGAATAAAATGTCATCCAGTTCAGTTCCCAATAATTTAAGTTTGAGGGGTTCTGTATTCAATAAATTTTCCATATGGGACAATACTCTTCAGAGTACTTGAAATATGAAAGGAGATCAAGTAATATTTAGGCATTAGAGACCCATGGCATAAGGAAATAGCAGTAGAACTAGTAAGTTAAGTTTCTACTCTGACAATCACATGTGGAAGTGCTTATTTTCCTTGTATTTAGGGAAGCTAACCAACTGAGTTGACTGGTATGATTTTCCTACTGCATTTCACATCCTTAAACTTCCAAAAATGTTCTTGAGAGATGATAGAGATGGTCTTAAGACAGAAATAAATATATCTTTCAAAATACCAAACTTACTCATGGGGGAAATAATACAGACTTCTCTGATTTGCTTTCTAACCCTAAAGAAATATTTGAGGATGAAGTCAGGGCTAGGATGTGTGGACAGTTGAATAGAAAAAGAAATTTAAGTGCCTTAGTGCTTCTGATTCCCATATAGATAGCATATAATATATAGTAAGCTTGATTTGGGATATGTTTTCTAAGAAAATCTTTGCTCTAAACGAAAAATTTTGTTTTGTGAAAAGTCACCAGCCACGATCTACTCTATTGCATCAATGAGATTAAAAAAATGGTCCATGAGTTGAACTGAATTCAGACTGTCTGAGGTTCATTATAATGAAAAACCAGCACAGGAAAAAACCTTAGAATGGAATATAAAGCCATACCAAGATACAGAAAATGATAAAACAGGCAAGTAAAGTAAATGCTTTTCTGTGTTGTAGTAACTTCAAGGTTTATAAAGCTTTAGATAAAGTTTTAGTTTTCAGGATGTTAGACTCCATGAGGTCTTCCCAGCAGCCTAAGTGAGGCTGGATCACTTACTGTAAGCTGAAGAGATATCTTACTCAGGAGCTGCTTTTGGTCTCTGCTTCCTTTACCCAGCAGGTGGCTGCTGCCAGAAGATCACAATTTATTTCTCTTTCAGAAACGTTTTCTGCAGTGTGTCTTCCCGGAGAAGGCACTGGAGAAGCACCTCAGATTTCCTGGTTTCTAAGATGTAGGTCCTGAAGTTCCCAGAAATTTGAGTCTTTCAGGTTCCAAACTGCCACCAAGATAGAAAATATACCAAGGAAGTAGGTAACTACGATTCTCAGCTCCACAGCTTTTCAGCATACCTTCTGGGAACTGCTGAGTTGACTATATCAGTTCTGTTGAGATGATCCTGTCATCTCCATGTGACTTTCATGGCAAACTATTGAAGTCTTGTGAAGTGAAATATTCTGATATTTTGCTCCTCTGTAAGCACAGTTCAATTACAACAAAAAGTAATTGAGAAAGCTATTTATCCGGGCAGGGGAGAACCTTGCTCTGTGCAGAACCTCCATTTAATTTCCTGGCCAGAGCAAAGCCATTCCACGTCTCCCAAACATTTGGTTTTGTCAGGTGGGAGAGGCTCAGAAAGAGACCGAAATGTATCATTCTTCCACTCTGAGGACTGAGAACAGGCACAGAGATGGATCTTAGAGACTCCAGAGCCATTAATAGTTTCTTGGTCTGGGCCAGAGTAGACATATAATAACTGGGATACAGACAAATGAGAAAACTCAGAATCTGTAGCATTGGGATGGGGAAAAGAAGCAAACCTATTGCTGTAAATTCATACTTCTCAAAGAAAGAAGAGTGGAGGAAGAAAGATATGGGAGAGTAGAGACAAGCCATTTTTAGAAACACACTACCTAATAATGCATTTCATTTCTAAGGGCTGTAGATCAAATAAATATAATACCTGTTAATATGCACATCCAAGGGTCACAGTTCTGAAGAGTTTGTTTTGGCTGGTTTGGTATATAATTAAATATAATTTCTAGTTCAGTTTATTTTTGGTCTGAAAAAGATCTTATAAAAGCCAATCAAATGTTTAGCTTAATGTACTGTCAAGTAGAATATAAATTCCTCAGTTAGCCCTTCATATAGCATACATACACTTTACCACATTTCACAGAGTAAAGCAAATAAAAATTGTTTGATTTACAAATTTTCACTCGGGGTCAAATACAGTGTATATTAAATCATATGCATCCTGTACAGCTTGCTAGTAAGCAAGTGAGAAAAAGAAAAGCTGAAGAGAAAATGAAGACTGGAATTCAAATGCATCCCACTATTCATCTAATTTCCACTTTTTTATATTGGAATGCTAGAAGCAAGCCTTGACAAGCTACCCAAAAACTCTTGCTGATTCTATTTTATACTCTTCTTTTTAGTAATCTTCCTCTTTGCAGTGATAACTGAACTTGTCACATTCCAATTCTGAAAAACATTGCAATATTTGAACAATATTACTGGTTTATGTTGCCATATTACTAGGAATTTTCACGAATCATATAAAATTTTAGTTTTGATAAGTGTAACATAAATGAAGAGTTTATCAAAGAAAGAATGAATTCATCATCCTTTTTTTCTCTTTATTTCCCATGTTGAGATTGTGACCAAACCACCAAAGATGTTTTAAAGCCCATGTTTATTCTGGAAAACAAAACCAACTGTTCTTCCTGAAGGTTGTGAGCCTCTATGTCCCCTGGAGGATGTTCAGCTCCTCAGACTGAGCTGCCATGGATGCAGACCCTGCCATGGCTCTTTCGCTCCTTCACTGCCTGGGCATGATGCTGAGCAGCAGCATCAAAACATCTTTTCATTTCAAAGCTCTGCACACACCCTTCCTGTCTGTAACCCTTAGCTACCTCCCATTTCCTTTTCCACAGTCTTCTCCCTCAGCTTCAACTCTTTCTATTTCACAGGTAGCTCTCTGCTTTAATCCAGGACGCCTCTTCTACTCTGACCACCTCATCTACCAGTTAGATTTTGATCTCACTTAATACTCATTTGTGTTTTAATATATAGCTAATCCACTTAACCTCAGCACTTTCCAACAAATTAGGAAAGATGTACATTGAAGCCATCCCTTGCTATGTTTTTTTATTCTCCGTTGTTTATGTAGTATTAGAACACTTTTGATTTGTGTGCTGTTTTGTGCAGCCAATGCCTTTCAGAACAAGCCAGACTTACTATAGGTCAATTGCAAAGAGCATCTATAGGAAGAATATTCGAGAGAACCAAGCTGTCCTAAAATAGAGGTATTTTTTTGGCACAATTCCTGGGTCACTCTTGTTAAAATCTAGGGTGTGACTCACAACTGGCAGAACACATTAAGGCTCTTATGTTCCTGAAAATGATCTGAGTATCAAGCCAGAAAAAGTTATCCTGTATTTTCTTTCACATTTAGGAATAAAAAATTAAAATTCAATTTGGACTGCACAGATGTCTCAGAGAGAAAAGCACTGACACTGTTTAAAGACATTGATTGTCTTACTATTCGCCAAAATGATCATTAAAACCACATGGAAAGCTAACATGTGATTCACTTTTGGAATCCATATTCTGAAAATATGCAATCTAAAACTGTGTTTTATTTATCAAAAAGTCTGAATGACATAATTAAAACAGGTATTTGTTTAATAATTCAACAGGTATTTGTTTCAGTAATGCTTATATCAGAATGGCTTTGCACTATGACATTAGCTTTAGAAAAAAAGACAATAATTTAATTTTAAAACTGAAATGCTCAGGGACTGAGATTAATAAAGAGCAAGTATTATGCATGAACATCTTTCTATTCATACTTAATATTCATTATCATTATGGGTAGAAAGCATTTTAAAACATTCTGATTTTTTAAACATTCAAATTCGTAATGAGCTGTATAAAATGCGTCCCCTTATACCATTAATAGTCTCATTCCCATTGACACAGTAGACCTTTCCAGTCATATCCATTTTTAAATACTCAGACTAAGATGAGAGATTTATGCAGGTAAGTCTGTCATATGTGTCTGGAATAAAAATCTGTAATCATGTACTTTTGTAGATTAAGAAAGATGGAAACACTGTATGCCAGAAAATAGGCAAGAATCATGGATACGCCTATGTTAAACTCTCAAATTCCTTCTGCCTTTTAAAGTAATATAAGAAAGTATGTAGTTTTTAAGAAAATGTCTGAATTTTCACCTCTTTAACCTCTCCCCATTTTTCCCTAGATTTAAAAGCCAACAGTTTGCAATATGCCTCTTCCATATCATCACACAAAACCATATTGGATCCTTTCCAGTTTCCTAATGGAATTTTTCCTTTCTAAACTGCTGGTCTAGCCAGGGACTTTTCATCCATTCAAATATGACAGATCTGAAAAAAAGGATTTCTAGTTTCTTAATCTCTATCTGTATAACTGCAGTTATCACAAGATTACTGCTATCGACTGTATTTATACAGAAGATATATTAAGCTCTCTATGCTTTCTCTTTGACTTTCTGAGAGAAAAAGTACAATCACTTTTTAAGACTCATCTTTAAAATTCCATTTGTCAGAGGAGTTAACAGTTTCAAAGATTTGAAATAGTTCCTCTGTCTCCTACAGGCTAGCATTTAGGAAAAAACAATGTACTGCATAGTTTGCCTTGGATTGTGTGACAGCACAGTAGGCTCTAAATGTTCAGTGTTCACATTTTTATTGAGGAACTGAAAATATTAAGGGTTAGTTCTGAATTTACCTTGGCAGTGAGGTTCTCCCTAGCAGTGATGACGTCTTAAGTAAAACGGAAAGGGTATTTTTGTTTTTCAAGTGTCATTGTTTCTTCAGCACCAGCTTGCCAGCGATTTTTTTTTTATTTTCGTTTGATGTGTTGGAAACAAGGTAAGTGCAAACTGAACGTTCTCAAAGAGATGAATTCCAGTTTGTGATATGACGGTCTCTTTCCAGACATAGGCAGTGATGATTGTAGTTGTTTGCAATGTTCTTTGAAAAAAGCATTCATGTAGAACTCTAATAATGGTTTCATGCTACCCACAGCATTAGTCAAATGTTTTAAAAATGAAATAGAATCAAAGTAATTGCAAAATAGGAAAATTGTTGGAGGTTTAAAATGTTTAGAGAAAATTTTCTGTTCTCTGCATGATCTTGAAACAGCTTTTTTTACACATAAGATCAGTTCAATGTAGAGCAAGAGGAATACCTTCATGTCTGGGAAGATCAGAATTTGGCCCCATATGAAAGTTCTTTATGATTAAGAAGCTAAAGACTTTTTTGCAACATCAGTAGCAAACATCATAAACTTGCTACTGTACATGCACAATTTTAAAAGAAGCTTACCTTGATTGAGACAAGATGTTAAAATACATGAAAGGATTTGCATGGTAGAAGAAAAGAGTTTGTGGATATAAACACAGAGAACTATAATGACGTTGAAACTTAATGATGAAACATCTGATCCTGTTAATGAATGACCTGTGAAAATCCTTCCACCTCCAGTGACCTGTGTAACGCTTTGTGTTATGTAGTAATAATGAATACAGGCAGGCTACATATCAGAGGAAGGATACAAAATTCACAAAATAATGCTGAATAATAAAGTACATTATATTTTCAGGTCTCAGCACAGTTTCTCTAGAGATTATCACTTTTCTCTATATGGTACTGCACTGTAAGCATAACTTAAATGCCTGACAATGGGAGTACAAATTGCTTAATGATATGTTGCTAAAATTATTTTATAATGAGAAAAAAATTACTTTACTTAATATTAGGGAGAATGAAAGAAGAAACAGTAAAACATTTTCTGTCTGTAGTTAAACTATTAAATTCATATTTAGCTACTTGAGTTCTAATGCCTTTATTTTTTAAAATTCTGAGTACCAGCTCCTCATTGGGCATTACTGAAATCGATCAATGATTGACATCTCTGGAAATCACACCTTCTATTTAAATGCCAGGGGCAGACAAGTTTCCAAGAGTACATACAAGATATAAGGGTACTTATTTGATGTCTGAAGCTTGTGACTAAGCTTGAGCTCAGAGACTCACGGTTGGAATACTCAGTTCCAGGCTGTAATTATGTTCAGGTTTGGATCATGCAGCAGAACATCTGAGCTGATAGCACCATCAGGTCATGATGTGGATGGGAACAATCACTGTCCTCTCCTAGCCACACTGCCCTCCCAGCAAAAAAACAACTTGTTTGTCTTGTGGTAATATCATCTGGTCCAGATGAGTCACCAAGCAGGGTCCTTCCTAAAGCATCTTAGGTCACATAAAGCAAGAGAGAATCATGTGAAAGAACACCTTGTCCAGGCTGACACATTGCTGTCAGTGCAGAAGAATGGAGAGGCGATAGAGATCGCTGCTTCAGTAGGCTTCAGTCCACTCCTTGACTCAAGCAATTTATGACTGTATTGACATAGCCTGGCAGTTAATTTAAGGTCCTGCATGTGGAATGTCATTTTTCAGTTTAACTCCTGATTTTAATTGTGATTTTGTAGCTCAGACTAGTGAGGGTAAAAATATGTGTCAGATTCTTAGAAATCTTAGAAGTAAACCTGTTTTAAATAATCACCTTTAATGGTCATTGTCTTATGTTACTACAGGAGGCAAAACAAAAGTCTAGACTTAGAAGTAGACAACCTGAATAACATTTTCCACTTTTTGTGCATGCCAATCATGAATGCAACCTGAGGAACAATAAATAAAATTTAATGATATTGTCTGGTTTAAGTGGGGGAAGTTACTCCTGTGTTGGTATTCTTAAAACATCCAGCTACAGGATTGATTTTAAGACCTTTAAATATACCAGCAAAAAAGTACTTATGTAATCCTTCAAGCAGAAGGAAAAAGGATATATTCTGTTTATAACACACTAAGTAGGCAGATGCCTCTAAAGTAGATTCCACTTCAATGCAAGACTGTGATACCAATTAGAAAGCATATGCCATATTGCCTTGACATCCTGTTACTAAATGCTGATGAAAGTTTATGATCACAAGTGAAATATGTAAAGCAGGACTGAAAATAATCTTTCAAATTAAAACTGTTAAAATATATACTGTGCAGAATGTACACCAGGTGCTCTGCAGTGCAGGCTCCAGGGATGTATTTCTGCGGGGTTTGTGGAGTACAGCAACAGATTTCAATGCTGCCTCAAGTACTGAGACACATCAGCTTCCATATTTTTCTTGTGAAGACTAACACCAATAGTAGGTGACCAAGTTACAGAGAAAGATACTGACAGGTGTAGTGGAGTTTGATAGCAAAGCTATGGTTGCACCATGGTAAAGAAATTGATTGGGAACCAGAACCTCCCAACTATTTTGAGTTCAGGCATGTTTTGCAGCACCCCTTGGTACCTTGATCCATGATTATCCAAATTGCTGCTCATGCTGCAGCTTTCTTCTTGCTCCTGTTGAAGGCGGGGCCACAGGGACCGGAGTCTGCTCAGGGCATATGATCACCCTGTGTCTGATACTGGCATGGATAGCAATTTGTCATGTGCTGAAACCTTGAAACTGGGACTCTGTTTCAGTTCTGCAGTTTAATGTGTACAAAAAGGCTGCCATTAAACTTCTTTCCCAGGAATGGGATGATTACACTGTGTGTTGTATTTTAACTGCAAGGCTTTGGACTTGATGTAGGGCTCATTGGGCCCAAACTGCAATCTCATGTTCCCTGTTATGCTGCTTTGATTAACAATGGGGATACTATTTCTGTATTTCCCTTTGTTTCTTAAGCTCTCAAATTTATATTCTAAGACCAAAAATGTTTATCAGAACTAGTCTAATGCATTTCATAGCATGGAATATCAAATTCCAGGGTTTTCACTTTCCCTGAAAGCAAAATCCGATGTGTTTAGAAGGGCTAAAAGTCTGAGCTGAAGACAGTCAAAGTCAGAAAATCCATCTCACATGTTCTGATGTTTATTCATATTCAGTCATAGGGAAAATAATGCTACTCCATTATCAGCATGTTTCATCTTTGTTGTTGTCTTTAAACGCTGAAGGATGAATGCCTTACCCAGTAAAGCTAAGTATATGCTATGATCAAATCAACTCATGGTCTTAATTTTAGTATTATAATTAGGTGGAACACATAGATCTACTTTTCTTAAGCCCTGAAAACGTTCTTATTACTTTTTCAGGCACCCTTTCCTTTTCCCATTTCATTATTTTCAATTCCAGCTTTTTGAAGGGCATGCATACAGGAAGCGGTTTTCATATTTTAGTATGTCTTTGAGCAATGCTGAATTCAGAGCTGTATCTTTTGTCACATTCATTTTTAAATCAGCATTGCTCAATTTATGTCCTTCTATCACTGCTAGCCACTCCTAGTTCAGTTCAGTGTGTTTGCTCACTTTGAGAAATCAGTTGACTACCTATTAATCCATTTGCCTGAATTTTGCTCGTCTACTCTGTGATTTTTTTTTAATTAAGATATCATGGAGCAGTAAGCTAAACAGAATGGTGTTGATGTAATAAGTGTTTCTGTCCTTTCATGCCCTTTATTAATATTATTCTTTATCAGCTTTTCAGTTAATCCAGCTTGTATGGCTACCATAATAGCCAATTTATAACCAACTCTATAAGCCCACCTTTTTTTGGCGATGGGAAGAAAATTTTCAGTCCTCTAGGAATTGTGGTGAGCTCTTCTTTCCCATCCTTTCTTCTTCCCATCTTTCTGCTCTCTGCAATTCCAAACAAAATTTTAAGATTTATTGAGATAAATATTTCATAATTGTCCTGATTTCAGCCAAGGACCAGGTTAATTTTTCACAGTAGGCAAGAGGGGGCAGAGCCTGGAGCTGTGTGGGCATGGCCAAGACCTTGTGTTATTCCATAATATCTTCCATCATGGCCAGGGGTGGGGAAAAGGGACTGTCTGTTGCTTCCTAGAAGTGGGGGATGCTCCTTTCCCATGGAGCAAATGAGGTAAGCAGCAGGTAAAAAAGCATGGGCTGGAGAATCCAGGCACCATTGTTCATTGCCTTGGGGTCCCACCAGGTCAGGTCAAACAGTGAGCAATTTCTGCATGTAAATCACCCTGGTTTTGTACATCTTTGTTATTAATACTTTTGCTGTTCATTTTCATATCTCATGGCTGTTTCCAGTAAATTTTTCTCATCTCAGTCTATAATCTCTGCTTTTTGTCTTAACAGAGGGGAGCAGGAGTGCTGGTCCTAAACCATGATGATTGTGAGTTTTCAAAATCTCAATTTACCACGTAAAACAAAGTCAGCATGTAAGACCTTCAAACATATTCATGCATCCCAGAAACAATCTCAGTTTTTATGAATCACACCAAGTGATTGAATTCCTCATCTTTACCAGATGAAAACATAAATTCTCACTCTTTCAACATTCTGAAGTATCCATTAAATTAATTTTCCTTTTAATCATTATCACAAATTTTATCCCATCTGTCTTATAATTAGGACATGGAAATTGTAGATTTTATTACATCTATGTTTGAACTCATGGATCCTGCCAGAAAACATACCCCTGATGCCTTTGTTCCTTTTCAGTTTCCCCAGACTATTTTGTTCTCATTTTTACAATTTTCTTTTGCTTCCTCCAAATGCTTCACATTCCCTGTACTTATTTTGCTGTTACTGCTTTTTCCTTTATTTCACCAAGTTCCTGCTAAATACCTTTATTCCAAACTATTTTCTGCAATTTTTTCATATGTTTCTCCTTAATTACAGTAGAAATTATTTGCTATTTATGAAAAGACCTAACAAAAGTTTTTCTATACATTTTTTTTCCTTTACTGTTGACTTGAACAAGAAATTTGCATAGAAATTTTTGAATACTTTCAAAGAATTGCAGGTTGAGAAAGACTTAGTGGATTAAAGAGAAAGATCAGGGAAAAACCACAAAATACAAAACAGCATCTTAGCTCATGACAATTGCAATACAGTCTAATCTTTTTTTGCATATATTTTCATTGCCCCCCCCATCATTCTGTGTTTATTTTCTCAAACCTCAGTAAGCATCTTGATTTTGATATTAAAATCTAAGGAGAAAAAGTGTTATTTTTCCTACAAGTTGCATCAATCAGGAACTACATGGTTTTGATAGATCTTGGTGTGTAATAGACATAAAAAATAAATATAGTGTTTATAGCCAAACATTAGGATGCATTCTAAAAACATTATATTGATTATATCCATTAATGAAAATAGTGAATTGGATAAATTCTGCATATTTAAACTTTTAGCAGTCTTTGAAGGATTCTTGTACCATCTGTAATCCAATTTATAACATTTAACTGCATATGATTTCAATGAATATTTCTAAAGCATTATACAGACTTTTTTTTCTATCAAATCATGTGTGTTACTGAGGTTTTCCTCTGATTACCTTTAAACAGCTAGAATTATTACTAACATTTAAGTAGTCTGCACATGATTAAGTAAACATTGATATTGCCTAATACATGTACTCATTTTCATATTCCTGTATTCTGTTTTAAAGTCAGTTGCTCTGAATCACAGGTAACATATTTCTACATGCCTGTTTGTTAATATCATTATGAAAGTATTCATTTGATTTCTGATATCATTTTCAGAAAAAAAAATCATCTTATTCAAAGCCACTGTTGTCTTAGGTTATATCTTAGGTCTTAGTTGTCTCCAATATTATTTTCCCCTTTCATCTGCTTTTCTACTTCTTTTGATGACAAGGATCATTTATACTCTATAAGTTAGTGGTGGAAGGCTTGAAAATATTCTTGAAAAAAGTAGCAAATTAAATATGAATGCTTAGTGGGAGAGACTGAACTAAATATATGAGTGGTGAGGAGGAAGGTCTGCAAATATGGTTGCTGTCTTTGGTTTTAATACATGTAACAATTTCATTCAAGAGCTGTGTACTCCCATTACAATGATTTTCTCGCCTCATACATTCCTAGAATATGCAGAAGGAATTTGTGCTTTCCTGTGTTGTGAAGCATATACGATCTTATGTTTTTACTATAAACTGTCTCCCGGCCATTATCTCAACTAGTGCTATGTTCAATCACTGTTTTCTTTCAAAAACATGTACAGTATCGGAAATATACATGAAGTTTTATAAAAAGGGTTTTTAAGTCTCCTAGATTTTGTGCAAGGCTGAGGCCACTGAAGGGTACAGAAGGTAAAGATTGGCTTGATATTACACTGTTTGAGGAGGGATGACAAGAAGCCAAGATCCATGAGGTCTGGCATATGCTTTGCCTCATTTGTTTCTCTTCTACCACGGTCTGGTGGCACAGATGCAAGGAGCCGGTTCTGTTGAGACAGCAGGAAAGATTTTCTTCTCATGGAACAAAGTCTGCTGGTGCCTGCTAACGGTCCTATGACAGGTACAAGTAACTGATGTTGGGCTTCTCTAAGCTTCAATGAGAACAAAAATTAGGAAGACCCCCCAGCTGGTTGCACAAAGGAAATATGAAATGCAGAAGAACTCCAATACCTACTTGAAGTCTTGAACGGATATCACCCAATCTACTGTTCAGTACTTAAGTTTTATTTTCAACTGCTTATTTTTAAGCAGTTGAAAAGGTGCAAAACCTGTTATTAGAAAAAAAACTGTGTGGTAGACTCTGAGTTGACACAAACTTAGATTTTCCTAATTCTATTCAGGTAACAAAGACCTCAGGAATACACAGACTACTTCAGCCAGTAAAATATAAATTACATACCAGTACATTATCAACTATTATATCTAAAAATTTCTGGACAAGCCATATTGTGCCTATAAACTTCTTTCGTAGTAAGTTATGGCAATGGATCATATACAGAGTTTGCCAGTAAATCTCTAGAACTTACCTGTTGTGGTGTGTTCATTTATTTCGTTATTTCCTATGTTATGTACTGTTTTATGTACCAGTTCGGTTCTATGTACCAAATGGTTTGTTCCGTGTTTCCCCCTATGTTAGGTTGTAAGTGGTTCGGCCTCCCCATGTTTCCCCTCCCCAGGGCGACCAAGCTGCACCCTGTCGCTCCTCTCTCTCCCTCCCGCTC
>JAYDZK010000202.1:46825839-46845790 GCA_034509185.1 Euphonia xanthogaster | reverse complement strand
TCAATTATGTTTTCCCCTCCCTCTGTCTCCCTGCCAATCAGACCCTTGGACAGTCCTACCTCTAGAAAGTTCCATCTTCACCAGGGCCTGGTTGGCTAGGGAGCCGAGGCCCCTCCCATTTTCCTCCCCCTTTGTGATTGTATTGGCTCCCTCCCCATCACCCCATGTCTTTCAGCCAATCCTGTTGTTTGCTGCTTTCCCCTCCCTTGTAGTATTTAAGGCCGGTCCACAGGGTTATCTGGGCCGGATCTCCCCAGCTCCCTCCCCCGCCGTTTCCTTCGTGTTATCCCCTTTCCCTTAATAAACCCTCTGAAGAGATCTGGACGGCTCTCTCTTTTTCACCCGACGACAGTCACTGGGCGTGTCTTCTTCCTGCCTCCAGGGCCAAAGTTGGAAAGCTCCTCCACCAAGACGTGGGGAGTTCCAGCTTAGGCAGAGCTCCGCAGGTGTGCCTTTGCTAAGGAGCCTGCCTTTGAGGACTGCTGGCGGTCGCCACCAGTAGCTAGCCGGGAAGTTTTTGGGCATTGACCCCAGCACTTACCCACAGTTAGTAGTCAATAAACTGCTGAGTTACTTCTTCATGTTTTTCAAGTCTCAAACTATGAAGCTTCGCTGGTAGGCAATGGAAAAAAAATAATTTTAAATATTGCTGATAAAGGCAATCAAAAGAAGTTCCAAGTAGCGCAGGAGTGCTTCCTTGCTTTTCTTTATATTTCACATTTCTAGATCTTTCCTGACTGTGTACAGAATACTGAATACCTTGAGCCTTTCATTCCTGTCAAAGCAAACCTATTTACCATTTACCTAGGGAATGCAGACCACCATCTAAACAATTTTGCTGTAACAAAAAAGCATTTTCTGATTTAAAGCAGAGGACTGATGCAAGATGAATCTTGGTGAGGTCAGCTGCTAAGACATTTGCTGTCTGCTCTTTGAACATTGCTCATATGGGAACACATGCATCCTCAAATGCAGTTACACAGCAGTGCTTTGCATGGGCCTGTTTGGTTCTGTGTCTCTTGTGTGATCTGGTGGCCACTGCTACTTCAGAGCAGTGTTGTGGGAACACTACAAGGAATTATGGCACAGAAGAGCACAGTATCTCAGTATGATATAGAGGGAGGAAGCCACAAAGGGAGGAGAGGCCCTTTGGGACACAATTGTAGCATTGAGAAGCCTCAATATTCTCTAAGGCGAAAGAGACAGCTTGTAATTTTTAAGATCTGAGATGAAAGGAGTCTTGAATTATGACCCTTCTGTAGTCCTAGGCCACTGAAGATCACTTGCTGCCTATTCCTGCTCCCTACTTCTCAAAGAGTGACAGATGTAACCCTGCCACTCAAGGAGCCCAGGTTTCTTGGTCATGTGGTGGCCACCTCAATCCATCCTGTTCTTAGGAAGCTTTAACTTCCTAGCTCCCTATGTACAGTGGTCTTTTATATTGACTATATTCTCAACTAAAGGTTTAAAAGTTTAAAGAACATTTAAAGGTTTAAAGAACATTGTACTTGAAGGTACAACACAGAACTGATTGACCTCAACATAAATTTTCCACCTGCACATACATTTATCAAACAGGCAATGGAGTAGCACCATCATGACTTTTTGTCAGCAAAATATAAGCCACCCTTCTTTCTCAGAAAGGACTTTGTCAAAGCAAAGTTAAACCTACATAAAAAATGTGGACTAAGGTCAACACCAGCAAAATATTATCAGTGGAAAAACCCCAACTTTTCTGTTACTTACATTTTTCTAAACTAAATTCCAGTCTTATCCTTTTTTTTCATAACAGTGTTCAAGAAAACAGCAGTTGTTAATCCAAAATTCTGTCAATCATTCTACCAAATGGAACAAAATTCACAGGATTTTGAGTTGCAAAGCAAAATAATAAAAAAACAAAACATAGAAAATTTACAGATACCCCTCTTCAAATAAATGTTTAAAAAATCCTGCAAAGAATATTGTCAAGCAAGTCTTGCCTATAAAATAAGTCTTGTGAAATGCTGAGGCAAGGGTTATTATGATTTCTGATATGTTATTTACCCTTAGAGCACTGGTTTACCCCTAACTAGAAAAAAAAATCTGTAAATGCTGGCTCCCTGTGTTAATATGCTAGTAAGTTATTTCTCACTGCCTTTTTTTCTTGCGTCCTTGTAGTCAATAACTTTTGTCAAAGTCTTCTGTCAGAGAAGGGCTAGAAACAACATGAAATCACAGAAATAAAAAGAAGCAAATATTTTTGGGCATCACCAGGAGACAAATACCTATAAAGTCAGATGTACAAACCAGTGCATTCGTGAATCATCATCCGGAGGGCAGAGCACATATTGGGCTCATTTTCAGCGGAAAGGTAGAAACTGTGCACATTGGATGCTACTGTAGTAATTTAGTCAGAAAGAGCTATCATTTAACATTAATTCTGTTTCATAAAACAGCTGGGGAGAAAAGGAAAATTATAGAGATGAATAACAAGGATTGTAATGCATTAATTAATCACTTGTGCAAGCAATGTCCTTCCCCCTCTAGCCCCACTTCCAGCATGGTCTAGCAGACCTGCCTGACTCCCACCGGAAGGGCAGGCACTACTTTAATTTCTGTATTTGTTTTGTCACGTATTGCTGGGCTGGAAACTCTCAAATCCAGTTGCTCCTAAATTGGAGTCTCCATGGCAACATTCACAGAGGTGCACATTGGAGCCAGCTGCCAGAAGAAGACAGTTACATAACACAAACAGGAGGCTTTCTGCTTTTCAGTTTACTGACCTGAGATACTCAGACAGGCAGACAGATAGAATGCAAATAATAGTGTAAAACTCAGGTAGAAAAGTGGATGATACCACAAAACTATTTAAATTCAAGACAATTTCAATTTCAAAAATTCACAAAGCTATTTTAGTTTCAAGAGTTGAGAAGTTAGATTTCAAAGGGTGAAAATTTAACTTGTATGAATTACTTATATCCATCCTTTGTGTTGTTTTTAGTGCTTAAAAGTAGCAACTTGCACTAAAGAAGGTAAAGTGGTGGCAACACCAGCTGTATGTCCGTTTACTGCCAGCTAAATCCAATCTCTGTCAGTCAGGTAATGCCAGAGGTAGATCAGGATTCTCATGTCAACTATGCAGTGCAGAACACTGATAAAGAAGAGATTTTAAAGAATGACATGTTGGTTTTTCCAGAGTAACTGCAAGGAAATTAGTCTGAAAGATCAGAGTGGAGACTGGGTTTGGGTGTGGAACTGAGGAGTAATTAAATACAGAGAGAGAAGAGGGAACTGCTTACTTGCCATCACATTTGGAAAGGCAATATTATGTTCACCATTAAAACAAGATTAGAAGTAAGACCATTTTAGCAGCAGAAAATGCTTAAGTGTCCTGTGAAGATTTCCTTTCATGTACTATGATGCAAAAGAGAAAGTATTTTTCTGTACTTGGAGCAGATATTTGTATCGCAGTCATTGGCTATTTACTTCTCCCGGAAAAAATTTGATGATTCTTTGACCACAACTGTGTATTTCCATACAGAATTATAATTCATCTTGATGTCAGCAGCATCCTACAAAAACTTAAAAGGTTTTCTAGGCCTTTTCAGGAAAGAGTGACTGAGAATGTTTAGGTAATTTTATAATTAATATAAGGACAATTTTCTT
Source organism: Euphonia xanthogaster (assembly GCA_034509185.1). Lineage (NCBI taxonomy): Eukaryota > Metazoa > Chordata > Aves > Passeriformes > Fringillidae > Euphonia > Euphonia xanthogaster. The sequence goes on along the minus strand of JAYDZK010000202.1, from coordinate 46,842,145 downwards.
TTCCTCCTCAGAAATGACTTACAAAGGCAAAAGTTTACCTATGTATTATCTAAGATTTCAGGCTTTATATTCTGCTTATCTTCACTTACAAAACATGTATATTTATTTTCACAGAAAATCTCAGCCTCCAGAAAGGTTCTGATAGACAGCAGTATTTTTTGGGAAAACTGCACAAGCAGTTGTCCACTCTGGTATTTTGTCACTCAGATAAATGCTAATATACAACACCTGGATCTCAACAGTCACCCATTAGATGCATTTGTGATTGCTCCTCATGTCAAAAGTAATGAGAAAATAGTTCAATAAAAATATCTTTAAAAAAAAAAAAGTCTTTCTTTAGCTAGCCCTGTTTCCTCTGTTAATTCTCAGAAGTAATGTCTACCTCTTGGTCCAATCTCATGTTACACAAGAGCTGAAAGCTTCATTTCTTTTCTGCTTTAAAAATACAAGAAAAAAAAGAAAGAAAAGGTGGAAAACTGGCACTGACTAAGCTGAGCTGAAACATGGAGTTTGGGTAACATCAGTCCCAGCAGAGCATGGCTAGCTGGGGGTTTGCCTGGCTGATAAAGCTTACCATGGGTATCCTCCTGTCACAACCTTGAAAAAAACCTGATCTTTTCAGTTCGTCCTGACAAGTTTTCTTTGAATTCATGCCATGTCTTGTGCAGCAACAATATTTTGTAAAAACAGTGAAAATCTAAAATTCAGAATCTACACTATGGAGAGCTACAATCTTTAACTACAACCCCACAAGCATCACTATTTTCCTTTTCTTTCTTTTTTTTTTTTTTTCAAGTAGAAGATGTACAGGGGCAATGATTGGCACTGGGCTTCTTACTCTCCTGATTATGCACTATATGAAATTGAAAAATAATTCTGAGGGAGAGAATTCAGACAGAAAATAAGAAGGCAAAAATACAGGCCTGAAATTCAGTTGGAATTTCTGGCTCACTAAAATTCTGAAATTCTGACATTTCAGTTATCTTCTTTTTCAAATTCAGTCAATAGAGGCAGAAAGAAGATGTAGAATTAGTGGAGAGCAATGGAGAAAACATGAATTGTGAAAATCTTTGGAAATAAATCTAACCAATTTACAAATAAAATCAACATAAATAAGCATTTTTATATACAAAATCAGTGTTTATTAAATTCAAATTTACATTAGAAAGTATTTAAACATATTGCGCTCAATACTCTTGAGTAAAAAGTGTTCACCATTTAATCATTTTGCAAATCTAGAAAAACAGGTATCCATAAGAACAATATTATTCTTAGTTGAAACTGAATCTAGGCAATATCAACAGCAAAAAAGACTTGAAAATTTTAGAATTGTTTCTTCTAACATCTTTATTAATAAAATAGTTTCACTTACTACATTTTTCACTTAGAAGCATGTTTAAAGAATTTTTTTTAAATATGGATAGGATCCAGGAGGATGGTCTCCCCTTTCCCTCCTTCCCCATTTTGAAAAACAAAATCCTAAAAACTGGACAAATCCAAAGCTTTTCTGCTGTTCCTAATCTAAGGTTTTTTTATAAGTTCTTAATTTTATCATCTAAGCTGAAAGAATCCTCTATTCCATGTTTCCTCTGGCAGCATTTATAAGTAAAAGACCAGAGAATAACTGTAGGCACTTCTCCACTGCCTGAATAGCTTTGCAACCCTTTGAGGCATTGCTCTGGAAAGGATATCTCATCCAAGTTAGATTTTGACATTTGAGACCCCGAGCAGCAAATCCCATGGCTGGTCAGGAAGACAAAGGTACCTGAGGTATTTCCCAGCTGTGTGCTGCCCACAGGCTGCATGATCAGCCACAGAGCCTTGTTCTTCCCATGGGGACCACAGACCAAGCACAGGGACGGCCTCTGTCGGGGCACAAAGCCCTGCCATGTTCTAGTGCTTTGCCCAGTCCAAGCTTTTACACCCCAAGCAGATATTGAAGCCATAGGCACATCTTCTTTTTCTGGAGATATGAGATGTGTTGTTACCATAGCGAACAAAGTGCAGAGAGAAAGGGCAATGGGAGACTGAGGATGGCAAGATGAAGGCTTGCACTGGTCGTGTGAACTCACACATCTCCATGGGGCTTCAGGAAAGCTGGCTAAGATCACGAGCTCTTACTGCTTTTGTTTAGTGCTAATTCATACAGACTATGCTGCTAGCTTTCATCTGCAATGAATTACAGCTTCTCCTGCATGTGTCAGCTCAGCTGACCAGTACAGGAAGTATGGAGCATACAGGGAAAGTATCTGCCACGGACAGCCCTTCAAGGAGCCTTTTATTTTCACACCTTTATACTCTCATGTTCATACAGCTGAACTCCAGCATAACTAATATTGCATATAAATGGCAACATTTAAGCACCTTGCTGGAACTCTGAAAGTAAAATTTATGGGCTCTGTGTTAATTTGGTGAAATCACAATAAATATCTCACGCTGAGATAAAGATACTTAGTGGGACATCTGTCAAATTCAGAACTGGATGCAAGGCTTCAGGCTGCCATTTTTGCCTTTGGCTGTTTCCTGCATTGAATTTCAGCACATTAAAGATTTTTCAGCTTGCATCAAAAGTGCTCAATCTTTGTGCAGATTTTCTGTCCAAAGGCTACAGCTTGTACCTTCCTAAGCACCAACCCTCAAAAAGTCTCAAGCGAAACCTTCATTGTGAAAGAGATTTAATTTTATCTAACACAAACCAGGAACAATTTATTATGCCTTTAGCTCTTCAGTTGCCTCCCTGCCTCTCTGACTGTCAGTGTTTAAACCAAATTCAAGATTGACATACAGAGAGCAATTTTGCCAATAGCTAGTCCCAGAATTCTGCACACCAGCATCTGTGTACCTGCATTTTTATCTTACAGGATGGATTGCCAATGCTACAGAAAGTGCAGATCCTCAATGAGCATTCTTTTTCATCCTTATAAAAAGTAAACCTTTATTTCTTATTCCTGTATCTTGTGTGCAGATACCATTTACTACCTTCTCCTATGACTATGTGAAGATTTTTCTGATATAATATTTCTATATTTATTTCATTTGAGCAGTTCCACTTGCTTGCAGTTGCAAGTAAAAAAAAAGCAGCATCTTGTACGGTAAGACCCCTATTCCAGTTCTGAATTGGAATTGACCTTCCTACTTTGTCTTGTTTGTTGTGAGCAAAGCACCTCTCTCTGGAGTACCCTGCTTCCACACAATACTTTAAACAAAAAACTGCTCTGTTCAAGAGGAATAAACATTCTAAAAATTTTGAAAAAAAGCATTCTGTCATACAAGGAAGAGTAAACATTAAAATCTCAATTTCTTTTCATCTATATATTTATTTACGTGTTTAACTTCCATTTGCTAGTATAACCATGGAACAATAAGGATGAAAAGAACTCCAGCAAATTCCTGAAATATCCTTGGTTTTGCTCTTGACACATATCCTTTCTCCAAATCCCCCTCTTGAGAAAACTTGAAATTAATTTGAAGCAATCTGTTTGCTTCACCTCCGAGCATAGTTTACTATAAGTCTTAAAGGAAATTTCTACTTTTAGGTAAACCTTTATGGGTGAACTCCAGGGACAGAAGGGGAAACATCCATACTACTTATAAAGAAATTGGCTTCATAATTTTCTATTTATATATTTTTCATTATATTGGAAAATTTCAATATGCCAGGAAAATGTTCCTCATGAAAATATCACTAAATAGAGAAGTAAAAAATACCCATACATAAAAAATCTCCCTTTCAAAAATAAATTATACACCTTATGTTTATCAAGGAAATTATCTGTAGCTGTATTTCATGAAAATTTATCAGAGTAAACACAAATATGAACCACATAATGTCAGACTGTTGTAAAGATAAAGTCCAACAATGTTGTTGCTTGCAGTTCAAACTATGAGATCAGGCATAGGGCTGGATGATTTTTTTCCTAAGGTTTACCCAAGAGGAACGAAGTGCAAGTTGTAAATTATTTACTAGTGTCTGAACTTCTCCCCATGGACAGGAACTAAGCAAATACATACTGGAGAAACAATGCAAGGATTTGAACAGATCTCTTCTAATTATCCAGACAGAATAGTAGCTCTCTTATTCCAATGTATACCATCATGTATCGTAACTGCTCTAATAAATGTAATTTAGTTGTGTAATTCCATAGGACATTGCAAAAGTGTGTATTGTCTCAAATTCTATTATCAATTCCAAAGTCAATTCCTTCAAGTATGTAGCTGGCAATGTTATGGACAGTTTTTCAGGAAAAAAATCACTTTCCAGCTCATGTTGGTGCTCTCTTATTTTCTTGAATTGTTTCCTGGAGAAAATGGGCCCCATTACATATTCTCAGTGTAGTCTTGAAAGTATTGTACATTTAAGAAAGGGTAAGCTGAACTGGGTCATTTCTGAATTGCTGTTTGGGTCTGCTTTCACATGTCAGATGACCAAAGAGTCACAGTGTACTTTGGGTAGTGGCCAAAAAGAACTTAAATAGTATGAGATATACAATTTGATGGCTACTAAGATTTGCTATACTTTGGGGTTATAACAACATTAGTATCCAGTGATTGACACAAAGTGATTGCTAATTGCTATAATTAATCAAATGTCATTCAGCACTGAGGAGCTATTGCCATCGCACACACATACAAAAGCACACAGGGAAATCCCTTACCCAAGATGGTCACAAGCTCAGAAAAATGCTATTCATTTTTATTAATTTCTCCTTCATTTGCTGGAAATGCAAGGTTCCATGTGCCCTGAGAACAGTAGCATGACGGTGGGAAAATTTGCACTTTGGCCTCCATCAGCATTCCCTAATTCAAAATGTTTCCAGGATCTTCAGCAAAGCTGAGATACACTAACTGCTCAACTAAATGAGGAATATGGCAGCCAGATATTTTTTCTGCTTGATGCAATTATTGCAAACACATACAAGATCCGTGATAAGGTTTTATGCAAGAGTACAAACTGGTAGCTGGGCTAACAACTTCTGTTCATTTAATACAGAGCATGCAAGTAAAAATTTCATGTAAGGTCAAATCACTAATATTCTGAGTATCAAAAGTAACATGAATTTATAAATAATGTCAAGAAATTCTTCCTGTATTTATTTACTTTCTTTCAAGGTTGTGGTTGTGTGAAACTGATACTGAAACTAAATGCATCTTTGGTTATTAGGAGAAGACTTTTCCAGCAACTGCAGAAAAGTCTAAACAATATTTGCTGGTTTTCTTTCTACTTTTGCTAAATGTATGCTGCTTTTGCACTGGCTCTCTGCAGTCATTCAAGAGCTACCAGGAGTATTTGAAGAATATTTTAAATATTTCTGGATACTACCGTAGCTGTTCCTATACAGTGGAATAAAAAAGTCCAAACAGGAGCATCTTAGATGTATTCAGGCACTAAAAACCCATTCCATATGATAGATAGACATCCCTCAGTACTCTGATCCAAAAAGTCTTAAGATTACCTTCACAAGTAAGTTGTTGCTGTCCAGTCTGCAAAGGTCACAACACTGATGCTGATGGTAGGGGTCAGATATTTGTATCAATTAATACCATGAAGTTCAGCAGCCACCTCTGGGATTCTGTGAAGGAACAGCTATAATCAGTGTGTAAGGCAGACATGCACTGACTGTGAATAGAAACAGTAAGACAACTGCACATTTAAGTAATGATAATCACTTTCTCAGGTGGAAGGAACAAGCACAAGTAAGAGAAGCAGAGCAGATGTCTTGGTAACAAGTAGACTGCATCTGGGTGCTTTTCATTTGATCTATGCAAGCCTTTGATGGCCAAGTCCAACTAGTCCTTCCTTAGATGTATACCTTTAATTTTTATTTCATGTGACACTAGAAATACCAGTACCTTTCCTCAGGAGTTGGACTCTGATGATCCTTTTGGATCCCTTTCAATTCAGGGTATTCTGTGATTCTATGAGATGGGCCCTTTCCAAAACAGATCTACACAGCTCTGAAAAAAAATGCCTAGCCCTCCGAACAGCTCCATATTGTTTTTCTGGAAGCTTCTTTTCTTCTTAGTGTCATTATCAGGTTACTTGCACTATCCCTTTGCAGAAAGTAAGCTCATATAAAAACTGCTGGGGCAGGCCGGAGCTGACCAGTTTGTATTTTGCTTGGTTTCTTTTTAACCATGGCCCAGAGCAAACATCTAATCTCAGTTTAATGGCAAACTGGCAAGCACACTCTGTTTTCTTTCTCAGCCAAAAGCAAAAGAAACTAACATATTTCACATAAAAAATCCCCAAATGACACTATATAAATTATGCATTTATCTTTATTATGGATTTTGAAAGATTAGTATAAAGAATTAGACCCTCTTCTCTATTCTTTTACATAACTAAGCACTTGGGTAGAAAACACAATTTAGTAAATATTTTCAATTATTTAGTGCTACATAGCAGTAAATTGTTCCAGCTTATAAATTAGTTCAAAAATACATGGTAAGGGAGATGACATACAATGCATGCCACTCACTCTAGAGTTTGGACTCTGAGTACTTTATTTTTTGAAGATGCTGTAAAACAGTAGAAGCCATTTCATTCTACCACTGGAAGCCAACCTTTAATCCACCTAATACACTTGTAACATCTTAATTTCCCCATGCTGTCCGTGGTGAAAATGTTATCTGCAATACATGCTAACAATATATTGCTTCAGGGAGCATCTTCAGACACAAGATTTTAAAGTCGTTTTCAGTTCTTTCCATCTTGTCAAGAGATGCAATTTAAAAAAATCATTGTTACAAGCATTTTTAATTTTGAGAGCAAATGGCAAATAGAGATGGGCAAAGAAGACACCTAAGGGCACCATATATGTACATTTTTGGGCACAGGAAATGTACTGCCACAAAGTTCTGTGTACGAGCACAATCTCCCTCAGGCATTTCATGTGCTGTTTTTTCATGACACATTTCAAATACAGTGTTTTCAAACTATCAGCTAAGTGCCATGGCTTCCCAGTAAACCTGACCTATGAACTTGGGAATAGTGTACTCTTGGACATGGTTTTCTTTGAAATTATTAGAAATTGAGTCAATAACTTGCAATTATTTTTTTCTTTGAAACTGCTCTGAAGCAAGGGTGTGCTAACCCATTCAGTCTTTCTAGTTACTGCAGAGGGCATGAAGGAAAGTCCACACAAGCCAGTCTCCATATTTTTATCTCACTCTCTTGTGTTTTCTGACTTTGGCAGCAATTCAAGGCTAACCTCTGCCCAAAGACTCAATATCTGCTTCTGACCAGCATTATGAAAAGTCTTTTTTTGTTGTTGTGATGGGACACAACCCCACTTCTGATTCACATGTTTATCTCTGGCTCTCAACAACCTCTTTCTTCACTGTCACCACAAGTATCCCACTGCAAAGATCTTGTGGGCATAGTCCCTCTCTCCTTCAGAGATTTCACCTGACCAGAAGCACAGAAACTAGAAAAAAAATACACATAAGCATCCTTAAACTCAGGTACCTCTCCTAAAAAGAATTCCAGAGTGCATTGAGCAAACTTACAGTAACATGTGGACAAACAAATAAAACAGGTGCTCTTTCTGTAACAGAGCACCTATCTACCCTGTGTGATTAATAAAAGACAGGGTACATTTTTGAAGATCCCATGGTACATCTATTTATTTTGCAGGTCTCTGAATGGAAGAGAATATGTTAAAAATATTGAACATGATATTAAATAATCTGGAAGAACTAGATGATACCTAACATGTAGTCCTGGTTTGCTCAGACCCTGGGAGCTTACAGCTCACATATCTTCTATGGAAATCCATCATTCCCTACGCTTTGGTAACTTATCCATTCATACTTTCATGCTCAGCAGGATGGTTATATTCATTGGCTAAATCAATGTTTACAAAGAACATTGTGCCATAGGAGAAGAAAGGTGGGATGGTTGGCACTGAGGACTTGATATTCATTCCCTCCACAGGTCTTTCAGCAGTTCTGTCTTACCATAAGGTATCTCTAGAAAGCTTCTGTGGATGGTAGACCTGAAGGGGCTAAGTGCTGCTTTTGGTTTTTCTCTTGTCCAAATGGCAAGTGTCAGTGACCTGTGGTCTTGCAAACTGCTCCATGTCATGATTCAAAATTGTAAATGTGAAAACCATGGAGGCTGAGATTTGATTAAAAATATCACTAACAAAATGCAACAGTACTCTAATCTAATCCACTATTTTCCTTTATGATATTCAGCAGATCTGTGTCTTGTTGTCAGCTGAGAGTGTTAAATTTCAGTAGCCATGAGGGTGCAGAGCCTGGAGCCGTGTGGGCACGTGTATGTTGTTGGTCTATATCATGCACATCACTGCCAGGAGGCAGAAGTAAGGGATTCTCACTTCCATGAAGGAAATTTTCTGTGCTTGGGAAGAAGAGGTGGCAGTGGCACACAGATGGTCCAGGGGACCATTTTGTTCTTTCTTTCAGGGTCTGACTGGCGCTGGGTCCAGCTGGCCAGACGTTGTATTTCTTTGTATGTAAATCACCCTCTCTTTGCATATTTTTGCTATTTATAATGTTGCTGTTACTGTTCCTTTTCTTACACCATTGCTGTTTCCAGTAAATTGTCCATATCTCAACTCAGGATCTCTGCATATTTTCCCTCTCACCAGAAGTGGGCAGAGGAGGGAGCAGCTTATGATTTTTTCTTCTTCATCTGAGCCATTCCTAAACCATCACACTTGTATAAGAGAGAGGCCTGCTAACTCTGTTAAAAAGGTTTTTTTTTTTTCACTTTGCATATAAATACCGAGGCCTGAAGGATGTACAGACACTCATGTTAACCCTGATGTTTCTAAAATATTTCCCTACTTTTTAAAGTTAGAAATGTCAGATAAAATCCTTCCTAAGAAAGAACCATCCTTCATTTCATGTTTTATAGTATTACAATAATTACAAATTAATTTAAAAGGTTTCTTTAAATGTTTAGTTGGTGCACTGGTATTTGTCTTCCTAAGAAGTGAGAGACAGAGAGAGGGGGAGGATTGAGGGTCAGGGAGATAGACAGATAATTGGGCAGATAAAGGGACAATTCAATCTTGATTACCACTGAAATAAATGTGAATCACATTTACTGGAGTCAGCATATCTTTTCTGATACGGAGAAATGAGAGCAGAATGTCACTCTTACCATTTTTTAAAAACCATTATTGGAGTTATTGCATCAATTAACATCCTCAAATATAGTATTTTTCTCCACACACCTATGAGTTCTGCAATCTAGTGAACTGTTTAACTGTCATATTAAACAGGTACTCAATAATACTTTACATTAGCAGAAGTGGAGGTGATAGGATTATCATTAAAATGTGAAATTTCCAAATAATTTCTATATTTATGAACAGACTTGGAGAAAACTTCATTATACTGCTAATAGTAAGATGTATATTATTAGTCACAGCCTGAGAGACATATAGATTGGTATTCATACTGTATTTAAACAAAATTATTTAAGAAAATTTTATATATTCATGCCCAAAATGTGCATATTTGAGTGCATATCCTGTTTTTCTGGCACACTAGTAGCTTATGAAGGCATGGATTCTGCAAACACCTTTATCCTTAATTATATTTAGAAGACCATTGATACCACATATACCATAGGTGTACAAATATGCTGGTTTTGAACATGCTTGTATTTCATCTAGTGTAATACAGACGCAAGACTGACTGAAATATCACTTAGCCTATTGTACTGGCTATAACAATAATATAAATATAGCCAACAATAGTTTGTACTTCCTTATGTAGGTGTATGTACATGTATATACCAAGTGATAATTTAGCACCAGAAAATCTATTGTAAGCAACAATCTGCAAAAAATAATGATATTTGTAATACTGTATTCATACTGGGAAAATCCAGGGCAGGATATTATTTTCTTCTAATTGCATTCCCTAAGTGCAGGAGTTGTAACAAAACAACAGATGCTAGGCATCGCTAGAAATATGAATCTTTGATTTGTTTTTATAACTGCTCTGACATTTAGGCTGTGGGCTTTAAGAGGAGATTCCAAGGCAAATGTTTTCATCATCATCTGACTCATTTTTGCCTGGAGGAAATACCAATTTAAAAAAAGAGATAAATAAGCAGCAGCAGAAGATTATTGTTAGGCAAAATTTCCTCCATTGGTTCTGCTGTGTTTATTAAGAAATGTCTGGACACTAACTTTTACTAATCATTACACACTTTCTTACTCACACACCACATTTATCTTGATTTGTGTTTGTGATTGTGCACAAAGGTTCAAACCGTCCTAATAAATCATTTCACTTTTCTAACACTGCCCTTATGGGGAAATTATATGTTCACTGGAAGACAGTAGCAACTAATAGAAGAAGCCAGCAAAGAAAACGTGCAAAAAACTCTCCAACAAATCACAAGCAAAATGTCATTGCGTTTAATTACTCTCCCCAGCAATATAAGCACATGATGGTGCCTGCATGTAGTGATGAATATAGCTTGTGATTAGCACTGAATGTAAAGGCATGCACTGCCAAGGGGAAAATGCTCATCTTCTATGATAAATTTTCTACTAGATTTTGAGAGATATTGCAGAACCTATGCACACAGGGCCCCAGAGTAAGTTCAGGACCAGCCTTTCCTTCCAGGTTACAATTTGATTTTTTAATAATAATCATTGGTGCTGGATCTTCAATACTCTCCTATGTCTGTGCTTTTCAGATCAGTTTACCAAAGAGTATGAAGTACAAAATTTTCTTTGAACATAGATTTTAATAGAGAATTATTCCATTCTCAGTAGTAGACATTTATTAAATATAGCTGTGTTTTGTAAATCAGTTCTGAACTGGAAAAATATTTGTAGTGCCTCACAAATATGTAAGGTGGAAGTTAGACATTTTCCTCTGCTTAGAGGAAGAAAGATCTGAAATGGTCTTTTTCTAAGAAGCTGAAGTTTGTCCACATCTAGCCTGCTGATTTGGCCCAACAATTTCTGTATGACAGGGTTCTCATACATTCCTCCCTGACTGTGACAGGAGTCTTCAGATCTCCGCAATGTGAACACAATTATTTAAGAGATTCAAAAATGCAGTCTTTTAGATGAAGAAACTGCTTCATTTAGTGATCCACGGGGAGTCTTTAAGGGGAGAAGTGGATGTGATAACTACTAGATGAGCTGTGTTTAAATTCTGAATTAATGTTAGTGTTTTTTCAAGTGTTATAAAATAAGTGTTATAAAATAAGAAAATACTAAAAGGGGGGCAGTTTGAGTTTTGAGTAAAAAGGCTACAGAATAGTCACATGAGATGAAGAATGAGAATTGTGGTCAGCTTATTACACCTTGCCTCTGCCGATCCTTTTTCCTCAGGAAAAGGACTCCTCACACTCTTCCTCTGCTCCAGCGTGGGGACCTTCCTGTGGAACACAGTTCCCCATGGACTTCTCCAATGTAAGTCCTTCCCATGACCTGCAGGTCTTCATAAACTGCTCCAGTGTGGGTCCCCCATGGAGTCACAAGTGTGGGCTCCTCTATCCACAAACCCTCCAGGTCCTGCCAGGAGTCTGCTCCAGTGCAGGTTTCCCCCAGACATCTACCTGCTCCACTGTGGAGTCCCCCACAAGCTGAAAGTAGAGCTCTGCTTCCCCCATGGACCTCCATGGGCTGTGGGGGCACCGCTGCCTCACCATGGGCTGCACCATGGGCTGCAAAGGAATTTCTGCTCTGGCACTCAGAGTACCTCTTTACACTCTCTCTGCACTTTCCTTGGAGTCTGCAGAGTGGCTCCCCTCAGCCTGATTCCACTCTCCTGGCTGCAGTTGCCATTGCAGAGAGGTTTTTTTCCTCCTTATTAAATGCGTTATCCCAGAGATGCTACCACCATCACTGGTGGGCTTGGCTGTGGCCAGTGGTGAGTCCCCCTTGGAGCTTGCTGGCATTGGATCTGCCAGACATGGGGGAAGCTTCTGGAAGGTTCTGACAGAAGCCACCCCTGTAGCTCCCAAAGCCTCACCATGCAAACCCAATACACATGCATGTAAAATATTGGCCAATTTTGTCTCCTGTTTACTTCCACAGTGAAAACCCAATATGTGGTAGCTACAACTTTGAGTCCATGTTGGTAAGAAGACCTTGCAGTTCAGATTGCATGTACCAAAATGCCTATTTCACATCCTTTGGGAATGTTGACTGTGCCTTTCTGCACAGCCATGCCTTCAGTCTCTTCTCTGGGGCTCTAAATAGAAGCCAGAGAGGTCCATAGACTCCTTGAGCCCTTTCTCTTGAGTGAGACCTGCAAGAATGGACCTTAGGTATTTGTCTGGAGTTTAGACTATTTTTTTTTTTTTTTTGCAAATGAGGATCTTCCAAAAACAGAGCAAAAATTATTTCAGTATCCATACTGTTGTTGAATAAACAGAAGCTAAATAAAACAGATTTCAAATGTTATCCCTTTCTTAAAATGAATGGTTTTCCACATATAAGGTAATAGATATTTTGGCTGTTTCAGACAAACAAGTACTCTAGATATTAACAGGGGAAAGGATCTTTCATGTTGGTTTTTTAATGGGTTTTGTTTTCTTCACTCTTTTAACATGTTTTGTAAAGAATTTCACTATGAAACTCAGAAGAAAATTCTGCATCATTTGAGGATATGTAGAGATCTTACCTGAAAATTACATGGATTAACTTGCAGAATGAAATCTGGCAGTATTTCAACTCTTCTGAAGAGCTTCAAGAAGGAATCATAACTTCAAATTCCTGTTCCTAACATTTAAGATCTATCTTACAGGCTGGAAATAATAAATGATTATAGAAGTTTTTCAGAAATTTTTTTTGAAAATAAAAAATTCTGACATCCATATGAAGTGTTTGCAAATTGAGTTTGAGCTCTGGTTCTCCAGAGTTGCACAAGATCTGTTGCTAAAAAGGAAATTAAAATTCTTCAGAAGCCTGTGATTTCTCTTTAAAAAAGTTTTATTTTAGGATTAAAATACTAATAATATGTATGTGCATCCTGTTTGCTGTCCTGGAAACTTGAACTGTGAAATTACATGCTTATGCAAATTTGACAAGTAACCATATTTACGTAGATTAGAAATGTGCCCAGATAGATAAAGAAGTAAAAAATACTGATAGGCATTGTAAAAGAATACTAAAAAAAAGAGCTTATGAATCGTGTGCAAAAAAAAAAAAAAAATGCAATCAGGTCTAATACCCATTTGGAGCACCAGCAATAATAGAGGTTTTCTTATTCAAATTCTTTGAGTTTAGTGAGCTTTTACCTATGCTCTCCAGGTTGTTTGAATATAAAGCCTCTTTCTTTGTTCATTTGCTATTTCAGTGGTTTACAGTTGTGAAAAAGAACCACAAATTTTCAAGAATAATGAATGTCTGAAATAGTGTGATGACAGCAGGGCAAACTGTAGTCTATTTCATTTTCCATTGTTGAGCATTTTGTGGAGTCATTTACAAAGTGAGTTCAAATTGCATATAGACATTATAATTTGGATTTGGAAACAATTTATACCTGTTTGTATAGCTGTAAGTAACTTCACAACATGCTAGCCAGTGAAGAAGCAAACTCAGCACCTTCGATAGACCCATTCATTTCTTGCTTTTATATGCATATCTATTGTCTGTCCTTCAAATCATTTTTTTCTCTTAATTTTTAAGGATATATTTTTGTCGCTATTTCCCAGAAAAATAATTGGAGGGCTGCAGGAGGCCAGACAAGGTTAATTCCTTGAAACAAATGGAGATTTAGAAGCTTCTGGGCTGTTGTGGGGGACAGCTAGCAGGCATATATCTATTAATGTTGAAATGATAGCTGTTAAAGCAAGAGACCTTTAGAGCAGTGAGAGGGTGCAAACCAGCACAATAACAGCGAGATGGATGGACATGCACAGACCAAAGAGCTGATGCTGCAGCCATCATATCCTCAAGCACATTTTGAATGGGTTTATTTCAGACTAGCCCTAGTTTGGTCCCTTAGGCAGTGACTGCAGCAAGAGAATCTTAGATACATTCCTGGTGCATGTTTAGGTTCACCTTAAAGAAATCCAGTGCCTTGAGACCACTCCCCAGTATGAGCCAACCATCTTTGCTTTAAGTAGCAACATTTGGGAGATTCACTGCAAAAGCATGTGCTGACCACATGCTACATGCAGCTACAGCTACAGCACACACCCTGCAGAGCTTTGCTGCATAAACACACAGCCCCACTAGTTTTCAGTATAACTGCCCCCTCCCAAGCAACATATAAGCAAAAATATACATTGCCATATGAGGCTATAAGTACCAGCAACATGCTCAAGAGACCATAAACCAGTTTTATCTCTTCTTTTGTTTGTCCTGAAATAGTGACTGCACCCTCCTTCAACTTGCCACTTTCCAAAAAACAGAGATAATTTTCTTAGAAACTTAGTACCTAACACTCCTTTTTTTTTTTTTTTTCTTAGAATAATATTTTCTGAGAGGAAAGGATTGCAATAATGAAAGTATCAAATGAATTTCTGCATAGATCATCAGAAGTTATATCCCTAGAGACTGTATTAAAATTCAGATGATTAAAAAATAATTTGGGAGGGAGAAATGACAGAGATGTCACTGATCTTATTGTAATTAATTCTATAGGGTTCATGTTATGAACTTTCCTTTATTGAACTCAGAGCTAAAAATATAAAAATCTGGAAATCTCATGTGGTAACAGGCTTTCAAGCAGATGACTACTTTTTTTTTTGAAAACACCAAATACCATTATTTTGATTATTAACTTGTGAAAAATTGACTTTTGTGTTGCTGGTGGCTTATAATACTAAACTGATGAATTTTTTAATCTAATCTTTAGAATAATAGTGAAGACACTAAACAGTTAACACTGTACTTTCATATATGGCTCTTAAACATTCAGCTACTTGAAGTACTGAACTGTATATGTTAAATTTCAGGTGAAAATCAGTAACTATTTTTATTTATATGAGAAAAAATACACATAATGAGCTGGTATGTGGTCTTGGAAGTTGTGTGAAGAGAGAAAAAGAGGGCAGTCAGTTGTGGATAAGGGATCTGAATTATTTGAAAAGCAATGCTTGGAACACTGTAGTTACTGTTGCTACATGAGTTGAAAACAGAACATGGATGTCTATTTTCAAGTATTTAATAAGAAAGCACAGTAAATAATTTATCACTGTCTCTTTTCAAATCCTTTGGAGCTATATTAAGTAAAAATCTTTACTACTTGCACAGTACCATTCAAAGGCTGAGCTATGTCTTCATGTAGACATCCGTATTTATCCATCATACGAGTTGGTCCATCAAGTTGTTTTCTGTCATTATCTTTGTCTGTTAGATTCCAGGGTAGCACAGTGTCATTGAGTCAGAAGAACAGCTGTTCTTTCCTGCAACTAACATGCCTGAGACAATCCATGTCATGCCATGTGGACTTACCCAGGAATTCCTTGTTAGTGTCTAGACAAATCAAGAATATAAATTCCAGTGCACGACTTCTGTCAGATCAATTGTCACTTTATTCTATTTCCTTTGATTTCTCAGCTGCACATTGGACAAATCATTCTTATGACTGGCTGACAGCTGTGTATTTTATGTTTTGAATACAATCTTTCCAAATCCATGGGATAATAACAATAGCAACAAAATTAATGTAACCAGCCTATATTATTATCTTTTTCCTGTTCCACTTCACCCCAAGAAACAAGCTTCACAACAGCTACTCTAGATCACCCAGTCTTCTTGTTTAGCCCCATCTGACACCTAAGCCCCACACAGCTGCTCACTCACTATTCCCTGATGGGATGGCGGAGAGAATCAGAAGGGTGAAAGTGAGAAAACTTGTGTGTTGAGTTAAAAACAGTTTAATAGGAGAAGCAAAATCCATGCGTGCAAACATGGCAAAGCAAGGAGTTCATTCACCACTTCTGTTGGGCAAGAAGCTCTAGGAAAAGCCAAACTCCATCACATGTAACAGTGACTTGGGTAGACAAACACCAGTGCTTTGAATGTTCTCCCATTCCTTTCTTTTCTGGCCAGCTCTATATGCTGAGCACAAGACCATAAGGTATGGAATATCTCTTGGCCAGCTGGGGTCAGCTGCCTTGCCTGTGCCCCCCTCCAATTTCTTGTGCACCCTCAGTCTCCTTGCTGATGGTGTATGGTGAGGAGCAGGGAAGGTATTCGTTCTGTGTAAGCACTTCTTAGAAGGACTTAAGAACACCCCTGTGTTATTAGCACCAGTTGCAGGGGAAAAGAACAAAAAAATCCCCAAAAAACAAAACCAAACCAAACCAAACCAAACCAAAACAAAAAAAAAAAAAAAAAAAAACAAA
>JAYDZK010000202.1:46807998-46825739 GCA_034509185.1 Euphonia xanthogaster | reverse complement strand
CTCAATAAGGACTATATGATTGGTCTGACTGTTTAGCCACATGAGAAACTGACTACTAAAATTCCACAATAAGGAAACAAGTTTTCTGCTTTTTTCCTCCAATTTATAGATCAAACTGACATGGTTGTCTTTTTGATTTTTTCAACAGGTAGTGGTGTTGCATTTTAATGACCCAGGCTCCTAACTAAAAAAAAAAAACACCAAAACAAAAAAAAAAAACACCCCAAAACAAAATCCAGAAAAACCCCAACAACACCTCCAAAAATCCCCAAAACACAGGTCCATACCAGGTACCATGGAGAAAGCTTACTGTATTTCAGCCAAAATGCAACACAGCTTCTACAAACCTTGCTTCCATCTTCAATTCCAAAATATATTCTTATGCTAAATCAGCCTGCATAGGTTTTTTCCTTTAAATAATAGTTTATTTTGGGATGCAGAACAATGAGATCACTTATTCCTGAGTCATCACCAGTAATAAATTACAAGTACATCACCTTTTATCTTTCAGCTCACCACAGGGAGCCAGCTCTAGGTGCATGGTGTGACTCTTGGGTCTGTCGTATACAGCCAGGAGTTCAATGATCCTTGTTGGTCCCTTCCAACTCAGGATATTCTGTGATTCTGTGATTCTACTGCCTCTCTGTCCAAGAAGTTTAAAAACTAAACTCTTCATAAAGCTCTTCATTTCCTCCAGTTTCTTTTAAAACACTCAGAAACGTTGCCAGTGTTCTACATCAAAATTTTAAATCCTGAGTCAAAACTATATGGGTACAAGAAATTAAGAATTAAATCACAATTTTCAGTGATCTCACTGGAGCTAGCCAGGATGTAAGTACCTGGATGCGTGGTATCCTGACTATATCAGTCTTATGTTCCCAGAAATTAAGCAGATTAGGCATTAATTATTTGAATGTATGAACGCTCAGTATGACCAGTGCTAGAGGGAAGCATAATATTTATTCTAAATTTTAATATTTTGCATGCAAAAAAATCAGCTTTAGTTTACCAAACTTTAGAATTGTTTTCATGTGCTTTAGTCCTTTTAATTTATTTTTCATGTCCAGGTAAGAAGAGAGATAGAGAAAGGTTGTAGACTTGCTATGGGGTAGCACCCTCTGCCACATGTTTTTGTGGGTGTTGAAGTAGACATGTAACCTTAGTATAATGAGATATCAATTTAAAGATTTAACATATGCATTTTCAAACCTATCTATAGGAACACAGATAAATTCTGGAGGTATTTATAGCGATATTCATGCCCACTGTTTAAAAGAATGTAATGGTTTAAGTCCAGCTGGAAATTAAAAACTATACACCTGCTTAGTCAATCCTTCTCCACCCCACAACCCCATGGAATGGCCAGGAGATCACAAGTAAAGCCTGTAGGTTTAGATAGAAAGAGTATAATAATCAAAAAATAAAATAAAAATACAGTAATATCTGTAAATAATAATAATAATAATAATAATAATTAATAAGCAGGAAAAAATCAAGTGTTGCACAATACAATTACTCACCACCCACTGACCAATGGCAGACCCTTCCTCCAAACCTAAATCTGCTCCCCTTATGGGGAACTCTCCCCACTTTATACAACTGCCATGACATTCTGGGGTGCAGAATATCCCTTTGGTCAGTTCTGGCTGTCCCAGCTCTGCTCCCTCCCAGTTTATTTTGTTTACCTGTTCACTGGCAGAGCATGTGAGAAGGAAAAAAGTCCTCGACTTAGAATAAGTATGACTTAGCAAAAACCCAAATCATCAGTGTGTTATCAAAACCATTCTTGTTCTGAGTCCAAAACCACAGCATTGTAACAGCTACTCAGCAGAAATTAACTCTATCTTAGCTGACACCAAGACAAAGTATTGTCTGGTGCCCAATGCAATTTTATTCAATTGCCATGGAGAATGACGTACAAAACAAAGTTTAAAATATTGTCCTTTAATAAATATGGTAACAAATAAAATGCTGCAAGTTTTGTAAATACCCAGAAGGTGAGCAGTGTCAAGTGCAATATACCACCTTTATGCAAAGGCTTTTGTATTCAGTACTTTCCAATTTCCACACTAAAGAGAGTATTTATTGATAATCCAGTGGGAATAGGTGGCTGGTTTAGGGCAAGAAATGGGATTCAATAGTATGAGTTCATCTCCTTATTTTCAGAATTAAATTGGACATAATGAAAATGATGTTTTCTGTTAATATTGTGCAACTATTTGCTCTAAATTTTAGGGCATTTTGGGAAAACGTGATGGCAAGGGAACTCAGCAAAAACACAAGGCTGGTTTGCTGCTTTGTTCTTCTAGTACATTCAGGGATGCTTACAATTAGAGCATTATGAAAGGGTTTTTTTGGTATCGGTTCTGCTATTCTGAACACAACCTACCTAATATTCAATATTTTATTTATTGCATGCCATTGTGTTGATGAGCATGCATGTATCATAATCTACTGAAATGCAAAACTTCCTGAAACTTTCAATTAATTAATAAATTAGTCTGAGATGTAAGAGTTAGAAAAATTTCTCATTACTGTATTTTCTTCATCTAACATGTAAGACTAGTCTCTTCAATTCTGTATTTATGTGTATACATTTTTGCTTGTCTGTGAGTGGTAACAAATTCAAAGGGTGATATTGCTACTTTCACCAACTCATTTCTCCAGCAGGACAAATAGGAGAACAGGCAGAAAATCATTTACATATTTCTACTTCACATTTGTTAGCGTACTAATGGTGTGAAGTTGTCAGAGCTACAAGCATCGCAGCTTGCTGATTTCATGTACCTTAGCCGGGACAAAAGAGATAAGCAGACAAGCTGAAACTCCGGTTTCCAAGGAGACCATTCCAGAAACATGTAAGAAATATTTAAGTAGGCACATGTCTCCAAGAACTAGAATTTTTTTTCCTCACACAGTGACATATATAAGCTATGTTGAAGTGGGATCTGCGCCCTCCAGACTCCATTCTGAAGCTGAGGTCTTGTGAGCTAGTGTGGCTTGCCATCCAAATGGCTTGCATGGAAGAATAATGAGTTCTCTGGATTCCTGTAATGTTTCAGATGGCTATCAGTCACAGGCACTGAGCAGAACTGTGTTCTCTGCATACTTACCTATCTGTCTAACTCTCTGTCTAGCTATCGGTGCATTCATTTTGCTGTTTTATTTATGGCCACAAGAAAGCATGTCTTCATTTAAATTTCAGTAAGACATTCTGTGCTAAGACACACTGTGCATGAAAATAGAACCAAACTGGAGAGGGATGCTGGAAAAATATTTGATGTTACTTGAGGAAATCAGCCCTTAGGATTATCTTTCCTCAACTCAAAATGTTGCACATAAGGAGGGTTTTTTTAGAGTACAAGATCCTGCTTTTCCTTTCCCATGTTGTCATGAACATCTGTTGTTTCCTGCTAGACTACTTTACAGCTGATGTTGCAAAACATGTAGCTCTGTAATAAAAACTTCCTCAATTATCCCATACAAATGTTTTTTCCAACTTTTCCGTGCTCAAGGGAGACATAAAGAGGGAGACAGAAAATTTCCTTCAAATTTTTCAGTGAATATGGAAAAAATAAATGGTGAAGGAGGGATACACTTAATTCAGTTTTAAACAGCTGCATTGGCATCAGTGAGTTTTGGACCTTTGCTTATCAGAACTCTGTTTTCACATAGTTCATATAAGCAATTTTACTGTGTTTACTTTTCCAATATGTAAATATTACAAGAATTAAATAGATGAAGCCTGTCTCTACTAGACCCCTGCAGAATCTTTTTCATTTTTGATCTTGGATACTGAAAACAACTGGGGTTAAACCACAACAGCTGGAACTAAGGACCAAACAGCCACTGACTCACTGCTTCCTAGTGGGATGGAAAGAGAATTGATAAAAAAGGTAAAATTTAAGGTCTGTGATAAAAATAGTTTATTAATTGAAATGAAATAAAATCTACTACTACTGCTAATAAAAAAAAAAATAGTAGTAGTAATGAAAATACACAGTGCAATTGCTCACCACCTGGCAATTGATGTCCAGCCTCTCCCTGGGAATTGACTGGCATCTTCTAGCCAGTCTCCTCCAAATTATATACTGAGTGTGATGTTGTGTGTTATGGAATATCCTTTTGGCCTGTTTGGGTCAACTGTCTGGCCATGCTACCAATGACTTCTTCTGCACCTGCTCACTGGCAGACCATGGGAAACTAAAACATCCTTGACTTAGACTAAGCACTATTTAGCAAAAACTAAAACATCAGTGTTATCATCATAATTATTCTCTTATTAATCCATAATACAACCCTGTTCTGGTTACTAATAAGAAAATAAAATCTATGTCAGCTGAGATCAGGACAACAATGAAAAGGCTCTGACAACAGAAAAAATCAACAACAGAAATCAAACACAGAAAATGCCACTGATCAAAGAAAATCTTGTTGAAGAAAGAGGAAAAAAGACTGTGTACTGATAAGTCTGTTCATTCCACAGAGCAAAATTCACAAAGCAAACTCCTACTTCCTAATTACCATCACCATCTGAGAGGAAGTATCTCCTTTTTCAGTAGATACATTATTTGAAATACATTATGGCAATTGAAACAGTTCTTAATTTTGATACTTTTCAAGGATAAGAGCAGATAGGATAGCACTTAAAGATGATTGTGTTTAATAAGTGTAAGAGACTCAATTTTAGCAAAATGCAGTATTAAACAGGTCAACATTAGGCATTTCGTTGGATGTGTTTCTTAAGGTTTTCTGGGAAATGGGAGACTAGTTCCACAAAGAAAGAAAACAAAAAAAAAGAGGATCTAGAAATTGGGAGTTGCTGGAGCTCAGCTACTCATGAATAAGAGTTGTTACAGTAAAATCATAGTTAAAGTATTCTCACCAGAGAAAAGTAGTAACTTACAAATTTCTTTGAATCACAAAGGAATTTTAAAAAAGGTTTATTAAGGTTTATAAGGAGGAAATGCTGCACAATATCTTATTCCGCTAACATAAATATTTCTAGGCATTTTTAAGCATAATACATTAATATAGAAAGTACTTTCTTAATTATAGTGTCACTGATGGTGAGATTCAGTTTGCAAATGAGTTGTGCAAACATAGGTGTCTATTTTTAGGCCTCCCTTTATGGGGTAGGTATCCTTTGCTGTGTTCCCTGTGGTCACTGGACATCAAAGGCTTAATTTAGCTGTTTGCCTACCTGCTTTTCACCACATTTGGAGAAGTCTTGCCCTTCAGCTGAGGCTCCAGAAGGGCAGATGTCTCCCAGAGATTGTGTCCTACCTGCCAGTGCCATAGAAATGTCTCATATACCCTTTAGATAACCCTAGATCTTGACTGCATGGAGAGCAGGGAGCTATCCAGATGAACAACCACTTGGGAACAGGATTCAGTTGCTTAAGCATAGGTAGCACTTGAAATGCCCATAATGCATCAAAAGTTTGCAGAGGGATGGCATTTGTGATATATGATGCACGGCCTGTAGGAAAATAATGGTGCCCTGTACTAGCCATGGCAAGCCAAAGTGGACAGTGTAAGATATCTAAAATGGCATCTGAACAGCTGAGTTCTTCTCTGTGTTAGGTGAATAGCTCTCCTTGCTCTGCCAAGTGATTTGCTTATATGCAATTTGACTCTCACAAGAACTTGGACTTAAATGTAGTTTTGATTGAATCCCTCCTTCGAAGCTGAATCTGACTTTAAGATATACAACAAGAGTTGCTAAGTTGCTAAGTTGATAATTCTTCAGCTTGTATTACTTTCCAAGAAGTCTTTGGAAAAGGAAAAAGGAAAAAAAAAAGGTTTTCTAAAGCTTGAAATAAATTTAACTGATTGGAAACATCAGCTTATTGTCGAAAAGTTCAAAGAAAAACTAGGGCTTGTTCATGGACTCCCAAACCAAAATTCTAAAACACTAAGGTGCTTATGTAGTAGTACCAAAGATTATATGAAAATAATAGCAATAACAATAACAATGATAATAAAATAATAGGAATAGGAAGTAGTAGTAAGGGAAGCTAAAAGAGATGACGTGTTAAGTAGTGAATAGAGTGAAAGCTCTAAGCAATCTAAAACATGAACATTGAAGTCAGGTAGACAGCTACAGCTAAATAGTGATTAAATAAATTGCAAAAAGTGACTAAGTATAAAGGTTTGAAAGATTGTTTTCCGTATTTAGAAGAATGTAGGAAGACACATTCACTCCAACTGATGCAGATAGAATTTACCAGTTTTGGCAAAGGAGAAAGTGAGGGAATAAAAATAAATATATTTCAGATCACTGAGCTCACAGATCTTCCAAATCATGACATTAAATAAACTAGCTGCACTAGCAACACCAAGAAATGTGCTATTGTTTGGCAAACATTGGAAAAATACTAAAGGGCTGAAGGACTAAAATGGAAACAAAGAATGACACAAAAAAAGGAGTTATCTAAAAGTGAAAAAATAATTACTCAAGTTGTACAAATAAAGCAGTGGACAAAGAGCTACAGGAAAGTTTTGTGGAAGTAGGGCCCTGTCCAAGACGATAGTTTTCTTCATTTAAATGAGATTACATATTGGAATAAAGATGTGCATGCTGACACAGCACTTAGATTTCTCCAAGATATTTACTATCTTAAGTATACTGTGTTTTATATGATGAATTAAGTGGTAATTTAAGCCTTTTCTTGTTAATCTTGCATATTTCAAAGGCTGATTTTTATAAAGGCAAAGGGAAGATATTATTATAAAATGATCAAAATTACTTTGCTAAATGGTCTCAGTTCACTAAAAAGTATTTTCATACATTCAGAGGCAAGGTAATAGTTCAGACTTTCAGTGATAAAAATTATACCAGCAGGAGGCAAATTCTGTCTTTGAAAGTAAGGATCTGAAGAAAACTTGATAGTGACATTTATGGCTAGCAGAAGAAAAATTCTGTAATGGCAAAAATATTTCTGTGATAATTCCGTATAGCCAAGAATAACAGAACAGACAGATCCTCACTTTAGACAGAGTTAGTAAAATATACTTGTATGCCTATTTCAAACACAGATGCAAAAGAAAAAAACTCAAGGAAAAGTAACAAATAAGCCAGGAGGCAGAAGTAAATAAATAAATAAATAACACTAAGAGAGAACGTTGGGACATTACTTGATCTCTGTGCTTTGAAAGACAGTTAAACATTAGAGACCCATTACTAAAAGCCTTTTCCATCTTATTTACAAATGCATTAAATTAAAAAATGGCTGGAGAGTGAAGTTAAATAAGTGCAGTTTTAAAAACAAGTGCAGTTTCCTGACAGTGATGGCAATTACTATGGGGATAGGGAAAGAACTATTCACCTTGAAATGATTGCTTTTAAAGTGAAGTATGGTACTGGTAAAAAAAAGATCTGTTTTAGCACAGTTTCAAAAAGAAACGGTAGTGCCCCTGTGCATGTGGTTTGAGCTGGATAAACATGGAGATGGTAGCAAACCTCAAAATTTGCGAGTTTTATCCTCCTTTGTCATGGGAAGAAGAAAATTACTCCTCCCTACAATAATGAAGCTTCAGACTCCTGTTCAAGGTACTCACTGCAAGTGAACCTCATCTCTCAGGATCCCAGCTGATCAGTTTCAATAATTAAGCAGATTTTTTTTTCCCTAGGCACAGCTAATCATTAATGTTGCTGTTCCTTTGGGATTTTATTTCTATTGAACATCAAAAGTAATGTAGCCATAGCTGGTGATGGTACATGGAACAGTGAGGCCAGTATGTCTTGTCCACATCATTGAGGGCTTAAGAGCTGTCATATTCAGGCTTGGGACATTTTCCTGCTAAGTAGGCTGACTTTTTTTTTCTCTATATTCACCTATTGAATAGGACATAATTCCTCTGCCGGAATGATCAAAGCAGTTCTTTACCACTGCAGGAATTAAGACATCGACATCTCAGTCATTCCTGTTCCCTGCCAAATCACAGTTAGGTCACCTAAGGACTGGCAGTTTGCTGTAAGTACAGTCATTTGTTATCCATAAGGGGATTGCCATGAAATTTAATATCCTTTGAAAAATCAGAACAAATGATCTAATCAGCATTTGTGGCCTTCTCTTTCATTAGGAAGAAAAAATAAAAAATGGAAAAGAGATGGTAACATAAAAATTGGAATATTTGATATAAGAATTACTTATGTGTAGGATGATTACTATTCACTTTGCAACACACCTCAAACAACTGTGATAAACACTTTCCAGTTTTAATGTTTATGGGGTTTCCTATACATAGAAGAGATGTGCAGTATCAAAACATATTTAATTCTTGCTAATAAAAAAGGCCCAACAAGATTTAGTGACTGGAAGCTAAAGTGTGTCATTTTCCGTCTTGAAATTAAGAAGGAGTTCCTAGCAGTGAGGTTAATTAATCATTGAACTAACTTTCAAAGATAGGTAGTGGAGTCATCAGTGTTTGCTATTGCTCAAAAATGAGATTAGATAAAGTCCTTAATGGCACACTTTTTAAATTAAGTCTGCTGGGGAAGGCTGTGGTCATGGTTATTCTTCTCTGTCTCTGATATCTGTGAGGTTTTTGCCTTGCCGTATCCATTTTCCACCTTCAAAAGAAGGAGAAGGCAGAGGTGGAGAGGGTGGAAGAACTGACTGTTGTCAGTCCTTCTATTTACGAAGAGGCAAAGGATACATTGAGAATGTGTTCATGACCGAGTACTGAGCCAATATTGAGATCCCTCCTGTATCAGGTATATTTTAACTGTGGAGTAGGATTTTCTCCTTCTGAGCTTGGAACTGAAATACACAGGCAAAGACTTGGGAGGCGTTACAGATTAGTGAAGTAAATATCTGAACACACCATTTTGAAGCCACTGATTGAGAGTCTTGACATTTCATTTGGGAGTTCTGTAGTAAGGGGATTTGCTAAGGCAGGAAAAGAAAATATCAAACTTGATCACAGAAACCAAAAAGAGGATGAAGATGTGAAGAGGGAACCAGAGTAAAATATGGAAGATTTTCAAATGAATGCTGCAGAAAGGGGTTGAGGGCGGACTTGCTAGGTGTAGTGCCACTGGTTTTATTGATTTAAACTTCTGTCTTCCTCAATTAAATATGTTCCTGTCTGAGCTCATACATGTAGTGCTGATTAGGCCTTGAACCCCTGAAGTGGGTAAAATTCTCAAGTGTGAGGAAGGTGATGTGATTCTCCTCAGCTCCCTGTTTACTTTCTCCAGCCACAGGACAAGAATGAGCATCTTTCTAATAACTGTCCTCACTGTTTGAATTGGAAAAAGTGTTAAATTCTGCAGACATGTAGCTTGCAACAGAAAATGAATTCACTTATTCAATACCATGAACTGTGTTCAAGAGACTTTACCTTTGTTTGCAGCTGAGTTTCTGGAAACTATGTTGCCATGGAAATGTGATTTGCGAGTCTCTTCTAAGAATGTGTGCTTGGGGAGAGCTAGTGAGCTGCAACTTCATTTCTGACTAACAAATAGGGTTCCAAACATAGTATAGTATATATAGAATAGATGAAGGTACCAGAAAAGTCCTGAATTGCTTTTCTGAAATCAGTATGACTGAGGAAAGTGAATGCAGTCACAATGGCCAGTTTCCAGACTGGAATCCTCTACGTCACTTGGGAATCAGGCAGGAACTGAAAGTCCCTATTCCCTTTTGAAGATGACTACTCAGATACAGGAGAAGCACAAGCTCATCATTAGCAGCCTCTTTTCACCAGTGCAACAAACAAACCATTTTGAGGAAACCTGCGTGTACACAGACAGGCACATTCAAGCACAAATGAAATGACAAATACTGATGACATTTCCTTAGAGAGCCCATGTGGAAGCATCCTTTGGGGACTGTGAAAAAGTAAAAGGTTTGATCCTGTTAGTGTTTTGAAAAACCAGACCTCTATTCATAAATTATGCGGGAGTATTTTAATATGGGACATGCAGGAGTCTTCCACAAATAGTCTGCCTCCTTCCATTTACCCAGTTAGCAAAATGCTAAGATGCTAAGGCAAAGCTATAAAACAGATCTAAATAATGTCTGCAAACTCTTCCGTCAAAAAACACTTCAGTCTTTTTCCGGGGATGCAAACTTTCATTTTGCAGAAGAATTATTTTCATTCTTTCAGATAACTACTCAGTGGATGTTGTGAAATTTATATCGCAGAACACAATATAGTTAGTTATCAGGGCTATTGGTGCCTTTAGACCGCTGAGCTTGTACTCAGAGCTTCCTTCCTCAGCTTTTGGTTCCTCTAAAATCTCTCATTTTAAATCCTTGACCTTTCCAGTTTGCAAGAATTCATCTTTTATTTAGCTTCAAATCCTTTTTACTGCAATGTGAGCAGAACATCACGGCATACTTCCTTATTGGGAATCTCTCAGACCCTTTCTGAAAGGCTGAATTTAAATGGTGTGACTCTTGGGGATATCCTGAGGTCAGGGAGCTGGACTCAATGATCCTTGTGGATCCATTCCATCTCAGCACATTCTGTGATTCTGTGAAATTACTATTTTTGTCTCCTTCACAGCATTTGGGAGTTCTCTTGGCAGACATAGAATGCAGCATGATGCACAGCTGTGTAAAATAAAAAAATCCATATGTTTTACGTAATTATTTTGCCTATGTTTTTGTTGTTTCTTAAATTGATTTGTACTTCTTTTACAAAATTCAGTTGTTTCATGCCATGATTCATGCTAGCTTATGAGTACCTTCATATAATAAAGGTCTTTAAAGAAACAAAATAATTATTCAGTTTACAGTACTTCTCTTTTTAACAGAAGGACTACTTCTGCTTTTCAAACTCCTTTATTAATGTTATTGTCATTATCTCACATATATCTCTAGATTAAAACTACAGAGTGTAAATCAGCTGGTGAGTAGCCGACTTAGTAATTCAGGGATATAAGTCTCCTGCACAAAGAAACTGACAAGCAGCACACTCATGTGCACATATATTCCGCAGATTGTGGACCTCAAGGTACAATTTGAAAAGTGAGAGGAAAAAATAGGGGCAAATCGCCACGCTGGTTGTGTTTTTCTTTGACCAGTAACTCCTGCAGGCCATACCAGATTTCTCCATATTCCTGATCAATAATGCGTGTAACCATATGGCGCTTGCAGTGATCAGGCAAAGCCCTCTCTGTTGTGTGAGGTATGTGCATTCACAGATGCTCCTCATTTCTTCCACCTTGATTGATGATAGAGCCAAAAGTTTATCTGAATTTGGTCATGCAAATGAGCCATTAACGTGACTTTAGACACTGAGTCTACAATAAACCATTCTGCTGTGCATCAGCAGAAAAATAAAACAATGGTGTGAATTTGGTAACAATTTTTTCTCTATCTTCTCTGAGAGAAAAGTGACATCTTGAATGTGCCTTATCTAAGATACAGAACACGGATCAGAAGTAGAGTTTATTCAGAAGTATTTCTATACTCTGTACCTAGAGGCATGAACAAAACTTACTAAAACTGTAGCAGTTGCTTGAGTGAAAGGCTGCACTAATTCTATGCCAACTTAAGAGCAACTATAAAGATTTGGAGATTCAGAAATGTCAGCTTGCCTACTGTACGCTGTCAGGCAAGCTCATCTGCTCAAACACAGGCAGTGCCTTAAGAGTATGGTCAATTAAAACATAGCATTGATCAGTGTTGTTTATTCTTTTCAATCTGGTGCTTTTCCCCCAAATTTTTCTGGGGCCAGAACATCAAGTTTCATCATTTCTTGAGGTGTCCTGGTTTTGGCTCAGCAATTTTATGGAATTTTCCATACTATATGACATAAAGCTCAGGGAGAACCTGAGCATAAAGTACGAAGGGGAACACTGGTGGGAGCTACACTGCCAAGAGACTGCCAAGAGTATTTGTAGGTTTCTGTTGATAGATTCCTTTCATTTGCATCACTTGCCTTTTTTGGGTTTTATTTCTCTATCTTCTTTACCTTTAAATTACAAGTTAGATTTGCTGTTGTTGTTATTGCTGTATTGTTTTTAATTCATTTCAAATTCTAAGCTTTTTATCTCAGTCCATGAGCTTTCCCCAACTCTCTTCCCCCAACCTTCTGGGTCAGGGACTGACTGATGATCTTTTTAAGATGAACTTAAAAAGAGCAGGGAAGTTCTTGAAGAAAATACTTGAAGGTGACAGTTATAACTTCCCAAGTGGAGTAGCTGATAAGACATTATTTGATTATGGACCAGAGCTAATTCTGGCACTGGTTCTAGCATTCCTATACCCAAAGCTGCCAGCTAATGCCAATACATTATTTAGCAACTGTATGAAATGACAGGGATGTAAAAGAGCACACTGTGTTGACTCAAAATGATTGGGAGTGTGAGAAAATTCCTCAGTCAGCTCTAAGGCACTCCAAAAGCAAACAGAAAAGATGCAAGAGGAAAGATGACTTGCATTCTAGGGCTTCCCCAGCATACAAAAAGTAGATTATAGGTGACATTTCTACACTTTTCTGCAAGTCCATTTACAATAAATATTTAAAACAAGAAAAAAGTATTCAAGAAACAAACCCTGAAGGAAAGAGATGGATTCATAATTCATCATAGGACTATATCTTGCACACACAAGATGTGTGCTCTGAATGTGGATTGACAGTAGTATCTTCCCAAATACAATTCACATTTGAAGAAGGGAATACCGATTTCAGGTAATGCTGAAAAATACTTTGTGTTGAGTTTAGGAGACAAGCATGGTCTCTTGTAATGGTCAGTAAAATTCACTGTGTTTCTTTACTTTTTTCCTTTTTTTTCTTCCTGGGCACACAAAAATGGTTTCCTCTCTCTTTTCAAAGACATCAAAATGTTCTAAGACTGAGTAGCCTCTCCTATTGAAAATGAACTCAAAGAAAATGCTTTACTGGTAGGTGATTTACCTAAAAAACGTGATCAAAAAAATACTTCTTCAAATATTTGCTAATTCACAAGGTAATTTCTCTTGTTTCCTTTCAAAGAGGATTTTTGTTTTCTTACTGAAGGGATTGTGCTTCGCAATTTAGCAATCAATAACTGACAGATACCAGCTTTCAAATTAAAGCTAATTTCCATGATTGAAAACTTGGGGTGGTTTTCTGCTTGGTTAAGTAAGGAATCTAATGTAACCTTTAATCTAAACCAAACCATCAAAATCAGCAAGAAGTAAAAGGCCCTGAGACAGTCTTTGGACTTATGCTCATTAGTGATGATATATTCAGGGACAACACCAGCACTTCAGAGGAGATAAATAGTTTTTTCTATCAGTGTTCAGAGAAGGAAAACCTGGGGAGATTCCAGTGCTGTATTTTGGGATTAATGAAGGATCAACCTAATTAATGAAGGATCAGCTGAAACAATGCTATAGGTAGAAGGTAACCATGGTGAATAGAAGTAGAATAAAACTAGCAAATGACCAATGCTAGATGGTATTCACCCAGAAATCTCAATAGTACTCAAGGATGAAATAGTACAACTTTAGATCTACCATATACCTCATCTACTCCTGGCATGTGAAGATTTGACAGTGGAAAATATTGTGACAATCTTTGAAAATAGACATTTCAGAGGAACCTATGGAAGTGCAGATCTGTAAGCCTGCAGGCAAATGAAAAAAGTGTTAACACTGACTGAGACCTGAATAAATGGAAACTACCTGAGAAGAACCCATGTGATTTCCACAAATGGAAGTTCATTATTACAAACCTTTAAAATTCTTTTAAGAGGTCAAAACCCTTGTGGGTAAGGATAATATACTTGACATGTAGTGCTTAGATTTTTAAACGGCTTTTCATAAAGTCTTGTGCAAAGCTTGTGGAGAAAACAAACAGAAAGGGCAGGTCCCAGCATCAGTAAATGGCTAAAATTAGGGGAAAAAAGGTTAAAAGAAATAATTAAATATTACACACAGGAAAGTGGCTTTCCACAGTGGCTGGAACTTGTACCTGGAAAATGTAGTGAGAAGTTACATGACCACGTTTGCACACAATAAAGAAATTCACAGGTCAGGGTATGAGGACTTACAGAGCACAATTTCCTGTCTCAAACACTGATACAGCAGAAGGACCATGAGATAAGCACAGGATGGAGTGACAGGATGGTGCTGGTGGAGGAAGATCAGGGTAATGCATCTTGAAAAGAATTCCCACTGTGGCAAACTCTGTAAAGATGCAACTTCTCACATGCATATCACATATGCATATCAAAGATCAGCCCAAGTTATGGGACAGATGGTATCTCTGACCACCAAAGGCCCTCCCCTGAATAAGCCTGCATGGATACCTGGAGCTTGGACTGTAAGTTAAAGCACCACAGAGAGAACTTGAAGTAAAATAAAGGTGGTACTCCTGTCCAAGTGTTACTTCAGACCAAGGGACAGGTAAACAAAACTGGGGGAGAAGAATGTTCCACTGATAATAGACAAGGAAAGCCAATACAGCAACTGTACTGAAATTATCTCAGACTGAGTAAATGGTAATTCTGGCAGGGGGGAGATCACAGCCCACCTACTCAAGGAATCCACTGACTCAAAAGAAGAGAAAGACTGAGCATGGAACTAATTAGAAATAGAAGTGAGGTAATCATTTAACCAATAGAATAAGACAATGAGCATTAATTCCTTTGTTTACAAGAATGTATAGTGAAAAGCTTTGAACAACCTTAGGAGTTTGAACCACCACTACCAAGAAGCCTAGGGTGAAGAAAGACCAGTGAGACAGTGCTGGACCCAAGGGTGGTGATTATCTTCTGCTTGACCGACCTCTCTCTCCCTCTGACCCTCTCTCTATTTCGCACTATCTCTCTACCTCACATTTACTGTTAAATAAAATTTGTACTATTGATTTGGAGTGTGGTCTCATTTTCACCTTAATTTGGGAAGAGGCATCTCTCACTAGCAGGAACTTTTCACAAGGCAGTAAGTATGAGGGCTGACTGTGAAGAAATGCAGCCTGCTCTGAAAAAAAGACTGACTGGTAAAATAGCAGATGAAATTTTGAAAAAGAGTTTGTTCTTTTTGTATGTAGAGTAAAACAAACCTAGCTTCACATATAAAATTATAGGGTCTGTGCTGTCTGTTGCCATTGGAGTAAGCCTTTGTGTTTGTGAGAGATGAAAATATCAGCTCGGTGTTTTCTAGGACTGGAAAAATGAATCATATATTTGACTTTATGAGGAAATGAATAAAGAATTAAAAAAGAGCATCATTATGCCACTGTACAAAATCATAGTTCACGCTCAACAGTTAATGTTCATGGTACTCGTCTCCTCAAAAATGTCACAGAACAGTTGGCAAATGTTCACAGAAACACCCATACTATGGAATAATTTTCTTAGAAGGACTAAGAAATTATTTTGAAGAAAAAGATAAAAATCATGCCTGATGTAGAGACTGTAGTAAGAGATTTACTACCCACCATTTCTTCTTGTACAAAAAATAGGACCACCACATGAAGTCAACAGAGTTCAGTCTCAGAATGAGCAAGAGATGTTTCACCCTGGGTGGGGTGGAGCAGGGGGCAGACCAGTGGAATGGCTTACCAGCAGAATTTTGGAGGCAAAAGGTTTACATATGTTCAGAGCATACTGGGCAAACATTTTGTTGGGAGATACAGTACATGTTAGTAGGGAAACATACAGCCTCAGACTCAGAAAATCCTCTGAGCTGGAAATATGTAGAAGCTAGGGGAAAGTGTCATACATGTTCTTAATCTGCCATCCGTTTATAGGTATGCATTCGCACGTGCTTCTAATATGGAGCCTTCTAACAAGAGATAATTTAGAGGGGGACAAGATTAGACACAGCTTGAAACTATTAGCATAACAATACCACAGGCTTTTGTTTCTCAAGTCAAAAGCAAGAATTGACATACTTTAGATACGGTTTATGTACCTGACTGTAATAGCATTTGGTAGGAAACACTGGACATCTTTGTAAGACCTCATTGTTCTACAGTTTCATAGCTCCACTTTGCTGCATGCATTCAATTATGACAGGCTGAACTCATCTCACCTATCTGCAGCAATCTGGAAGTGTTTATTCTTAACTGACACCCAGATTCTCTGGGTGAGAAAATGGGAACTCCAGAGTATGAGTCATTCTGGCCTAAAATAGATGTTAAAGAACTCATAAGAAAGTGTAAGTCTTGTTAAGTTAAAAAAAACAACAAAAATGCCGAAACAAAAAATACCTTAAACAACTACATTTCTACTCTAGCTAATGATTATTTTGGTTAGGGAATTCAAAATTAGATATACTGCCTAGAGTCATGCAAACACCACAGATCACCTGAAAGAAACAATGAAATCAAAAGATTTTCTGGCTGCCAAGAATTTGTTCATCTGGCTTGAAAAGTCTGTCTCTGTGTATGTATATCAGGCATCTAAGTGACAGCCGCAGGAAAGCTGTTCTTGGTGTCTGTAGCTAACAATAGCTAGCCGAGAGTGAAGTTCTGTTTCTACAAGTGTTCAAAATCATGACAAAGATCTTAAAACCAAAACTAGATTTTCAATACATTTGAAAATTATATTTAGGCAAGGGAACCAGCCTAAATATACAGCATACATTTAAGTCATAGTGAACCTGAACTGAGTAAGAAAGCAAAGTGCATTGCTGACGTGTCTTAAGACTTCAGGGATATAACTCAAGGTGAGAATGAAAACTCATTTCATTGCTCACAAATAGAATGCAGTAACATTGATAGTGCACTGCATTTGTACTCGAATGTTAATGCCACTGTAACGAAATACTTCTTTTACCTGGAAAGCATTCTTTTCAAGAGGTTGCAGTCCATTTCTGAAATTGCATCTCTATTTACAGCCTGGCACCCAAGGATTTGGAAGAGACGACTAGTATGCAAAGATATTGCTTATTTTTTCACTTATTCTAAGCTTTAAGTATAGCATATCCAGTTGTATACCGTTAAAATTTGTCCACAAGCTTAAATATCTAAAGGATGATTCAGATATCTAAGCATCGACATAAATCTTTAGATGCCTCACAGTATCCCACTTGGATTCCAAGAACAAATTTAGAATACCAATACCTCACCAATTTGGTATTGCTGTGTAGATGTTTGCTCTAACACAAAAAATTTTACACACAATTGATGCCCAGGTGACCACACAAGATGTTCCTGGTGTTTGTTGAAAGGTATTGGACTGGCATGAGGTACGCACACAAAACCTTCTGTTGAGCCAGTGAACAGCAATCAGTAGGCAAGTTACTGCTCTCTTGTTTCCAGGCAGGCCGTCCAGGACCAATGGAAAGAGTTTCCCTGGGTCAAGGAGGATTGGGTTAGAGAATACATAGGCAAGCTTGACATCCAAAAGTCCAAGGGGCCCTGATGAGATGCATCCACAGGTCCTGAGAGAAACTGTCAGACACCACAGATAGGCTGCTCACAGTCATCTTTGAAAGGTCGTGATGATCA
Source organism: Euphonia xanthogaster (assembly GCA_034509185.1). Classification (NCBI taxonomy): domain Eukaryota; kingdom Metazoa; phylum Chordata; class Aves; order Passeriformes; family Fringillidae; genus Euphonia; species Euphonia xanthogaster. The sequence continues at coordinate 46,808,333 of JAYDZK010000202.1, read as the reverse complement.
GGAGAGGTGCCTGAGAACTGCAAGAAAGCAAATGTCACCTCAGTCTTCAATAAGGGCAAGAAAGAGGACCCAGGGAACTACTGACCCATCACCCTCACCTCAGTCCCTGGAAATGTGGTGGAGTGCCTCATGCATCTCTATTCACATGGATGACAAGAAGATGATCAGGCATAGTCAGTCTGGATTCACTAAAGGTGGATGAGTGGACAGAGAGGTGAATTGAGAACTGGCTGGATGGCAGGTCCCAGAGGGCTGTACTCAGTGCCACAGGGTCTTGTTGGAAGCCTGTCACTAGTGGGGTCCCCCGAGGTTCAGTACTGGGCGCAGTATTGTTT
>JAYDZK010000202.1:46792479-46803954 GCA_034509185.1 Euphonia xanthogaster | reverse complement strand
ACTGGAATGGCCTGCCCAGGCAGGCGGTGGAGTCACCATCCCTGGATGTGCTCAAACAGAGACTGGATGTGGCACTCCGTGTGGTACCGTGGTTTAGTTGAGATGTTAGGACATGGGTTGGACTCGAAGATCTTGAAGGTCTCTTCTAACCCAGTGATTCTGTGGTTCCGTGTGTTTCTCTGTGTTCTAATATCCCTGCACTTTGATGCAGTCCCATTGAACCCAAACCTTTTTTGAGCATGTGCGAGTAAGTGTTCAGCTGTTCTGTATGGGCTTATCCCTGGAACCTCTACAGGTTGAAAAATCCAACAGAACATTAGTTTTCTTCATGTAGACATCTTAATATTCTTCTTTGTAAATGAAGAATAGTTTCTCCATTTCTCATATCACTGTCATGGTCCTTTCCAGCATCTGAATATAATTTGGAGTCACTTTACCCAAATGTCAATAGTAACAGAGGGCACTGCACACCATTTATGGACTTGTTATTGTGATATTCAGTTTAAGGAAGGAGTTTCTGCTCTTTCTAATATTGTATTTTGGAGGTGTTATCTGTATAAAATAGCTTAACTTTGAAAATTTAATTTACTACATAACTGTGCTAGATTATCCATATTTCATAAAAGCAGAGATATTGCATTTGAAGAAAAAATCATGGTGGATGGTAAGCAAGGGTTTTTTATATTTTATATTGGACTTTCTGTTGAGCATGTCTCACAGACTTCAAATATTAAATTTGACAAGATTACAGAAAAGCATTTCAAATTATTATGCCCTTGTTGTTTGATATATGAAACAAACAAACAAACAAACAAACAAAAGTTTCAATTTCTGTTGAAAAAGTTGTATTAATTTATTCTTTCCAGGATATAAAGTCCTTTTTGACAAGCATCTTTTTAAATCTCGACTCTCCTCAGGGATAGTGTATTTTTTGCATAGATATATACTGTGCATGTCTTGCGACTTAAAAGGAGAAATACGTTTGGTAGGTAGACCTGAGATGCAAGAATAAAAGATGACATTTCACAAATCCACTTGTTTTAAAAGTTGCTAATTATTAAATAAATATAAATTTATTAATTACTGTCATTCTTTCCTGAAATGGAAATTATCACTGAACATTAATACAAACTGAATTTGATGGCAACTGACTAATTTTAAGATGATCAAACTTTGTATCAATGATACATTTCTAAATAATTCTTTGAGACTGTAAGAGAATGCCAAAAACTGTCTATTTAAGCAGTTCATTATTAGAGTCAGAAAGATAAGTAGGTGGTTCTTAAGTGTTGCTTTCCAGCCACAGTCAGATTTCAAGCCACAGTAATATTAGGGAGCACATGTATTCTCTGTAAAATCCGTGTAAGATTGGCTCTAATAAATAATTAGTAAGCCATAAGCAAATGCATAAAATAGCTTTGCACATATTGCATAATCTGCTCACGGGCATTCATTTTTCAATTCAGTTGTATAAATCACCTAAACATAGTTTTCTGCAATAGACTCAGGTACCATATATTTTTCAGGTACAGGGCACATATGCCTGGAGGATAATCATTGGATTAAAAACATGTTTGAGGCAATTGCCTAATTGTATAGGAGTTTGAATTTCTTGCCTAAAAAATCAGATCTGGGCAGCTCTGCTTTTCTTTATCTCAATGTTCCAGTATTACTAGCTTTTGGTATAGAAACAAATACACAAGGTGTCAATAGATTTAAGTACTCCTAGGTTTGTTCTTTCAACATGTTAATACAAAGAAGCTCAAACAGACTAAAAATGATGCACATGATAACCTGCCTTAAGCATGACGCTGCTGCCTTATATTAGGGTGCTATTTCCAGTGGCAATGCTTATGCTGAGACAAAGTCAGTACAACAGTTGCTCTGGTGAGGCCCTGGCTACATTACTTGCAGAAACTTGAAAATTTCCATCAAGTGCAGAGGTTTTTAATAATCCCTAAGACATAATGATCACACATAGTCTTTCTGAGAGAACTGTCCTTCAGGCTATTTTGTTATGAGTAGAGAATCAAGGTTGTTCCAGTCAGATGGATGGCATAATGCTCTGCACTAAGAATTGCTATCAGATGTACAGATAGGCTTTTCCATACAAAATAATCTTTGATCTCACATCCAAGAAAAACAAAATGATTCCTAGCTCAGCTACGACATTTTAAAGTACTAGGCAGAACTAATCATTACAATAGAGGTTTTTTCTGTGCATAGAATAAGCATAGGGAGAAGGAAACATACAAAACCTGTTATTACTTTTATCTAACAGGAAGCAGTTACATTTATGTACTTAAACCAGCATCAGATTTATATGTATGTCCACAGCTAATGAAGGTTAACTGCTCTGCTTTCATGATGCATATAATTTCCTCCTGAAGAAAACATCAGCTTTGTTGTTTATCACTTACTGATTACGGCTGACTGGTGAAATCATACTGCGCCCATACTGCATTCTTGGAAGCGTTCAACTGGCTGGCACCAGGAATGGTTTAGAAGAACCCATATTAGTGGTATCATTGGCTGCATGTAAAGTAACACGTGCTAGAAAGGATCAAATAGTTCTCTCTAAAAAGGCAGGTGAGTTTGAAAATGAAAGAAAAGATGTGGACCTGTTGGACTGATACAGAGAAGGGCCGTGAAGATGCTCAGAGGTTCAGAGCACCCCTCCTTTGAGGATAGGCTGAGGGAGCTGGAACTGTTCAGCCTGGGGAAGAGAAGACTTCTGCGAGACCTTAGAGTAGCTTTTCAGTAGCTAAACAGAGCCTAGAAAAAAACAGGAGAGGGACTTTTTAGCAGTACCTGTTGTGATACAAGGGGTAAAGATTTTTTACTAAAAAGGTTTGATTTAGGTAAGATACAGAAATAAGCTTTTTACAGTGAGAGTAGTGAGACCAACTCAGGTTGGATTAGGTTGCCCAGAGAGGTGATGGAACACTTTCCTTCCCTGGAAATGTTCAAGGTCAAGTGAAACAGCACGAAGACACTGGATCTAGTGGAAGATTTTCTTGAACATTGTAGGGAGATTGGAGTAGATGACCTTTAAACATCCTTTCCAATCAAAACTATTCTAGGATTTTATGATTTTTCAGCTTATATTTACTAAATGTCAGAATTTATTAAAGAAATACTATGGCCACGCCATCTTCCAGTGTAAGAAAACTTTTATTTAAAAAATATGAAAGAGCTAGTGTTGAAAGCAAATCTGTCAGGCACTTCACACACTAATCATAAAAGATCCCCACATTTTCTAAGATTAAAAATAAAATTCCAGAAAGATACTGCTCAGAGATGAATTTGCAAAATATGCCATTTATCCTGGAGAGGTTGTCACTTGTGACACATTAGAAACATGCAAAGACTGTTGTGTGTTATGGGAATGGTCCCCTAATTAGTTTTGTCATTAAAATTTATTTAAAAGCATTTTGTTCTTGATATTTCTTAATTATTCCAATGACACATTCAGATGCCTCCAGATGGCTTGGAGCAGGATAAATAGTACTGAGAATCTTCCCTAATAGCATCCTACTCTGATTGCTAATACCATTCATGCAATACCCAGCTTCTCTATATTAATTTCAACATAATTAAGTAACAAAAGTCAAGAAATTCCTTTGATGATGTTTTAGGTTTGGGAGAAGTACCTTCAACTGCAAAGATGTGCAATCTGAAAAATCAGCAATATCAAAGTCTGAATAGAGAACAAAATTTCTACTGGCAGGTTTAGAAAGAGGCTTCCAATACATACAGATGGCTTGATTACTTATTTCCATTCTCACACTGAAAATTTTAAAGTGACATGATACTGTTTTTCTTTCAAAAAAAGTTTTCAACCAACTTGCCCAATAACAATTGCATTGAAATATTGCACCAGATTCAGGCCCATTAGTTTCTTAGCACTTGAACTGGATTCTATCAGGCCCATTAGTTTCTCAGCACTTACCTTAAGAAAGTTGCATCTCCATTTCAATAAAATAAAAAAAACAGATGAAAAATGGAAAGAAGACACAGCTGAGACACTATATCTATCCATAAGGGAAAAACCACTATCTTTATGAAACTGGAACCAAGTGTATAATCAGTTTCCTATACAAACAGTATTCCCTATTTCTTTCTTTAAATCTAAAAGTATTTTGGATTAACTATGCCAGTATTTTAAAAACTCCTATATGATGGGGAAGCTGTCAAAAATCTAAGCCGCTGTTAGGCAGACAGACTGATTTGATATGCACACAGGTACTTTGACTAAGGTAACCAACATAAGGTACATTTAAAATGGTACATGCAATGTTAACCAACCCTCCTTTCTCTCAAATCCTTTCACACCTATCATTGTGTTTATACTTGATCCCAAGATCTTGTGTGAGACAGGAATTTCTCAGAATATTGAGAAATGCAGTGATTTACTCATTCCTGAAAAAAAGCTAGAAGAGAGTTTGAGCTACAGTTTTCTTATCTGTTTCCCAGATGCTTCAAGCACTGAGTCATCTATAAGAGGACCTGATTCTATGTCTTTCTCAAAGAAAGAAAACAGCGACCTCAAGTACCACTGTATTTGAAAGCTTTCTGGCTGAACAATTTCAATAGTCCAGCATCATTTTTTGCCTGAGCACAGAAGAGGACTTGTGAAGAGGACTACCATTCTGTGATTCTATAACTACTGCTCTAAGCATCTAATAAAATGAAGAATTTGGGAGGAGTTTCTGAGAAATCACAGGTTGAAGGAAAAGAGGCAATATAAGGAAATACACACCAAAGAAAGCAAATATGTTTTCTGATCTCATTTCCAACCTAACACTTTGTCATTAAGACTTAATATGTTATAAAGATGATAGTGTTAATATTAGGAGAGTAATTCTAAACTACACAAACATTTCATGTTCTAGATGATATTTATCTGTTTAAGAAACAGACCCATTTTTTTACTTTTTTTCAAGAATTCAATAAATAAAAATACAATACAATTCTTCTGAAAAAAAAAATAGAAGAATAGAGATAGAAATGGCAGCTCTCAGTAATTTTAATGACCAGATGAAATAAAGCACCTGATGTGGAACAAAAAGCATATCAAATAGAGAAAAAATTTTGTCTCTTTTATGAAATGGAGTTTGTTTACAAACTATGGGGCCACAGATACTTTTCCAGAGTTTCACAGTAATAGCAAAATCTGTCTCAGCTAAAAAGAAAAATGAAAGAGGAAATTAATCAGTGGTGGGAAGCACAGAACATAGTGAACATACAGTTAACACCCATCTGATTGCCTACATATTTGACATCATCCTGACCAGCTCTAAAACCAAAGCAAAGCTATGCTGTGCTCTTCTATATTGGGTCAGGAAGCCCCAGAGGAATCCATAGACAAAGAACTGTCGATATTCTCTTCTTGAAAACATTCAGGAATTCATCTGAGACCTACAAGATACAGAGACGGGGTATTAAGTCAAAGAGTGAATCAGTGGTAGAACATATTCTTCTAAGTTGTAGGCAGTGAGTCTTCACAGAAAGCCTTAGAATAAACTGACTGGACATTTCAGACTGGGTTTTGTGTTTACTATTTGACACACTTGCTTCAGGATATCATGACTTTCCTACCACACAAATAGCGGATCTTATTAAAAAATCTTAAGCTCTGATTCACACCTACTTATTCCACTATCTAAACTGGATTTTTTTAAACAAATGCTATCATTTTTTTTCAGCAAGAACAACTGTGACACAAATTTCCTCAGAATTAATGGCTACTTGATCAGATGCAGCACCTGAATTCTGGAGCATTTTAAATCTACAAGTTTTTGATGTCCTCAAAGCAAAGTTGCTGAAAAAGTTACTCCATTCAACTATAATCTAAAATGTTGCCACCCTTTCTCCAGACATAAGAATCACAACAAATGGAAGATTTTCTTGAGCAGCGGAAGATAAAAAATGGCCCCTCATCTGTCTGAAACAAAACATTATTCCTGGGAAAGAAGGTCAAGAGGGTAACAGGTATTTGAACTAAACTTGTGGCAACCCATTCAACCTTTTCAAAACCAAGCATCTTTTCTCAGAAAGCTACTATCAGCCTCTTGACTTCTAAGTATATCAAGTATATCAAGTCTACTGCAAAGCAGAAGCACTCGAGCCAGATGAAAAGCCTAGAAATTTGTAAAGAGGATAGATTTCAATTTTTCAGGGGGAAAAAAAGGGTGTGAAATCCACAGAAATTACTTGGGCTTTTTTTTGCAGTTAATTATTTTGGAAACTAAAAATGTTACCTGAATCTTTTTTTTTTTTTTTTTTGTGAGATGTAATGGCTCAGTAATAATGGAGAATTAATGAGGCCCAGTAAACCAGATAAACCATGCCTCAGCTTCTAACATGCCATAATTATTGTATGAACAATAATTATCAGAAAGGGCACCTAATTAATCAAAGGTAATTCTGACGATCAGTTGCTAATGTAGCTATGCAGGCCAAGGTTTGTTAACCCATCTCTCTCCCAAAAACTTATTATGCCAGTAAAGGAAATCAAAGAGAACAGAAGCCTTTATTTTTTTATGCCTTGTTTTTCTTTCATCTGTTAAACTTGTAAATATTGCAGACTTTGAGAACTCTACTTAAGCAGAGTTGGTGAGGAGATGATCACAAACAGAATAACACTATGCTCAGGGTTATTTTTAAGGCAGCTTTTGGAAACCTCTACCTTGCTTTTGCTGCTCTGACTTGTGTTTCCATGGAAGCAGGACTAGACATGGACACAGTCACTAGCAGATGAGGCAATTTCAGCTGCCAGTTTCTAGTTCTCAGCTGTTTCCATGACAACCAGTGCTGGCGCCCTGAAAAGGAGGTGAGGTGTTTATAACACTACAGTACTTTTAGTAAATATCTGCTGCTGTACACACACACGACACAGACACCTTACATCTCCAGCTACAAAAAGACTGCTCAAAGGAGCACTGAAAATTCATCTTGATACCAACTATTTCCCTGGGCAGGTTTCAAGGAGAAAGAACGGGTGGTTTCTGAGATCTGATTCTATCCTGACATCCAGGAGCCAGGGGGAAGGGTTGTTCTCTTCTTTCAAAAAGACAATGGAGATAAACAATGATGCTGTGCTAAATATATGTTATTGCTGCACAAGGAAAACACAATATTTTTCGATATTTGGTGTCATTTTGCTATAAAGAATTAACCAAAGCCCTCTTGAAAAAGTGACAGCATGGCAGATGTGGGACTGAACAACTTGAGATGGTTTTCAGGGTGCACAGAAATTCTGGGGCAGCAACTGCCCTTTTCTTTGCTTAAATTTTCCCCACTTTTTGAATAGGTGCATACATCTTTGGTCTTAGGAAGAGATGGATGTAGTCAAGGACCATCTTCTTCTGTCTGCACTCTTTGGAGAAAGGGTAAAGAAGCATCAGTTCTTCTGCCAGCAGGTACATGTCACAAGAAACAGCTGTAAAGCAATAATCATTCTAATCCTAGCTGCAGTTTGAATCTGTTCCCTTCCCTTAAACAAAGCACTTTGACTAAATAGGATCAAAAAAAGAGAGGGAAAAGCCAAGTTTATTTATCTTGCTAAGAGAAACTTTAATGTGACACATCTGGGAATAAGGGGAGGTGGATTTGTATGTGTAAATTTCTATATAAAAGCAATAATACATTTTACAGAGGTTGTGATGCCCTGTCTCAGAAAACTGAAAACCCAAAGGGTCCCTACCATTCCTAGCAAAACTTACAGGAAAAGGATAGAGAAGGGATGGCATCTTGAATAAATGTCACCTGAAATACAAGCCTGTAATACTTTAGAAACAACATTGTCACCACTATACATTGCATATACCAAGAGAAAATGCTAGAGGCTTTCTCTCAGCAGTGAAGCAGAGAATAAGTAGACAACCAATAAAATTGGAATAAAAAGCCTTAAAGCAAGTATTAAAACCAGATTATCAAAAGGCAGCATAAAATTTGGTACCAGAGTTAAGAACAAAGCTGTGGTTGTGCTCTTCTGTCTTCCAGAAGTGTCTAATTATTATAACACAAGGATGACATAGGCTAGTGGAATAAAGTTTGTCAGCATTTTCTCACATTGTGAAAATTTCAGATTCAGACTTCCATCACATAAATCAAACCTACCAGACTCCTACATGATGACAGCTGATCAGATAGGTCCACAAATTAATGATCTCATCAAGTCTTTAATTCAATCTTTTATAAATATGCACAAAATAGACAGTAGTTTTCATGACACAAATTACATTTTAACAAAGAAGTTTTTGAAGATAATTGTGTGTTCAGTCAAGATAATAAAAATACTTGCTTTGTTGGGAAAGTATAAACAGTTGGAAATACATGCATAAAGTGTTATTCAAAGAAATTGACCTGTACAAAAAAAATAGAGATTGAGAATGGACTTCCTTTATTCCTGCTTGAAAATTGCCATTAGTGCATATATAGCTGTCTGCCTGTTGCAACTACCACATAAGGCTGGTACTTCTGTAGTGGTAAGAAAACCTATGAAGGATTCTGAAAACCTACCAACTCAAGGACATCAAAGTATTGGGAGCATTATCAATCCTAAGAATATATTACTCGATTTGGTCAAGAAACAAATTATTGATTTTGGTTTTGCATGTTTGTACAAAGGACCATCCTGCCCCTTGCCAGCCTCTGACACATCTTTTAGAAGGCATCATACATTTGAATTCACATGCCATAGCCTTGAAGTATTCCAACAAAACTGAATAAGGACAACAAAAAACAGACGTGATTTTTTTCTTTATGGTAATTTCAATGTAGCAGAAATAATGTTGAAGTTTATCAGTGCAAGCTACAACAGCTTTCCATCAGAGGGAAAAAGTATTTTTGATAGTTAGGAAAGAATTAAGCAGAAAGGAAAAGTCAGGACAAAGCATTAAGTTTTTAGAGAATAAAAAAATCACAGGTTAAGAGCCAGGTCTTTCAGTATGACAAGACTGCAGTGGAGCCAGAATGACACTGAACAGTGCTCTCTATTAGTGTTTCAAACTGCACTAGCACAAAGCCTGATGATCTTTGCATTTGCCATAGAACTTGAACATGTGCAGGCAGGAAATGAATCCACAAATAAAAGGTCAATGACTATAGCCTGGAAATAACACTCCTAGCCTTGCCTTAAGGCACAAACAGGCTGGGGAAAAAGCCTTAAACTGCAAGGAAGCCATTGCTGAGTATACCGAGCAAAAAATCAAATGTTATTGAGAATTCAGTGGTATGGGGTGAAGTCAAGACTACTTAGCAATGTCATTTAGGGTTAGGAGCACAGAGCATGACTTTACTGCAACACAGAAGGATCTGTGGAACAGGAGGCAGAAACCATCACCATGAACAGCTTTACAGGTTTGACAGAAAGCTCCAGGAAATACAGAAATGCACTGACCAGTTTTACAAGTGCAACTAGAAGGAACAGTTCTTGCTCTAGTTTTTGCCAGGTCTCCAAACATGACAGTCAAAAAGGTTTCCCACAAGATAAACTGAAGATAAGCTGTGTGTGACAGTTAGCTAAATTGTTTATATGGGATCAGACAGAAAGCTCAGAAGCCTGAAGTGCTGCATTTGTCACATCTGCCTATAGAAGCAGGTCCATGGAGGGCACATGAGGATGAGTACACTCTGAACATAAAGTAATTCAGCACCTGCTCTGAGGCAGACAGAGGGGAGATTACACAAGAGAAACAATTTGACTCATGGTCTAGGTGTGAAGAGAAAAATTTGCTGCTACTTACAGTAGATTATGCTCTTACATACAATTGAATACTTCAACTTCTGAAAGGATCACCATGGGAGAGAAATGTAAAGAAGTTGGAGGAATGTGGGCAAGAATTTCTCTCTGTAAAATCAGAAGAGCAAAGTGGTAACAGAGCTGATGTCAACTAAGCCACAGACAAATTAAATCAAATAGGAAATTATTCTGGCCATGTTGGATCACTTCAGAACATTTTTCCATGGGGCAGCAAACAAGAAACACATGTGCCAAAGGGCAGGAGACCTGTATTTTCTTTCCCATAAATCCCTGGCAGCCTAGAGGAGAAATGCCATCCTGAACAAGCAGGTTGTCGCTGTTAATGTAGAGCTGCATGCAACTAAACCACCCAGTAGGGACACAAGACCAAAAAAGAGATGGTCACAGGTCACAAAAGATGATTGTAAGTTGCAGGTGATTGTAAGTTGTAAAAGGGAGTCAAAATTCTGGGAAGAATACTCCTTTCTGCATTTTAAGTTAATCCTGCTCAACAATATGTGAATAAGAGAGGTAGAAGGCAGATGGAAAACCAGTTGATTCTCTAAATTAAAAAACTGGAAGACATTAAATATAGGGAGAAGAAACAAAAATCAAATAAAATGTGCAGCTACATTTAGGTGTACTGGTTATCACTGCAGTTGGAGATAAATCAAAAGTATTTCAGTTCAATTCTGAGGCCTAAGTTGAAAGAGCCACAATTAAAAGCTGTAGCAATAATAAAAATTATGGTCAAACCTCTATTGTTGTTTTATTGTTATGAATAAGCAAGAATATGTTTCTTTTGACTCATATGTTGTATAAGTAAGCACTGTTTCAGGACTCAAAGGACATAATTTTTAACAAAACTACTGTTAGCCAAATAAATGTATAAATTTTAATATGTCATTTGTCCATTATTCTTTTAAATAGCAAGTTAAAATTCATGTACTCCAATTTTTGCATTGTCTTCACTGAATCATAAACAGAGGAAAAAGGCATTAAAACTACAGCTTTTCTCAAAAGAAATTATAGAATTTTAGAGTTCCTCTCTTTGCTGTTATGATTGAAAGAAAATGAGCAGCTGTCATGATCCCAGACAAGAAGAAAAAGCATAGTCCCTTTATTGAGCCAGATATGTGGAGTTCTATGAGTTAAAATCAACAAATTCCTTCAGCAGATCTTTGGTTTCAGTAGTTCCTTGTCATGAATCTGAAACCAAGCTGCCAATCAAGGAAAGATGGGTTTTTGTAATACGTCAACGTTATGTCTCAATAAAGTCCTATTTCAGTCTTTTAGGCTGTTGGTATTTGTGGTGGCATCATACTGAAAGAATTACTGAGTATTAGTCATCCAAAGAGAGCTTTAGGCCTCTTTCCTGTGCAGCAAGAGCTAGAAGTAGGAGCTGAGTCATGCAGCCATGTCTCCTTGCAAGATCACCGAGTCCTGCAATTTATGATCAGTGCCTGTAAGCCCATGGCAAAGGAAATAATCTCCTTTATCAGGAAAAACAGTGGATTTGAAAATTTTCTTTTCTGTCTTAATCAAAAGTAGCATACTTGGTAATGCTGGGAAGTAAAATGCTTTCCTCAGAAAAGCTTCCATACTATAAGAGTCGTGTCTGTGTCTCCCCACATCAAAATATCTTTCTTCCTATGGTAGTTTCAAGGCAACCTCAGACATTGCAATGCTTTATGATAGGAGAATTTCTTGAGATCGGAAGAGCGTCG
>JAYDZK010000202.1:46781516-46792433 GCA_034509185.1 Euphonia xanthogaster | reverse complement strand
TTAAATTTCTATATTTGAAATACCTAAAATTTCAGATTATTCATAGCTAGTATTTTTTCTTTCTGCTTTAGAGATGATTGTATTTTGCTTCACATTTTCCTCTAATTTTAGAATTTATTTTAGAAATATTATCTTCAAAACTATTTTCTTCATGTTTTCAGTATTTTTATAATACTTTGCTTACTTTTATTAGTTTTCCAATTTCCTTGGAACCTTCAATTATTTTGTTTTCATTCTTTACCTTCATGAAAAACTTTATTTTTAAAGATAAGAGCTTACAGAGAACAGAGTCAATCTTTTTTGTCCATCAGTAATTTCTTCTGTCATTTCCCTGTTAGCCGGTGCAGCTTTTCAAAGAGAAATTTAAGGAGACGGCCTGAGAAAGTGTCCATATCTAAAATATTGTGAAGTGTCCTGATGGCTGTCATTATTCTTATTTACCTTTCATCTTTTGCAGTCAGTTTTCTAAAGAGAAATTTTCCGCCATGATAATGGAGAAGCAATAAATGAAGTTTTAGACCTGCCTCTGTTTTAAATATGTGTTTTATGTATGTACAAATCCACATTACATTCCCTAAAGTTTTGAAAAATTATTCTGGATATTTTGCAGAGCAGTTCCCTTGGAGATAGCCTTTCATTCAAACATTTACACCCCTACAGCTGATATTTCAAGATATCCAGAATTGATATTCATTACATGCCAACTATGTAGCAATATATTTTTTCTTTAAATTTTCATGGGATAAAACAAAATACTCCATGGCAAAACAGCCAGTAGTTTAAAAATATTCATGTAGTGGACACAAGAGCAAATCCCTGCCACGCCCATTTTGAAAGAAAAAATTGCACGCTGTTTCAGAAGGCCTGGCATTTTCCAAATCCATAACTGTTTGACTATTTTACATAATAGCCTAGATCTAATGAGAACAGTTGCTAATAAAGACTAAGCATCTGTACACTGAAAATCAAGGTTCAAGACTCCTACACAGCCTAAGGGAACACTTCAGCCAGAATGTTACAGGTAGACAAATAAAGACCCTTTTCGTACACTGCTGGCATCTATTTCTGACTTTGCTCTATAACTCCATCCTACACTTGGGACTTCTTTTGCGACAGATTTTTTTTTTTTTTTATGTTATGCATTTTCTTCACTGTCATATTCCTTCTGAAACAAAACATGAAAAGGAGAAAGTAGAACAGTAAAAACCAAAAGAAGCAGTTGCCTTAGTACACCAAAGCCAAATTACTCAGCATAAAGAGGTCATCTGGTTTATACTGCAATTAATCAGACTTTCATTGTTTAGTAACAGAAATTCATAGCAAAATGCTTAATTTATGATTGCCAGGCTATAAAATATTCACTGCTTTCATTTTATGTTATGAAAATAAAATCTATATAGAATACCTGATTTAAATACGTAAAATGGATATTGTTTGTATGCAACATGCCATATTAAATCAACAAAATTAGAATCATACCACTACAAGGAAATGATGATCCTCAACACTTCATATGCCTTTAAGCATGGGCTGAAATATCACAAGCATTTATGACCAAATTTTTGTAGACTGCATAAAACAGAAGGAACAAAAAAGAAACGGCACACAGATTTGAATAAAGGTGAAATTATTCAAAATATTCTTGTAATGAAAATTGATTGTTCTTCATTGACATAAGCAGCATCACTTGAAACACAGTAAGACTACTCTTGTCTTGAGAATGTTTTAGAAATTTCCATGGGACTGAAAAGAACTCAGACAAGGAGGTTTCTGGGTCACTGACTTCAATTCTTGTCGTTGTAAGTACCTATAGATTATAATAAGCTTTATAAAGATGAAGGTTTCATCTAAAAATGTGTTACTTTTACTACATCAAATCCTACTTAATTGCACCATGCCCTCTATGGTTTAATGACTTTGTTTTAATTTCCAGCCTGCATCTATTAAGGGAATTTATTTCTCTTGGTGTTATTACAATTTTTATCTAAAAAGATATTCCCTCTATATGGTGCTTATCTTTCTGCTGTATCTAGCAAACACTGGGAAGAGAGTCAGTGCATTTTAGAATACTCAATTCTATGGCTGTAAGATTGAATGCCACATACAGTAAGCCAATATTAGGAGATCTTGAGTGTTTCTAAATCACTTGGTAGTAGAAAGTCATAAGTACCCTTAACTCCTATTAAAACAATCAGGATGAAAAATTGCTTGTCCTCCTGCATAATCAAACCCTCTGAGAGTACTAAACATGGAGCTGAACTGCAATATTACATCCAAGAGAGAATTACACTGAAATGCTTCCAAGTTAATAAAATATTTCCATATGGTATTTCAACAGTACTTTGCTCTCATTTGTATAAAAAAGCATTTACAGTTCTGTAGCAAACATAATTTGTCCTGAAAAATGTTTTCTAATTAAATCACGGATGTTTATGTGTTTTTCATGGATGTTTCCAGCTCACCACAGAACCTTCTTCTGTGGTTTCATGGTTACACACTCAAGGCACATCAGCCCTTGTACAGGAACTGCATTGCACAGGTTGGAATTGCCAGTGAAGAAGTGCTGGGGCCTGATGTTCATTCCCTACCTACACCCTCAAGGTTCTGGCTGCACTCAGTTCTGCTCTGGCAGTTGGAAGGAGGGACCTGTAGTGTTTGTCCAAGGCCCCAGTCATAAAACCTAGCACAAGGCAGTCAGACTTGCAGCAGTTCAGGGAGGATGTGGAGAAGGGCAGATTGTTTTCTGATCAATATAGCAGAGAGATGCTCTGCTTTCCCAAATGCAGCGCTTCCTGCCAACCTTTGCAAATACTGCACTTTTGTAAAAACAACAACACGTTGCAATGTGTCAATGTAGAGCATGGGTTTAGAATATATGAGAAGGAAAATTGCTTTTGCACTAGCTAGGAAACACTCAGGAAACAGGAGTGTTTCAACAATTAATGTTTTTAATCCCCAAAGAAAGAGTTACCATCTTCAAAAAAACTAATGCTGCCACTGTGAAAACAGTTCTTTTTACAAAGCAGGCTATCTCAATGCTTTATGTCACTGTAAATTCAGATCCAAATGAACATCTCTCTGCAATACTTTTTTCTACAAAGCTCATGAATCTGACATACCAGTCCCAGAGCCCTTACAGACAATTTTCCAGTTCCAGCTCCTTCTCTAGCACCCTCCAAAAGAATCATTCAAACACTGTGCTTGCAGAAACATCCTTTTCATACACATTAATTATATGTACTGAAACATCAGTTTGTCCCTCTGTTTTTGCATATACTGTGCAATGTAAGTAGATACAAAATTATCAGCAAAGTGCAGAGTAGGATCTTCATAAAAATCCCTAGTTAAAAATTCTGATATAAAATTTGTACTAATAATTGCCATTCTCCTGAGCATCCAAATATGTCTCTGTGTTTTCATTTTCAATTTTATAAACTTTAGAGGTACTGTTTCTTCTGAAGTTTTGTTGGTTTTTTTGGTTTTTTTTTTTTTTCATTTGGTTGGGTTTTTTTTCTAGAGATATTTTTTTGGGAATTATTTTGTCTTTCCTCATAAGTGGATTACAGGTACAAAAAAAAAAAGAGTTTTATTCTACAGTGTTGTTTGATTTTGGCTTTTGACAAATAAAGGAGGCAAGAAATCCTTCGACGTTTAGAGGATGCACTGAGCTACAATGCACCCTATGTCATTGCATGAAGTGTGCACAGCAGAGAAGCTTACGTAGGGATGTCCAGCAGTTTTGGAAATGCCATGTGCTTTCTGTTGTGTATTTTAAATTTAGATTACATTATGTATGTATTCAGAATATAAATGTAGAATATAAATGCAGAATATTCAGAAACCTGATAAGTTTTGGAAAACAAATGAAAACCCAAAGACATTCTGGCAGATGACATTCGTTAAATTAAAACCAAGCCAGTCATATATCAAGGAGTTCAAAGGACATACACAGGAGAGGTGTCTATTCTGGAGATGATCAGAAAAAAGACAAAATTATCTGTGTGATCAGAAGATGATCTTCTTAAATAATATAGTTACCTCTGGGATGAATGCTAGTTAATGGAAAGGCCACAAATTAAAAATAGCTTGTCCACCATAATGTGTTCTGGGGAGAGATTCAGGAAAGTCTGAGGGTGTGTCTCACATGCTATTCAATCTAAGGCATGGATATACTTGCCAGGAGATTTAACTGGGAAAAAAAACCCCTTGAGAAAGATAAGGCTGAGTAGAGTGACTATGCCACTTCAATTGATACTTTGAAGGCAGTGGCCAAAAAGTGCCCCTTTTAGGAGTGGCAGGCAAGGCAATATCCATGGCTTGCATCAGGCCTCTCACTATTCAAGAAAGAATTGAAGTTCTGTGGTATGTCCCAATCCTTGACAGCAGCTACAATACAAATTATATCATGTAGCAAAGCTACATAATCTCAGAAATCAAGTCAGAAAACATTACATAACCTTAAGCATCAAAATGTTGGCATTACTGGTACAGAGCACCTAAAAGAAAGCGGAGGGAGAATGTTTAAGTAATTTGTATTACAGATAGGACATTTGGTATGTGTAGTCAACACTAGGACATTATGTTACTGTCTCTCTTTATTCTCAAATAAATATAGCTATTAAGAAATTCACTTATATGCAATAAGCAATATGACACATGCAATATATTCTGAAAATACCAATTTTTATGTAGTGCTACAGCAGAAAATCTACAGCTGTGCAGATTTCAAGGCCATAATGTGCCACTGTGCTTCTTGTCACACCAGTTATGCAAGTGGCCTTGCAGATTTTCTCATAGTAGATGTTCTAATCTTTAATTACCCCAGAGTATTTACTTCCAATGCCAAATCTAACTTCTGTATTCATTCGCAGAATCTGCCTCACTTCTGTATTTATTTAATGAATTTAATTATTGGTTTTTTTCAAGGTTGAAAAGGACCTCTCAGCTTTCTCTTATAACTGTAGGTATATATAACTATCAGTCAAGCCATATCTCAATTTCCTCTTTAATACATTGTTAATAGAGTGTTAATAAATTGAGTTTTTGTCTTTAAGACATTGAACTTTCTAACTTGTGAGACTTGTCCTCTAGCCTTTGTTTTATTTTTGTGGCCCAACAAGACTGTTGATACAGATTTTAAACTGAAGCAAACCAAGGAATATCTGCTAGAAATATGTACCACTAGAGAATGTTTACTTTATGAGGTCTCTCAGAGTAATTTTTCTGTTTGATATGTAGTTCATTCCTTATAATGCAAGGTCTCAAATCAAAATACCATGTGATAAACAATTGAATGCACTATGATCCTAGAAGCCTTTATTAAGTGAAACTAACATTTTTGTTTTAAAAAAGGTAACACTTCTATTTGAAAAGGCCTCTTTTCCATGAAACCATGGTGATTGGCATTAGCTGTATTTTTAGCAATAAAGTCTTTGGTAAGCTAAGGTGCATGGAAATAGAAGCTTAATAGAGCTGAACAGATGATTACCTCAACATCCTCCTCCTTTATGCAAAAATAACCATTCTATAATGCTTCAAACACTGTAAAATTCACAGTGTTTCACAGGTCAGTTTTCTCAATATTGAAAGTGTTCAACTTCATTAGAGATGGAAAACCTGTGATAGAAATTCATAAGGCCTGCACTGATGAAGGTTAAAGTTTGTCTTGCCAAGAAAGTTCCTAAAAATATGCTGTTTGAAACTGTAGTGATATGTTCAGTAATTCCAGGGGGCTATCACTCAGATCCAGGAATTCCTTTCTTTCAAAAATTTATGTGAAATTACTGAACCCACACAAGGCATTGAAATCTTCAGCTGATGTGCAGAACAACTGATCTTGCCCCCTGGAAGAAGCTATTTTTCTTACAAGTCTTCAGGCTCAGTTTTCCTTACAATTCCTCTAGGAATTTCAATAGAATAGATGCTCTGGTCAAGAAATTGGACCTAGTTCCTTTTGCTTATTTGGCACTTGGAACAGGGACAGCTTCCTTCTATGTCTATGAAAAGTTGTTAAAGGCAAAGAGAAACAAGAAAAGTGTTTTCTTTCTTCAATAATTTACTAAGAAGTTGGAACTGTTAAAATCAGAAGGATAGAAAATCCTTCTTTATGATTAACCAGTCTTTTTAATTAACTTGAAAGCATAAGAAAAGACTGGCTGTTTTTAAGAAGTAATTCTATTTATTTGGCTTTGGTTTTAAGGCTTAGAATATTATCACTTTCCAAGCCATCAGGAACAGCTTAGTGAGTGATGTTATATAGTAACACAATAATTGAACTCATTCTGCTCCTCTACACTGCTCTGGTGAGACCCCACTTTGAGTACTGCCTTCAGCTCTGGAGTTCCCAGCACTGGAGGGACATTGATCAGTTGAAGTGATTCCAGAGGGGGCCACCAGACTGATTAGAGGGCTAGAGCACCTCCCCCATGAGGAAAGGCTGAGAGGATTGGGGTTGTTCATCTTGGAGAAGAGAAGGCTTTGGGAATGACCTGATTGTGGCATTCCAGTACCTGAAATAAGCTTACAAGAAAGATGGGGTGACACTATTTACCAGGGCATGTAGTGAAAGGACAAGGGGGAATGGCTTGAGAAGGGGGAATTAAAGAGAATGGCTTTAGATTAGAGATTAGGAAGAATTTTTTTTTCTATGAGGTTGGTGAAGCACTGGAACAGGTTGCCCAGAGAAGCTGTGGATGTCCCTTCCCTGGAAGGGTTCAAAGCCAGATCAGATGTGGCTGTGAGCAACCTGGTCTAGTGAAAGGTGTCCCTGCCCATGGTAGAGGTGTGGGAACAAATGATCTCAAAGGTTCCTTACAACTCAGGGCATTCTATGATTGTATAATTAGCAGGACAAACAAATTAGGAGTAGCACTTTGTTTAGGAATCTCACCAGTGCTCATACTTCATCAGATTGGTTCCTCTGAATTGTTCAACAGCCTGTGATATCAATAGCTAAAATACCAGCTGAACAGGTACCACAGGTCATTACTTTGGATTAACCAACTCAAAGAAGCCTTTCTCAGTTTAAGTAAACATTTTTTACATTTTAAAGTCTGTTCATTAAACAATTTCTTACAAAGCATAATCTCATTATTAAATACTACTAGCAATATGGCAAGTGTAACAGCGTAGTGTATGACATCCATCCATCAAAGCAACTAAATTTTTAAAAATCTGTAAGGCAGAGAAGGACAAAGATGAGGGGGGAGGGGGGGGACAGGGTTTAATCCAACCTTTACTTATGGTAAGTCATTCTGTTACTTAATTAAAAAAACATGTTAGGAAGACATGCAAAAAAAAAAAGAAATATTAATAGCAGGAAAGCATGCTTATTCCCATATAAAATAATATATGAGAAATAGTAAAGGCAAGTTTGAATGCAGTATCATGAATAGATTATGAAACCTAAGATTATGTTCTTGAATATTCTTTATATTGATATTCTTCAAATGATAACTTTCAGTGAACCATTACAGGATACACTAAATTATCATTTAAAAAAATTCTTTTTCTGAGCACCACAAAAAAATGTCTTTTTTTCTGTTACATTTAAGTTAACTTGTATTTAGTAACTAAGGACATAAAGAAATTACAAGCCATATAGCAATGAGACTAATATCATCACTATGATCAGGAATCTATGTCAACAAATTTTTATTTGTGCAAGTTGTGACTAATAAATACATCAGTGTTGCTATTCCACAACAACCATTTATACTAAAACAGAAGAAATTCTCCTTCAAAGATCAATTCTGTAGAAAAATAATACCTACATGATAAGAATAATATAAACTGAACTAAGGTTTAACTAAAGCACAGCCCACAAGGCTTTTAAAAATTATTATTTGGCTTTCTGGACTGCCTTGAATAGCATAACATGACACCCAGTCTTCCTAAGACTTTCTCTGACTTTCAAGTCATGTGGTTCCTCTCAATATCTCCCCATTGTCTTGCAAAATTTCTTGTAGCTCATACTTTGTACTTCTATTCTAGACCTTTAAGGTTATGCCAGAACCATAAAATAACCTATAATTTAAACAGAAAAAAAAGTCAGAGATCATCTAAATCTTCTCCTTGCTCAAAACAGATGTTATTAGATGAAGTTGCTCAAGGCAATTTCTAGTATAGACTTGAATGTCTCCAAAGATGGAAATTTCATCACCTCTCTGGGCAACTTGTTCCAGTTTTTAACCACCATTGAAGCCCTGTGACACTTTCAATTTGTAATGCTGAAATTTTGTTAGAATCTTTAATGACAGTACTCTGGAAAGATATTTAAGAAAGTTCTTGTATCTGGTATTGGTTCAGATGCTGTTACCTGAAGAAATGTACGTGTTTACTAATTGATTTTTTAAAAAACTGGAATGCCATAATGTTAAATAGGCTACGTATTTAATATGAAAATCCATTTTTTGAGTCTTGGTTATAAAAAGCTGAAGAAATAAATTTTTTAGAATGTTTCTGAAGACAAAATGTATTATATCTGCCAAACACATTCCTCAAAGCAACTCAAGGAAAACATATAGTTAGTTAGATTTTTATCTTGTAAGGATATTTCCTTGGTTTTATTAATATAGAACATTTTCTACCTGTTTTCTGCTGAAGTAAACCCAGACATACTTTTACCAATTTACCAGACCTAAGAAATACGTGTGAAATGCTAACTGTTCCCCATCTATTCTTACTACAGTATGACCATTAATAGCAGAAAAAATAAGAGGAATTAGACCAAACATGGCTTGATTATCAGTAAATCACCTTTTCAGAGCTCAGAAAACTTTATTCATTTTCTATATCCTCTCCTCTCACTGCTTTATTACCGGCTGAGTAGCACCAATATACTTAAACCAACATAAAGATGTCACTAAATCAATCAAATGGAAACTTGTAAATTAATTTTATCGTGTCTGAAACTTACTGAAGTCAGTGGGAAGGTCAGGCCCCATGTTAGCATATAGAAGAATAAATTTATTTAAATGGTGCAAGGTTAAAAATCAACATTGGATTTCACGGGCTTTACAATGATCAAGATACTTGACAGTAATTGAGTCCTTCATTATTTCTTTCACCTTAGCCAAGTACTTTAACTAGTGTAAATCATCTTCTGTTCATTTCAAACTACTTTTCAACATCCATTTGCATTTTGGTTTTATTTTTCTTCTTCAGCTAGGATACCCTCCCATAGAAGAAATAGATTGTTTTAAAATGTTTTTGCTCCTGCCTTCCTTGCAATGCTAGAATACATTTCCAGATTTATTGCAATGCCAAGAAATTCTTTAAATGGAGTAATTAGTGAATATCTTTGCTGTATAGACAAGGTTTCACTACAGGGCATTAATTTGTTTCCCACAACGTCACATACTGCAAGTAATATAGAAAGATATTAATACAGTCTTTTTCAACTGCTAGAAGTAATTTTTAAATTTGATCACATCAATCATTAGCATCAATAATATGATCATTATGATCTCTATATTAATGCAGGTTTATATATATATTCTTACTTTAATGCTCTATATTCCATTCCTATTTATCTAAAGTAGCAGAATATTTAAATTTGCTCAACTCTTTTGTAGTGCCAATTTTTGACAGCCCCGTATGTAAAGGCACTGAAAAAATAACCATTATTATTTTAATCTCTTAGCACACTGATTTTCCACTCAGATAATAAGGCATAATTTAAAACCAGTATATAATACTTCTTCCGTCACAAACTAAAATAGGTTTGACATTTTAAAAGATTTAACTTCATAGTCATTTTATGTATTATTAAATCTAAGTTGTTGTGTGCTCAGAAATCCCAATGATTTACCTCAAGTTGCTGTGTAATTCAAGGTAATTTCACTCAGGCACGGACAGACAGAAAAAGTTTACCACTTATTTCAGGGCACGGCTGGTGACTCAGGAGCTCTGATTTATTCTGTACTCTCATGTTGCTCTGGTGTCACTTTTTGTTCCCCTTCTATCTTGTTTTCTTCTGACTCTAAAAAATATTTGAGATTTACAAGGACAATGCCCATAGCAAGAAATGAATCAGGGACCAGATTCACTGGCACATGAGAGAATACCTGCACATTTGGACTGGGATTGATGGTACTCTTAAATTTAAGCCACAGTTCCAGGCTTGGAGTTGTTTTGTGTCAGGTATTTTTCCAGATAATTTCTTGATGTGGCTTGTAGGTTATTGTGGGCCATGACACCAGGAGATCCATTCACTGTATGGCATTTTCGCTTAGTTTGCTTGTTTTAGAAGGGCCAGCTTTTCTTAATGCTGGAGAAAATTGTTAGTAACTGTATTGAAGTGTTTGAAACTGGTATTGAATTGTTTGTAGCTGGAAAGGCTTAAATCATTTCACTTTTGTGCAATTTAAATATCTATATTGTGTGAAAAAACATAGTAGTAAGATGCTGAACAGTCCTAAATGTCTACATCCTAAGCTTAGATAACTGTCTCATATGACAAGAAATAGTTGCTTTTCACAGTAGCTTCATACTGACTGGAGAACCTGACAAGAATAAAGAAGACTTGGGCATGTCTTCCTCATCACAAAATTCACTACTTTTTCCATCTCAGAAAATTGCCATAACCACTGATATTTGAATACTTGGAAGAAGAACCCCAGCATGGCCCCACATGCTATCCTGGAAGGTAAAGAAATGAACTCCCTCGTGAGAAAGGAATTTAACACACCTCTGATTTGGAGTGACTGCAAAGGGAAGCAGCATGTTCAGCTCCCTGCTCAGCCCACCACAAGAATCTCCACCCAGGAAAGCATCTGGGACTGAAATCCCAGATTTACGCATCTGTTTTTCATAGTGGCAAGTGGTAAAATCTGTCAGGCACTCTTTCCTGGTCTAGGTATTGACACACACAGACTATTCAGTCCTAGGAAATGAAGATTTCTAGATGGTGAATTT
>JAYDZK010000202.1:46763063-46781416 GCA_034509185.1 Euphonia xanthogaster | reverse complement strand
GTAAAGAAAATCTGTCAGGCACTCTTTCCTGGTCTAGGTATTGCCACACACAGACTATTCAGTCCTAGGAAATGAAGATTTCTAGATGGTGAATTTTCCCATTTTGCTAAGTTCAGATTCATGAATTCTCCTCCTGGAGACAATGCTACAATGCTCAAAATGAAAAAGCCTAAATACTTTGTAGATGTATGCCTAAATGCTCAGAGAGGATTGGGAATCCTGAGGTGTGGAATTGCTTATGTTAGCCTATAAATTAGGCATGAAAAATGCTTGTGACCTGTGAGGTAAAAACCACAGAAAACTTAATAGCCACCCAAAGAAAATCAGTGTGTCCTGTCAGGTGGTGCAAGTACAACCTGACAGGATAGAGCATTTCTCACTGAACATAGAACAGTTCTCAGTGTGTCTGCATCAACATTGAAACACGTTACAACAAATGCATTAGGTTTAAAATGGGGGTGTAGTACAACTTGATTAAAACATAGACTTAAATGTACTCTTAAATAAAATTGTTGTGTCCGTAGAGAGTTGAAGCCTTCAGACAGCTACAAGGCTGAAAAGCAGGGAAACTGGGAATCACAAATATCAATGGCATTGAATATTGAGCTTCAGCAGCTAATGAGATTTCTGGAGGATAGCAGTTTTGCCTCTGTTCCAAGGACAAATTTTTATTTCTGACAAGTGATTCAACGACGACCTGGTCATACACACAAAGTACATAAAAAATTAACTTTGTCACTGTATTTGCAATCACTGCAATGACACAAATGTCTGTGCAATTCTGACAGCTTTTAAATGCTTTAATCCCTCAGCTACAAAATTCTGGTACAATGGTTTTAGAAGATATTCTATCTATATGAAATTATTGGGAAAAAATATTTATGTCAGTAGGATCCTTTTCCCAATTCACACCAGTTATTGACAGAATGTTTGATAAATATCTGAACCATATCATTAAACATTTCTTAATAATAATACTTATAGTGGCTGAAACATTATTTCTTCCCTGTTTGCCTATACATAAGACATTTTGTATCAAAGAATAAATATTACATAGATGATAGTAGAGAGAGTGTTACAGATTTTAGCACGGAAGTTCAATTTTTCAGATTTTCCTTTTCTAATTTAGTAAAATCATGAGCCTACAATATGAACGATGCATGCAAAAATACTATCATCAACCGTGGATTTGCTATGTGCATTGAGGGGAAAAAAGCTAACATGAAGACATTCTGATAGAATAGATTTCTAAACCAAATCACAGTGTCTTTAACCACATTTTTCACATACATTATCTTTTCCAAGTTTTCAATTGAATCAGTCATGGTCTGTTATGCTGACTCCTAACATGATGTGATGGAGGAACAAAATGACACAAAACATTTGCAATGGATCAGTCAGGAAATCAAAGACAATAAGAGCATCAATAGCAAAATAATTCATAATGATTCTTTTGTATAGCCTGCAGATTGGGGAACATGAATTTTTATTCTTTATAAATCTAAATTTTCAGGAGTATCTTACAAACTGATATCCAAAACAAGAAGATATTTTATAACATACTTTCTACAGGACATATCTCTTTACTAACTTTGGATGTTTCCATTTGTAACAGAAAGTGCATTTTAACTCTGGTTTAAGAAA
The DNA here is from genome assembly GCA_034509185.1 of Euphonia xanthogaster. Classification (NCBI taxonomy): domain Eukaryota; kingdom Metazoa; phylum Chordata; class Aves; order Passeriformes; family Fringillidae; genus Euphonia; species Euphonia xanthogaster. The sequence goes on along the minus strand of JAYDZK010000202.1, from coordinate 46,779,772 downwards.
GCCCATATATGCAAGCTGCATTCTGTGTGACACAAAGCAATTTTGAGGCATGTTTTTCTATGCATTTGAATCCTTTTGAAGATGTATTCTGATCCAGAACTGAATATTACAGGTATGGGCTTCTATATGCTCTTCAGATATTTTAAATTAAATTTCACTGGTTGACATTTAGAACTTGAAAAAAAAATATATTTTCTTAGAAATTTTATTAATCAAATTAATTGCATTTGAAAATTAAGATAGAAAAATTAAAAAACTTTGGCCCCCCTAGGCAGAAGAGATTAGATGACTGATTGCAAAGATAATAAAAGGAAAAACACAACTTTGACTAAAAGCCTCTTCTGTCCCTATGTAAAAATTTCTGATATAAATGAAAAAGCTCAGGTTTTGTTGTATCTTTATAGTTCTAAAATTTTTCTAATGCTATGTTCTTATTAATTACTTGATCATAATTATTAATGATAATTCTTTTGTTACAAATATCAACAATCATTTAAAAAATACTTATCCTAATGGTTTTGGTTTTTTCTTTTTAGATGCTTTGTGTAGGACATAAACACAAGATATATCTCATTCAGACTAAACTCTTCAGAAATATCTAAGCACTTAAAGATATTGAACAGTCCAGGACATACTCAAAAGCTCCTTCATGCAGTTAAATCACCTCTTTGTCCAGTGGTGTCTTTCCTATGGACCAGAGTTCCTTGGCATTCTTTTAGTTTTGCATCCTATGTTCTTAGTCAAATGTTTACAAAACAACAGTGGTATTGGGTGGTAATAATCTTATCTTTCCATAGTGGATTCCTGATTATCTAGGTGGAATAGCTATTTATTGTAGCTAAGATCAAGGCATAGAAGCAGCTTATCAGGTAGATTATGGTTGTTCCAGGTGAGTTCACCTCCTATTCCACTGCCTCTTCTCTATCATGCATAATCGGCAAGAAATGTCATGCAGACAGTCTGGCACAAGCAGCTGTAACAGCAGTGGAATTCCAGAAAGCTTTCATGTCTGTCCATAGTACATTATGCTACTTAAATTGTTAAAAGTTATCTTTTGTTCCCATTTTTGTTATGGAACAAAAGCAGCATGTAATCTCCCTCTTCTGTGCTATAGCTGATATGTAAAATTCACAGTCCCTCTTGTTACTTCCCTGAAGCATTTAGTGTGGCATTCCTAGGCAACAATAAGGCTGATGGAGTACACAGATACCTAGGCTACCTAATGGCCTTTCCTGGAAAAAGCCAATTATGGATTCAATCTCTTCCTCCCCTCACACTGAGGAGTGTTTGGAATCTACTTCCCTGTCTTTTTGTGTGAGTTCTCCAACAACTGACCTGCTAGACAGAATGTGGGTATTTCCAGAGAGATCTAGGCAAAGTGGAACTTAATGTAATAGGGGCATACATTATTTCCTGTAAATTCTATGTACATTCAGTGATAGATTGATTCATCATCTTCAACAGTTTATGAAGCAAGAGAGAAATACTTCCAGATCATGATCCATCTCACTTTATGACCCTGTCTCATGCTCCAGAAATACTTATTATGCACGTGATATATTGTGTAAGAGGTAGGTAGAAACATAGAGAAGTGAACATTATATACTGAGATTTGGGCAACTAAATTTAGTGGAAAAGAATTCACATCCTAAATAAAGCAGATTGAGGCATTCTGGGGATGCCTCAGACACCAACCACCTCAGCGGAGGAAGAAGCTTCCAGTTAAAGAGATTAGTTTCTCCTCCTACAAAACCCAACAGAAAGAGAGCTTCAGCCATTATCCTAGATCACCTGGGTCACTCCTGTTCCTTGCCTCATTTGTTCTTTCAACCCCTCAGGCTGGGGCCAATAGCTAAGCAAAATTGGAGTGACTAATTTTCAGTAACTAAAGAACAGAAGAGCAATTCTTAGTAATGAAGGATCTGTTTCTGTTCTGCTTTTGCTGTTCACTTGTGGGGACCAAAAATACTGGCCAAGAGTTCCATCACAGTAGAATTACTGAAGAAACATAGTGTCATCTAAAACAGGCTCATGAACAACCTAAGTGGCTTCCTGTATTCATACCACTGAAAGATTTTATCACGGACATATAGATCTATAGGTTTGTATGCTTAGGCCTGGGAAGCTTGGCCATCCTCTTCCTCAAAGGGGCCAGTCAAGAGCAATTAAGCTAAAGGCAGCAAGGGAAAATGTGTATAGCTGTCATCACTGAGGAATGGTGCCTTGTATGTTTATTCTGAAATGTCTTGCTGGGATTTGTCCATTTAACCAGAACTGCTGGTAAATGACTGGAAATGGACTGGCAAGCTCTTTCATCAGCTCAGCTCCCTCATTGCTCTCATGTGCATCCCAACTGGGGCCACAGACCTGTGAGCATCTAATTGGCATAAAAGGTCACTAACCATTTCCTCCTGGATTATGGGGGCTTTACTCAGCTCACCATCCCAGCTTCCACTGCTGGGAACTGGGGATCCTGAGGACAACTGCTTTTGGCATTAAAGACTGAGGAAAAGAAGGCACCTCAGCCTTGTTTTTATTCTCTGACACTAAGCTGCATTCTGCATCCAGTGAAGAGTGGAAACTCTTCTTAGCCCTGCTTTTGATGTTAATGTATTTATAAAAACTTTTCTTATTTTCTTTGAATGCAGTGGCCAAATTAAGTTTCAGTTGGGCTTTGGCCCTTCTAATTTTCTCCCTATAAGACCTCAGAAAATACCTGCAGTCCTCCTGAGCTGCCTTCACTTCTTCCAAGGTGAAGCACTCTTTTTTTTTTTTTTCCCTTGGTTCCAGCTGAAGCACTCTGTTAAACCAGGCTGGTCTCTTTTTCCACCAGCTTCTGTTACAGCACAGGGTGACAGGCTTCTCCTGTAAGCATAAGATTTCCTTCTTAAAGAGCATCCAGCCTTCCTGGGCTCATTTTTTCCTGCAGGACTGATTTCCAAAGGAATCTGTCAATCAATATCTTAAACAGGTGAAATTCTGCCCACCATAAGACCAAGGTGGCAGTCCTGGTGGCACAGCTCCTTACTTTGGGGAGGCTGGGAAAAGACAGGAGGAAATGTATTGATTTTTTGTTGTTGTTGTTGGTTTTTGGGGCTGTATTTTTTTTTTCCTTGGATTCTTACAAGCCAAATCTATTTTAACTGGTAATAAATTCAATTAATTGTGACTCTCTTTCCTTTTCTCAACCCAAGAGCTTTTATGGTTTCTACTCCATCCTGAATGATTGAATATCTGGATGGGAGCTTGTCCCCTTAGCCAAGGTCAACCCACCACAGCAATAAAGACATTCTTTGATATTGCCTATGTGTCAAGTAGCTTTGAAATTCACTAAAAATGCTACAACTTTCTTTCTAGACTCAGTCAAAGGAATTCTTCTGAAACTTTTTTTCACATTAGTTTTAACCATCACCATGAATTACCAAGAGGATGCAATAGGTATGAGGGTGAGTGGAAAGAAGAAAACCTATAAAAAGTCTGGTAAAAAAGCATAAGACAAACCAAGTTATCTGCACTGTCGTGTTCTTGAAATAAAATTCCATCAGTCTAAGTTAATGGTTCTTAATAAATGTGGTTAATAGCTAAAATGGAGTTGAGTGTTCATTTCTTCAACATTATAAGCAGTCATTGCACACAGTAATAAAAATAGAAAGAATGACTTCAGGTTTTTTTCCCTTTGAATGGAGTTGTCACCTATTAACATTTAAAGCATAGTTCATTAATGCACTGTCATTGATGTGTGACTCCATTATCAAAGTTCTTCAAAGATGTAAAATTTCCATTGTAAGCTGCCCATCTTTCTAAAACCTGGGAATGGAACTCTGAATCCATTAAATATTCAGCTTTATAATGCTTTATAATAACATTAGTTATTTTGTTTTATTTATGTCTCTACCATTTAACTTTCAGGTTGCCAAAGACTGTAATATTTGAATTAGAAAGGGAGCAACCGACAGGAGTCAAATTGCGTAAAGTTGGTATTTTCTTATCTGAGGTGCCTCTTGTAATTCACTTCGCATTTCAACTGTTGAAGTGGAAAGAGTACAGCAAGAAAGAAGGCAATACAACTGAGAAAATATAAAGGGATAACACTGAATACATCTGACAATATAGCAACTAGCAATTCCCATGCATTGCCCTCCTCTATAAACAGGCATCTCAAATGGCAAGAGCTGTAAGGCATAAGATATTTTCCCTCTTGCTGAACTGGAATAATCATGCCATTAGCTGTGGCTGCATCACAAATGGAAATGCATCAGATGGAGCAGCACAGAAACTAAATAAGGTAACTCTGGTAGCTGTGGTAGCTGCAGTAGACCACAGCTGCATATAAGCCAATTTTCTCTCTTGAGATCTAAGAACTGACTTGCATTACCATTACCTGATTATTTCTTCTTTTGGCTTTTTTGAGCCTTTGGATGATGACACATATAGTAGTGAGAAGAACAAGAACGGCTTTCCTGCAAGTTTTGAAAACTAAGATGTTCCTTAACAGCAACTGTGAAACACATGGCACTTCAGGAAACAGCTACTCAGTAAATTGTTTAACACCAGTAGTGGTATTTCTAGCTGTATTTGGTCAAAGTGCAGTAAAGATGGGAGATTAATTACTTGCTTCTTTAACTTTAAAAAATTTAAAGAACGCTTTGCTCGTGAATGTAAGTAGTGATTTTTTTGTTTATAACTAGTAGAAATTTTCTTTGGATGAACCCTTTAATTAAAGTAATTACATATTAGATTATTAGTCATACTCTACTTCTAGTTGCACAGGTTTGTGCTACATTAAATTTTGAGCTGTGCTCTTGTGTCAAAAACTCACCATTATTAATTAAAGAACTGCATCGTATTTTATTATTCATAGCCCCACTTACAAGGAGCAAGATTTACAGAATTTTTTTTTTATCAACTAATCATAATTTTCTTCTACACATAAGAGCTGCTGCAGTTATGCAGAATAGAAACCTCATGTTGGGACATGAAAAGAATTGAAGAAAAGTCATCCCCATCACCTAGTTCTTGAGGGGAGAAAGAGCGATCACAGAGTTATTTTTGGTTTTACTTTAAGTGACTGGACACATCAAACCTCCTAAAACAGTGGTGAGGCCCTCTGCATGATAATGAAGACATTGCTTCCACAGGTCTGATATTAAGAGAAGCAGGTACTGGCCAGGAACAAGATATGTTCTATTCCAACACATTCCATTTTATCAGTATTTGTATTTTATACATTATATTGTATTGTACCTATTAGCTATTAGCCATTATATTATAGAAATGAATCCGTGAAAAATTGGAAAATATTCTTCAAAAGGCCCTAAAATGTTGCAGAACAATTTCTCTTAGAGAGTTTTAAAGTTTCTTACTCATATAACATTTTTCAGTTTCTTACACACATAACATTTCTTGAAAATCAGCAGTATCATATGGAAATTATAAAATGTGAAGATCCAACTACTTTATAATGCCATTCACATGTTTAAGGAATTTAAACTGTAACTAGGATGAGACACAGAGTTAGGGAGAGTTTTGTGCAAAAGTATTTCATTCGACCCACTATTTAATTAACATGAATGTTTTGGGGCAGAAATTTCTAGGTTTCAAAAACAAGTGAGATGAGGAAATTCTTTTGAGTTCAAAACAGAAATTCTATGCAAGGTGACAAAACATTAAAAAAAAAAAAGAAAAAATATGACATTCAAAAATAGTGAGAAACATTAATTTGTCAGCTAGGCTATGGGGGAACAGACGGGATGGAGAGCTGGGTGTCTCATAACAGATTTTCCAATGTATGCATGAAGAGGATATAATATGAAAATATAAAATATTAAAACTACTAATAAAATTAATAAATCTCAATTTTAACAATACTTACATGAAATATAAAACTACACAGCAAGTAAATCCAGTTTTTCCTTGAGATAAAAAGAATTAGCTCTCCTATATTTTACTGAAAAAGCTGTAGGAAAAGGAATTTTAATTGTTGACAATAGGAAATCTCTGTGAATATCAAGAAGATGCAATAGCAAGAAGAGGCCTCTTCTTCCAATATCCAAAGGTAAAAAGAAAAAAAACCAAACACATATTGTATGCTGCTACTAATTGTATGAATTAAAATATCATCCAGCTGTTCTTTTTACTGACATCTTCGTATCTGGCTTTTGAATTTAAGTTGATACTCCTAGTGGCAATCCCTGCTTCAGTGTACAAGCTGGCATTTGCTCCTTTATTCACATGGATATACAGAATAATGAACTTTGTCTAAAATGGCCATCAGAAGCACAGTGTAAGACACAATTCTAAGTGTGAGAGCATGCAAAATAGCTATCAAAGGGTTCTGCTTTCTGACCTTTGAATGAGCCAACCCATTAAAAATATTTCTACTTCAAAGCAAGCAGAAAGACCAAAGAATTCTAACATCCCATACAAGCCTAGATGCCAGGAATATTTTTAATTTTTTGACTATATTTCTGAATATGAATCAAAGTGAAGACAGTTACTCACACCTGAAAAGGCTCCAAAGTTAGTCAAACAGGTGCTAACCCATTTCTCCTCCCTTTATGTAAGCCAGTTTCAGAGGTGAGGCACCCATGTTTAGCTAAGCGAAAGGAATTTGTGGGAACTACAGCTAAGACTGTGGAATGCTAGATACCCTGGAGGATTAGGATTGAGCTAGCAAACAGAGTTAGAAAAGCTTTACTGTGCTGTCTGCTTCACTTTGAGGCAGTGAACTGCAAGTGAAATTCGTCTTGGCTAGACAGTAGCTCTCTGCCTTGCCTGACTGCTAAGTTGTCGCTTCTTACAATGTCACCAGAGACATTGCCTGAGCTGAAGTTGCTAATGATAAACAAAACTGGGTTGTTGAATGGTTCAAAAATGTGCTTCTGCTTCATGTTAGAAAATGCATGGTATATTTGTTAGAAGTACATAATGTTTTTGAGAAACATATGTTTGCTTGCATGAGAATAAACCACAGGCAGCCATTGACACACAGACTGAGATTATTTGAAAGAGATCCAAGGCAGGAGTAATTTGCTGGTGACGTCTTTAACAACCTAAACCATAACTACATGGCAAATGAAAAGAAAATGAGCTAAAATTAAGTTCCTAGCCACCATGAACTCTGATAAGTGGGACTAGTAAGAACAACAGCTTGAAAAGCCACCAGTGAAATTCTGCAACAGTATACATATATACTTATATACATATATGCACGAGATCCCCATCTCTGATGAGGGTATCCTCTAGAACTGAGAGTTCATAGTTAAATATGGAACAGGCTCACAAACCTCCACACTGGGTCCTCCAACACTTTGCTTAAGTACTTGTCTCTTGGAATCATATATCGAGGTTCTGAGCATTACTAGGATTTTCAGAGGGCAGAGATATTGAGGAGCCTAATACAGGGGACTGCAAATTGAGTAGAAAACTGTTATGGAGAGAAGAAGATCCCTAGGAAACTTTTCCTAGACCTGCTCCAAGAGACAGCATTTCTCATCTCCAGCATCTGTATTACTGTTTTGTGTTGGGGCCAGACCTGTATCGCACGATCTGAATTAAATACTTGAATCCATTTCTGAGTTGCAGCAATGGAAATTCCCAATAATGTCACTGTCAGAAAGTCATACAACCAAACACTTGCTGTTCAGTCTTATATGCATCTGTTAGTGAGTTTAGGCAAAGCATGGCTACTTGAAAATACATTCTTTTGTGTGTGGCTGAAATTCCAGGAAAATGAACCTAAATAAAATTTTAAAAAATTAATTTGAAAGTAGATTTTATGCAATCACAGCATATATGCATTAAAGACTTCAAATTCCCTGCTTATCTGCTGTTTACGTTCTTTTCTATACATGAATGTCAATGTTTCTACATGAATTTACTTGTCTTACTTTAAGGAATAAGCAGCATGGGTTTCAGGGGTCTAATCAGCATGTCTGTTCTAATTAAAATCAAAAACCATTGTCATTTTTCTTGCTCACACATTTTAACCTGAACTCTGGTATTTTGATTTAGTTCTTTCCTCTTTTCCCAAAAATCTGCTGTTGTGGGGATTAAACTGGTCAAGTTATATACAGACATGATATTTTTTTATTGGAAGAAGAATATAGATTTGAATTTTTTCCTCCAAATATTATTTAGATTCTTCCTGCTTAGAAGGTTTTATTTCTCTTTTACTAGTTGCTTCAGATTGATCAACTGCATGCTATAGAGGGGAGCATTTGGAAAATGCAAATCTAGTGCAAACAGCATGGTTTTCCATGTAATTAGAATGTAAATGTCACTGTGTTCTGTTAGTTGAGATCAATTCACTGCACAGACACTGAATGTATCTTGGTTGAATTTTGTGACTTAAAAATTCCTAAGCTATTCCTAACTATTCCTGTGTATTTGAGACCTTTCAAGACATGAAAGTAATTCTGAGGAACAGACATAAGCCAGACAGATGGAAGCTACCCCTTGATTCTAGGTGATATAAAGATATCCCCAAAATACAACTGTCCGGTGATTCAGAGCCCTACTTTGGATGAGAAAAAATTAGATTCACTTGTCAGTTTTGCCACAGACATCCTATATGACCTTGGACACTGTGCCAGAGGCACCTAGCCAATTGGAAACACAAGACTTGGAGATTTAGCTGGCATTCAAATTGTCTGAATCTGGGCTTTAGCCTCTCTGTGCCTCAGGTCCCTGTCTGTGAAAAGAAGATAAATTGACTTCCCTGCTTCACAGTAATATTGGAAGACAAATTCAACTGAGACTGTGAGGTACTATTGTGAAGTTTGTGTAAGTATCTTTATAAAAATGTATTTTTACTTTTTGTTACAGTCTCCAGCATACAGTGGAGAACACAAGAACGGGAATTATGATTTTGTCACTTGATATAGCAAAAACTACGAGCCAGAAAATCCTGTTTTCTATTTCCACTTATTCTCCAACAACCAATAGATTTTGGTTATTGATAATAATATGTGTGCGTGACTTACACTGGATATGCATGCATATTTTATCTTATACAGGCATATACACTTCTATTTTTGCTGAGTTATGTGGATGTGTTGCTAATGCATGAATATTTATGACATTTTCTAATTAAAAATGTCTCTGAAATTTCTCCTAACACACTTATACATCATACTGAAGTTAAAAAAATATGTCTTTGTACATATCTCTAGTAGGGCCTTAATAGCCTGTATTCACCCCTCCTGGTGTGTGAGACCAGAGAATGGGAGACTGAGATCAGATTGAGGTTGCTTGGCATCAGACAAGTACAGAGACCTACAGTTTTCAAATACCAGATACAGGGCAAAATAGTCCTCTCAGACTTTCTTATTGCAAGAATAGACTACCTAACAAATTGAAAGTCCTCTTGCAATCCCATGTTTAGTGGAGAAAATTCCCAAATTTCAAAAATTATTTTTTTTTCCTATCAGAAAATCCATCTGTTTTCTTCAGAATTTGATATGGAAAAAATCAAATTATTGAAATGTGATTAAGAGCCAGTCTCCTACTCTCTCTATATAAGTATATACTATAAATAAGTATTTTAAACGAAAAAAATAACAACAACAACCACAACAAACAAACAAAAAATGAGAAAGAGCAGCTCTTCAAAGTTAGAAAATATCAAGCCACATTAAAATATGAGTCAAGTCCCATAGAGGTACTAGCATTAAGCCAAAGTTATTCAGGTAACTACAGACAGATGTAACTACATATTTAAATACATATTTGTGTGCATAATTTTCCATATATACATGTTTTGCATTTATTTTAGAAATCTGTATTTTGGTTAAGGTTTGGTTAAGGTAATCTTAATTAAATGTGTTTCATGTAAAACAAGGAAAACCCATAGAAGATAAAGTAACCTCCAAATCCTCTTATTAACATTAAAATTATTGTTCTCTTTCGTAGACACCTGTGGTCATTATTAAACACCCTCAAGTTTAGATAATACTTGCTGGCATTTTTTCCAGCATTCATCAAGGAAAAACAGAACTATTTACTTCTCTTTTCTGTTTTCTGCTGTGTGGTCTTTATTTATTTACCATCTTCTCTATTGGCATTTGAGGATGATTTTCAAATATCTCTATCTATACACACATAGCTCTAGGAAAAAAATACTGTGCTGCATGCAATTTTCCATCCACAGCTACTTGTAGGTTCTTCCTAGCATAGTTGATTAAGAACCAATTAGTTGCCTGCCTGAAAACCATGTAGATGCAGATTTACATTAATTGGTGTCATAGAGGTGGTGTAAAAAAAAAAAAAAAAAAAGGCAAAAAAAAAATCCTAAAATCATAGAAGTATAGAATCCTTTAGGTTGGAAAAATCTGTGAGTCCAAGTGATAGCCAAGCACTGCCAAGTCCACCGATAAACCATGTCCCTCAGCACCAAGCATTATGATTATACAATAACTGAATCATAAGCCCTTGCAGAGGACTGCAGTACTTTCAGCAAACGAATACATCACAAATCACTGAATTCTGTACTGGTTTTGGTCTGGGATATGCTTTGGAATTGTGAGCAAACCAGACATGAAAACACAGGGATGTTTTCTCTGTTGCTGAACAGTGCTTACACAGCATCAATGCCTTTTTGTTCTAGCAGGTTTCCCTGACAGTAAATGGACTGGGGGTGCACAGGTGACACAAACAGGAAAGCTGAACCCAAATGCCACAAAATGCAGCACTGTGCTCAGTAATAAAATATAGGGGAAGAAAATGGGAGTTTTGGCCTTTGTCTTCCCAAACAATCATTACATGTGAAGAAGCTCTGCTTTCCTGAAACAGTTAGACCTCTGCCTTCCAACAAGAAGAAAGAAACAAATTTCTTTGCTTGTGTATGTGGCTTTTGCTTTACCTATCAAACTGCCTATATTTCACCCCACAAGTTTTCTCACTTTACCCTTGCTAATCTCTCTCCCTGTCTGCACTGGGGGATTGAGAGAGCAGCTCTGTGGGGCTGATTTGTCTTACGGGTTTAAACATTGACAATTCTAAATGAAGTTCCCTAAATTAATATTGATTGGAAATCAGTGATCTTTTGCATAGTGCTGAAACAAGATGCCAACCCCTCTATACGTCAGTCTATACAAAAAAATATTGCTTGAGAATATCAGAATTCAATTAATTTTAACAAGGTACAATTCAGATTGTAGCATGGGAAGAGAACATATAATCTTTAAGCCATGGAAGTTGCAATAATTTCTAACTTTAAAGACAATGCTAATTCTTAATTAGCTTTTTGCTCAACTAACAAAATGTTAGATATTGTTTTTTATACTAGCTCTTAAGCTTAATGAGAAACTGATTATTTTTTTTTTCTATAATTTCTGAGTTTTTTTCAGACTTACCTTTTTTAAAAATTATGGTTAGCAGTTAGCATTTCTTCAAATTGTAAAACACCATCATGAGAATTTCATAAATGGAAATTGTTTACTGACTCCTACGATGCACATGCAGGGAAAAATCTCCCTGAAGTTATCCTTTGCTCTTTCATCATAATGCTCTGGCTCTGAAAACTCCATTAATTTCGACATTTTTTAGAGTTATTATTCCAATAAGGATTAAAAAACCCCAACAAAATAGAAATGTCAATTGACATTAACAAAAATATTAAATGTGTGTGTAAGTACATTCCAGAAAAAAAAAGTCAGATGTTGTGTATTTTCAGTGTTGAGTCTCATTTCTTTACCTTAGATGTAAGCAGCATGCCAAAAATCATATGTAAATGGGTGAATGATTGCTCATAACATCTGATTAATCTATGTACAAACTTATTCATTTGGCTGACACTAAAACTTCCTTTTTACTAGAGGGAAACAATCCAGGTTCATACAGGAGATTTGAAATTACAATGAACCCTATCAGATTTCACCCTACTGATTTCTAGATCACCACTTTGAAAGCAATTAACAGGTTTCAGTATGAATTCAAATTAGTCCCTTAAATGCAGTAGCTTTGCTTCACTATGCATCACAGAATGATGATTTTCTACAACTGCTACAGAAATAATGGAAAGTAAAACTAAACCTCCTGGCTGCACTTACACAGCAAACACACTTTTTTCTGCTTGCTTTATTTGCTTTTGGAGCACCAGGATAGCCAGCATAGTATAATTTCCTGTCAAATTACACTTCATAGACTCATGTGATATTTTATAAATAGATAGAAAAGGGTAGATATCACAGAGGTAGTTCTTTAATTTGCTTGTTCAAGTAGATGAAATCAATTTCCAGGTGTACTTAAAAACTGTGCAATTGATAGTGAGCTAATTGCAATTTTCACTTTGTTTAAATGAAAGAAAACACTTGATTTCAGAAAATTAATTCATTTTGGCACTACACTTGAATTTACAGACTCTATACAAAGCCAAGAATTTCAAACATATATCTATATTTTACTGCTTTGGAAATGAATACTGGTTACATGGTTCCCAAAAAAACTGTGCCTATTCATACTGTAAGTTCTTTGATGTCTTCTTTGTAAGTCTACACACAGGAACATTTATTAATATCACAGTGGCTGTCAGAAAGGAATGCATGAGAATGGCTTTGTCTGAACCTAATGATACTGTTCACAAGTTCAAAGTTGCATGTGTATTCCTTCACAGGGTTGAGATCTAAAACAAATTTTCTCTGCTTAAATAGGTTGAAAAGCAGCTATATGGAGACTGTGGCATGAAAATGTTTTCTTTTGTAACTCTGTCTCCTTGAAGAAAGGCAAAATGATAACTCTGGAATGTTTCTTGACTTTCCTAAAAGAAAAATCCCAGAATCCTAGCTGTACAGGATACTTTGAGGAGCCAAGAAAGTTAACACAGTCATGTTCAATCAGAAGAGAGTGAGTTTCACTTCATGTTTCCATGTAATATAAATTCCTACTGGTTTGTTTTTTTTTTCAAATTATGAAATTTAAAGTCCTATAGTAAAATCAGGGTAGTGGGCTGTGGAACAACACAAATTACTGAGATATCTTGCTATTAAAGGCACAAAAGTATTTGTAACCTCTGTTGTGTATTTGCTGCCTGCTATTGTGAAGAACTCAACTTCTGACTTGTAGGCATAACTGTAATTCTGAAATTTAAAAATTCCTGTGATTGTCATGCCATTACCTGCAAAAATACATTTGCAAGTACTGTATATGCACAAGTGTATAAACCTCCAGATATATCAGAAAGGATCTTTTGAAAAAAGAGAAGAGCAAGAGACCACATAGGAGACTCAAAAAAAATGCACACATTGAAAAAACCCTCAAATGCAGTAGCTGTATTCTCAGACTTGAAGAGGAGCTTTCTCAACATGATTAGAGAAACAGTCATTCAGAAGGTCTGCCATGTACAAAAATAAGGCTAAAATGATTGGTTTGCTGCAAGTGGGTGATACCTTGATCCTCAAGAAATCAGAGAGCTCAGCTCAAATTCATATCTTAATCATGATTGACTTGAGGGAGATAGAAAGCCTAAGAAATACAATATGCAACTAGGTTTTCATTATTTGTCCAGAATCATATGTATTTTCTTTGAAATGACCTCAAAAAGTATTATATTCCATGGACAAAAGCGAGTTTAGTGATACCATGCACTATTATTCTTCATTGCTGCCAGAAGGAAACCCATCAACCACGCAGATAACTAGATTGGCTTGGCAAAATTCATGGAGATAACCATGAAATGGGTGGATATGATACATCAACTGCAAGAAGAGTCATGGGCTTGCTCCTCAATAGGCAGTGTTCGTGGGAAGCTGTAAGGTCTTGTAAGCAGTACTAACCTTACAAGGCAAATAATGCCACTATATTTAAGTACTATTTCAAGAAAGGATTCCTTAAAATCCATGGTGTTTTTTCAGGGGGTGGCTCTATGCACTCCTGTTCAGTGTCAGAAAACCTCATTCCTGAGAGGTGGTAACTCTATGCCTGAAGAGTCTAGCATGTATACTGGAGGCCCTAAAGAGCAAGCTCCAGAATAAAAGCTCTGGCTTTTCTGTCTTCCACCTGCTGCAGAATGGGATCAAATTGGCAAAAATATTGTCACTGCTATTCCTCATCACGCTACCTTTGGCTCTTCAGTTATCTTTTTCTCTGCAGATATAGTTAACTCAGCAACTGCTTATATGTAAAGTTTTAACAGAAATATTCTCATTATGTACAAGAAATCTTTAGGCATTTGATAAGGAATGAGTGGAAAACAGCAAGCAGAGAGTTTTCCTTGGGTATGTTTCCCTAGGGTATGTTTTCCCTCAGTTTTTGACATGAGCTAGAGGCTTTATTCAAAGCATCATATTTCATAGCCGTTTAATGCCTGATGGATCCTGCCTATGGGTTTGTTTAATCCCTTTTTGAGTTCATATTTTTGAGCTTCACAACATTCTCTGGCAAAAAAATTAAATGACACATCAGGTGAAAAATGGTTCATCTTATTACTGGTTTAAGCCTGATACATAATAATTTGATTTTGAACTCACTGGTTCTCGAGCTATCAGAGTTATTAATCACCCTACCTTCTCCTTGCTATTTGTGATTCACATATTCTCTATGCACTCACTTGCTTTTTTTTCCTTTAGCAGATTCAAGTACCTAATCTATCTAATATTTCTAACCTGTCTATGTGTTTAAAACATTTAGTGCTTCCAACCAATTTTTCTGATACTTTGAGTCTTTGAATTACTTCTGATTACTCAGTCTAATTTTGAATTAACATTTAGAAAGGTAAACAGGGTGATCTATGTATCTTTTTCTTGCACATAATGGCTGATGTAGAGCTCATCATGGCTCATGTACAGTTTCAGTTGGTTTACATTCATAGTTTGAGTAATTTCAGATCAAAGAAGAGCAATGAAGCTGATGAAAGGTCTGGACCACAAGACTCACAAGGAGGGTCTGGGGGAGCTGGAGTTGTTTAGCCTGGAGGAAAGGAGGTAGCATCCTATAAAACAATCTTAGAAATTTTTACTATTCAAGTATGCATGCATTCTGTATTCCAGAAGGCCAGGTGATCACATAAAGAGGGATCTACATTTATCTGTTTTCAAGAAAAAGTGGCTTCCAAGAAAACCCATTTGAAAAGGGATCCATGGTGAACACTTCACAGCATGAGGACATCTTTCTACTATTGTTCAGTAGGCACATCTTCATTCATCAGGTAAGCTGCTATCTTTTTCTATAATTGTGTGAAAAGACCAGACTGTTGCAGAACAGAAAACAAAAGCAAATGGTGCTCCAGAACTTTCACCAAAAAACAAGTTTCACTCATTAGTTGTACAGAGCCTTAACCTAAATGTAAAACACGGTCATAGGGCAGAATTTATACAACTGTTTAGCTAACTTAGAACTCTAAATTCATATTATTTCAAAATAATGTGACATTGCTATAGCCACTATCTGTAAAAAACAGAAAAGAATGATACCAAAAAAATGCACTGATGGAAAAAAATGGCAGAAAGCTCTTTTCTTTTTACTTTTCCATGTTTGATTTAGGGCAATGGGCTCAGCACCATGAAGTCATGACAAAAGGCTTCAACTTTCAAAAATAAATAAACACTGAAGAAGACACTATGGTATGACTTGAACATATATGTTGGTCTGCTAGGCAAAACAGAGCTCCCCTGCACACCAAAAGAAAGGACAACTACTTCAAATTTTTTCTTCCCTTCTTTTCTCTTCATAGTGTTGGTGAGGACAGAGATGTTCAATCTTTGAAAATAAACTGATGCTGTATCTCAGTCGGTCCTAGAAAAGCTGTGTTGCAATCAGGTTAAACCTTCTGCCAACTGTAACCTACACAGCTTCACTTACAAGGCACAGAACAGAGGAGAATTATTCATTTAAATGATGCCTTACATTTTTTTGCAATCTATTTATGTTTATAAATATTACTGAAGCTTGCACCACTGCTAAGAGACATGAAAATTTTGACACCAAAGTCAGCGTCTTCATTTCAGCAACAATACTCTTTACAGGGACTGCAACAGGGTTAATAATACTTGATTCTGAACTATAAAAAATCTAACAGCATAGAATCAACACTGATAATATAAACCAAATACAATTCAAACACAATTAATTAAAATATTTTTTACAGTAAAACACAGTTCAATTTCCTTAATTTAGTCACAAAAAATCTCAGAGCATAATTAAATTTAGATCTTTTCAAAATTAACTTATGACTAAACATGTGGAGTGCAGTAAACAACAAAGAAAGCTCTTATTGAATCCCAAGAAAACAATGCAAAATTTGGATTTATTCAAATATTTTCTTCTAACTCCACAAAACTGACTCTATAAAACAATATTATGAATTATGATTTTTACAGTGACTACGTGAATTAAATATCAAATTCATAATATTTTTTGTTAATTAATCTCCTCTTAGGTCATCTCCTTTCAGGAATTCAGTCAGGAATTCATTCACACCAATCCAAGTGAATACTTAGTGCACTCTTTGTTTTAAGCGTTTAAAAGTCAGTCCCAGCATTTCTTTCTTACATGCTTTCATGAAAGGTCTGCAGAGCCAAGTGTTTGCTTTCCCTCTGCACTCCACTGTCTCTTGTACCAGCACAACCTCAAAAGAGAAGGTGAACGATCTCCAAACTTGAACAGATGTAGGATGGTTCCAAAATGAAAATTAACAACGTGGTTTTGATAGAAGATAATTTTTTAAAAAATATAGACATTTAACTGAGAATGTGTTTAATAAACCATTTAGGAGA
>JAYDZK010000202.1:46724382-46762963 GCA_034509185.1 Euphonia xanthogaster | reverse complement strand
GAGAATGTGTTTAATAAACCATTTAGGAGATTTTTTCCTGTCTATGCTATTACATATTACATTAAAAATATACTTTTTAACTAAGAACTGCAACTCAAAACCAATTTTCTGCATTCTGTACTGCAATAACTAGCAGAAATGTATTTTTGTTCAAAGCCCCCACAGAGGCCTGGGGTTTGGTTCTCCCCACCCTGTTCCCTCTGCTTTTCCTTTTTATATTTTTCCTGTAGTGTGCAGAACCAAAATCAAGAAAGGTTAATTCCTACAAAAAAGTTAAGTGCTACCAATCTACTCCTGGCTGGAAAACCACTATAAGAGTTCAAACACTGCGTCAGCTTACTTGGCAGAAATAATGAGAATATCTGGCACTTACTAAATGTTAAGAATAGGTCAACTTCCTTCTTAAAACAAAAAGCACTGACCCTAGAAACACTGCAAGAACCATGGAGCTGATGGACAGCCTGGAAATATTTACATTCTTTTTATTTCATCTCTCTCTATTAAGAACCAGAAGATATAGTGCATTAAATTCCTACTGCTAAATTCTTACATTTTATAGAGGATTTAGACCACAAGATTTGCTGTTTAGAGTCACAAACTGCCTCTAGGGAGTATGATAGATCTCTCAACTACTCGCAGTGACTGACTCCTGCTCAATTATTAAGCATTACAAAGGCTTACCTCATAAGAATGATAGCTAAGATCTTTAAAGGTAGCAGTTAAAAATGTATCTTAAAAGTTACTTATACCAGGTACACACACTAATTTCCCAAGTTGCTAATAACAGCTCATTTTAGTGACACAAAACTGTATTAAAAAGAGGAATAAAAATATTGTTGTTTGAAATGAAAATGTGTTCTAGATTTTTTTTCCAATCCCATTTTCAATGAATAAAATTAAGCTTCAGTATTCACAATTACATCTCTGTATCCTTTTTGAAAGGGTAGATTTTTGTTACGCTGAAGTCAGCTGGTATTTTTTGTTAACTTGAATTTCATCAGAACTAGAACTCCAAACCCTGCCTCTCCCTCTCTCACCCTTCCAGTTCCATTTACTCTGCAAGAACTTTCTGCCTCATAAATAGTATTTTACATGATGCAAAATTGCCTCTTAATTCTTTTTACAAAACAAAAATCACATTTCTGATATTAGAATAAAGCAACTTTCATTCTTGTGCTAACAAGTCAAGTAAGAATCAGCACAAATCAGTAGTGAACATCAAATCCTGGATAATGACTAAATAAGTAGATTAAATTAGATACTGTTGAATTTTTAGTGGTCTAAAATGATGTTCTTATGGACAATTTTGGGCCATGTTTTCTTACAGAAATTCCCCATCAAGTGTCTAACTTGGACATACCTCAGAAAATGTATGCCTAAATTTCTTGACAAGTCTTAAGGCTTCCTGCCTGGCTGAGAAACTTCTTTCTGTCAATGTTGAAAATACTCAAAACAATCTTTCTCTAACAGTCTTGACTAGAAGAATATTACATTATTTTTCTTTACTAAACTTATAATGCTAAGTTTTTGTATCATTTACACCTCATTTTAAAAAGCCTTCTAATGCCTGGCCATTGGTCAATACACGATGTTCTTGTAAATGTTACTAGATATTCAGAAATACAGATGAGTCACATTCCTTCGGACCCCATGGCCTTCTGCTTTAAACAGCTGAGAGATCTCCTCACATTGCCCTATGCAGATGTCAATAAAGTGTCTGAGCTGATGTGCACAATGGGTCCAGATCCCTCCTTACAGAACAGTACCCCTCCCACAGAAGCCTATTCTTCTACCCTTTCACATTCCGTCTCCCCCTTCTCCTTGAAATCTTTGAATTCAGTGCTATTCAGTGCTTTCTATTTCAGTGCTAATAAACTTTCTATTCAGTGCTATCCCTCTTTGTCTTTTTATGAGGAAGATTTTTATCACTTCTAGAGAATGGACTTTACAACTTCACATTAGCACAGGAGCAAGAAATGAATGAACCTTCCAGCAACACAGATCCCACCTGTCATTTTCCCTCGTGAGATTGCACCTGAAGTAGTGTGTCCACTCTGCTCTCCTCAGCACAAGAAAGATGAGGACCTGTTAGAGCAGGTGCAGAGGAACCCATGAAGATAATCAGAGGGCTGGGACACCTCTCCTGTGAGGGCAGGCTGAGAGA
Source organism: Euphonia xanthogaster (assembly GCA_034509185.1). NCBI lineage: Eukaryota > Metazoa > Chordata > Aves > Passeriformes > Fringillidae > Euphonia > Euphonia xanthogaster. The sequence goes on along the minus strand of JAYDZK010000202.1, from coordinate 46,760,799 downwards.
GCTGGAGCTGTTCAGCCTGGACCAGAGAAGGCTTCAGAGAGACCTCATTTGAGGCCTTCTAATATCTTAAGGGGTCTTATAAAAAGAAGGGAAAGGGACATTTTATACAGGCAGGTAGTGACAGGATAAGGGGTAATGGTTTAAATCTGAAAGAGGACAGGCTTAGTTTAGATATTAGGAAGAAATTCTTTACTCAGAGGATGGTGAGGCACAGGCACAGGTTGCCCAAAGTAGGTACAGATGCTCAATCCCTAGAAGTTTTCAAGGCCAGGTTGGATGGGGCTTTGAGCAACCTGGTCTAGTGGCAGGGAGCTTGGAACCTGATGATCTTTCAGGTCCCTTCCAACCCAAAATATTCCATGATTCCCTGATTTTAAAACTCTCCATTTATGTGTTTGAACTACCCTACTGATTTCTTGCTTCACCATTTGCCCTCCCTGAGGCTAAAACTTTTTTTTCTGCTCTTTGGTTGGCTGTTACTGATATGACTTATTACTTCATACATCTTGAAAGGTTTTTACAGGCCTTAAATTTCAGATGTACAGTATGTATTTCATTCTGTGACCTGCTTTTTTAGTCTTGGCCTGAATGCACCAGTGCATATGTAGGAGACCATGATAGTGCAGAGCCTGGCTGGCAGGTGTGAAGCTCTGCACTACTGCAGCAGTCCCTTCATTTGGTTGTACCTGTAGGAGCAGGATGAGGAACTCCCCATCACAAACCAGGATTTACTGTTACTAATCACGGTGATATAATCAATGTGTCAGCTTATGTGTGTTGACAGCTCCTGGTGAAAACATAGCTGCAATGCAAAGTCACAAGTAGCTTAATCTTTTAATGAAGGAAGGTATGATTATAAATACACATTTTCTAAAGGGAACTTTTATGTAAAAACACTCAGATATAATTATACTAAATTTAAAATAAAAGTCACACCATCAACTGGCATTTATCCTAATAAAATTGTTTTGGCAGAGATCAGAATTTTGATTACAATATATCTGTTCTGTTGAGATTTAACAATCTTTTATATTTAGATGACTTTATTTTGTTGTTATTTAACACAAATATGGAAAAGATTTCTTTCTCTCTTGTCTGAGATTTTATCTTTCCTTTTTTTTTCTCTTATTGCTATCTGAAACCAGCAATGCTACACCCTTTTTATGTCACAAAAATTCCAGAGACATGTTTTTCAAAATAAATGAATCAAATATAGCATGTAGATACATCTTTGTAAAAAGATGGCATCCACTTTTTTTTTAACTATTACATCATCTTTCTCTTTCTTTTGTTCTCCTTTCTTTCTTTCTTTGGCTTTGCTGCATGTGTATGCCTGGCTGCCCCATTTTTTTTTTTGTGGGTAGTGAACTCCAGCAGCACCCCTGAAAGAAAACTCTGATTTCACAACAAGTATCTCAGTGTCTTTGCACAACCCTGATGCTGCCACAAGTAGTTTTAAAAGACGAGGGAAAAGGTAATTGGTGGTTTCATAATACATTTTCTGCTGTCAGTTTAAAGAACAGTGCAGAAGACCAACTCCACTAAAAGCTTACTTAAAGTGCCGTTCAAAAATCTAAGTCAAAATAAGCACTTGACTAAGCTTTAGGAAAAATCATCACATAGTACAGATTTTCTTGAAGACAATAGACTTGTCTTCAAATTTGTGTTCCATTGTGTTTAATATATTGATGAAAACACATTCATGCCAGTAACATAAACATTCTAAAGTTGAGAAAAACACTATTTGAGAGATTTCAAATTGTCTGGTATAACTTCAGGTATAGGTTTGTCAACATAAGCAGTAATATTATTTTGTACTTATATTCAGGATGCCCTAAAAATGTCAGATCCATGAGAGAGTTACTGAACCCTAAACGATTTACCAGGATTCAGAATATTAGTCCTAGCAAGGAATACTGCAATTTGATAAGTAGGACTTGCAAACAATGATTGAGAGGGAAATGCAAATATTAATCAAATCTTATATTTTCTGATTCCTTCACCCAATGTTGACTCAATAAATGTCTCAGATATTCTTACCCACAAGAACTCCATTTTACTGACATGCATGTAAATTGCTTGTTGAATCCTCTACAGATAGTTAGAGACCAAGAAAGAAATTCAAAATTAATCCCAGAGATACAAAGCACTCATGAGAGCAAACTACAAATAATTTTAAGTTCATCATGTAGCCATGCATTGAGCAAGTAGATTGGATAAGAAGAATACACAAAGAAATCACATATTATTGCAATATAAATGTAAGTTTCAGATTTTTTCTGCAGGGGAAAAAAAAGAGCAGAAGTTTTACCATCTCATTCCACAGTTCTTTCTGCCAGTATTTCACCAGTTTTACAGAAGTACTTGTCTGAGTCAGCTGGTTTTCGTTAAGTCTGTTGTAAAACTCAAAAAATGAAAAGTTTCAGTTGCACATACTTTTGAAATTTCTTGTCTGTGGTGCTTTCTTGCTATACTATTTAAATCAGAGTGACTGATGACATGTCAGCTTGCATTGTCAGTACGTAACTTGCTGGCTTTCCTCTAAACTCCAGTACATTTCTAACATTTTGTCAGTTACTATACTAAGAGCCACTAACACCATACAGTAGATTTGCATGTTGATTAGTAGTAAACTTGCATTCATGTCACTTTGTCTATTGCCATTTCAATAAAAAAGTACAGAATTAGTGAACTAGATTATTACAAATTTCTTTGCTGGAGCCGGTAAAAGTTCTTCAAAGGAAATTGCTGTTCTACCAACCTCTTGTCCTTCACTGAAGTGCTCAACAAGTATGTGGGCAATCTGCTTTGCATAACCTACCAGGGATCTTGAGGAAAAGTAATCAGCCATGGCATAAAAAAAGGTCACAGTACAAATAAAAATATTCTAACAGAGTGGAAGCAAATAGTCAGTTTTAGTGAGTGGAATATGTCTTTAAAAAGGAAGCCAGCAGTGGAGATGCAGAGGAGTGCCTGCTGAGTCCTGTGCTGTTCAAAGCATCCAAAAATGGTCTGGAGAAGTAAGGAGTAAGCCTAAAGTTTAATGGTGACACAAAATTTATTAATGTTAAAATATATCTGTAGCTATATTAGTGTTATAATAGCAATATGAAAGTTGTAGTTGAGGCAAGAGATAACTGCAGAATTGCAGAAGGTTCTTCTGAGACAAACTGTGGAACTGTGGGATAAATATTATAGATAATTCTGGCTGGAAAAGACCTTTAAGATCATCAAGTCCAACCATTAAACTGGCATAACTAAACTCACAACTAAACTATGTCTCTGAGGGCCACATCTCTACATCTTTTACATGACTCCAAGGAAGGAGACTCCACCACTTCCCTGATCAGCCTGTTCCAATGCCTGACAGCCATTTTGCTGAAGAAATTAAGATGGCTGATGAAATCTGAAACAAGAAATTTGTTAAAAAAGTAGTAAAAATAACACTAACCTCACACATCAGCATGGTTTCTGAAGTCACCCTTTATAAGTAACTTGAAGCTGTGACAGGAGCATGGTCACACAGTAGCTAAGTGCTTGGTGGCAGTCACTAAGGAAGTAAAATATTAGAATTAGGGAAAGAATGAAAAATAGAAACAAAAACACTGAGACCTACTAACTTCATAAACTACCTCTGGGTATTTCTGTGTTCTTATATAAAATGTTCTGGTAATAAATTTACAAAAGTGACCTCAAAAAAGTAGTAACTATCCCTTGTCATTACCCAAATATGTCAAGGTAATTTGTCCTGTCTTCAGTGGATGCCTTTATTTTCCCCTCTGCCTTGCAGTGACTAAATCTCTGTATTTTTGCTGGAAAACTTCTTGCAGAGAAAAATCTGTGACAGGACTTTGTGTTTATATATTAAGAGCACTATTTTTTTTTCTTTTTTTTTAAATGCCATTTTCTTCAATTTATACACTCCAACTAATCTCGAAAAACAGGTCTAATAGCACATCAGAAAAACCGTTTTCTTTTTAACTAAGGTCAATAAAATGTTAGCACCTGAATATTCCCAGAAGACTGGCACTAAAATTAATTTTATTCTAATAGAGGAGAAGCTTACCTGCTACCTATATGGTTGGCTCCATGCACAGTCCAAAACTAACCATGAAATATATAATCCTAAATTATTAATATATGCTTGCATCTTTATAAAAAAAAGAACCTGAAAGATTATGTGTCCTCGTAGTTTCAACATTAGCCATACAAATAATAATGGTCATGTGAAATATTTTAATTCTATTGAGCATGTTCCACAGGTATGGTCAAGGAGCTGACACCATTTCTGAGGTATCAGAAAGCAAAAGAGTTAAGATAGCTTTGAACTTTCTACTAACTTTTGTATTCTTCGTTGAGATATTTTTACCACAATCTGATTTTCATTTAAAAAGTAGATTCCAGGTCTAAAATAAGTCTTAGAAATACCTTTTAGCAATTCAACTTCATTGATTAAAGCTGTCAAGAAAGGAAGGAAATGATGAAGTAGCCAAAACACTTGTATCCTAAGCTACATGATAAATTCTGCTATGAACAAACATACCATTCGTACCGCCTCCTACATTATTTAGCTGGTTTAACAAATGTAAATGAAGTACTTGAAGTCAGCAAAATTAACTGCAATAGATGAGGCTTATAAATGAGTAATTTTGTACAGCTGCCATTTGCTCAATATTATAAAAGTGCTCTTAATTTGATTTAACACATCTGTAAAGTGACTTCATTCTATAGATTTATCATCTGCATTTGCATTTTTTTTCTGCTTACAGGAGGGAAAAGAGAGCCAATTTCACTTCGAAATTCTCATTTATTAGGCTGTTATATAAATGTCTTCTATAGTGCTTTGTGATGCAACTATCAGCAACAGCAGTGAACAGGGTTCTGTGGTAATTAGGGATAAATGAATAGATCTGAGCAAGAAACCTCTAAGGTTTTGGTTTGTTTTGTCACTCCCTCTCCCTCCCCCAGTTACTATTCTGCTGCTGATTTTGAAAACCTAGACAGCTACACATGCTTGTATGATCCATTAATCAAACTAGAAAGAAATGCTATCTTGTTTCAGTGATTTAGCACTCCTCTATTAGTTTGGGTATAAACCCTAGATCCATTTAAAAAAAATGCAACCATCCACATTAAACTCTTCTGTTGTGGTAGTTCTGTTTCTTACCTGGTATACATGGAAGTAAATTTACTGGCTTCAATGAGTTTAATGGAGAGTATTCTTAGCTCCACCATATTCAATATTATTTTTTCCAGAGAACATCTTTCGAATCTTAAAAAGTAGCTAAATTCCAGCTAACGGTATTACAAAAACAGTATATAGAAAAAAGTTGCCTTTTATACCATCTGTGAAATTTTGAACTTAATGTATTGAAAGACAAAATGTCTGTAAATATATTATTGATGTTGCTGACAGACTGTAATGGATCACAAGATTTTTTCATAAATCTGTACTGTGCACTGCCTATCTGGAGAGAGAAGAGCTTCAACGTGTATTCACACATGAATTCCTTAATTCAGCACAGTTATATTTATTTGTTTTTAGTTCTTTAAAATTCATATTGCTCTTATTAATTATTAGAATGTCCTATGTGTCACCTAACTTTTGTCACTGCAGTGAGGCAGCTGATGCGTGACACTGGAGGTATTTAGAACTTGTCTACATGGACAACAAATCAATTACCATGTTAAAAAATATTCTGAGTAGGTCTCACAATAACCTTGCCAATAAACTATTCATCATTCCATGGAATAATTCACTGATCATGTGGCAGGAGACAGGAGGGAGCATGGCAATAAAATCAGTGGGTATTTCACTCTTCGTAGTAAAAGATGAATGAAAGATAGACCTGAGTCTTACCTCCAGTGTAAATATAAATATTAATATATGTTATAAGATCTAAGCTTTATTGTTGTTGTTGTTCTTGTTGTTGCTATTATTATTATTTTAATTACTCTGTCAATTTCTATATTAATAATTTTTAGATCAGCATCTAGTCTTTTCCTGTCCCAGCTGTTGGGTTCCTTCAGCTGATGGGCAGAAAATCTTCTCTCTCTCATTTACCAGAGTCCCTGCATATAAAGACATTTTTATTTTGTTTCCCTAGCTCTCTCATACAAATCAGAGGAAAATTATCTTTAAATCTATAAGAAAATTGAGACACTTAGCGTCATGTAGTAAAGTTCCTCTTGCTCCTGACAGTTTTGCTGTAGCAAAGAAGTAAAGTTGGATGTTAATTCCAGTAAACTTCTCTGGGTGCTAACAAGACAGCCACATGTTTTGGGGTTATGTAGTGGTTACACAGCTTTTAATTTCAGAGATTAGCTCAAACAAATTAAGAGAATATCTTTTAAAGATGGAGTTTAACTTAAGCGAAGAAAGGCAACATTAAAGCTGAACTGTAAAACCCAGCTAAACATTTTAAAGTCTTTTTGTTCTAGTATTTCCGAAAATCTACTGCCCATGATTGAATACATGGAAATTTGTGTCACGTTCAATCCAAGATCGGTACGTAACTAAAACAAAAACCTGTTTAACAAAATACTCTTGTAACATCCATTAGTTTTTTCTATTTTTTGCTTGTACCATTATACTATGAAAATATATAAAGATTTGTAAGCACTTTTGATTTTTCCTAAAAATTCTATGATAGGGCCACAATGCTAACTACAACTCTAGAACATAGTAAATATCTGTTACTTATTCTCATTTGAGAAGTGCTTTTGCTGTAAGGCACATACATAAATATAGACAGTCATAATTTTGAATGAATTCATCTTTATGGAAGGAAAGCCAGGTTTAAACACTAACCACTCCACTTAAACAGTAGACAAGATATTATACAATTTTTCCTAGTGTTCTGTAGTCTCTATACATTTATAGGATATTTAGATTCTGATCTACATTTAGATTCTGGTCTTCATTTACCCCATTCCTGCAAAATGGAAGCAAAGGTGTATCTGTTATCCTCCATTGTACATGGCTATCGACAGAAACAGGAAGAAAATAGACAATATTTGTGTATAGACACAAGGTTCTGTCACACCGAGCTTCATGTTCATTCACTGTCAAACAAACGGTTCAAAAAAGACCTATGGAAATGAGAAGATTTAGGTTTCCTTCATTAATTATACATTTTTCTATGCAGTCACTGTAATAAGTAGGAACAAAGTTTCTAAATGTTCCTTGAATATTTTTTGCACATGATGAATAAAACCCTTTTAAGCCTGGAAACAGTGATAATTATATTTTGTACACTCTGCACTGAATCTATAATTCTCATTAGACATACAAGCTCTTGTACAGTATTTCAGGTAATGAAGAATAACCAGAGCCATGCTGCATTAAGAGGCTCATTTTTCCATGAAGCAATAAACCATACAACATTTATATTAGTGGCTCTCTGGAACTGCACACAGTAGACATACTGGCAGCTACAACCATCCATCTTATGAACAACAGTGACGGGTGTTGCCCAGAGCTGTAAGTAACACAAACATCAAAAAGCACTCAGTCTCTTAAAAACTGGTTAGAAATCATACAATAGGACATATATTTGATCCCCAAATAATCAATCATTCATACGTATTTCTTCTACATACTGAACAATATTATGGAGAGAGCATAAAGTATATTTGCTTTGAAGCAGAAATTTGATATGGCTGAACAGATAATAAAAAGTAGATTAAAAAGTCTAGCAATACCAGAATGTTTGGTACCACAACCTAAAATCTCATTAGGAATGGGAATACGGACACCTATAGCAGTGAAATTAATAGATCTGGGAAGATCTAGGAAAAAATCATATAGTTGTTTTGGGTTTTTTTCCTTTTTAGAGAATTTTCATTTTGTTACTGAGAGAAGCATCCAAGTTTGTTTAAATACTTATTGAATAATTTAACATTCTTTTTTTAGCTCCTATCCCATATCTTTTAATAAATAAAATTCTTATGAAAATTAGATTCCTTACCTCCAAATTTGTTTTTAATTGCTGTGAAAGTTCATAGTGCTACAATATTTTCTAAGCAAGCCTTCTTTTCATGACTTGAAATGTGGATCCTGTTCCAACTTAGGGAATATAGAATATGTTTTACATCATACCTAATTGTCTTCAAGAATTCAGACACTCTTCCCTGTTTATGCCATTTGAGCTTATTCACAAGCCTGAGCCCTACTGTTCTGTGCAATATATTGTAACTCACTTTCTTAAAGATAATATCCCTAGGGAAATTTTCTTCTAATAGCAAGTATTTAATAAAATATTTGTAAAAGGCCAAACTAATATAGCCATCTCTTTCTAGATAAAATATGCAAGGTTGGAAGCCTACCTTGCTTACATAGTTCAATGTTCACCAATTTTATTTCAGGAATTTTAGGAATTTCACCGAGGACAAAGCTTCAAATGTAAAACAAAGCCCTCAAGACTATATTGCACTGCACTCACCAAACTTGCCACCACAATATACATACTGTGTCCCTCGTGTAAGGTGGTTCACAAGAAAATCCACTTCAACTTGCAATACTTTTTTTTATCTAAAAATTCAGCCAATATTAAAGGGTGGAATCTACGCTGTGCCTGATTCCCATTTAGTATTTTTTATGCCTGGCAGGACTTTTGAGCATGGATCAAAACTAAGGGAACTTTTCAACAACTTGGCAGTGATAAGAAGCCTGAAAATGAATACAAATGTGATGTGCCCACTTCATGATATTCAGAGAGATATAAAGTGGTCTCAGCATAAATAAGAAACCCTACAGAGTTTTAGCATGTCGGCAGATAGTAGCCCAGATGCCAGTAGTTAAGTATTTCTCTGCATATCAAAGCATTTATAAAGAGATCATTATAATACAAAAAAAATGTAATATTTGAGTGAATGTCTATGATGAATAGAGTTTTAACTACCTACAGTGAGTCTGAAGGACTATTTTTTTTCTTTTAGTACTTCCTAGATAAAAAGATTGCAATTGAATATATTTTTAAGGGGTTTTGTCACACCAAACAATAAGAAATAAAATAGTAGACAAAATACTGTATCCTTCATGATCTAAAGAACAAGCCATATGTTAAGCAGTTTTTATTACAAAAATCTATTACTTTCTTACAAACTAGAAATTGAGTATTTATGATGCACACAACAAATCTGTCTTGGCAACATCAAAATCCCTCAGAGACCTCATTTACAGAGAAACTACTTTAACTTCCCAGTATGCTATTTATAATCATCGCAATCACTGGCTCATTATAATCTATTTGAATGATCCCATTTTATTTTCAGATACTCCACTGTCATAAAACCCACACACTATCACAGAAATTGTGATGACACAGTATTGTCACAGAATCACAGACTGGCTGAAGTTAGGAGATCTGAGGAGCCCACCTGGCCAAAACCCCTTGCTCAAGCACAACCACCTCGATATGATTGCCCACATTCAGGTGGCTTTTGGAGCTCTCCAAGGGTAGAGACTTCACAATCTTCTGGGCAGTCTGTGCATGTGCTCAGTCATGCTCAGAGTAAAAAAAGTGCTTCCTGATGTTCAATGGGAACATCCTGTGTATTGGCAATTTGTGTCCATTGCCTGTTGTCCTGTCACTGGGCAGCACTGAAAAGAGCTTAGCTTTGTCCTCTGTGCATCCTCCTATCAGGTTATCTATGTATAATACTAAGTTCCCCTCTGAGGCTTCTCTTCTCCAGTCTGAACTGTTCCAGCTCTCTCATTCTTTCCTCATAAGAAGGATGATCCAGCCTTTTCATCATTTTTGTAGCCTTTTGTTGCATTCTTTCCAGTCTGTCCATGTCTCTTATACTGGGGAACCAAGAATTGAACACAGAACTCCAGGTGTGGCCTCACCAGTGCTCAGTAGAGGGAAAGGAAGAATCACCCCTCTCAACCTACTGACAACTCTTTTGGGCTGCATGGCAGCATGACCCTCTGGCTTATCATCCTTTAATTCCAACTCTGTGTCATCAGCAGGCCCATGATGAAGATGTTAAACAGGATTGAACCCAACACTGGATACACCGCTACCTGGCCTCCTGCTATTCTTTGTGCCATCACTCTCTGGACTCAGATATTCAGGTAATTTTCAATCCCCTAACTTTCCCCTTATCCAGCCAATTCTTCAACAGCTTGTCTGTGAGCAACAGCTTCAAAGGCCTTACTGAAGTCTTGGTAGTCAATATCCCTTGCTCTCCTTTCACTTACCAGTTGAGCCATTTCATTATAGGTATTTATTGACTTGCAACACTCTGGTCATGGGAGTCATCCCACAACACCTTTGTGATCCCAAAAAATCCGTAGCCCTGCAACTGCACACGGGTCTTTAACTCAGCGTGTTTATTTCCCAAACTGCATGTATTGAGGTACAGACACTTTAGAAATGCACCTCAGCATGCTGAGTCCCTGGAGAGGCTCTTGGGGATTTCTGTATAGTTGCTCCTTACAGGCACTTCCTTGCTTACTTACATGCAGGCATTGGGGGTGACCCGATTTGAGAAATATTAAATTTTTACATTTCACAAGTTATATGATCTCCTTGTAGCTTCATCTCACGTTGTTTCATTCACAATACCATAACATGCCTAATATTAACATATACTATATATCCTTTGTTAAATTAACTAAGTTATAATTTTACTAAATTTAAAATCTGCTTGCTATTTTAAATGCTCTTAAATCAGTCATAGATACTATGAAAGTTACCCAAGCTTCTTCAGACATTCTCATGCATTTCTAAACCTCCTTTTGTTCATAATACCAGTGTGAAGAAATATTGCCACAAGATAACAAAAAGCTTGTGTGTAGGGCTCAGATACTACCAATTTAGGAAGCATTGAACTAGATCATTGCTAAATCAAAGCAGATACCCAAAGCTGCTGCTGAACGATAGATGAAGGTTAAACATTTTCCTACCATCATTTTTGTTCAGGCAAATTGTAGGTATCTCCATGCTTAGTGAGATATTAACAGTATTAATATCTTTGAAGTGTCTGTGCCATATATGCTGTGGCAGTTGGCAGATTTTCTGACTCAGACAAGAGGAGACCTATTTAGCAAACATGTCGAATTTTCACAGCTTTCACCCTTTGGATGTTCCAGCACAGTTTTGCCAAACATTTCTGCTGTTCCTGTAGTGTTCCTTGCTTCAATAGAGCACAAAGTTATTCTCACACTAACTGCTGGATAGCAGCCCAAGGTGATGACATCCTTAGGAGAGCATGAATGTGTACAAAGGTTGGTAAGAGCTCCCAGAGGCTGCTTGCAGCCCCATTGCATAAACACACAGTTTAGTATAATCTAGAGATTATTCACTACAGAAATTTCTTCAGTTTCTTCATTACAGACAGTTTCCCCCACATTGCAATTCAGTATATGGGAACAAAATATTTACAGCTGAACAATCAGTATTACATGATTGATGTTTGCTTTAAACTCTCTTGGCCGCCATTACCCATGTCTTTACCTCATTCTGTAGTCAATTTTTCTTTAAGTTAATAATTCTCAGTGAAAGTAGGTCCACCTTATCCTCCACATAAATTTTTAGAAGTTAACCCACCCATCATATTTGATCTCTATTCAATGTAATTCTTCCCCCTCATGCAGTTACCTCAGGTTGACAACACCTGATTTAAAGGCAACATTAGGAATGTCTTGTTGCTGGAAGCCACTATATCAGAAGGAGCTAGTTCTGCATCCAGAAGGAGGATTGACACACTACTGCTAAGCTATATCTTATGAAATCGCCCATGAAGAATAATATAAATTGTGCTATTTTTATTCTCCACGTCTGAAGATGCTCACCAGACCTTAGGAGGGAATTTGTGGTGCTCATACCTTTTGAATCCTACCCGCTCCTTCAGGAATAACTGTATTCTTGTAAGCTTGAACTCCAGTGGCTTAATCAAAATCCTGTTCACCATTGTCATCTATTTCCATTCCTCAAATCAGGAGCACTTAAACCAAAGTTAAAAGCATCAGACTAGCACTGGCATATTCTGCTTGAATTCCAGTTAAAATTTGAGTTATTTCTCACTTTTAAAATAAATGTACTGACAAAAAATAGACATTTTCTAAACTCTGCTGGAAATTTCTGAGATATAATACTACATTTAAAAGCTTGTAGAAACTGTAATTTCTAAATAATTATCTTTTTTATGTTCTTAATTTCTCACAACCTTCTGTCTCAGATGTGAGAGCTGCCCTTCAGTACTCATGTCTGAATTGTCTTCTTCAAACTATTCTTCGCTGCATAGAAGAGTCACAAAGGACTCTGTTTTAATAATTACTTCACATAAAATCACCAAAGCTTCCAGTGCTGTATTGCAGAAACCATTCAAACTAGACAAAGAATCTGGAGAACTCTTAAAGGTGATTTATTCTCTGTATTTTTGCTCAAATCACATTTTTTGGAAAAAAAGTGGAAGATTTTTGTCACTAACCTTTCTTTTTTTTTTTCCTCGTAAAACATTGTTCAGCACTGGGCAATTGCAATAAAATTAGGTAAGGTGCCTCAAGTATAACCTCAATATGGAGAAGCATAGTTGTTCAATTTGCAACAAACAATTCATATGCATCCTAAGAATTTAATCTAGGAAGCATTGAATCAAACTTTCCTGCTTGATAGGACTGAAAATGTAATAATGTTTGATGAAAACTGGTGGAGTATTTAAATATAAATCTAGCTTCTAAATAGAAAGAATTAATGAAAATTAGATTAAGAAATATACATCAATAATTAGGCTACCATTTGGAGACTATGCTGAGATATACCTAAACTATCTTTGTCTTTCTAGCATTTTATCTAGTCATTGAAATTTCTCTAGCTTTCACCCTTAAATAATACAGTCTCCTACACAGACACACAGTGTTAATAGTCCCTTCTCAGTCAGAAAAAAACAACCACCCCATGAATTCCAGTTACACCTCCTGCTAGAGAAACCCTGGTGTTTCCCAAAGTCCAGGAAGAGCAATATCCTGATTGCTTCCCATAGTCTTCCTCTTTGTGCTCCAACCTCCCTTCCCCTTTCTGGTTGCATCCTATCAGCTCCTCAGCAGGCTATGGGAAACATGAACTGCTGTAGAGATTACAGGCTCAGTCCAAGATTTCTGAAGGAGATCATACAGCCTGTATAATTTCCAGTTAGGCTGAACAGCCAGCATGCTTCCTTCTAACTTCATAGTATTATCTACACATACAACCCTATGCAAAACAGAAAGGTGAATTTCCAGATGTCTTTACTAGTGTTACCATTTATACCAGTAGTACATGTTTGGAAAACAAAAACCTAATACATTTAGTTCAGAAAACCATGTCATATAAAGAAAATTTCTTTTTTGACTGAAAAACAATTCAAGACATAAAATATGTGAGAACAAAAAGTGAGTATGAAATATTTTAAGCTATCAGATATTGTAGTGTAGATACACTGTGTTGTCTGTGTATTTTTCACAGAAAATAAGTGGAAATTGTTCTGAAACAGATATAGATTTTTCTGACAATGATCAAGAATTTTTATAGTTTCATTTAAAATATCCTTCTAGTTTGTTTTCTTTGTGTATGCAGTTGCATTGTAGGGCTGTTTCATGATGCCTTCAGAAATTATTGATCTTACCTGTGAACTGCAAAATCTTCATAAGTGAATTTGATTCCCTTATCGAGAATGCATCACTTGAAATGATCCACCGTTAGTGGGGAAAGAAATTTCTAATGATACAATGTGACTTCCTTGACTAGAAAAGAAATATTCTTAGATTTTGTTGAACATATTCATATCTCTGTGGGGGGTTTTACAAGATCAAAGAAGCAACAGAAAACATCAAACACAGTTGTTTACTAAATGTTACAGACTCAAGACAGATATGGGCATATGTGTTAGTGCTTCAGAAGCTTGTTATGAGTTAGCTAGTTCCATACTGCGTTGCATGGAAGAGGTTTTTCATACTGCTAAAAAAGAGAAAGGAATAGATCTTTGGAGCCAGTGGTTCTGTGCATGTGATTTCAGAGACTGATGTTTTTTTTTTTCTAGTAGCTTTCTTACTTTAAATTTTTAGCAATATTTTAAGCAAGCATATTTAAATGGCTCAGAGATTCAGTGAATAATATCCATTCTCAGTGTTGTTATGTAGACTGATCCTTTTTAAAGTTTTATATGGTCTATTAAAAACAAATAAAAAGCCAACAAAGGCAAAAAAAGGAAGTTCCTATTAAGAACAAAAAAGTAAAGATCTAATCACAACAATAGTCAACATCTTCACTGGATCACAAACACTCTTCACTTATTAAACCTAGTAAGGGAAGGATCTGATCATGTATGCCTCCATTTTTAGCCAAGTATTATTTAGGAAAGACTGACTGAGGTTTCTGAAGGGGGAAGATAGAGAAAGCACAGTAGTAACTGCAGTGGGCTCATAGGAGGAGAATCATGCAGGTACACACAAAAACAACCTTTCTTGCTAGAGAAAAAGTCCTGGAATGTGCTGCTATAGTACTTCTCCCTCATGGATTTAGAAGGCAGGTCAGTAACATAAACAAATAAGCAATCTAAGAGCTAAACCAAACTTAAAAACTTGCCAACACTAACAGAGGACAAAAAATGCAACACTGCAGAGAGGGGTATTTAGTGAAGGAACTACAAAATGCTTGATTTTACTCTACTGGGAGAAGAGGAGAAATATTCTAAAGCAAATATCCAAATGTACTAAAGAGAATATTAGAGAAAAAGGCATTGCTTATCCTAAGAAGTTTCAGATTCAGCATACCAGTTTGTTAGTTATTATCATAATGCAACAAAAGCTACAAAATAACCTTGTCAACCTTGTCATTTCAATATTTTATGCATTGGATTTCTTTTCCTGGATATGTCAGTGAATTCTTCTCTCCATAACATGTTGCCATAGGCTAAAAGCACATAAAAGAGGTCTGTCAAAGACATGTCACATGTAATAACATTATAGCATAAAGAACACTGTCCTTGGCTGCTTCTGGAGGTCTACATTTCAAAGGTATTGTTGCACCTGAAATACCCCATCTCAGACTCGGCTGGAAATACATGATGTTTGTTCCCACCTTTAGACCTTTAGAGGAAAACATAAAATATGACCTTCAGAAGGTCTGGATAACATCCAAATTATGCTGGAAGGAAGGTGTAGGGCTTTTCTGGCCATTTCTGTTCGCTCAGGGAATTGTTCTTTATCTCCAGGTTTTAGAGGGGCCACTGATCCTTGGCAATGCAGGCAGTCAATGTTGAGACCAGCCCAGTGCTGAAGCTGGGAGGATGATAAGCAGCTAAAATACAACTCGAAATATCTTTTGGAAGTGATCAGGATTTCCAGCAGTTTGGGTGGCATTGCCTCTACCTCAGTGCAACTAATAGTAGCTCTTTTCTATGCTCCCTTACAATTGCCTTTCTTCAGGTTTATTGCACATCTGACCATTTTACCTCCTCCTCCTCTGCTCTCTTCAATCCTTCTGTTTATCCTGTGTTATAAAAGCTCACCAAAATTAGTCTGGTCTTTGCTGAAAAGCCATCTGCATTCTGCTTTTGTATTTTTCACTTCACTATGTCTATTTAGCTTTAAATGTTAGAAGCCAACTAACACTGTGTGGTTTTAAAGCATCACACACACAAAAAATTTAAAAACAGCTTGCTTGAATGGTAATTTCAATATGTCATACATGCATGCCAGCATTATTTGTGGAGTAAAGAGTATTTTCAACTTTATTAAAATCTTAATTTTAAAATTTAAATAATATAAGGATGAAGACTAGTCACTAGTGGGGTTCAGCAAATCCTATGCTCTTCAAGGTCTTCATAAATGACCTGGATACAGGATACTGGAAAGGATACTAGATCAAATGCAAAGATGATAGAAAATTGGGAGAGCTGTAGATTCCCTTTGAAGGAAGAAAGTACCTGCAGAGAGACCTCAACAAATTAGACAAAATAGAATCACCAGCCATATGAAGTTCAACAAGGGAAGGTGCTGGGTTCTGCAGCTGGGGTGGGGCAACATCTACAGACAGACTGGGGAATGAGAGGTTGCGGAAGGGAACCTGGGAGTCCTGGCCAATGGCAAGTTGAATGTGAGTCAGCAGTGCCCTGGCAGCCAGGAGGGCCAACTGAGAGGCCAGCTGAGTGGTATCAGGCACAGCACTGCCATCCAGAAAAGGGAGAGGATTGTCCCACTCTGCTCTGAAGTGGGGCAGCCCCATCACAGGTCCTAGGGGTAGTTTTGGGTGCCATGGTATAAGAAAGGCATTAAACTATTAAAGAACATTTAAAGGAGGGCAGCAAAGATGGCAAAGAGCCTGAAGGAAAACCACATGAGGAACAGCTGAGGTCACTTGGTGTGATCATGCTGTAGGAGACTGAGGAGAGACCTCATTACAGTTGCAACTTTCTCATGAGGTGAAAAGGAGGGGCTGGCACTGATCTCTCTCTGTAGTGACCAGTGACAGGACTCAAAGGAATGGCCTGAATTTGTGTCAGGGGAGGTTTGGGTTGGATATTAAAAAAGTGTTCTTCCCCCAGAAGGTGGCTGGACACTGGATTTCCAAGGAAATGGTCACAGCACCCAGGCTGACAGAGTTCAAGAGGTGTTTGGACAATACATACCCTCAGGCACATCGTGTGACTCTTGGGGACAGTGCTGTGTCGCACTAAGGGTTGGATTCAGTGTTTCTTGAGGGTCCCTTCCAAACCAGCTTGTTCTGTGATTCTGTGAGAAAAGCTTCACCAAAACTGCCAAAGACAGGAAAAAAAGATCAGGGAATGATAGAGGAGAAAAAGATAAGAAAAGAAAATAAATCAACTATTCACAGAATCAGTAGAAGGAAGTTCCAGTTCACTGGAACTTCATGTTCTTCATGCTTCAAGGGCTTTTGGAATAACAAAAAATTGTGCACGCTTTCTTTGCCAAAGCAAGTTGAAAAGACAGATGTTATCCTAACTTACAACCAGGGAGTCTGGCTGCCCATTCCAGGGGCGTACTCTGGCCAATTAAAAGCTGACATCTTTAGAAGTGAGAAGCATTAACACAAGCATGAGCCCAATGCTGATTCTGACTGCAAATTCTGTATATTCTGAAAAGACACACCATTCTGAGCACAAAGGAATGCTTCATTGGTGACATTCTGCCGGCTGCTTTTAGAATAAATCAGGGTTTTAAAGACTGCCTGGTATCATTGCTTGGCCTAGAGAGTAGAAGGATAGGTCCAGTTCCCATTGAAATTAAGGGAAAGGCTCATATTGAGGTAAATGTTTTGGGGACAGTACTAGGTCTGAAATTTTTATTTTCTTTGCAATGGAAAACCAAATTCAGTAGTCTCCCTTAGCAAATTCCTATTGAGCTATAATACAGGGACATTTTACCTTTTTTAATGCTTAACCTTTATATTAAATGTTAAATAGTTCTTATAATTTTTGCTTTACCGTTCACAGAGACACGTTCACAGACACTTTAACAATGCTTTTTCAGCTCAGTTATAACTTTTTGAAAAGACAGTAAAAAAGGTGCACTCCAAAGGTGCACTTCTACTAAGGAGATAGACGAAGGTATTCTGCTTCTTCCCCCCATTTGTGTACCACTTTTTTTATAAGCAATAGTTAATATTTGTCTGACACTTCTAAAGTTTAAAAGGGAACTTCCTTGCAAATGCTCCTAATAGGAATCCTTTTAGTAAATATTTTTCTGTTACAACAATTCAGTAGCCATACCTGAAATTACTTTTCAATCAGCTAGCTTGAACATTGTAGGGAGTACAGCTATTTAAACCCAGAACTGAAAAAAAAATCAAGAAACACATCTCTAGAAAGCCGGATTAAACTACCATTAAAGACTGCTGTCTGAAGTGTTTCATCCAAGGGTGCACATGTGTATTGCAGTCACATTAGTAGACAGGGCACAGAAGAGCTCCTGTATTACTTGCAGATGTAAAGATTTATTCTCTGTACTTTTGCTCAAAGCTTGATTGAGTTTCTTCCACCTCCACTGCTACACCCATCTCAATTGTTCTTATTTGTCATGGACTGAGCAGGTTAACAAGCTTGTCACTTGTACTGGCATTTAAATTGCTGTTTTCATCTCCTTCCTCCTGTTTAATTATCTTCTCTCTTTTTTTGATAAGACCTGACATTTTTCTGATTTCTCCTTCCTACTGTTTACAGAGATGCTTCCGGAATAAAAGTAAATAAATCAAAATTAATGATGCCATGAATTTGACAGCTTCCAAAATTTGCAGCTATTTTTTTCCATTTCCTCCTATTACTCTAATAAGAGATAACAGTTTGACATGGAAACAATGTGCTTCAAAACAACAATGGACTTATCTAGGGAGTCAGCATATTTGTTTAAAATCTTTTAGGCAGCAGCAGTAACCATTTCAAAGCTGTAAGACAATGTCTGAACCTGAAAAGAAATTAAAGTTTGCGCCTTCCAGCCTCTCTGAAGATCTATAAATCAGCTACAATTCACTTGTCTTCTTGCTAGAAACATGAGAATTGATGAGTAACAAGATTAGTGAAAACAAACTGCCACCTCACTGCCTACCAGGAAAAATGCCCAGAAAATGCACTTGCAGAAAATCTTTAGTTTAATTTACCTTCTACTGTGTCTTTGCTGATGAATCTGTATTTCAGTTATTCGCACTTTCACTCACTGCAGTAATATAAAACACAATGCCAGACATCTTGAGTATGTCAGGAAAAACAACAACAACAGCAACAATAAAAACCCAAACAAACAAACAACAACAAATCACAAAGCTAGTATTCACTTATGGGGAAGTCCTCCTGATGCCCGTAGTAATTTTTAGTCAGCTACCATTCACATTAACAACAACCTGACACAGTAATCTGACTAGCAGGATGGGTCAGCTCAGAACAGACAACTCAGAAACAAATCAAGAGGCTGATGATGAGAGGTGACTCTGTCAATCAGAGACTTTATTGCTAGTCCTTATTAGCACCCATTCATTCTGTAGGTACATAATTAACTCTGAGAAGACTTAAGAACAAACTAGGAACCAAGGCTATAGTGTGATGAGAAAAAGACTGAAGAGATATAAAGGGTATGTTCCTCCATTGCTCCCAGTGAATTTCCCCCTGACTTCCCACCACGATATTTATACCATACAGTTCAACCAGTTTGTCCACACACACTTCAAAATGGGGCATGAGCAGGATGTACTAAGACAGCTGTTGACACTAATTTCACAAAGGTAATTCTGCTGTTATGTCTTGCTATCACCTGCCCAGTATTTCTCACTGTGTCTTTTTTTAAACAATTCCTCAGTATGCAATACCAAAACTCTCTGATTAATGACTGAAACCTTTCCTGTGCTGTCATTAAAGGCACCATTTTCTGTAAAATCTTCAGACTTTTAAATGTTTGGTCTCAATCTCATGACACAGGTGCTCAACTCATATACCCTTCACTACCAGGCTCGTGAGAGTTACAGAAGGAACAGAAAATGTCTAGATTTTGCCTTTTTTTAAGTTCACAGGAATGTTTTAAATATGAAACATTTCACTATGGCACTGGGGATGGCACTGGTTTAATACTCATAGAAGCCAAAGGTAAATCAGAGGTACAAGCAAAAAACAAAACAAAACAAATTACAGTTCTAAAGACAAATTGTCATTAACATTTCTTGCAGAACCTTAAAATTGTGTCTCAGCAGTTCAATCTGGTTTGCACTTTAGCCAGGATTGTCCCACCAAGCATTCAGACTTGGGGATCTGGCTTATGGGTGGTTATGGTGGAACTAGATGAATGGATTAGATGAACTAGTCCAGATGGTTGGACTAGATGAACTTGAAGGTCTTTTCCAACCCTGATGATTCTTTGATTTTGTGATTCTTTGAGACAAGCAAGTGTTGAAGCTGTACAACTTTGCAGCATTAGCTCCAATGACTTTGATTTCTTTTGAGTTTTTCTAGTTTTGGTTTGTTTAGGTTTTGTTTTTGGTTTTGTTTTTGTTTTCTTTTTGTTTTGTTGGGGTATTCTTGTTTTAATTCTGGTGTACTGGTGTGCTACAGCACAGGGAGCAACAAGAGGCAGCTGCTTCCTCCAGGCTGGGATCTGGGACCTGAGGTTAGGCTGAGCTGAGACAGCAGAGCTAGCTGTTAGTGAAAGGCTCTCTCTATAGTCCTAGATGTGGCAAAATATTGATCCAGCATAGAAACAGGGAGCCCAGCCAGGAGAAAAAGGAAGTAGGACTGAAAAGAGGATGGTATTCAGCTATTCTGAGAGGAAGGTCACGCCTGAGGCTGGACGTGATGTGGCCCCTAGCAGGCTGTGGGGAGGCCTCTGGGCAGGCTAATGAGAGCCATCAAATTTTGTGCCCTCAGGGCCCTGGTATAGTTGTTGAATTGCCAAACCTTGAGATCACAGAATAAGCTGAGTTAGAAGGGACCCACAAGGATCTTCAAGTCCAACTCTTGGCCCTGCACAGGATCATCTCCAAGAATCACACCATGTGCCTGAGAGCACTGTCCAAACACTTCTTGCACACAGGCTTGGTGCTTTGACCACTTCCCTGGGGAGCCTGTTCCAGTTCCCAACGCCCTCTGGGGCAAGAACCTTTATCTAATATCCCACCTAAACCTCCCCTGACACAAAGGGAAGCCATTGTCTCAGGTCCCATCACTGGTCACCACAGAGAAGAGATCAGTGCCTGCCCCTCCTCTTCCCCTCCTGAGGGAGTTGTAATTGCAGTGAGGTCTCCCCTCAGTCTCCTCCAGGCTGAACAGAGCAAGTGCCCTCAGCTGCTCCGCATACAGTTTCCCCTCAAGGCCCTTCACCATCTCTGTTGCTCTCCTTTGGACATTCTCTTAATAGTTTAGCATCTTTCTATGCTCAAATCAGTGATCTCTCTGTAGGCTAAGTAATGGACTGCACTTCTGAAAATTTGGAGTACGTACCTTCTACCACAGTGGGTTATGTTATAAGGCTATAAAGATTTTAGTCTTTTACTTCAAATCCTTGTCAAATGCTGACCTTTGTAAAATAACTTATACTGAAAGAAAGCCATCTTTACCAAACTTGACTTAGAGGTGTCTCTATTTTTATTACTTGGTGAACTTTTCCTGAATTATCCAAGCATTCTCAATAGCTCAATTACTAATTTTTCAAGGTAGGTTGTAGTTTTTTCAATTCAATTGGACTGTGAATTATACGTGATTTTAATAAAAGCCTGACCTTTGTTGCTGAAACTTCTAATCTTTCAAGAAGATTGAGGATTTTTTATGAAGTTGAAACACCATGGAGGCAGCTAAAATCAGCTGCTGTTCCATAGGCTCAGTTCCTTATTTCTCCATTGTTTATTACATCCTGAGCATCCTTACAAGTCTAAGCTTACCTATAGATGTTGATGAGAGTTCATCTGAAATGAGAAGGCTTCCGGATAGGCAGGGATGGGTTTTTTGTTGTAGGAATCTGTTACTTCATTTACTACAGCAGAAATAGACCATGTCCTAGGAATAATTTCAAAAATAATTGTTGCAATTTGTTCCCAAGGTTTCTATTATGTCACTTTGGATAACAAGGCATGTAAATTATCTTTGATTTATTCTCAGGCACCTTGAAATATTCACAACATTCTCCAGGTGCACATATTCCTGAATAAAGATGAAGTCATCTTTGACATACAAGAATATATTTTCCAACTTCCTCAAGATACAAATGTGTGATTGAAAGGGATATCCTTAATCTTCAGAAATACTAATTTCTTTCTCCAGAATGATGCTCTATAAAATTATTAATTTACAAAGCTTATCTTTTAAGAAAATCTTCTTGTTTTTTTTTCATTCTTATTGCTTTCTACTCCTTCAATAGAAGAAGATGAAGCTGTATGACTGTCTTAAGAACCTGCTGTGTCTTTTTAGCTTATCTTTATTCCTGGTTAGTTTATCTCCATTTCTATATCATTTATACTTCTCTGTTCACAGTGTATGTCACTGGAATTTCTATGATTACATTTTTCCTTTTCTGGTCCTCATTGTACGAGTAGTTTCAACTTTGTCGCTAGTCGCATTAAATTCCCTCTTTTTTGTGATATTCATATGAAAAGGCTTTCCTATGATGAGGTTTGTATCAGAAATTCTTGTTAGCACAAAAATCTTCATGCAAAAGGCACTGCATTTTTATTATTACTCTATTCAAATTTCCTGGTACTACTAATCCTTATTAAAACTTATCCTCTTTCAGTTATTCCATTTCTTAATGTCATGTGATTTATTCTGCATGACATTCTGTACATGAATCTTTCAGCACAAAGTTTGCTTGGTTAATATAATGCATATTACTTCCTTCTTCCAGTATAATTTTGCCATTCTCCCCTTACATTTTTCTGTTTCTTTTTTTTATTTTTTCCCCTGAAAAAATCAAAAAATTCTGCCATGATGCCCTGCTGGTACATTACTGAGATTCTTTGCTTTGTTTTTTTCCCAGCTAGGAAAGTCTGTCTTGTGGAACAACTTATCTGTTAAAAGTATTTCAAACCCCAATAATATTAAAAGCAACGTACTCTACTAGGTAGAGAATAATGGAGTCATTAAATCTGCAGGAACCTTGGCATTGTCATTGTTTTCTGTATTAAAATTCACAGACTTTAGTGTTGGTGGTTAAGAAATACTTTTGAATTCTGGAATTTCATTGCACTGGATGTTGTGGTAGAGCTAGGACTTACCTCTGTGCAAGCTGCATGCTCTCTGCAATATATATTTAACAAAAAGTACTGGTGGGTGATTGACACATATATGACGGGAATTCTTCTGCAAACAAGCCCTGTCAAGTGCTGTTTTCCCTTTATTATCACCAGTATTCCCCTATAGAATACACTGACTGTTTATATTAGCCAAGAGGAAAAGGACCTTTATACTATATCAGTATAAAATAGCTGGTATCATAGTTTTGTGCACAGGTGTTGTCTCTGGCTGGCAGTGGTTTTTTTTTGTCAGAATAGAGGCAGACCTGTAAGAATTGCTCCTTCCACTGTGACCTTCTTCCCCCAGTTACAGGTGGAAACCTGAACTTCAGATCTGTGTTGTCATTCCAACTGGGGCAACTTCTTCCAACAACTGTTCCTTAGCACGGATGCATGTGATACACTTCATGGCACAAGAGACTCAACTCATCAAAGTAGGTGGTCAACTCTGCTGACCTGGGTGAAGCTATTTAGGGATTTGTGCTGGCCTGCATCTTTATTAGCAGGAAGTTTTCAGCTGATCCCTGGATGTTGCCAACCTGCTGCCTTCACCAGATAGCATAGAGTTGTAGGTCAGTCCCCTCATTATCCCGTACAGCTGGAATCTCTAATTCTCTACAGATATTTTCTTTCATCTAGTTCACTGTGCCCCACTGTGCATATTAACTGAACACCTAGTAGAGTAACCATTACTAAAAGTAAACTATTGCCAATAAATTCTGTGTGAGATTTGCAAAAATTCCTTTTACAATTTCCAAAGGGGAATTGCAGATTTATGACAGTAATTAAAATTACAAGCTTAATTTAAGCCAGCCAACCAAGGCAGCGGTTATGATAAAGAGAAAAGAATTACCTCACTATAAAATAGGTGTGTAAGGCAGGTGGGATGTATATGCTGCCAGGGCTGACTGCATAGAGCTCAAAGAGAGCCATGACTTAGTCTGGATACCTAATTTTTAAACAGCTAAAACTGGGGTAAACCCCAGCCAATATTTATGTATTTAATATTCAGTACATTTTAATCTCATGGTGTTCATGTGACTTTACAAGACTGAGTCTATATTTCTATGTATCCTGCTCAGTTTATGTGTATCAGATGCTTAGGCAGCAGCATAGGGAGCAGATATTGCAGACTTTGTGTATGTGTGTGGATTTATAAAGCTTGCATTTCTTACGCAATTGGTATTGATCACCCATTGATTTTCTGGCACATCTTCCAATCAGATTCTTATATTAAATGGGAATAAAAAGCTGAAAGTGATTTCGTAGATCAAAGAGCATTTCTTTCAGTTGTACACAATCCAGATAAGATAAATACCAAATATAAACTGTAAAATCATAATCTATTGTCTCCCACTATGATTGTAGCAAAGCGAGCTTAGAAAATTTTTTCTTTCATAATTGGAACTTCCTTCTGATTTGCAGCTTAAGCTATTTTTAAATCAATAGTTCCTTCCTATTTTTATGTCACCATTGACCTAGAGAATATTTATTCTCCTTCTTTGCCATTTATCTCTCACTCCCAGTTTTTATATAAAGAATAAATATATATCCTTGGAGCACTGGTTTTTATTGGTTAACAAAAGAAAGATTTTTTTCTATATATATGTTAGCATAGGTTTTCATACCTCTTGAACTGAACTTATCAGACGCATGTTATTTATAATGCTATTTTATCAGTGCCAAACAGAAGGGCAGTAGTTTTTTTCCTCTGTCTCACAGAAAAACTGTATACAGGTGCAATTGCATATGGATAATATGAAAGTTATAGATCTGTTTTGTAGGTTCATGGCTTTGTTGTTTATATTATACCTTTAGAAAATGATAGCTGTTCCAGCTGACAAAAATAAATTAATCAAGATATTAACAAGTCATTTATTTGGACCTTTCAGGAGGCTATAATAATTGAAAGAATATAAAGGAATTAGACATACATACATACATACATATATATATATACACACACACAATGATTTATCCCTACCATCATTAGGGCACATCAATAAAATTCTTGTGCTTTTGGAGAATGTGTAAATGAAGTAGTAAAAATTTTTAATAGTGTTTTCATAGAAAGTTAAGGAATTTAAGCAGTATTGGGGCTGACATTAAGCTATCTGTAAGGTCAGACTGTGATAATAATGCCACAATGACCCTATTGTTGATGGTGCTGAAGAGATTAAATGCATTACTTAACCAAAAGCCTACAGTCCACTAAACAAACATAGGTAATCTGGTGTTTATTTAGCAGAATGTACTTAACAAAGTGATAAGTGTTTAAGTGTCCTATCTTTACATAATGTCCAACAAATAAACAAGGAGGTTGGAAAGCGAAGAGAGCACCTGACAACAAAAAACCAACAACATACAGTCAGTCACTGGTAAGCAAGGGCTATCCACTGCCACCACTTCATGCTAGTATCTTTAGCTAACTTCACTGCTATACTGCTTGGTTTTTATTTGTATCTCCTCTGTGGATGCATGCCCTGTCTCCGAGATTTCTGTAGCTGATGGTTTCAGGCTATGTCATTTACAGCCTCATTGTTTCTGCTCTCTCCCTTGCAATTTGTTTCCATGTTCTTTCTCTTACTTTCCTTTTCCCTCACCCACTCCCCAAAAGTACTTTCCAACTTTTTTGTTCTCTTCCCCATCCCTGCCCTTATCATGAATCCAGCTGTTTCCATTGAGAGCAGCATAGTCAAGTGAAAAGATGCTGTCTCAAGGAAATGTCAGTGTAATGCTAATTTTTCACATTTTCCTTAATTTCTAGTGATATATTTCCAGTGACAAAATTTTGGTTTAACGTATTTGTATAGGTACTTCTTTCTAGCTCCTGGAGCCAGAGAATCATTTTGGAAAGCATTAAACAGCTATCTGTCTTTGTCTGGGGTTTATTATTATTGTATTTTACTTTTGAATGACAGATAAGCAGAAATTGACCTCCCATATTTACAGAGATGGGGTTTTATATATCAAATGAGACTTATTTTTTGCCCTGTAGATCTTTTCTACTATTTTTGTGGCTTAGTCAGTCATTTCATCCCCTAAGCAAAAATGCCTGTGGGGCCATTTCACACAAAGGGATTTGGCTTGTTCTCTGAATTCACAGTGTAGCCCTGAACAGTAGGAGTTATTCATTGGGGGTTCCCCCCCACCATGTTCCAATCATTTTATTGTTAGTAAGTTTCAAAATAAACGTGTTTTATCCCCTTGAGCAACTCACAATATGCAGCTGAATTGAATAATATATTTTAATAATATAATTACTTGTTATACTTGTGCCAATTTAAATTTCAGGAACAAAACTGCTCAGGAATATGCAGGGTTACATGTCTATGTATCTTTCAATAAAATGTAATCAGATTTCTTTTGGTCCTGAATCATTGTTGAAAAAAAGATGTGTGGTTACCAGTGAGCATGCTTGCTTCAAGAATACTGCATTTCTACATGCTCAGAATAATTTTATATTCATTTTGATTAGAGCAAACTGCTTACTCTCAAGAGGCTGAAAAACACTAAAGATTTCCACTTTAGTGGTTTACAATGACATCAAAGTGGCCTTATATCTTTGCAAAAATCTGTTTCCTTGGTAACGTGAAGCAAACTGTTCATTTCAGAGGTGCCTATAGAGAGCAACTGATATTTTATTTTCATATTAAATATCAAAACTTAATATGGATAATGACATTGTACAAAATATAGTAATGAGTTTAAGAAATATTCAATCTTCAAATAAATAATAAAAATTGTCACATTGTAATATCAATAATTTATAATTATATTTAGATAACATTATTTGTTGGAAGTTAAAGTACAATATGTTTTCATGCTTTTTTTCAAAGGCAAACAACAAAACCAGAATAATGACTGTTGCAAAATCACACATATTAAGAAATACTTAATGGAAAAGGATTCCTCAACAAGTGAATTTTAAAGAGTTTGCAAGTACTGTTTAGTTAACAATGAACGATTTCTCTGTCAGGAGTATCACTCTCAGCTGAAGAAAAGCTTTATGCACACAGAATTGCAATGAAAAATAGCCCTCTTCATACAATCAATAAAAGATTAAAACTCCCCATCCTGGCTCCATTTATTTATTAGACTCTTTTGCTGTATCTTAACTAAGGACCTGAACAGGAAATGCATCTAAGCATGAGCTTAGCTTTGAAGTGGCAAACATTTGTAGGGAAGCCTTCTGAGTTTAGGAAGGATTTGAGGAACAGATGCAAAACTTACAAATTCTCATGAACACAATGAAGCTGTTACAGCTGAAATTATCACACATCTACATGCAAATGAATACTCTTTTTTCTGACAAATCATCTAAACATCTGTCAGAACATCTCCACAAAACAAACAAACTGACACTCCAGTTATGATCAATAATCACTCTGCTCAGGGCTCATTAGAGATGGGAAAATAACTGTCTCCTTTTCGTCTTGATGGAAAGGGAAGGAATGTGAGGTAGAGATTGGACAGAGCAACAGGAGGAGTGGTGAAATTCAACAGCACCCAGACCCAGGACGCAGAGAAACTTTATAGAGAAACATAAGGATCTCTGTTGGGAGAAAGCAGGGGTGTGCTTTTATAATCAAGGAGGCAGTATTCTACAAAGGCAAACTGTAATTTATGGGTGCTGAATAAAACTCCTGCAAAGAATTCAGCCCCTAGCATCTTCCTAGACCCTACTCCCGTAAATCATTGTGAATTATGCAGGTGTAGATCTTCCAGGGAAACTGGGATTATCTGAATGAGCCCTTTTTGTAACGGCAACATATTGTCAGTCTTTTTTTTTACCATTTCCTAGCAAGTCGAGCTGTGAGAACATACAGTAGTCTCATGCTTCAAATTATTTAGAGGTGCATTTAGTTTGCAGAAAATATCTAGTGAGCTTCAAGAGTAGATTGGAAAGGCAGACCTACAATCTGCCTAATAACCAAACAAAAGATTTGTAGCACATCTCTGACAGGGCATCATGCTCAACACCAAAATGTGCAAGAAGGTACTTCTTGTTCTAAGCAGTAAACATTTTTAACAGCAACTGTGCAGTGCATCATGGGCTAGTATTATGCTATTCTGCAAATAGAGCAGGGATAGAAAACCTTTTGTACAGGGAGTCATTAGGGAACAATGACTTTTTTTTCTTCCACTAGATTCCATGCCAATATTCTATATAAAGTCAAGAACTCCTGTGAAAACTGAAGCTCCTCTCCATGAAGAACTGTGTTGAAAATACACTCACGCTCTTGGATACTTCTGGTCTGGATTCTTCTTCTGGGTCACAGGAATTTGTATCTGCTTTTCTATATTATAGTTGAAAGATTTATAAATGAATAATCAGTGTGATCCAGTCTAGCATCATGGTTATAACATAGAAGCTAATTAAGTTCCCATTCTATCATTATTATATTTGATAGGTTTTGTTAGATTATTTGTTTACTTATTTGCTTTTGTTGGAGAAATTTAATTTAGCTACACATTTGGCCATTAGCTGGCCAAAATTACTATGAGACAATTTATTCTCTGTTGTTTTTAGCTTTGAAACTATAGCAGCATAGGCTGTAATTAAGGAATACAGCTGTGAACAATCAGCACCAGGAGGTGACAGGTTATTTAAAACACGGAGCATGAGCAGCATAGTGCACCAGGGAAGATCCAGCAGGAAAGGTCTAACACATTCAGAGAAGGTTTACATCACCAAAGAATTGATGCAGGCTGTCAGGAGGAATCATTGAGATGTAACCTGAGGTGCTAGGGATAACATGGGCATGAGGAGGAGTTATCTCATCTTACAGCTGGGAAAGACATTAAACATAACAGATCACTAGTCAAGCCAAAAAGTGGAAAAACAACAATAGTCAATCTTCACATTTTTTAAGAATTCTTCTGCTCCTTGAGGTATTAATTTAAAGTAGGACTACTTTTTAACAAGTATTTCTATTTTTACCATCTTCTGT
The DNA here is from genome assembly GCA_034509185.1 of Euphonia xanthogaster. Classification (NCBI taxonomy): domain Eukaryota; kingdom Metazoa; phylum Chordata; class Aves; order Passeriformes; family Fringillidae; genus Euphonia; species Euphonia xanthogaster. Next base: position 46,732,136 of record JAYDZK010000202.1, on the reverse strand, counting down.
TTCTTACATTCAGAAGAAAACCCCAAATGACATCTTGCAAATTGTAAAACCAAGACTCCTGGAAATTTTGCCCATTCCAGAAACTTCAGCAAGGAACAATTAACACAAGTTATTTTCATGTGATGCTAGTGCTACCAATATATTTAAATTCTTGTAAAGGAACAGAGATGACAAAAACTACTGGTGATATGAACCTTGGTGCTCAGTACATGGCTTCCATGCAGCTCCTCTTGCTTTACAGTTTGAATAATTCCTTCTACAAGATTTTTATCTGGTAGTGGGAACATGAATGTTACTTTCCAGAAGTTTTGTACACTAGACAGGAACCAGAATTGTATAATGCATCAAGCTACCTGGGAGTAAAAGGGGAGATTTTCACTCCTTGGGTGATTGAGGTGAGGGAAGACCTTCCTGATGAGCTGAACAAAGACTGGATGGGACACTCTAAGGTGGTATGGAGTAGTTTCACGGTAGCACTTGGGAAAAGACACAATTTGGCAAGTCTCTATCCCCACAGAGTCAACTACCTCCAGCAAAGACCTGGATTACCAGACATAGTTATAAAAATGAATTTGCCATCTCCTGAACTTACAACTTTGTAAGGAGCACAGGAGTATTTCATATGGCACGACCACAGCAACAGTGATAGCAGTGAAAAAAACACCTTTATTAGTAAGAAAGCAAAATTTCCAGAACAGTCTTTCAAAGATGTTTCTCCTCCACATTTGCAAAGCAACAGGAAGTTGCAATACTTTTTTCTCTTCACAAGTAAATGCAGCTTTTAATGAAAAGCGTGCTTTCTGGTGTGAAAATAACAGGAGAATGATTGGAAGATGAAGAAACCTTGAAAAAATATTTTAGAGATGTACAGCATTTTGCAATTGTTTAACAAATATGATTAAAGTTGGTAAGGCCATATTTCATAAAATTAGAATTTAAAGTTAATTTCTGTAGCTCAGACAAAACCTTTAGTGGATTTGTGTGTAAACAAGAGTTAAACACAGGGAAATTTTTAAAAAATAATAAAATCCATGAATAATGCAGATATATTTTTACTGATCCCTGGAGGAAAAATAATTCGGTTCAAAAGAGATAACAAAATTAAATGATAATGAATTGTAATAGAGCACTAAAAAGACAGAACTATTTACTTATGGAATAACAGATTGATATTCACAAACACTCCAGAAACAGAATAATGTGTGTAAGAACCTTGACTCATGCTAATACTTCTATTTTTTGTTTGTTTGGCTGGTTTGTATTTTTTACTCTGGCAATTATAGCTGCACAGAATTCAAGATAAAGGCTTAAATTATCATTTTTGCAAATTATTTCATTTTATTAAACCAGTTTAAATTCACTTTCATGACTTTATTTCTATTATCAAATCAATTTTTTTTTTAGTTTTAAAATTTAATTTTTCCTCTTTTTTTCCTTGTATATCTGTTCCTTTTTTTATATAGTAGAGATTTTTTGGTTTTTGTTTTTTCTTTAACAGAAATGTTTATTTCTATCTCAACATCTTATTTAGATATTTTCACTCTTCAAACATATTAAGAAAGCGACCACCCTGCAGAAAACAAAGCCACAGCAAGAAGCAAAATTATTTGCTACAAATTAAATCTATAGAATATGACTATTAATCAGACTTTTGAGCCTAAATCTTTAGTGCCATGGAGACAATTCACATTCTGCTACTTACCTTGCCATGCAAATCTATTTTATTCTTCTTTGGCTGTTAGTATATTAGCAATATATTTCATTTTGTTATTGAGAAATGGTGCAATACAACTCCACATAAATCTTGAGACATATGTGTTATCCTTTTAACAGTATACACACACATCTTTGGATAATATCCTCAACACAAAGTTTCAGAGATTTCACAGTAACCCCGGGTCAGTCTTTGTCTTATGAGTGTGTGCCAAGAAGGCTATCATCCAGCTTAAGTTCCCTCCCTCAGGAAAACATTAGCTTCATGGTAGGAATTGTATGAAAATAAAATGCTCTTATAACCTTGTGACTGCTGTTATGAACGTACCATTGCTGCTGGATGTGTTGCCTTTTCCTTTCAGCGTATTGGGCAAATACTCATTTGAACTTGTGCAGCATTTTTTGAAGATGCATTTCTTGAAGGGGAAGACAGTACATCTCCACAAGCACACAGTTCAGCAGCAGAAAAGAAAGTTCCACCGCCAGCACAAATCCTTTCTTTTCTGATTTTTCAGGGTTTTTTTCTTCTTCTTTGTTCCCCTTTTTTTTAAATCAAGGTTTTTTTGTTTTGATACAATTGCCTTCTTGTGCTACATATTTGATGCTACCTCTGACAAAGTTTTCAGTCTGCAGTGACATTTCCTCTCACCTTCAGTAACTCCTTTTCCTGGCAATTCCCAAATCACTAGAGGAAATTCAAACTGTAATTTCCTGTCTTCACTCCCAAGAGAAATCAAAATCTGGTAGAAAACTCAGAATAAAGAATGCTCCTTTTACTCTCCCTTCTTGATTCTTCTGTTCTGACTTCAATTCCTCTCTACAGTGTAAGGACCGTTTCTCTTGTCAGTTCCTGCCATGTCCTGTATAGCTCCAAGGATGCATCCTAAGGAAGCTGGTAGCTGGTGTGTTTGTGCTCCAAAAGAACTGTTGAACAAGTAACAGTTTCACCGTTTTTCAGTTTCCATCCACAAATTCAGAAAAATCCTTTGTCCTAGTCTTTGGGATTCCTCTGCTTTAAAACTTTATGTTAATAGGGGTAAAAACTGTGCCTCTCAGCTTGCAGATCTCTGTGTGTGAATGCATATGACATCCAATATACAACAAACACACAGAGATGCAAATGAAATTTAGCAGAGTTACCAATTTGTTTTCAAATATAAAGAATGGCTAGACAAAGTATATATTTGTCTTCCTCAGAGTTTCAATTTGTCTAGGCATGTAGAATTTGAGAGTATACTGGTGTAACTCTGCAATATACAATATTGCTAAAGCAATTTATGTAGAAAATGGTCTATGTGTTGAATGCATACATTGCTGCTGAGAAAGTGAAAACCTATTAGCCCTTAGATAAACAGATTATGGTTATGATGTGGGACATAAAGAGCAGTCATGAAGAAAATTAAGAAGTCTCCTAGCTCCAGCAACTATATCAAAGCTTGGTATTTTCAAGTGGAAAGGATAATCTTGGCTACATGCATTTCAGGGCTGCATAGGGAATAAGTCCTCTACTGACAAATCAAGACATGGAAGAGTTTCAAAATGAAAAGTATATGCAGGCATCAATTACATGACAATATTTTACAAGTTTATTCACTAAACAATTGATAGCAGAATACAAAAATAATTATGTGAATTTAGAAGAATATATGGATGATGTTAAATTATTAAAAGGCTTCAATAAATATGGATTTAAAAAATATATGTATAATGTATAATGACATATATATAAGTATAATGACATATTATATTATCAGAGTAAGAAAAATCTCTTCCTTCCCAAGCTGAAAGGTAAAAGGTTTCAGAAGCTGGGAGCACCACTTTCAATCAGAAGTGATGGAGACCCTGCCCTGTCAGAAGGATCTCAGCCACGCTAAGGCTGATGACTGAGCATAGGGGTGAGCAGCTGGCTAGCCTTGTCCATGACTGGGACTGGGGCAGATTTTGTCATAGCTGAAGTCCTGCTTCCTGGGAGGTGGATGAGCATTTCTTGTGGATCAGAAGTAGAGAATAAATGCTACCTTTTTCTGCTTGCATGTGCATGTACAACTTTCAGTTTTTGCTCTACTAAACTGCCTTTCTTGACCTACTAGTTGTCTTCTATCTTCTCTCCCCTATCCACAGGAGAAGGGGAATTGATAGAGTAGCTTGATGGACACTTGGCATCCAGACAAAATCAACCCCTCACACCTGGCAAGAGAACAAATGCCAGAGCTTATTTACCTGATTTGCCAGAGACCAAGTTACTCAAACGCTGCTTAGCATTTCAGTCACTTGAATGATCATAGCCAGATAGCCCCAATAAGATGTGCCTCCATCAGTAGGAGAGAGAATTTTCATTGAATGCTGCTTCCATTCCTTAGGCTGCTACCCCAGCACAAGTCATAGTCCACTTTAAATCATTCCAGCTTGCTGTCTGTTCACAGATTAAAGTGGAAAAGAAAAGAGTGGAATAAAATATTCAGTGTTTAATCCCAAGTAAGAGAATAGCAAACAGAAAAATATTTAAGACATATGTACTGAGATAGTACACATACCAAGGCAGGCTAGAAAAAGGAATAAAATACAGCTAAACTGATTAAAGAAAGCTGATCATTTTTTTCCCAAGGAGAAATTATTCACTGAGGAAACAGAAGCAGAGGGCTTGGCTCTATAGAAATTACAAGAATCTCAAGCTACTTCCCCCTGCCTAAGGAAATAAAACCAACAAAACCTAAAATAATTATTGATATACCTTTATAGAAATATCAAACGATAGAGGTACATATTGGCATTGATTTAAAATATATTTAAAATGCACCATTTCCTTTTAATTGCTAAACTATTTTAAAAACTGTTTTTAAAACTATCTTCTCCAAGTGCCAAGAAAAGTCAAACTGATTTTTTCACCCATAGTATGGACCAATTGCTTTCAATATATTTCAAAACCAGAAATATATTTTCTCACCATACAAAACAGCAAACTGAAATCTAAGAATCCCTTTCCAAAGTCATCTGTGACCAGGACACAAGTTTCTTCAGGACACAAATGACTTCTGGAAATCCAGTAGGCTAATGTATGCACCAGTTTAACCAGTAACCAGCAGGCTTCATCACCCCAGTGTTCTCATATCTGACTCTGTTAATTAAACTGAATCCTTTGTAGGAGGCTTATTTTTCAAGTACCTGGCCTCATTTGAGAATTCTGAACAAAGAGCAATTTAACTATGGCAACTTTTTAAGTTAGTGAGGAAATGAATCTCACAAAAAACCCCAAACCTAACCAACACTGTATAAAATCAGGGTTTAAAATCAGTCATACATGAGAAATGAGGAAAACAGAAAATTCAAAATATCAGTCAAGACATCAAACACTTTGTCAAATATTCACACTTGAACTGTAAGTTCCAGTTACGGTGTGTGAGAGCCTTATCCTGGTGAATATGTGAATACTGGACCCACCCATAAATTCCTTCAGTTGTGAGCAAATGCAGGCTCTCTTTGCTGGCTTCTTTAAAACGAGCTTTATCAACAACAGCATATTGGTTCCCAAGTAATAACTTGTTGGTGGGTTTCTATGACTTTGCATCTGTTTCTAGAGATGAAGACATCGATAAGGAAAATCATTCTCCAGCCTGGACCAGCTGAACTTATAGTGTGGTTTCAGTGCTACTTCCATTATGATCTAGGTGTTGAAACTCAAAACTCAGTGCAGAATCCCCTCACAGAGAAGTACAAAGGAAGACAGAACCCTTAGACAAAGCCCTTGCTCACAGGGAGAGGTCTTACCTAGGGTTCCTTTCACCCAAAATAGCCCATTTCTCCGGATCCCCAGGAATCTCTTATTTAGGGCTTTTTCTGTACAATTCCAAGTACTCTTTTCACAATCCCAGTACTAGTGAGTGTAAGTGGAAAGAGGGAATGGCAAAGAGATTAAAGGCCTTTTATAGTAGCTTTAGAAGAAAACTTTCCAGATTAATCACCTCAAGCCATTCTGAGCAGCCTACCTACCATATTGCCTGTTTTTTAATTAAAATTGATTAATGAGCTACATCCATTCACCCATTTAGATTTGTGTGTCAAGTATTTTCATTAAAGTACAGATCACTATAAAATATAAGATTCAGCAGAAAAGACACTTCACACTGAAAGATACATCTTGAGTTACCAAAGAAGGGAATTGATCCCTTCTGAGACAAAAGGTTGCTAATTCATCAATCACACACAGGAAATGATATCTGGCTTTAGAAAAATACTGAAGCCTATGAGGATAAGAACTGACACTAATTGGGAGGAATGACAAAACTTTCTTGTGAATATGAAAGAAATTAAAAAGTTTCATGGAGAAAGATTAAACTTCCCTAAATGGATTTCAAAAATGACATCTTCTTGTTGTGCAAATACAAAGTTGTTTTTTTTAATTTAGGGTTGCCCTACTTCAAGAAATTTCTTACTGGACACAATCAGAGATCTAAGGCCTGCAGAAGAAAAGAAAACTTGATGAAATGGAAGTAGAAAAGACTGTGAAGTCACATGGATAAAGGAGTGAGAATTTTCATTCCACAGCCTCTGACTTTCATAAATGTTTGCGGCTAGTCTGTCTATTCAGCTATTGCAATCTTAATATTTTTGTGATGCATATTACCTGGAAGGCAGTTTGAATTAAGAGTGATTTCAAGGTAACTGAAAAAGAGAAAAGCATTTCTCTCCTGGGAGTGTGATAGATTAGCTAGCCCTTGAAATGTCTTTTAAAAACATCAGAAAGAATATATTTGCATACAGTGCCATTCTGGGCAGTGTGTTCATGCCCACAATGTACAGGAAACATCCATGTAAAGCTGAGATGTTTTCTTTCTGCAGTAAGGTGCTGGAGTACCTGGGCAAGCTGCCAAGAGACTCTCACTTCCATGGAGAGCAATTCCTTGCATGCCAGCTCTTAGCAATTGTAAAATACAGTTCCAACACTGAACTCATTCCAACTGGTTAACCACTCTAGATACATCATCATTCATGGGGTTGAACCTAATTCTGGCTCTGCAAAGCTGCTTTGTACAAAACAAAGATAAAAGCTAACCAAGAGAAAGACAAAAATAATACTGTATGGAAGCAAGAGTTGAAGCAAAGACTTTACAACTGACTACAGTTGTAGTAATTTTAATCTGAGAGACCCTTCATATTTTCCTCATCAATCTACCATTAGAAAGAAAGGGGACTTAGGTATTGAATTGGTAATCTATTTTAATTAATGGAGTGATTCCAAAGAGATTTAGAATTTGGTTTCCTTGGATTTCCTCAGAGTTCCACTAATGTATGGTGGCCTTATAAAGTAGGCTTGAGTTTCTGGTGTTTCAGCTCCTTTTAGACTTGGTTACTTTATTTTCACTACTCTGGGTAGTGTCTTGGAGATCTAGCATATGATTTAGCACAGCCACATATTTTTTGAGAAAGTTAATTCTCTGGTTTCACTGAGACTGTTTTGAATATCTTGGACCTGCAGAGAGACATTCACAGTTATGTTACTTTGAATGATTGATCCTAAAGAAAGTTTGCCTTTGTGAGGATATAAAGGGCTTGGACATGAATCTTAAAAAAATTTGGTTAATTGTAGTGTCTGAAACATTCCTCTATAAATCACCTGACAACACAGTTCATTCTGACATTTACAGTCAAGCAGAGTCTTAAAGCACTTTTTAAAATTCCCATATATGATGTCAATTGAAATAAAGAGCAGAAACTCACAGACTTTAATTCTTTAAAAGTTTAGATTTGTCCATAAGTTTCATAAGTTTTGCTTGAGGTTTACGGGGCAAATGAAAGCAGGGGTCAATAAAATGAAATTACAAGAACAGTGATGTTTCTCCTTTTTTTTTTATCCTTACTTGAACATTACATTTCCCATTCCTGTCTTGGATCTCAGTTTAATTACTGAAAACCACTTAAGGCAACTCATATATAACTTAAAGATGGCAGGACTTGCAAGATTAGAAGTAAGAGCAAACTAAAGTCATATTTGTGATTTTTTTTTTTGTTTGGTTGGTTTTTGGGGGGGGGGGGGCATGGGGTTG
>JAYDZK010000202.1:46698763-46715531 GCA_034509185.1 Euphonia xanthogaster | reverse complement strand
GCAAAGCACCTGCTGCTTTTGCAAATGGCTGATCGAGCCATTGACCATTAACATTTCAGTCTCTCGCAGTGGCAAAATAATGATTGAACTTGGTATAATAGGAATAGTGCATTCTTCCTAGAAGAAGTGAAGAGTGGAAACTGGAGCATCTACATTTCACAAATAACCCCAATAGTAAAGGAGAAATTTGGGTATTGCCTGCCAGAATTTCTCAACGAAAACAACATACAAAATCTCCTGCATAGTCACTGAAAAATACGTCAAATTTCAAGAGATAGTTTTAAATAAGAATTAGCTTTTTTGGATTAAAATAAATCATAGATTTGTAAATACTTGTGTTCATGCCCCAATTAGTGCATCATGATTACACCACAGTAATTTCTTCATTCTAACTCCAAGACTGGAAAATGTCATTTTGTGATGAGGGGTCCCATGCTGAGTCCCATTCTAGATGAAGTTATCTCCCTCCTTTGAGTTTAGAGAAGCCTTGGGAAATTAACCTTGTTAGGCTAAAGCTAACCTTTGTGAGTCCAATCTACAAGTGCCTTTCTGATGTGCCCAGAAAGAAAGTAGTGCTATAAATTATTTCACTCCTTTTCTGTGGATTAACTGTCTGTGAACACAAACTGTAAGTCACCTGGGTACCTCTGAAATTTATACTCATATTTTTAGCTTCCAAGAACCACCACTTTCTTATACTCAGGCATAAAGTCTCAACGGCTAGGGTAGAAAAAGCAGCAGTTACTCACAATCAATTGGTAGAAATACTTTAAGTCAGAAAATGTCAGTTAGGGGAGTTTATTTTTTAAGAAAACCTTAAAGGTTCCTATTGTTCTCTGGTGCTAGCCACAGAGGCAGTAATCACCAAAAGACACCTGTAGTTCATGACAAGTATTTACGCTAGGCAATCCTGCATTTTGTAAGACATTTTTACTGGTCATCTGAACTTAATATGACCTTGTACTGACAAATAAGGACTGATCGTGGATGTGAAGGTTGAAGGAAGTCTTGGTCCCAGTGACATTTGATGGTGGTGTTCAGGATCCTGCATGCAAGAAAGCAGTAAGTAGGATTACAGTCCCAGACTTCAGGGGAGATAACTTTGTTTTCTCGATGGTCCTACTTGGAGAAATTCCACAGGTTAGGGCTCTGGAAGAGAGTTAAATTAATTAATATTCAGGCTTCATTTCATCCTCCAAGCTCAGTATCTGTGTATTTCTGTAACTAAGATCTCAGGGGTCAGGAGTCCTACATAGATGAGCAAGAAGTTTCTGGCAAAGCTCCAACAGAAGAAAGTGTACAGAATGTGGAAAAAGTGACAGGCCACTTTGAAGAAATATAGGAATGTTGTCAGAGTATGCAGGGATGTGACAAAGAAGTCTAAGATCCATTTGGAATGAAAGCTGGCAATGGATGTCAAGGACAACCAGAAGGACTTACTCGATTGTATCAGTAAGAAAGGGAACACTAGAGAAAATGTCAGCCCACTGCTGAATGAGGTTGGTGTCCGGGTGACGTTGGACACAGGGAAGGTGGTTACTGAATGCCTTCCTATTTGAGCCTTTACCACTGAGTCTGGACCTCAAGAATCCCTGCCATGAGACCAGGAAGATCTGGAGGAAGGGTTTTCCTTTGTAGAGGAGGACAGGGCTAGAGATCAATTAGGCAAACTTAATAATGGCAAATCCATAGGCCCTGACGGAACAAATGCATGGGTGCTATTAAAAAGCGACTCTCCATCATGTTTAAAAGGTCATGGAAAGATGCAAAGGTGCCTGAGAACTGTAGGAAAGCCAATGTCACTTCAGTCTTCAAAGGGCAGAAAGGAGAATCCTAGAAACTACAAGACAGTGAGCCTCACCTCAATCCCTGGTGAAGGGGTGGAACAGCTGCTTATTCTGGATGTCATTGACCACGCAGAGGAAAAGAAGGTTAACAGGAGTAGTCAACATGGATTCAGCAAGGGGAAATATTGTTTGACCTATGCGATCTCCTGGAATGGCTGCCTGGCAGATGGGGAGGATGTTAACCTTGGTTTCAACACGGCTTTTGATGCTGTTTCCCACAACACACTTATAAGCAAACTCAGGAAGCGCAGACTGAATGAGTGGACAGCGCAGTGGACTGAGAAACAGCTGAATGGCAGGACCCAGAGGGTTGTGTTCAGCCATAGTGTCCAGCGGGAGGCCTGAGACTCCTGCTGTATCTCAGGGTCAGTACTGCCAGCTGTATATGTGATTTTGGATTTTTAATTCTCCAAAAGTGTGAAGACAAATTTTATTAGAACATTTCAAAGTTTGTGCAGGGAAACACAAACCTGCACAAGCAGGTTTATATCTTAGATTAAAGATCACTATATCTTATTTGAATAACTATTTAACTTTAGCAATATTCATTAACAAGAAATTATATGTATAATCAGATGGATTAGCAAAATCAATACATTCCAGTAGTCAATTTTTAACACTCTTTTAACATTGCTTTCCATGCTAAGGAAACTGAATGCAACTCTAATCCATTATATATAAGACTTCTCATCCAAATAGAGAATTTTCTTTAAATTATATAGCTGCTATTCAGGCTAATTTATACATGACAGATTTGGTAGATGATAACTCGAGTGTACTAGCCTTACAAGGCTAATAGAGTGTGAAACTTTTCACGAATTCTCTAAAGGGATGAAGGAAAGAGAAAGCAGAAGAAAATAAGGTGACTCATTATAGTTGTTATTGACAGATGCTTTAATTCAAACTTATAGATCCAGGTCTGATCTTTAGAAAACTTCATAAGGTTAGAGATATCCCTGCTGGCTTCTGAATTAGAATGTGCAAGATAAAAGCAAATGCAATCTTTAAGCATTACCATGGCAACATTATTAAAGTTATGTTAGTTAAGACTGCAACAATGTTTCTATTTTTATAAAAACACAAAACAACTGTGCTTTCTCCTCTTTAATAGTCCGTATAAAATGAGCCATTACAGAAATATTTACTTCAAGTCAGCCTCAAAATTAGAGATTATTATCTCAAGTAATGTTCAATAACCACTGAAATAGGATAAAATCTTTGGCAACTGATACATTGCATTAAATATTTAACACCCTAAAAAAACAAATCTAAATAGTTTATGTACAACTGATCCACAAGCAGTACTGAAAACTCCCATAAATAATCTCACTTGGAATGTAAAGCTAATATACCTTCCACCCATTCCAGCAGCTGCTACAGAAAGATACCTTTATGTATAAATGCCCACTAGGTTTCCTAGGTAAAACTCTCAGTGTTATTTGCATTTTGTAGGTACTCAAAAGTACCCACTGCAATCCTATTTCTGTACGTAGCAATGCATGACAGGTATGTTTTCTTTTTATTCTAGATCATCAGAACTTTTTTTTTTTCACTTTGCCTAAATGTCTCCTAATAAAAACGTCTCTTTCTTTCCCCAGGAGATAATACCATAACTTAAAAATATATTTGTTAATCATGAAAGGAGCAAGAGTAGAAAAGTATTAATCAGGAGATAGTTGAGTGAAAACAAGATAGATATGGTCTCTGAATTGTCATCCTTTCAATATTACACCAACATTTTAATGGGTGAAAAATTAATTTAAATCAGGTTAGTTAGGCAGTTTCTTGGGAGTAGAAATGCACACAAAACTCACAGTGAACTGAAGTCACAGATTTCCCCAGTGTTCTCATTTGCACAATGCACAGATACCTTTCCTCTGCCTTTTCAGATACCTATAATGGAAAGTGCACTGGCAGAAGTTGCCATAAAGTCGCTGTGTCAGCCAGAATGATTGGCACATGATGCCCCCTGCCTTTCTTCTTGCAGATACTTGCTTCATCCTGGAAGGCATTCTAGACTGCAAGAGAATCTGAAACAAGGTATTACTTGTAATCAGTCACAAATCCTTGGCAAAAAAAAAGAGAACAGTGAGTTTCTTGCTTTAACTTATTTTTTCTTTTGGTGCTGTGTCTTCAGGAAGGGAGAAGCATTCATTTGGGCCTTGTATAAATACAAAGTGCTTCCTATTCCCAGAAGTAATAAATGCTCATTCTGAACCAATTTATTGTAGTCAGCCTGAAATGAATAGCTTCTTCTTAATGCCAAAATCTTCATTTCTGAAATCAACTCCACATCCTCAAGAAGAGATCCTTTTGTTGCAGTGAGATGTTGATCTACATGCTTTCATTTAAAATGACATTGCCTCTAAATGTGCCCAAATTTTCAGAATTTAGAATCATGTCCAAAGATAATTTTTTTTTCTTGTTGCTTTGAGTTAACGCCCTGGTTTCACCTGGAATAAAGTTTTTGTTCAAGTAGCTGGTACAGGGTTATGTTTTGGATTTAGTATGATATTAATGATGACACACTTACGCTTTGTTGTTGCTAAGTAGTGCTTACTCTAAGTCAAGGACTTTCCAGTTTCCCATGTTCTGCCAGTGAGTGGGTGGACAAGAAGCTGAGAGGGAACATGGACAGGACAGATGACCCAAACTGGCCAAAGAAACATTCCATGCCAGAGAATGTCATGTTTAGTACGTAAACTGAAGAATGGCCAGGAGCTACTGATTGGTCAGTGCTTAGGGATGGACCTGGCATCAGTCTGGGTGATAGCATGTGCATGATTTTTCTATCTTGGACTTTATTTATCACTCCTTTTTTTGGTGTTTTCTCCCCTTTTTTATAATTGTTGCTGTTATTTTTATTTTTTTTAATTTTATCTCAATCATTAAACTGTTCTTAACCTATAATTTGTATGCTCTTTCTGATTCTACTCCCCATTCCAACAGGGAAGGAGGGTGTGGGGAGCAGCTCTGGTGCCTATCTGGGGCTTACATCATGGCAGTTAACCAGGTGTGAAACATAGAAGGGTTATAATGAGATTTCCATGAATGCAAGGCATCAGCAAGGATGAGTTGTAGCAGGAAGAGTAAAACTCATCATTAGATAGCAAGGCTCTGTCTAATTAAAATTTGCAAAGTGAAGAATGAATCATACTCTATGTTCTGGAATGCCGTGAAGCTTTCAAGGAAAAAAAACACCACACTTCTTTCAGCATGTTGCCCGGGCTGGTTGTGTGACCTAGCAGGAACTCTCTGAGTCAGAGAACATTCTGAAAAAAAAATTTGTCCTTTAAAATTTCAAAGACTGCACATGGTAGAGGTGGAGAAGAAGGTATCAGGTGGATATATGAAATGGAAGTTTTGATTCTTCAATGAGCGGACAACTTCTCTCGCCAATTCCTTTTCCAGTGGTGTCCTAAGCTGAGATGTCTCAGAAAACAATGCCATATTTCAGCCTTATACATTTGATTTAATCATGCTCCTCATTACTGATAAAGCACAAAAAATTGTGTGATACTCAGTTCAAAGTCCTTTAATTTACCTGAAGTATTAAATTATTAATAATTGCTCCTCAATTGTAATTATGAACTTTGGAACGCTGTTGGATTAGCATTTCAAGTCTGATGACCTATTTAACCCACTTGCAGAAGTGCAAGTGTCTCTGTGGTCAGATAATGAAGCACATGGTAACCTGGAACCTTATAGGAATACTGAGGCAGTGTTCCCAGAGCTTTGTTTTCCCAAGTCTTGGGAAGGGGCCTGGGTGGCCTGGTCAATGGGAAGTTGAACACGAGTCAGGAGTGCCCTGGCAGCCAGGAGAGCCTGCCCTGTCCTGGGGAGGGGATTGTCCTGCTCTGCTCTGCACTGGGGCAGCCTCCCCTTGAATATTGTGTGCAGCTGTGGTCACCACAATATCAGAAAGATATTGAACTATTAGAGAGCATCCTAAGGAGGGCAACAAAGGTGGTGAAAGCCTTAAGGGGAAGCTGAGGTCGCTTGGCCTGCTCATCCTGTAGAAGAGGAGACTGAGGTGAGATCTCATTGCTGTCTACAATGTCCTCATGAGGGGGAAAGGAGGGGCAGACACTGATCTCTCTCTGCAGTGACCAGTGGCAGGACCTGAAGGATTGACCTGAATTTGTGTCAGGGGAGGTTTAGGTTGAATATTAGGAAAAGGTTCTCGCCCCACAGGGTGTCAGGAAATGGAATAGGCTCCCCAGGGAAGTGGTCAAACGCCAAACCTGGCTGAAGTGTTTGGACAATGCTTTCAGGCACATGGTGTGATTCTTGGCAATGTCCTGTACAGGAGTAGGAGTTGGACTTTGGTGATCCTTTTGGGACCTTTCAACTCAGGATATTCTTTGATTGTAATGTTTTTTATATAGTTTTCTAGTCCAAAAAGACTTATTGCAAAAGGATTATTATTTTAAAATAGGAATGACTTGGTGCATCCAAGCAAAGTCCCTCTGCTTAATATTTCTTATTCAACATGGTGGTCAAGAGCAGATGTCAGGGGAAAATACTAGGACCAAGCAAGTGGGCAGCAATGCTTTCCCAGAACTCTCTCACAGGCTCCAATATTTTCAGTTCAGGTACTTTCTCTGAAAATATATCAGCTTTAATTTTACATTCTTTTTGGATTTCATTGATTTGCCCAACGTCTTTTTGCACCCATTTAACAGTCACCTCATGTCATCTCATGGAGCTCTGTAGCTCACCTACCTATCATAGACAGAATCACTTCCTTTAGTTCATTTTGCATACTACTCTTAACAGTTTCATCTGGCTCCTTGCTCTTTTACCAAAAGAAATTTTGAGCTGCATCTTTGTCATGATGTGTATGTTTTTACAGGTCATTATTTAGTTCCTTACACTATTTCTTTTCTAAGCAAGGGGTCCTACATTTCCAACCTATTCCTCGTAGAAAAATGTTCCATATATTTGGTCATCCTCTGAATTGTTTTTTGTCCCTCTCTGAACTTCTCCTAGCTTTATCATTGTCTTTTTGTAAAGGGAAGAGTGTGGGAGAGGCAGATGTTCAGAACAATGCACATTATCTAAGATAAAGGAGTACCTTAGATTAGAACAATAGGATAAAATATTTTAATTAAATTAATACCGAGATTTCACTTTAGATTACTAATAACCTTCTTACAGCCTAATAGGTTCTACATTTCCTGCTAATTCCCTTGCCAACAATGAAACCTAAATTCTGTTTGCTTATTGCAGTAGAAGACTATGGCAATGAAGTCCTCCCACATGTTTCTGGAATCATATGTAGAGTATATAATCAATACTGCTTGGTGTCCTCAGTAACACCTCCCTTCGGTTTGTGCTACCCACTGATCAGCCAAAAAGAAGGAATAATTGTTCCAGATGTTCACAAGTTAATGTTAGTGGTATAACTAAGCTGCAACCAAAAGTGATTTGATAAGGTTAATTACATTTAAGGGAAATGATGGCTTTTCATGGGGAAAATAAAGCTCCTGCTCAGAATCTAAAGGTTTTCAGATTATTTCAACTTTATTAATTTTATCAAGTCTACATGGCCCAAATTATCAGCAGCATTTTCTGCTTAATTTAATTTGCTTTTATCACTCAGTTCTATGAGTTTAAAAATTCTAAGTTCTGAACTGGCTTGTTCCTAACAATGCACTGTTTGCTTGTACTTATTTTATGCAAAAAAAAACTTAAAAAAAAAAAAAGGATAATGTCCTGGGTTGACTGTATGATGCTTTTATCCCCAATCGTCTTGAACCAGGACAGATGATAAACTGTGTTTTCTGGGAGGCATAAGAATTCTGTCTCAAATATTAAGTGGCCAGAAACCAGAGCTTACACACTGACTCGCTGTCATTCCTAATGATGTACCATGTCTACAAATTTTTATCTTCCTCAGATCAGTCAGCAGCCACATGCGAGCTCCATGACAGCTGCCAAGTTTAAAAAAATGTTTCCTTTCTCTCAAAAATAGGTTCAAAATCAAGGCAGATGAAACTGCAGCCCAAAACTACTTTTAGTTTTGAGCACAGCTCTTCCAGTATTCTATTAAAATGCCTGCTTTCAGTTGTTTCCCATGGTGGCTGATGGCATCCACAGTCTGTCCTGCTTGGATGAGGACAGTTCCTGGTGGTTTTGGGGGGTTATTTTTCTTTTGTTTGTTTCTTAATGGGAATGTAACAAAGTTTAGACATTCAAAATTAAATTCTTCTGTGCCATATTCATTGTGCCACAGTGCTTTTTAGCTCAATTTCCCCAACTGCAATGTAAAGATAACTTTCCCTGACTGGAAGCCCTGTGAACACATGCAAGGATATGTGGGTCACTGTACAGCCATGTACTTGAAAATACACTCACAGTAGCACAGAGCAGGACAAGTGGCAATCCTTTTTATGAACTCAGTCTTTATAATGATTTGTTCCTGTAGTAGAATTAAATATAATGCATTATGTTTGAATATTAATGTTACTTATAATAGCTTGTTTGAATATTAATGTTACTTATAATAGTGTGACACACCAAAGGAAGACATTTGAATAAAAATAACTCTGGTAATAGTTTGAACTATCATTTAAAGATACCATTGTACAGAATCACAAAACTACACAGTGGTACTTACTCATTATTATGTCTTTGAGCCAGGTTTGTGTTGGGGACAGAAAGGAAAAAACTTTACAAAAGGAAAGATGTTTTTAAAAACTTATTTAACTCTGGCAAAAGCTTCCCATTAGGTTCAATAAATGAAAGAAGCTTCTTTTCACCTTGCAAACTCTTGTAAGTCATTGTTACTCAAACCCTGAGGCAGACCCTGACGTATGACTGAAAAAGAAAAGGCACTGGCCAAAAGCTTATCCATGGGGAGAGCTGTGATGTGTTTTGCATCCCATTTTTTTTTTTCAAACAAAGGATAATTCCATTCAACAAATTCAAGAAGCAGTAGGAAAGTTTTATTCTATTTATTCTGTATATTCTATTGCAATTTATATTTCAATCTCTTATAGGTTTTGTTAAAATTGAAAAATAGAAAGTTATTTTATTACAGGTTTTGTCTAAGAACAACATGATTTGATCTTTTCCCAAGATGTGATTAACTGTGAAAGCTGAATTAATGTGCAATTTACTAACCTTAGTTATCACAAACAAAAAATTAGGACATCAGAGTATGACAGTCAAGTTTCAAAATGAAACTACATTTAACAACTCTGAATGCTTCTCTCCAGAATTAACAAACTAGCTGGAACAATTATTTTTTTAAGCCCTGTCAGTGCTCTCAGCTCATGAGTGAGTCTGATACCAAAACCTGGGAACAATACCCTATTCAAAATGTCAGGTTTTCTACAACTCGTTTTATTTTGGTGTAACTAATGACACAAATACTTGTGTATTAGGAGCACCATAACAATAAAATTTCTATGTGATATTACATTCTTGTATGCTAAGGTCCAGTCCTGACTTTGTGATACCCAGGAAGTCCTGGAATCCTGGAATGTACCAGGTTCCTTCAGGATCACCAACATCCTACCTGCCCCAGGTAGAATAGTAGTAGATTTATCAAATCACCCTAGAATAAAGTGAGCTAATAGACCTAAGAAGACATAAACTCACCTCATTTAATCTAGAAGAGTCATAGTGGGAGAGAAGCTGAATGGTTGACTGTTTCAGAGACATGCATCCTGAAGGTTGCACCTTCTACCATCTTACCTTCTGGGATTTAGGGAAAGATACAGAGAAATGGAATAAAAATGAGTAGGACAAAGAAAAAGTGGCAGCAGTAAAATCAGTAGTGTTCCTGCATTATCAAAGTTCTTTAGTATCTTTAAAATCCATTCATGGTTTACAAATTCCAATGATTATACAAGGAGATTCTAGACTTTTTTCAACTCATTTGACAGGAAACACATTGACAAATGGATTTGGGTGAATTCAGATGAGACTATTTTTCCATGACAGAGTAAAATTATGTGATATTTAATGAATTGAGCAAAAATACAGATGCATGATGAGAAAAAGTTTATGAAGTGACCCTACTAAAGTGCTTTAACTGCCAAAATCCATATCATGGCTGTGTAATTGGTGCTAGTTAAATTTACTGAGTTGTCCTTCAGCTGTCTAATAGAAGAGATAATGCACTGTGCCAGGGGTTAATCACAGAATGGTCGAATGTGCTGAGTTGGAAGGAACCCTCAGGGATCATTGCATCCAGCTCTTAGACTACACAGGATATTCTCTGCAGGACCTCCCTGCCTTCAAGGGAATCAACATAACCTGTACCTTTCTGTGGCACCTTTAAGCCTTTAAAAATGAATTATATTAGTCAAAGTAAAAAATTTATCTAAGTTATTTCTGTTTTCCTGTAAGAAAAAACACTAAAAAAACTCATCTGACAATAATAAAATTATTAAAGATTAAAACAATAACAAAAAAATTTAAAAGCCCTTTTCTCAAGTTTTAAATTCCTTGAGAGTTAGACAAAATACTCATCAGAGAAAGATAAGAAGAAAGTCCTCTGTAAAATACTGAGATACACACCTTGTAGGGAAATCAAAGCTTCCAAGTTCTAACAGCCCTAATAGTGGCTTTGTCCTGGTGAAACTTGTCATTTAGGCTGTAAATAATCTTGCTTTTCCTTTTAGAGCTGCACAGGTTGTTAGCATCCTGGCAAAGTTTCAGCTATCAAGCTTGAGGACAGTAAGTAAGGGACAATGGGGAAAGAGGGTTGGTTTTGGATATGAGCCAAGTCAGAGATAAGGTTTGATATCCTGTGATAGGAGGAAAAGTCTGAGTCCTATGTTCTGCAAACTTGAAAAGCTGAAAGCCTCTCTGAAACTATTTGATTCTAATTAAACACAAATATGATTAAGAATATCTTTCTGTGGATCAGATATAGTAAATGTGGATGTCCCAGTTCTGAGAAGTTGGTAAAGCAATAGACCCAGTTTTCCTCTCTTATCACAGGTTAATTTTTATTCAGTGCTTGCTCTTTCTATTACTAGTGTTGGTCTTAGACATTATGAATTAGTTGTCTGATGTTTAACACATCAGATCCATCTAGAATTCAATTATTCTTTCTTTTTCATTAGACCAACCTCTTCAATATTTTAATCTATTGTAACAACAAAAATTATCACTCATAATCACAGATGAAGGAGGTTAACTTCCATAAAATTATTAAAATTACCCACATGGAGGTATTTTCAGATTCCTATAAAAGGCTTTTTTTATTACATATGTCATTATTTATTTATATATATGTATAATATATACATAATTATATGCTCATCTCTACATTTATTGGATGAATGAGAAGGAAAGCAAAGTGAGGCATGAAGTCTCTGAGGGAAACATTGACATGTTACCAGTGCAAAATAGGTTGCTTTAAAAACATTGCAATCTTTGTTCTTGAAAGAAGAGTCTTTAAAGACTAGCTTACATTTTCCCTGGGGCCATTTCCAAATGTGGCTAACCAACAATTATATATATATTTTTTTTAAATATTGGGTAACTATACTAGAATTGGGGTAAAAAAATGCTATTTTTTTCTAAGATTTTGCTATTCCTAGGCAGTAAACAGTCCAAAACAGCTGTCTCTGCATACCACATCCTGATGAATGAGCAAGATATTCAGCCACCAGTGATTAATTTTCTATTGTTGCAATGTTAGTCACCAGCAAATCAGGTTAGTATGTCAGCACAGTGGAGGAGACTGCATCACCTCTTCCTTATCTTTTGGTGGGAAAGAGTTTTTGATCATTTATTGCTAGCACTGACAACCACCTCTCATCTCTTCACATTTACACCCACCTCTCCTCAAAAATACTTGTAAGTTTACAAAAGCAATTATGGAGTCAGCATGGGATTCATTTTTTCACATAAAAAGATTTAAGAAGGTGTTATACCTACTATATTATATGCTTCTGAGACAAGCGTTGTAATGAAGTCTGTTTGCAGCTCAGAAAGTTTCAAAACTTTTGCGTACCTAAGTGAAGATATCTTAGGGAAAAAAAAGTCAAAACACCACAAACTAAAACAAACAAACAAACCACCAACCAACCACAACAAAAAATTAATTTTGGGCATGACTAATAATGTGGTGCTTAGGAGCATGGCTTAGTGGGGGACCTGGCAGCATGAGGTTAATGGTTAGACTAAATAATCTTAGAGGTCTTTACCAAACTTAGCAACTTTATGATTCTATGATTGGACAATTTATTTTTCTTGACAGTTTCTGGCAAAAAGTAAGAATTGTAAAAGAAAGAAATGCAAAAGGAGGAATTTAAAGATAATGACATACCAAGACACCTGTCAGGAATTTAAAGGTTGCTGGAAGAGAAGTGAATGACTGAAACTGAGTAGGTTGGGGCGCTGGGGGGAAGGCATTCAAAGCAGTATGTCTCCAGCTAGAGAAAAGAGAGGTGGTAAAGTGTTGACAAGGTAGTCACCACAGGTCTAAGAAGGCTTGATAGCTTGGATCAGCCATAAAAATGAAAGAATGCAATGTGAAATTCCTCATTTCACTTCTCTCTGAGACTGAAGTGAATAATTTTAAAAAATGGTTTGTACTGATTTTAATGGTTTTAAATACTTGTTTAAACTTTTGCATACATCATCTTCACTGAGTTCCAAAATGTTTCTGGAGGAACAAAGTAATTCATTATTTCACTATTAATTCATTCAGTAATTCAGTACTAATACTCAATATTTGAAAAAGTTTTAAATTTAAAGGAAAACAAATGTGAATATAATTTCAGAGCAGTATATATTCTACACTATTTTAATAGCTCAGGAACATAAATTACCTAGCAATCAGTCTGGACTACCATTTCCCCAGGGATTATTGAAAAAAAAAAGAACTGTAATACCATCTTTCCCAGACATCTGAGAAAACCTTTATTTTTTAAATGAGATTTTTAATCAAGAATCCTTCCATATTCCTGGCATGGATTTATTATTTTATTTTTTGCAAAAGTTGGAATCTGAAAATTCATACAAGAGTCTTTTAAATTATCTGAAAATCCTTCAGTGATGCTTAAAAAAACCTCAAAGAAACAAAACACTTTTTTTAAGATACATTAAAATGTAACTTTGTAAAAATTTTACAGGTCCTGGTAATAGAATAAAAGACAGCACCACTCCACAGCAAACAGCATTCATATACTCCTTGGACCTCTGTCACCAAAAAAATGTAATCCTGCTACAGTGGGAAAAACCTAGAGGTAACATATGCGTACCTTACATGAATAATAGAATATCCTGAGTTGGAAGGAACTCAAAAGAATCATCACAATTCAAATGCTGGCCCTGCAAAGCACAGCCCCAAGGGTCACACCATGTACCTGAGAACACTGTACAAACGCTTCTCAAGTCTGGCAGGCTTGGTGCTGTGACCACTTCGCTGGGGAGTCTGTTCCAGAGCTCAACTAAGAGAACTTCACCCTTTGGGTGAAGAACCTTTTTCTTCACATCCAACTTAAATGACCCCTAACTCAGCTTCACGTTGTTCCCTCAGATCCTGAGGGATCCTGGTCACCAGACAGAAGAAATCAGTGCCTTTGCTTCCCCTAATGAGGAAGTTGTAAAGTTAATTCTCAGGCTCCTCTTCACCAGACTGAAAAATCCAATCGACCTCAGCCGCTCTTCATATGGCTTCCACTTCAGACTCTTCGCTCTCTTTGTTGCTCTCCTATGGATGCTCCCTAATAACCTTTTGACTATTTTATATTATGGTGCCCAAAACTGCCCCCAGCACTCTAAGCAAGGCTGCCCCAGTGCAGAGCAGAGCAGGACAATCCCCTCCCTTGCCTGGCTGGCGATGCTGTGCCTGATGCCCCCAAGACAGAATCAGCCCTCCTGGCTGCCAGGGCACTGCTGACTCATGTTCAGCTTCCATCAGCCAGGACCCCCAGGTCCCTTCCCGCAGGGCTGCTTTCCAGCATCTCATTCCCCAGTCTGTATGCACATCCCGGGTTGCCCCATGCCAGGCACAGAATCTGGCACTTGCCCTTGTTAAACTTCACATGCTGATGAATTCCCAGCCTTCTAATTTGTCAATATTAGAATTTTTGTCCAGGCATCAATTAATAGAAGGAGACTTAGATTTCTTAAAAGTAAGAAAAAATCCTTTATTTCATCAGTATTTCTAGGTCTTAAAGGGAAAAGTAAAATAAAATAATTTACTTCCCCATAGTTTCCTCTGTACTGTAAATGAATTTGGTTTTCCATTATACCAACAATCTGAGTGTATCACATTTAAATATAAGAGCTATGAATAAGCCCGAACATCTAGTATGAGTGTTAAACACAGTGAATTTTTAATGAAGCAGTGAGAAACACACCCACAAAGCTTAGTTCTTAGGTGACAAAGGAGAGAAGGTTCTTTGCACTAAAGGTTGTAGAAGGGCAAGTTGCCAAAGTGAAAATGAGGTAGTTTCTCTCTTTTTAACTTCACTTTTGCTGCCATCTTGGCTTAGCTTTTGCTGCCTACTTGGACTTTCTGTTCTTACTGATGGTGGTAAATCTCACATCACCTCTCTTCTGGGAAGTGCCAGAAATTATCTCCAGGGAGATCCATAAAGTGTTCTGCAAGTAGTGGAAAGTCAAAACATAACTTTTCTCATCTGAACTTCTGTCTCCCATCAGTCATCAGTTGTACTTGCCATACCTTGCTGCCAGGCACAAACTGCTCTTTTGGAAAGATCTCCAGGCACTTTATAAATGAAAAAAAAAAATGAACTTAAGTTAATTAAATGTAAAATCTTAATAAAAAACAGGTTCATTTCAAGATTCTGACAGTAATGGCCCAGAAGAAGAGCATTACTGAAATTCAATACTGATTCTCAAAACATAGTCATATTTACAGTTCTAATGAAAGGGAAATACTAGCATTCATTTCTATAAGAGTGGGCAAATGCCTGGTAAGTACTGGTAACAGCAGTTATATTCCCTACCTCAATTATTTTTAGCAAAAATATGTCAGATTGATCACTGGCTCAAAGATAATCTATCTTCTTTAATTAATACTGTGCTAGCATCTAAAAAGCCAATCCACAAACTGGATTTCTATCATATCTGGTTTCGCACATACAAAAAACCCATAAAGACCAGAAAGAGCTCTTGCAGGCTCTGCAGTTCTCAGGAAAATATTTAGACAGGGTGTACCAGTAAAGAAGTTATTACAACTTTCATTATGCCAGGCTAGTTTCCCCTTCTTTTACGTACAGAGTTCCATGCAATATAAACACAGAAAAGTCAGATTGTTTTGCGAAGTTACCATCTACTGATTAATTTTCTCTTGTTCATTTCCATAACGTACTCAGGCGTTTCAAATGGACCAGAAACAGTATTTCTATTGTTTGTCTAAAGGACTTACATTACCACAAATGGTTCTAAAAGTGAAAAAATTTAACTTCATCATTATCTTTTACAGTGCATCATTACAGGAAATGTTATTACCTACAAATGATAGCTATTCAAAGTTTACACACGGTTAGACCGTTAAGATAAGACAGCTTCATTATGCACATGGAATAATGCAACCATCTCTGGAACCCAGTACAAAACAGTGGCTTCTGTGCCATAAGTAATGCTTTCTGCCTCGTCTGCTTGACTTCCAGCCTTTGGGAATTGCCTGCTCCTGTGTCCTTAGACAGTGATGTTTAAAAATTGACCAGCACTGCTAGACCCCAGCACCTTCTATAAATATATGTATATAGTATATATATATATATATATATAAATATATATAAATATATTACTTTTAAACACTCAAACTGACTTGTCAGGCCTGCCTTCATATTTAGAGACATACAAGTACTAATCTTGAATTCAAAGCTAATGAACTATTTGCAAAGGCTTAATCTATAAACAATATATGACATCTTTAAGTACTTCTCAATATCAGCTCAAAGTTTTTACAAATAACTTCTATTAATAATATTAATTTCCACTACTTTCTGTAAAGGGACCCCCCTTGTTTTTCCTACATATCGAGATGAATTAAAAATAGAGTTAAATTCTACTGTAAACTGAGCCTGGAACAGCAAAAACCAAATTTTAAAAATTGATCTATATGATGGCAAAGATAAAATAGTATTAATAACAGTAATAATAAGAATCCTGCTACTCACCACAATGGAGTCAGGACTGACCTCCTTCTCCACCTTGAATAGCAAATCATCTGTATCAAATTCAACATCTTCTTGAGGTGCATTTGGTTTGGCAATTGCATTACAGATACCACATTCAATCTTTTCTGGTTCCTTGAACTTAACAGTCCTCGTTTGCCCACGAGCAGGTGTGGTGTCGAAAAGCACAATGCAGAACAAAGCAATCAGGCCACAAATGATGATTATTCCGGGCAACGAGGCAACCAGAGAAGGAAGGCAGTTGCTCATGATTGTACGTGTCCTGATGTAGTACCAGCAAAGCAAACCCCCTTCAGAGAGTTCTGCGTATCCATGCCGGCATTCCAGTGCTGTGCTCTTAAGCCACGGGCAGCAGGCTCTGCTGGAGCATGTAGCAAGTTCTACTGTGTCACAATTGGTGGCACAGGGGCAGCAAACAAACCTTGCATGTTGACTGTGTCCTCAGCTAGTTCCAGCTCTTACACGTCATAGAATCTTAGAACCAGAGGTTCATAGACAGTCTAGAGCTGGAAGGTACCTTAAATATATTCTAGTTCCAAACACTCTATTGTGGCTAAACAGTTCCAGCTCTCTCAGCTTCTCCTCAAGGGAGAGATGTTCCAGTCCTTAGTGACATGAGCCATACTCCAAAGTTACAGTAAACCTTAGAGTTTCCACACCAAACAAAGGATGATATGGAATTACCACTTAGCAAGCTTGCTGTAATTTAATATAAACTGGAAATATACCAAATTTAGCTTTCTTTTGAAGAAACGTCTAGTTCATCAACACATTATG
>JAYDZK010000202.1:46620745-46685024 GCA_034509185.1 Euphonia xanthogaster | reverse complement strand
CAGCCCTCCTCACAAGACTAGTGCTCCAATCCCTTCACCAGCCTTGTTGCCCTTCTCTGGACATGACCCAGCACCACCATGTCTTTTTTGCGCTGACATGCCCAGAATTGAACACAGGATTTGAAGTGTGGCCTCACCAGTGCCAAATACAGAATCCCTGCCCTGGTCCTGCTGGCCACACTAGTGCTGACACAGGCCAGGGTGCCATTGGCCTCCTTGGCCACCTGGGCACAGCTGACCCATGTTCAGCTGCTGTCACCAGCACCCCCAGGTCCTATTCCCCTGGGCAGCTTTCCAAATACTCTTCCCACAGCCTGTAGCGCTTTTTGGGGGTGTAAACCAAGCGTAGGACCTGACACTTGGCCTTCTTGAACCTTATACCATTAGCTTTGGCCCATCAATCCAGCCTGTCCAGATCCCTCTGTACAGCCCTGGGGAACACCACTGGTGAACAACTGCCAACAGGATTTAAATTTATTCACCATCACTCTGGGTGATACATCAGCTGAGGGTGCACTGAAAGGTATAGTGTCTTCCTCTGACATTTAAAGTTTTGTTTATCTCCTTCAGTGCTTGGATGTCAGTTTTCCTGCCTTCTGTTGCTTCCTCCTTCTAGGAAATTCCCCTGTAGAAGGAAACTGTGATGAGACTATTCTTGGAAAGCTTTGTCTGGGTAGAAAAAAGGAGCAAGGAGGAGCCTTCAGCTTCCACCTCCCAATGAAGGTGTCTCCAGGTAAAACCTGGCCTTCTTACAGCTTTTTCCAAAGGGAATAATGGCTACTAGAATGCAGGTTTGGATTACCTCACAGGCAACTATAATTTCCCTGCTGTATTATGAATTTTGAACTAGTGGTTTATTTATTTTCAGGCTAAATTATCAGATAATTATTATTTCTTGGGTAAGCAATAATCCGTTTCATGAGGGAAAGTCTTCAAAGGGAATACTTTTAATTGAGAACACAAAAAGTTTAGAAATACAAAGCAAATAAAGGTTAATCTCTGCTTGGTGCAAGCTTTCTGCCTTCTCTATGAGGTCCAGAGGCTCTAAGGGTGGGAAAGGCCTCAAATAAAGAAATTTTCATTTACTCTTCTGCTGTAATCCGTTTAAGATGAGCAGTTGTGAACCTGCCTGATTGGTATTTCGAGAGCAGCAGTCTGAAAGTGAAATGGTGACAAGCAAGATAAAACACTAAGAGAAGAAACAGCAAAACTGTTCCTGGTAAAACTGAGGAAAACTCCTAAGTAAAAACACAACTTGCCCTGGAGAAAGGTAAAATACATGATTTTGTGTTCTCTGATAGCACTGGCCAGGAGGTATTCTGCCAAATATCTTGTACAAATTTTTCACCAAGAAAGAAGAATATAGATATTCTCTCAGATACTCATTTCTGGTTTCATTCTGAGGTACTGCACCAACTAGCATTGAAAAAAAGCTAATATGGACTCTGTGGTTCATGTGGGGGAAGAAAAATGATATTCTTCTTCCTGAATGTGAGCCATTAGTCTCGAAGTAGACAGCACCACTGCCTTTCTAACAGAAGAAAGGAGAGTGAAGCAATAATGGGAAGGCTGCCTGTTGTGTTTAAAGCTTCTTCTTTCCCTGCTGCAGTAAGCAGAGTTGCTGGAAAGACTCGCAGAAGGCAGGACAGTTATCACTGAGGCTGTGTATGCAATATGGAGCAGATATGCCTGCAGCACACCACCAGCCCTGGTCTGGACCTCTGGGACCAGGTCAATGGTCCACCTGGGCCTCCTGCCCACAGAAATCACCAGATAAGCAGAAGAGTTTTTTTGGGTCCTGTCCTTCTTTCTCTGATCACAGAACTGATCACAGAACTGAACCAGGATTCAACTCCACCCAGCTCTGGGAAAGAAGTATAAGCATAGGTTTAGCAAGGATCACAACAATCAGGAAAGCACATCTCAGCAGAGCACGGCATAGCACTCTTGATAATGCCAATGGGTCCTGAGGAAGTCACATCTGTTACTCTAACTACTCCAAATTTTATGTTGAACTCATCCATTTTGTCCCTCATTGCCATTCTCTGAGACGCAAGGATCAAATGAGATTGTGCAAGTGCCTTTTTTGTTATAAAACAAGAATTCTGAGATTGAAGTTTGATTTTAGTGGTAGGCTGTAATTTCTTGGTACAGTCCTGCCTGTTTATCTATCATTGAACTTTATTTTTGTGCCCAAAATATTGAGCTGTTTATCTACCTGGCTGATAGCTCAAAATGCAATGCACGCATCACTGTATAGGCTGATAGAGTTTTTGAGTACTAGTTCAGCTGCTGCACATGAGTTTCCCAAAGGGAAAAGCTGTATTAGGGAGAGGAAGAGGAGACAAGAAAGAACAAAATCATGAAAATCTCTAATGTAAGGGAGCAATGAGAAGCAATGGTATCACCAGATACTAGACCCTGCAGGAATAATGGACTGAAGGTAAGAAAAATATTTACGAAATCAAAATAGAAACCAACAGAGGGAAAAATCTATTAAAAATAATGTGAAAACATCACAAACTTTTGCTAAATCTTCACTAAGTATCAGAAATTGAATTGTAGCGGGCGCCCCTAATGGTGCATTTTAGCCATTGACAGTGAACTGTCAATAACTTGCATCCCTTTTAAAGTCATTAATTATTTTATGACTTCTAATTGTTTAAGTAAGTAGTTGTTACCATCAATAGTTGTTTAGAAAAAGTAAACTGTATAATGAATAAAAGTGAACTGTATAATGAATATAAAGAATCTGTGCTAGTTCAACACAATAGTATAAAATATTCTCTAAACAGTGATTGTAACTTAATAAACATGTCTCTAGTACAGAGTCATTGGGTAAATATGCATTCAGCATTAGGAAACCTATCTTCTAATCTGCAGGAGTCACCTAAGGATATTTCTGTTGTGTGTTCTCTGCACTACAATTAAATCCTAGAATCATAGGATGGTTAGGGATGGAAGTGACCCTAAAGATCCCTTTCAGTGATCAGAGAGGTTTCAGCCTTCTGCCATAGGCAGGGACTACTTTAACTGGACCAGACTGCTCAGGGCCCCATCCACCCTGGTTTTGAACCCTTCCATGGGGCATCCACAACCTCTCTAAGCAGCCTATTCCAGTACCTCATCATCCTCTGAGTAAAGAGTTTCATCCTAACATCCAATATAAATCTGCCCTCTTCCAGTTTAAAACCGTTGCCCCTTATCCTGTTGCTATTTGTCCACACAAGAAACAGTTCCTCTTTTTATTAAGCCCTTTTTAAGCACCAGGATGTTGCAAAAAGTGGAAATTTCACCAGTGATCTTCATTGAGTTCTCATAAAGTGGCTCCTGCCCTGTTTCCTAAGGCAGCAATAGGATGGTACTGGCTTTGTGTTAAACTAAGATATTAAGTGGTTTGCTCCTGGGGCGGAGCAAACTGAAATGCTTCAGGACATAAAGGCTGCAGAGTTGTCACTAAAGCACATGAAAACAACCTCAGAGAAAAAAAAAAAAAAGTCAAGTGTGCAATTAAAGCCAACTCCCAAAACTAACAAACACAGAGGCGGTCACCAGCAGAGACCCTGCAATGTATTTAACAGGTCACAAGTTTGGTGTACCCATCAGGAATATTGCTGCCACATGGACAAGAATGACCCAAAACATGCGCACACACACGCACACACACATGCACAGAGGCCTCTCCTTCCAGGGCTCCAAGAACACCTGATTGCTTCACCCAAAGGGCTGAAGGATCACCCAGGTATTTGCATTAGAGAACAGTGATTTGCCCAGGAGAGTTGGGCAGGGGAAGCCTCTGTGGGTGCCCAGGGTCACCTTCCCCTCACAGGGGTCCTCCTCCAAGGGACACGACAGCACGTGGGCTTGAGGTGGGACCCATAGCCATACATGGCAATGGTCCAGAAACACAACTTTTAACATCTGCACAACTTCCAAGTTTTTGCAAGTTTCTAACTGCTGCCTTTGTTACAGGGCACTGCTTCCAACAGTAAGGGCACCAACCATGGCTGCCTGCACTCTTCTGGCCCTGCTGCCCAGTTATTGACCACTAATCCCTGGCAGTCTGTAGGACACGTCAGCTTTGATGTATCACTTCCCTTAATGTGTTTTTTGGAATGCTGTGGTGATAACATGCTCACATTTATCTTCATTGTTGCTGCTGGGAAATGTGAAGGTTGTCTCTAACAGGATTTTCCCATTTAGTTAAATAATTATGTTAGAATTTTAAAGCACTCTGGGTTATCAGAAGGCAGCAAAAAATCTCTAGCCCAACAAATGCTACATGGTGAAAATATTTTAGTAAATTATATTTCAAAGCCCTTTTGCACATTGCTGTAGAAATTCCAAATATAGGGAATCAAACTCATTTCTCAGCAGAGATGACTGTTGTTAAGCCACAAATCTATGTACTCAGTGCAACTGACTGCATGGAGTAAGTAGCAGCTTCTGATGGGAACAGTCCTGGATGCTCATTGACAGTCTGAATGATGACCATGTGATCTCACTGTGACATTACTACGTGCTGAGAAGGCTGTAATTCCAGACCAAATACTTTGATGCAAAACACTGGTTATACTTCTCAGTCACATCAGAACATACAGCTCTTAGTTATAAAATAATCTTGGTCCTGCAGCTGCAGCTGTAAATCACTTCTATTGATTGCAGAGGAGCAATGCTGCCTTACACTGAGACTCTGATCCTGTCAACTTTTCAATAAAATCAGATCAGCAATCTTGCTACAGCAACTAAACTTTGCTATTAACTTTATTTATTGGCTGACAGATTTTTTTTTTCCCACTCATTCAAACCTAGGCGGTGATGAACTGTACTTGCAACTACAGCTTAATTTACTGCAACTATGAAGGTCTTAGTCTTCCAATACTGCCTATAGGACAAACCACAAATAAGCTTATTATTAAGATAGCATGCTTGTTATCAGCAACAGACCCAAAACAGGAAACAGATAAGCAGGATAAAATTGCTCTTGTGTATTATCATTAATAACAGAAAGATATCAGTGTTCTTAGTTTCACACTTCTTTTCTTCAAAGAGTTTTCAGATTCAGAATTTACTAGCCAGATAGCTCTGCTCCTTATTACTTCCTGAGGGGAACCCTGATTGCTAAATTCTGAGGATTTGTTTTCATTACTTACTGATTCATTTACCTTAGGAACGTTCCAGGCGCAGAAATATCACCTCTACACTTAATCAGTGTATTTCTGACTTAGGGGATGCATATATTTCTTTCTCAGAATTTAGGTTCACAAATTTTATTTGTTCTATTTTTCTGACAAGTTCTTTACAAAAAAGCTGAGTGCTTTGCATTCATTAAGTCAATGTTAATTTTAGTAGCTTTATGAGTAGCATTATTGACATCCTATAGATATAAACTGACACACAAAATTATTTCTCTCAAATAAAAGAGAAAAATACTTGAGTCTTGCAGATTCCATGTCAGTAAAGGAAAAGGACAACTTTGAATTCCAAATCTGAAGGTTCATATCTAACCTATGATTCATGCTCTGAGCCCCAGGTCTTCTAGTAGGGGTCTCTATGGAAAATAACAGTCAGGAGAAGGGAAATAAGGTCACTGATGAGGTGTTGGTGTCCCCTTTTCTTCAGGTACTGCTGGCAGGAAGCTTACAAAAGTATCTGAACTTTTGCCAGGTTATACCTCCAAACACGTCATAAGGAATCCCCAGCATTCAGGACCCCAAGCACCTTTGGAGGCTCTGTTGCTCAGAGTCCACTGACCTCAACAGCAGGACTATGTAATCAACAACCTAAAAAAATCATTCTCAATGATTTTTGGTCCTTTTTGTCTTATGACGTCCTTGGGAGAGTGTTAAGAAAGATCTACTGCTTATTTTCTATTTCTTATCTGATGACTTATGCGAGACAAAGCTCTCTGAGGTGATCTTCACTCAGCAGGATGCTGATATACTGCATTGCCTGATGCTGGTGGTGTGCAAGGAAATGTCTCATTTCTTATGCCAGCATCACTCCCACAGTGATCATCTCTCACCCTTCGCAATTCTCTCTGTGAAAGTGTGAATTAACCCAGCAATAATAGAAAATGAGAAAATAAAGGTGCATAAAATGAGAAAAGGATGGACAGTACAGGGGAAGTTTAGGAAACACCAGTGATTTATAATGTAAGGAAAAGAACTGAGAACTAGATTTGCTGAGGAAAGTTATAAGAAGATGGTAGCCAAAGCTTGAAACAAAGAGAAGGGATGAAGAAACCTGAAATGTTTCTGGTGGGTTGGAACACATGAGAAAACAGAAGAGTAGCTCCTGATCTGACACAATTCCATGAGGAACTGGCAGTGAAAACATGAAAACATTCAGTTGCCAGTGTGTACCTAACATTAGCTGGTAGGGTCTGAAAACTGTTACTGTGTGCTGCCTGCTCACTGGCCTGTATGGAATGACTTCTGTGCTCACAGTCCCCTTCCCAAAAGAGAAGTGAGAACACCACAGATGTTACCCTTACCAAGAGAAGCTCTGTTGACAGTCTCAGGGCTTGTGGACCAGGGTACTCCCTCACAAAAAACCACCAGAACATTAGGGCATGAAAGGGAATGCAGAGACAGCTTTACCTACTACTTTGAAAAGTTCTTTCATTCTGAAAAGCAGTCATTTCTTTTGACTAAGATTTTTTGATATCCACAGGTTTCATTTTTACACTTTGAGTTCCCAATACACACTTTAGAAGACCTCTTTAATTTCTACTGTGGATACTATTAGCAAATAATAAATTTGGGTATCACTAAGAAATATTTATTTATTATGACGTTTACTAATTCTTACAAACTAAAAGGTTATTTTAGATATTAATGAGATGAAGTAGCTGGGGACTCTTAAAAATAACTTTCTTGTTCTGGCACTGCTCTGACATTTAGTAATTTCAGTCAACAAGGCTTGTGTCACCCTGTCATAGTCAGTTTGATAGAAAATAATAAACTTTGGCTTTTCCATGAGAAATGAAGTAATTTTAGCTCCTTACAGGCATGTATATCTGAAATTCACCCCATTGACAATAAAACTGAAAAATGTCCACCTTAAAAATACAGATTTTTATTTGAAAATACATAAAGGCTTTGCCTAATTCCTTCATTCATCAACAGTACTGTGGAAGCTAGAGGTTTGATTCTTTTGGCCTAAAAAGCCATTCAAAACATTTTGAACTCCGAGGTTTGTTGTTATAAAATACCACAGCTCTTTTCACCAAATGTACAATTGACAAGACATCAACAATCTTAAAGAAAAAGATATTAATAATTAAGTAAGCTGTCAAGACATGATAGTGGAGGTAGTTACCAGAGAAAAAAGAACATAAAATGCTAAAGGAAATGTAGGGATCCTTACATTTAATCTAAAAAGGATATATAAGAGACTGCAGATATCTGTGGCATTTTCCAGAACTACCGGAGACTTTAAACATCATTGACTTGTTTCCCAGGGTTTTATGTTGACTGAATCCCTCTTTCATCACCTTCCCACCTTCAGTTTAGAATGCATTAAAAATATTTCCTCAGACCAACTACATGAGGAAGATGTCATTTACAGGCAGATTCTCTGGTGGGACAGTCAAGCCAGAGAACACACTGTATTTGAGGAAAATAATGAGGAGTGATTTTCCCCTGGATATTCACTTCAGCATGAGCCCTGCTCCTTGACCTGAAGCACATCTAACAGAGCATTACAACTTTTCCTAAAAGGACAGAACAAGGAAGAGGGAGCCACATATCATGGCCATGAAGGATTCTGGAATGGGAAAGAGAGTGGTATTAGCCAAGCACCAGTGCTGGCCAAAGTGAAAGAGTTGCATGGGAAAGAAAGACCACTCTTCTTGGCAGTTACAAGCAGGACATACTTACTAGCTATAAAACTGGTCCCAAACAAAATGACTGATAAAAGTGGAATTTTAGTTCCAGAGCTTTATTTCTATGGCATGACTGCTGTTCTTTCTACATCATTATCAAAGGAAGGAAAGATGAGGGGAAAGGAGGGAGGGGAAGGGAAAAATTTAAAGCAAATAAAGGATTGCTGTATATCAGAGCACTGTATAAAACTATTTTCACCAGAATGACCGTTGTCATCGTTGTCTTAAAGAGAAAAGAATGTACGGCACATAGAAAATAAATAGCATAAGAAAGTAAGTAGCCAGGCACTATTTATTTTTTCACAGTGTAACTAATCAACTTCACAGCAGATACAGTATAAACAATGCATTACAACTGCTTTACAAAATTCAGTGTTGAAACTCTCTCGATTCTTATCAATTTAAGAGACATCAGAGCACAAACATCTAATCTATTCATTTTGCACAGAACACATTATTCAATGGTGGGGTATAAATTTATTTTTTTTATTTAAGACTATGGCTTTCATAGTTTTACATTTAGAAGATTACAGATTACATCGCGTAACATCTGTATGAACCATGCACCAGGGTGCAAACACATTTCCTTTCAATGCACAAGGACTAGTGCAACATTTATATGAAAATTCAATAGATGTTAACATTCACGGGAGAGTTATGAACTATAAAACCTATCCTTCAAACCATTGTTAGTCTTCTGGCAAAAGGTTTCTGAGATTTTTTTCTCTAGAGGTCCTTAAAATCCAACTCTTTCTCATAACCTTACTTCAGAATTTCTGTTTCCAAAGCCTTGTGCCTCCAAGCCCCTTCTGATAACGAGGGCCACAAGCATCTCCTTTCTTAGCCTGTTACAAGTGTTCTTGTTACCAGCCTCAAAGTCTCGTTTGCACTTCCATAAAATCAGCTTTTAGCAACTGATATACCATCCTGCATGAGCTATGCTGCTGAAACAAAAGCAACCACAGGATGAAATCTGTCTCTTTGCTTTCACATCTCCCCACATGTCAAGATAATTATTAAAAAAAAAAAATCCCCCAAAGGCTACAAAATTCTAGCCTTGAACCATAATTGAACTTTCTGCACTATTCTATGGGAATCTAATTTATTTAAAACACTCAGTGACACCTAGTTACTTTTTTTGAAGTACTTGAAGCTGAATGCTCAAGGGATGATTTTTTTTAAAGGGCTAAACGTCTGAAAAGCAGATTTTTTTTTCTTTCATGTCTTAAATTGCACATCAGAAAATAAGGCATCCAAAAATTAAGAGTATACTAAGTCGCAAAACTGTGGCTTAATCTTTTACCATGATACCAACAGAGTTCTGAAAATGGAGAGCTAAATCTATCTACTCTGCAAATGCAGATGAAAATGAGGAAATTTGCTTCTACCTACAGATATGTATGAAAATATACTATTCACATAGATGGTATTTTCATATTTACCTTTAGTAATATCGTTGCCTATCTCTTCTCTCTTTCTTCTTCCATAAAAAGAAGTAAAATTAAAAATTAATCCACAAAATCCATCAAACAAAGACCCATAGTTATTTTTAGCTTCTGAACCACTCCTACACTCTAAATGTACAAATCTTAAGTGGGGTTTTTTATGACCTTTTTTTCACTTTTAGAATATAAATTTTATTGGCAGGAAGAATCTTTTTAAAATGACAATCAGAAACTGATGTTTATGTTCTCATACCTTGCTTTCCAGTCTACATATATATATATATATATATATATAAGTATATATATATATACTCTTCCGATCNNNNTTATAATTTCTATAATGCCCATTGTAGCTGTACATGGGACTTAGCCAAGACCATCATCTTTTTATCAACTCTGCAGTCTTCTGGCTCAGCCATGATATATAATAATGTTGCAAAATATAAAAATGATATTATCAGTGTTTCATTATAACCCAGCAGACAGACTTTTTCAAAATTGAGAAGCAAGTAAAACTAAATTTAATACCTGAAAATGCTTTAGTTTTGGTATTGAACACAAAAGGTTATGGAATTTTAAGAGAGGCTGAAGAAGTCATGGCTTAATCACACTGAAAGATTGTGAGGATACCTTGATGTTTCCAGGTAATTGAATTTACTAATGGATGAATACATTCCAAGACCATTAGAAAAGTACCAAATTACTAAGAAGAACTGTAAATATCAGCATAATAACAATAATAGTAATAATAATAAAAATAATACTCCAACTGAGGATGTTTTTGGAAGGAAAACTGAAATGGAAGAATAAATTTGCTTTATATATAAACCTTAGAAGCAGCACAGAGAATTACAACATTAATCTTATATTCCATATTTCCTATAGTAAGTTATCCACAAGGGCATTAATAAATAACTTTAAAAGGAACACTGATGCATAATATTGCAACATTGTCCATCGGTGCCAAAACTCTATCAAATTAAATGCATAGTATAAATATTCACTCAGGTAGTTAAAAATATCAGCATTTTTTAAACACTGAATAAAAAACAAGGATGCACTAATAGGGAGCGAAGACTGAGTAACTGAAACATTATGTGAACTATAGATGCCAAACAGAGATTTGGATTAAGGGTGCATTTGAATATTGGACCCTCAATATAACAAATACTGAAACATATCATAAATCAACAAGTGTTATTTTTCAAAGATATTTCTGTAAATTTGGTGTTCAGACCATAAACAGCAATTGTTTATAAAACTTTAGGGAAATATAAATTATAGCAGTATTATGCCTAAGTAAATTAAGTAAAAATATTCAATTTTTTAAATAAAGGAATCACTATGAGATTATAAGATTCTTAAGTATATTCTATAGCAATTTAAACTGTAATTAAAGGTATCATAACACAACTCTTCATGTTCAGACAAAGAGTCCAAGTGTTTGTAGCGGCCAACATGGGAAATACAAAAGATACTGTGAAAATGCACAAACCATTAGGAGTTTTTTCAGTGATTAAAGTGTGAACATAGATTATATATTAATACTGGGCCTATGAATATGCAAATTTCCACATTCATCCTTCTTGGAAAATCTGAACTATAGGGCAAGTGCTTTCAATTCTACTGCTCTGAAGCCGTCATTGGGCAGATGAACTAAGATGACTTTCCTGTTTAAAGAGACCATCACCTTTTTTCTGAACATTTCACAAGCCAAAAGTCTCCTATATACCATCTTCCTAAGGAAGAAAAACGATTCAAAGGGAAATACATATCTGTAGCAACATGATGACTCATCCTCATTTTCCACCCACAGTAACAGTTCTGGATTTTGTTTTTAAATATCAAATTGGCTAAAGTAATATATCCTCTGTGGAGGCAGTACTGGTCATTGCTTTTAACAGCCTTCAACATTCTCATGTCTAAATGACATAGGAATTCCACCCTGGAGAGCCAGTCTGTCTCCTTAGCAGGATCAACTGAAAATCACTTTTCCAATGTTTGGCAGGAAGACATTTCCTACCTGCAAATGCCTGGACAAGGAATCTTCAAGAGGAAATCTTTCCTTTTGAATACAGTAATGCTCAAACCCTGAGGATAAAGTCATTGTATGAAGCCAGAAATACACAAAAGAATTACCTCCAACCTGAAAAATATTTTGAAGCTCAGGTAAGCCTGCAGTGATGTATGGAAAAGTAGCTACTACAAAGAATTACAAAAGAGAAGCCTTATTACTGTGAGCAGAGTCTCATCCCTCTTGATCCTGTCAGTGGGATTCAGGCCCTGTTGTCAGCAGGAAAATTGCCCTCATTTGCACATGCCATACGCCTACCCTTCTGAACCTCTTTCCTTGACTAAGAAAAGGAACTGAGAAAGAACAAGGTAGAACAGTTTACAGGTCTTCTGTCTTACATCTCCCATGGCTCTCCTCACACAGCCTAAGTGAGGCTGATGTACCATAAGCACAATCTGCAGGCAAAGCAAGATTAGTCACTGAGAAGGGGAATAAGAATTTTACAGATTTTTTTTTTCCCCTTAAAATACCATGAGGCTTTCACAGTTTTTTCAGAATCAACATATTACTAGTGAACAGGACCCAAGTATGGTAAAAAGGGCTGTATCATTTGGTCTGCTTCAGTTTTAGCCAATCTCCTGTCTCCAAGGGCCATCTGACATTTCTGCTAAAGCCTTCATTACCCCTCTGGCTTTCTCAGTGAGGTTTACTAATAAGTAAAATCAAAAGTTTATTTACTGCCTTTTCACAGGCATCATAACATCCAAAAGACAACTGTGGCTGCTCTCTATGACTAGATTTAAACATTTTGCCCAGGAGTGCCACCAAAACTCTTCTCTGCCACACAGGGAATATGTCAGTGCCTCATAGCAGGACAGTCAATTCAGTGAAACTGCTCTTGTGCAAAGAGAAATATTAAATGCAGGCATGCTTTTCCATCATCTTGGAAGTCACAGCACAGATCCATCTTCTGAGGGAAGAATGTTTCAAATTACAGTCTCAGGCAGATAAGACCCTTCCTTTTAACCAGAAACCAACCTCCCTGGAGCACCCCAGCTATCCTAGTTCATGTCTGGCCTAATCACAATTCATCTTTCTCAGTTCCTGATGGAAATAGAGGATGATAACTGAGTGCAGTCTGAGTCAGGTTTCTATTCCCAAATATTTTAGCCCTTTAGGGGACTAACAGCAGTTTAGACTGGGTACTAGGCCTTTCCCAGTGCCTACTGCACTAATTAATGCTCAGTAATTTTAAAAATGGTTTTATCTCTAATAATAAATGAAGATTAAAAAAGAAGCTTTCTCTTATTTAACCTGATCTCTGTTTTCTGTTCAACATTTCACCAGAATGTTCACTCAAGATAAATTTCTACTGCTCATTCAGTCTGTAGTTAATGTATAGGAAATACACAATATTTTCCTTTTTATTTGAAACATTAGAAATATTTATGTTGCAGAGAAACCAAGGGCATTATTACAAATACCAGTGACAAACCTATGAACTAAATATAAGTAACTCAGATCCATGTAACTTGATTCTGGGATCACTGCCACAATCAATCTTTCCCTCATACCATTGTTTCCTTTCCTCCCACCAGTTTTCAGTGCAGATTCTCAACTGAATGAAAAATGCTCATCACAACAAGCCATCCTTCAGCCTCCAGTGCAAACTCCCACCACCTGTCTTGGAGAAAAACTTGGTCATTATCTTGTGTGTTCGGTCAGATGATCCCACCCATCTGTGGGAAATATTAACCAACTAAGAGTAAAATAAAGATAATTTTTCTGGGGTTTTGTTTCATCTGGCAACAAACAGAGCATTAGAGCTGCTGTTGGTGACTGAAATGAAGCAGAAATAAGAGATCACTGAAAAAAGGAGGACAGATCTATTCCTTTCCTCCATTTGAACTGCTTTTGTAGAAAATTCATGGCATGAACCAATGCAAAAGCATTTTCTACAGTCTAGAGACTATTCTGCCATTCCCTGTGAGTCAGTCTCCCCCTCCAGCACATTCATGAGGCATGTGGACATCCACTGAGCTTTTTTAGGAACAGAAGCACAGTAATTCTGATTCCTGGCTTTGTATTTTTCAGCTGTGGAATTGCACATTAGTTTCTATCTTCTGTATCTATTATACTGACTAAAAATACAATATTATTTCATAAACATGAAAGATCACATTTAAGGTATAACTGAGAGAAACTACAATGAATTCTACAAGAACAATTATAGTAACAGAAAAATATATTTGCACTATATAGTTCTCAGCTATTTGGAAACAGCAGACAAATTATGACTGATACAATTAAATGAAACATTATCTTACTTTAGGCAGATAGGTATTTAAATCCAGACTCCTCCTGTTCTCTTTTGATTTTAAGGTGTTCACAAATTACAAAGCACAGCTCATATATCAATTTTAAACAAATGTTTTACTACCATACCAAATAAAGGACAGAAAGTTATAAAAATACTGTTGGAAGTGATTCTCCTTCAAAGTCTAACACAATCCTATATCTCTGAATGCCAGAAAACTGGATAAGGTTAAAATCTTTGAAGCACATCAACATGTGAATACAAAATACGTTACCCAGAGTTCATGCTTTGGTTGCACTGCCACTACATAGAACAGATTTATTCAGACACAGAAGACATGCACTAAAGTTCAGTGAGGTACAATCATAGACAGAACCTTACCAAAAAATAGCACACTGCTCTGTACTCACTACTAAAACAGACAACTGGTAAACACTAATACAGAAATAGCAAGGAAAGGTCTTTTTTTTGAAAAATACATTTCAAGATATGCCAAAGATAGGTACAGTATAAAACAGTTTTCCCAGAATTTTTCCCCTCTCTGCCTTTACAGCAATTTCTCCTCTTATGTCCCTCTCTTTCAATGAGAAAATCTCTTACTGAAAAGGCTCTGGTTCACATCCTTAATGTTCAATTATTTGAGCTACTGAACACTCATTATTGAAATTAGTGCAAATTAAGCATGTGTTAATGGCATCAATTCATGATAGCATCACTCTTTATGACAGTACATAAGAACTCCCTTTCCTGAATTCTGGTCTATTAACAGTACTAATTAGGAATACACTAAAGTGTGTGCTTACGCAGCGATGGTCAAAATAATATGACTCCCAAAAAATATGATCCCAGCTAAGAGTAAACAAACTTTTTATCCAGGTAAGTTTGAAAAATGATTGCAGCATCTAACTCCAATTAATTATACTGTCTGTTTCTTGCCATTTTTTTTAAAGTATCACTTAGATTTCTTGGAATCAAGCGTTCACATGAAGATTAGAAAGAAAATGCATAGGACTAAAATAACACATTTATTACATGCCATGTAACAGTTCACTGCATTCTCATTCCTATTGGCACTCACATTACTATGAGAAACTAAAATTATTTCATCGGAAACAAATGAAGTACACAGAAAAGTTTGTCAACAGACAGAAGCAAGTGTATCCATAAGCCAAACAGCCATAACACTCAATAGGTTTAATACTCCACTACATTGTTCCATAGAAATTAGAGATGAAAGACTTCTTATCCATCCCTTGCCAATTCTGAATGCTTTCAGTTCTCCAATTCAGTCACTGGAGGCTGATTGGCAACTGACAACCACATGAATAGAAAAAGCTAACTAGATGAGCCAGAGGAGAGCAGCCTGTGAAATTTGTATTTCCTCTAGTGAAGTGCCAAGTTCTTTTAAGTTTCCTCTGTTTAAAGGTGAATTAATGAACCTCAGGAAGTCACTAAATCTGGGCCTTGCATTGTACAGCAAGATGACCGCTTTTCAAGCACACATCCAACACACTGCTGAAGCAACTTTCATCCCTCCTACAGAGGAAAGTGTTCAGCATGCTGTCAAAAAGCATCAACCTACATTGTGGAATAAAAACTGACATGTTTCTTTTGGACTGAACATTTTATGAAAACAAGACTCTAAAACACCAATAAATTATAGCAGATCAGTGTCGTTAATGATACCCCACTTCTACACTCAGTCAGGAGAGCTGGTGCTCAGAAAGGTCATGCCACAAGTAATGCCAGCCAACCTCATATCAGGGCTTTCAGATTCTCTCAACCTCTCCTATATTTCATCAGCTAAATACTGAAATAAAGTTTTCATTAAAATTGGATCTTTTGGCACACCTCCTTCCACAACAACTGCACATAATCTCACACTCTGTATTAAAATTTGGGGCTGAACACTGGAATAACATTTCTTCTGAAATGTATATTGAATATCATATCTTACTATGCCTGGTACAAACTAGACTATAAATACAGTAATCCTTTCTAAGAAATTTAGAGGACAGAGCATATTCAACTGAAATATTGGGGGAAGAGGGGGAGCCCTCAATGTAGCATTTTCTTTTCTTAGCTATTAATCATGTCTTTATCTTTAGTACTGAACATCCTTACCTACAGCCAAATACTAATCCCATTAATCCTCTTTAAAGATCTGTAAGGTCTTCTGTGTAATGCTGACTTTTACTTAATGCATATCTTAATTTTACAGCGATTTTTGCAAGCTCACTTGAGACCAATTTGTCTTTAAGAAAGGAGGAAAGACTGCACTTTTCCATAACGAAGACAATGGATTTAGAAATAGAAATTAGATACCAAATGCTGCCAGACAGCAATAGTCAACACCAAGAGGTCACTCCAGAAAGACTACTACTGAAGGATTTCTACCAAAGCTCTCACCACAGAAAGGATGGGCAACTGGTCCTATGATTTTGGGATGATGTATCCCATCCTGGAGAAGGTTCAGCAATGCAAAGGGATTATTTTAACCCCCCCTCCATAACATGTCTTTTCCATTAAAAACAAACAAATATCAAGAAGGTAATTATCCAGCAATCCACACCACACATTCAATACATTAATACCACTTGGCCTTGGCTCAGTGAGCAGCATGTGCAGTAACAAACCAGATCTACAAACCACACTGTGTGCAAAGGGGACCAGATCACACACTGCACTCTCAGGACTGGGGTTTAACACAGTGACTTTGAGTACAAAAACTGCAGCACTGTTACAGACCTTCCAAATTCTGCAGATACAAATGCTTCCAAATGTGGGTTTATGACTTTTTCTCCAGCACTGAGTATGTGAAGATCATTATGCTTAATGGCCAGAATCTGGGCCAACACCAGTCTGCTCATGAAATGAGCAGGCAGTGGCAGCTGGATAAGGATTTCTGGAAGTTGTACACCTCTTGGACAATTTTGGGGAACTCACAACAATGAAGTAACAGGAAATGGAGCACAGATATAAACGTAATCTAAGGTTGAAAGCCAAAAGTCTCTATTCATGGTCAGGATAAGACAAGCTCAGAATTTTCCTTGGGTGTTTTGATACATCCATTCCTTGCTGCTTTTGTATCTGCATTCTGTATAAATCTGAATTGATTAATTATCATCTAATCACACTTTTTAACATACTGGAGAGAACAAATGGCTGACTGAAAAGAGAAATGTTACATTTCAGCTTTTTAAAATTAGGGATTAATAAAATCATCACCTTATGGATGAAATGGATGAGAGTAACTAATCCCATTTAATTAAGGCTTTCTTTGCAAAGGTGTAAGAGATGCTACAAAATCCTTCTGCATTGTCATTTAGGATTAAAATTGAGAGCTTATGTAGGTTGGTTCAGTTAAATAGCATAGCCTGTGATTCTGCATTCTCTTAAGAGCTGGAAAAAAAAAAACGTATGTATGTGTGTTAAGGAAAGATAGATCTTAGGGATATTTATTTTAAAATGTTCTCTTCAAAATACCAGTATCAGTTCTAGAGTTGATCACAAGAGGGAGACTACATCATCATATTTCCTCTCATTGTTTCAAATTTTTAAAGCATACAAACAATTTGAGTCATTTTGGACCAGCTCTAATCTTTGCTCAGTTAAAAGTATTAATGACTATTCAATTAATATTTTTTTTCTGAGTTTGTCAAACCTCTGAAATTTACAGATAAAGATATCCAATCCAGTAAACAAGGTTGAACAATGCAAAGGCAGTTGGAAAGAAGATTCGAGAATAGGAGTCAATTTTTGCTATCCGGATGTGTATTCTTCCTTCTCGCCAAGATCCTGTGCGGCAGTCTTCAAAACAACAAAAGAAACTAGCACAGTCTTTTCCTTCTAGGCACTCATATCCATAATCATCATCACGTTCAGGGAGATGATTAATGCTATTCATTGGAATTAGTGTTGATCCAGGTCGAACAGCAATTGCAGGTGGTTTCTTAAGGAAAAAAAAAAAAGGGAAATATAGTTCTGTATGCTTTTATCCTCACATTAAATAATTCCATAGGCTTTCCCTGACAATATAATCACCTAAGGTACAATACACAGAAATTCTTATATTAAAGAAAACAGTTTGGGGAGCTTGAAAATTATGAACTGCTATATGTAATTAGCACATGCAGGCAAAAGACCATGAACTACTTTCACCTGCCACAGTGAAAATTGGGTTGTGCTGGGATTTGGGAATAGTAGATAATTAGTCACGCAGACAGGGTTAGCTGATCCCATCTACACAACACAGACAAACATTTTGAAGTCAGTCACTTCTTGACAACTGGGTCACAACCAAGTCCACAAGCAGGCGATAATCACCACTAACAAAGGAATGATGGTCCTCCCATCTTCTGTAGTCTTTAGGAGACTAGATGTGTTTCTGGAAGCTACATTTCCACAAAAATAAAAAAGCTAATGGGTTTAACACAGCATTGCTGGGGAAGTTTAACAGACTGCGACATGTAAGGCCAGGCTACGCCCTCTATCTCTCAAATGTTAAATCCCTAAACAATACAGCCCCCGTTTAGAATCCAAGACATGACTCCTTAGGAGAATGCCACTCAAGTCACCAATTAATTCAGTTCCTAATTCTTACTTTTACTTTCTGTGGTCATAACAACCTTCTTGTATCTGATAAAAACTCAGGGTAAAATGTTATAATTCTCATAAAAAAAAATCTGGGTGGCTTATTGCCTAGTACTTATGGTGTTTGCTATTCCCTTACTTGTGACTTTTGCCTTTCCACCTTCCTTTTACCTACACTAACACAAGCTACCTTTTCCTCTTTTATTTCTTCATTTCTCCACAGTTTTATATGAATCATCCTTGTTTTCCTGATTGTTTCAAAATATATTCTCTTTCTTCATATGTCTTTTATCTTCTCTTTCTAAATTTCACGCCTGTTTTAAATTTCATAATCCTCTTTCAACTTACCCCACCCCATGTCTAGCATCTCTTCTAAAATCTTCAGACCAAAGAGAAGGGTTACATTAACACTACTCTTACATTGTGTTCTCTCTTTTCCACATTATTCATATTTTGTCATGTAAGGACATAAAACAGCAGGAAGGAATCAGTGAGATAATCTAACTGGATATTATTAACCAATTATACATGAAAGACAATGAAAACACATGAAAAAATATGGAAAGTGGGAAGCCATCATTTAGCTTCTTGTTATGCTTTAAAGTCCTGTTGTCCCACTTCCTGGGAATTACTTTGGCCAGTACACAGACTTCTATACATTGTTAAGGTGACATTCTTTTGCTTCAGGGGCATTTTTCGCAATATCCCAAGGGATGGTGTTAATGCAGTGCAACATCCACCATGTTTTCAAATAGCTTTATTTAATAAATGTTTCTACCCAACAAAGTTTCACACAGACTGCTGTTTTAAAAGTGATTACACATGATGACCTAGGGAGCTAATTATCATCCTGAAGGACCTCATTATTCTTTTCAGCTATGATAAAATACTAACAATACTAAGAAACAGGAG
The DNA here is from genome assembly GCA_034509185.1 of Euphonia xanthogaster. NCBI lineage: Eukaryota > Metazoa > Chordata > Aves > Passeriformes > Fringillidae > Euphonia > Euphonia xanthogaster. The sequence continues at coordinate 46,665,855 of JAYDZK010000202.1, read as the reverse complement.
TTACATGCTTCTTTCCTAATCTGAGGCATTGCAAAGAGGGGTTATTTTTACAAAACATGAAAAATAGGTTCAGGGTTTTTTTGAAATTAAGATAAAGTCTTTATTCTGCTGAAGATAAACAGGGAAAGATGCCTATTTCTGATTCATACCTACTCTGCTCTGCTCACTGTTGATTTTGCCCATGTAAGATTTATGGCATGAGTTGTCTCTACTAGTGGGGTAAAACAAGAATCCTCAACACAGAAACATGATGGGAGAAGGAAAAAATTTCAGTACTGCTTTCCACTGTTCACATCACCAGCACAGACTGGAGGTGGCTACTGAATTACAGGTTTGAAGAGGTGGCTTGAGAGAGGCAGACACAGTCATCCTGTAGGCTTAACTACCTACAGGAAATGCGTAAAATGTGTGTAAGAGGCAATGAGAGGGAAAAGAGGAAAAAAGACCAACACCTAACAAGAAAATGCCTTTATATAAATTGGAAGAAACGGAAAAAGAACCCAAACCAAAACAAAACAACAAAACACCACAACGTGTAGATATAGAAGTACATGCTGACTTTTTATGGATATGCCTACTGAAATTGTAGATAAAACAGCAGGTATTGTGAGATCATTTATAATACAGTCTGATAGGATCAAACTCCAATTATTCTGCAATAACACTAATACAAGTACAAAAGAAAGCCATTGTCTGTGGAGAACATGGCACAGGTGATACATTCATTTCAGGTGAAATGATGATCAGAACAAGATCCATAAGTAATTAAGTTTAATCTTTCCTGCTCAAACTCATTATCCTTACTAATGTGGATTTGCATAAGCCAATTCATACTACCTTTCTTGAATGATGCCAGCACATATTTTCTAAGATAAAACTGCTGTAATCTTTTGCAAAATCTTGCCATTTTTTCCACAAGATCATTTATTGGGGCTTACTGGCATCAGTTCCTGGAATAGTAACCATTTATTGCATTTTGCAGTAGAAATAGAAGACCTATGCAAGGCAAGTTTCCCAAGGAAAAAATAACTACTAAATGAGTTTTTGGAAGGAATTAAACTGACTTTAAAAATTATACCCTTTTTTTTGAGTTACATATCCATAACTACAAGACAAAAAGAATTAATAGAAGTCATTGACAAAAATAAAGGGGGGAAAAGAAAAGGAAAAACAAAGAAAAAAAAGAAAATTATTTGTAATGGTATGACTAATTAACTAATTAGATGCCTTTTTTATTTATTTGGAGCAAAAGTCACACTTTTTTATAGAACATCACCAGAAAAAACTTTTACCAAATTAGAATCCTTGCATCTAAGTATATTACATTAAATTCTCCCTTTCTTTGTGTAATCTCTTTATTTTGTATGGTCCTATAGCCATAACATGTTTAAAAAACTCTGTGCAAAAAGTTTTTTATTTCTAAGAAGTTTTTTCAACTTCTTAGAAATAAAAAAGCTTTGTTTAAGAATCCAGTATAACACAACTGAACAGTATTTTAGCATTATATTGCTAATTTTTACTCTTAGTGCAAATTCCAGCTATTTATTCAGTAAGTTTCATAGTTTCTATCTCATCATTATTTTTCATTTAAAATTTTCATATGCACTGAAAATCTCAAAGCACTTGGCAGATTATTGTACACATGGGTGATGTGTGAACAGATTCTGCAAAATGGCATTATTTCATTCAATAGAGCATACTTGCAAACTGCTTCAGTGTCTTTTGATTTGTCAGCAGTTGATCTTCAATATCTGCCTGGTTTGAATACAGCAGTACATCCTGATATCTTTGCCTTCTCTGTGCTGTTCATGCCAAGAGCAGACCTACTCAGCTTGCTGCTCACCATGCGTAGTTGAGACCTCCCTGCAGCAGCAACCTGAACTTGAATCTGCTGTGCTGACACTGGGATGCCCCCACATCCTCTGCTACCTCTTACCCTCATAACTCAGCTGTGCCCTTGCCAAAGCCCATGTTCTGCTCCTTCTCTTGTTCCCACATGTGTTTCTACCACTAACAGGAAGCAGGTTTGAAGTTCCCATCTTCCAGTTTTCCTGACTGCGCAGGATTCCCTGAGGGTCATAGTGATGTCTGACCAAAGCAGCACAGGGAAGTATTAACACTTCACCACTGGCCTTGTCCTAAACACACAACTGATCCCCTCGGTACAGCTCACCAAATGAAGCCTAAGGGCTCTCATTTCCCTGGAATCAAGCCCCAACAGCCTCGCAGTGTCCCCATAAGAGAGAAGCCCACAGCAGTGCTGCTCGGAATGGGTGCACCAGCTCTTGCTTACATGGGCAAGAACGGATACGGTTCATAACAGGATTTCTGCACTTCCATACCTGCAATTACTTCTGTAACTTCTTATCAATTTCTGTTTCTCCTCATAAAAGGAGGTTTCTTCATGAGGAACATTTAGACAGTGCTGGTATTCAGCCTTTATCCATAAAAGGCAACTGGTATTATGGTTCAGGTATGCTCCCGCATCTTTTGATGAGATGATTTGGAAAGGAGCTTTATAACATTTTCCATTCTCTTACTATCTCCAATGTTTTCTTACTTTAAAGACTACATTTAAACATTTGTACTGACTTCCAACAATAAATTCTTGGGAAATTACAATATTCTTACTACACAAGCAGAAAGGCTCTTAGAATTGAATAATACTTGATCCTAAGATGTGCAGAGGTTTACCATAAAAACTTCAACTTGTAAAAGCAGAAGCTTAATTTAACCAGAAAGAAACACAAAGCCAATTTAGAAAAGTGCTAAGATAGAATTTCTGTAGTGGGATTCAGAATACTGGCCAATAATAAACATTTTTTCCTTTGCAAAGCTTTGTAAGGCTTAAGTTAGATGATGCAGATCCAAAGAAATCCTCATACCTCCAGTCCATGCACATTATCTTTACTATTACAGTTTTAGTTGTGGTCTGCCAGGTGCTGTTTTCAGAAGCACTGTGCCCCTACAGAACCATCTCCGTGGGCACACACTTCGTGGGCAGTTCTAGAAGCACCAAGGACATGGAATATTATATCAAACCACTCTCCACCTTAGGCTCACATGTCCTCATTCACATATGTGAAATCATCTAAACCCTTTTCTCACTAGTTGTATTTACATAAAATTAGTACAAGCCCCCAACTGCAAAAAAAAAAAATGAAACAATAAATATTAGTGTTAATTAGATTTAAACATTAGCTTTTCGAATTAAGAAGCAGTCATTCAAAATGAATGCTACAATAAAAACCACTCTGTATTTCTTTTTTTTCTTGTTTGACTAAACTTACTGATGGCTTAGATTTTGCCTTCTTTTCTTTTCCTTTGACCCCTTTTCTGTTGCTGGTAAAGTAATGTAAGGTGCCATATTCCATCAAGGCAGCAAACACAAAAATAAAGCAAACTGAAACAAAAAGGTCCATTGCTGTCACATAGGAAACCTTTGGGAGTGACTTCCTAGCAATTGTACTCAGCGTTGTCATGGTCAGCACTGTTGTGATCCCTGTAAAGAAAGGAAAAAAGACAGAAAAAGGGAAATGTATAGGTAATCAAACGATATTGTCACCAAAAAAAGTAATCATTTTAGCTCTTAATTAATTGATTAGTTATATAAGGACTGACCCATAGGAAGGTCAGCGGGTTCACCACTCATTACAGTCAAGTACACTGGTGCTATGGCAAGAATCCATCCCTATGGATGCAGCATCCTCCATGGGATCATAGAGAAAGCAGCACATTTCCCATTCCCTTTAAATCCCTCCTATTTTCAACACACACTGAACAAACAATGACACTAAGTTTGTGAAATTTTATAAATCTGACATGAAACGTACACATAAATACAGTAGAAAAATGGATACAAATAAGCACACAAAATTTATCAGCACAAGGAAGTCCCTTAGCTCAAACTATTAAAAGGTTAAAAAAGGATGCATTCAGAAATAAAAGGTGCATTATCTATCAATAACTTCAAGCTTTTGGTAAATAAAAGAAAAATGAATAATATTTCCAATTGTCTGCTTCTGAAGAAGACATAGAAGACCAAATTTGATGACATTCACGGCTTTCTGGTCTCATTGTCTAAGTTACCAGATATGCTTTCAACACTGTGTCTTAAGTAAATGTTTCCCTCGATTCACTTACATACAAGCTAATTAAAAGAACAAATTGGCCTTAATAGCTATGTGTTCAAAACGTATGCTCAACTGTACCACTCTTCATTAGTTTAGCATTTATAAGGTTTTAACACTTTTTTATTGTATTTGATGCTTCAGGGAGATGCAAATCCATTTACATAGTAGTCCAAAATTAAGCATAACCTTTCCTTTGGAAAGCAATACTTGAACACATAAATTATTTGTTATTTACATGCACAAGATTATTAAAAACTAAAACAAAAAACAACCAAAACAAAACAAATAAGCAAACAAAAAGCATTACACCAGGCTAAAACTGTCTATGGCTCACAAATCCAAGCATGGAATCACTGGTCGCTATGGACTGTTCCTGCAGCAGGAAGGCAGTGGTGTTTTTCCAAGAGTTTCCCAATGAAATTACATGTCTAAAGGGGCAAACAGAGAACCACAGTGTTCTACAAAAGCACTTCACTCCCACCAGGCACTTTTGAAAACTGATTTGGCATTCCTCTGTATAACTAAATATTTAAATATCTGTAATCACCTCAAATCTTTTGCTCTGGGAAACCACAATCTTCCAGGATCTTCCAATAGATGAGAGGAAAAGGTCCAGCCTTTTCAGGGTACCAGACCACAGCACACCCTTCAGGTGGAAAGTGGCACCCACCATTCCCTGTACCAACTTCCGCTCAGAGAGGACAAAAAGAGACACAAATTTTTCCAGCCTTGTCTGCTATGTGAAAGGCATCAGGGGCTGTCACAGGGAGCAAACTTCCAACAGCAAAACAGCTGCCTGCCATAATAAACCTGGCTTAGTTTTGGCTTTCTTGTATTAATTTCTCTTTCCATAGAATTGTGTTTATTTGACAGGTACTCTCTTTCTCCTTCTCCAGAAAATTTGCATGTAAGAAAAGTCATCCTACAAGCTGTCAAGTGATGGCTTTTGCATGTTTACAAGAAAGGAGTTCAGAGTTACCTGCACAGAGCTGTAAATAAGATATTACAAAAGTTTCTATTCCATCTCGAGTAGATGAAGGCTAGTACTGCTGATGTGAGAGCATGAAAACTTCAGCTTAACTGTGACATCAAAGACAGAGTTCTAGGTTCATGGCATATAAAAAGTACTTTGTAAAAACAAAAAACTGGATACAGAACTAGAAGGATACCAACAGATACCCAGAAGGATACCAAACACTTCTTTCCTGTTATAACTATTGTATTGAAACTAATCAGAATCCACAATGATATTCAATGAGTCAAAGAAATCTGCTGAAATTTCTGCATCAAGGTCTAAAACAATCAAAAGTATTTTTCACTTATTCATTTGAGACTTTGGACTCTCTTCACTAAATTTTGCAGCACTTTCAAATAACTAAAGTTAGGGTCCAAGACTGAGATTTTCATCCCTTACTTTTTCATTAGGCTACTGAGCCATGCTTGTTCTTGCTTACTTTCTTTCTTGACTCATTAATCTGGCAGGCTTGCTGGTGGTACAGTTTCAGTGGGAAAGGCAGGGAGTTAAAGTGTGGGCTCATGGTAGGGTGGGAATGGTGTGTTCACAACAATACAGCTGATGAGGAAAATTAACTCACATCTCTAACTTCCTAAGATACAACTCTCGGCTCTTGACCCTTGCCCCGAAATAGGTCAGACTGCTGTCACTAGTTCTGCTATAAGCATCTATCCCTGCTAAGCTCAAGGCTGTGTCCTGTGCCCTCTGTGTACCCATTTATCAGGCTTTACGTGGGGACTAATACTTTTCTCCAAGGTAGCACAAGAATCCTAAATAGTCAAATTTAGCAGACTGATGCCGTGCTGAACAGGTCAGCCAAGATGACACTAACACAGAATAATCTTTGTATTAGAACTTGTAACACTTCAGAACTGTCTGTAGTAAAAGCAGGAGTTTTTGTGAATTACAGGCTTAACTTCTTGAAGTGCAACTTTGGTTGCAAATTTTCTGTCCTATCCTGGGTCTAAAAGAATAATTGAATCATTCTGTTAAAAAAAAAAAAACAAAAACAAAAACAAAAAACAACAACCACCCAAAACAAACAAAAACCAACCAAAAAACCAAGGCCAGCAACACAAAAAAAACAACAAAAAAACTAAACCAGATTTTCACCATTTTTGGTCATGTAGTAATGACTTCATTTGTTCCATGATGCTAAGTGTCAGACTAATAATTGCCACAAGACAGTCCCTGGAGATGATAAAAAAAAATAAAGAAAAAACATATTTATGTGAACAACAGCAGACCAACAAACTTGGATCAGGATTTCCATGCTCAGCTTTGCTTCCTTAAACTCTGCTGTGCAACTACAGCAGGATTCTCCTATTCCCCATGCTGCAGTTCAAAAGAGAGCATGACCAATGGTCACAATCTGAAGGGGAATAAACTGTGGTTAATTTACTCCCTGCTACACATTTGTTTTCTTTGGGAGTACCAGATCCTTCAAGTCTGTAAAAAGACATTCTTACCCAGAGAAGTCCTTGCAGGAACTGCATCCTTATTGATCCAAAATGACACCCATGAAAGAACAACTGTGAGTATACAAGGAATGTATGTCTGAATTGTAAAATATCCCATACGTCTGCTGAGATCAAAGAATATTGTCATAATAATATAATCACCTAAAAATTAAGAAAAAAGATTTAAAAATATTTATAAGACATATATTATGGTTTTTGGTTGTATCTTCATATGTTAGTCTTGATCTAAATAGATATTGCAAAAAAAAAACCTCAACACTTTGCCTTACCAGACAAGGTATGAGAAATTTCAGTTGTATTTCGTAGCCCTACAAATGCAAACTGATACAATCTCCAGTATTTTGGATCTGCCACTTCAACAGAGGTTTTCTTCCATTTGTATTCAATTTCATTTCTGGGATATCCATCTAGAATGAAACAAAAAAAAAAACAAACATTTAGCCACAGAATGTACCCAAGCACTTTTTCTCTCTGAAGTTACTTGCCAACTAAACTAGGGCTATACATAAAGTGGATCTGAGACCATCTATAGTCCTTTTGATACACTTAAAATTTAACCACAAAATAAATGGCATCAATTTTAAGCCTAGGTAAATGCACAGCCTATCAAAAACTGTTTAAATACAAATGTTTAGAAAATATCTACATGGTATTCTCAAACTCCAGTAACAAAAACTGGCTCAGCGTCATCACTATTAAAACCTAAATGTTATTACATTATTATTAAATGATCAGAAAGAGCTTAAAAGCACACTTCTTAGTACCTAATTTGATGGTTTAGGGAAGACCACCAGAAAGGAGGCTGTGGCAAAATGGGAGTTGGCCTCTTCTCCCATGTAGCCAGCAGCAGGGTGAGAGGACACGGCCTCATGTCTGCATCAGGGGAGGTTCAGGCTGGATATCAGGAAGAATTTCTTCACTGAAAGGTTGTGAAGCATTGGAATGGGTTGCCCAGAGAGATGGTGGAGTCACCATCCCTGGAGGCGCTGAAGAAACGACTGGACATAGCACTTTGTGCTATGGTTATTTGTGAAGTTAGAGTTCAGTCACAGGCTGGATGATATTGGAGTTTTTCTCCAACATTAATGATTGCATGATTACAATAGCACAATTCCCTTGGATTTTTTTTTTTTTAAACATAGTTTGCATCAAAAAAAAAGAGCCTGAAGGCTGTGGTTTTGTTCATATAAACGAAGTCCCACTGAAAGGAAAAGAACTTCTACTGATTCAGCATTTACAGGAGCAAGTTGAAGAAGACATATCTTATTCTTCCTTTTAAGTATAAAATATGGAACTAATTCAAAGTTGTCAAGTCTTGCAGGCATAAGAAAGCAAAGTTTTTTCAGGACAGTGCATTTCCATTAACTGTAATAGGCACTGTATTAGACTCCTAAGCAAAAAGACTATTTTTAAAGTTGCAAAAAATACATGTGATTCAAGTCATTCATTAGTGTATTAAACAATGCAATAAATCTAGTCAAAATATGAACGGTTAGTTCTTTCTTTTGCCGTGAGGCTTTAAAAAGTAAACATTTGCTCTCCAGATGCCAAAATTTAAGTAAATTTAAAGTCTGAATGCAAAGAGGACAAAAAAGTGTTTTACCACGTACAGCTTGAAAACTCCAGAGGGCAAGAGTGTTCATCCATAGGAAAATTATGAAGCTGAAGATAACATTCAGCATTAATTGTCAACCTAATTAAAAAAGGAAGGGGAAGAATAAAATAGGTTATATTCAAGAATTTAGACACTTCATACTACATAGTAAAGAACATGCGCAGAAATAAATTTTGCCAATTAATGGATATTATGAATAGTCTCCTGTGTATCAGAAAAACAACATCCAGCACTAGCAACAAAGAACAAAACAGGAATTATTATTGCATGCAACTTGAGGATCTGTGTTGTTTCAATTGGTATTTCAAGCCATTGCCAAAATTTCAATTGATTTGGGGGCACCTCTCAGCTCTATAAGAAATAGGGGATAAAAATTAGAGTCTGAAGACAGGTGAAGGAGAGGAGTTTATGACAGCACAAAAAGGAAGTTTTTGTAGAACACATTTATCAAATCAAATTGCATTTGTCATCCTTGTATCTGGTGGCTTTACATAAGAGAGAAATTATGGGGCACATTGGACTTGCTCTATACTCATGGAAGCAGTTCTGGTGAAAACAGTATTTGGATAGGAAAAAGCAAACTGCTTCTACCTATTTAATATCTAAGGCATTCAAATAATTCACAACTTATAAACATTTGTGGACTGCTTTAAGACTCATAATTCTCTGAACTAAATCACTTTCTGCTTTTGAAAATGCTATCACAACTTTCCACATGACTTCCAAGGAATAAGGGCAAAACCCAGTTCTGCTACCTTTCACTAGTAAGCCAAAGTAAGGGGCTAGACTTCAAACTGACCTCTTTGCATCTAAAATTCCTCCTCCTCCTTTGTTGGCAGCACTGTATAGAAAGGCAGAATGTCTTCTAAAATCAACTTTAAAAATTGCCGTAATGCTCACATACTTGACTGCGGGCAATACTTACATTTTAGACAAGAGACAGGAAAAGACTGAGACATGCTGCCAGATAGTTTTTTAAGTCTCTGAACAAAGTATTTATTCTACACAAACTGCCACTATGACCTGACTAAAGGTTTATAAGGAAAAGTGTATTTCTTAGCATACACTGTGGGAGAGAGGAAGAAAGACCGTCCCTCACACTTTCAAGCAGAATACTTGCATTGGTATGGAGATGCTTTTCAAATTTGTCAACTATGATCTATGCATTTATTGCCTTAACTTTCCACTTTCAATTTTTGGATAGCTAAATACTCATAGAAAAAGAAAACAAGCTGAGCCTTGTGTTCAAAGCACCACAACTAGATCTGGAATCACTGATGGTGCAATGGTCAGACCATAGGCCACCCTGCAGGAGATTCAGTAAGGCTGGCTAACATTTTCACCACGTCTGCCCACTGAATTACCAACAAGGGAAGAGTGGTGATACAGGGGAGCCTATGAACCTGGAGCACTGTCAGATCGTATTTTTGTTCCTTCAATAAGCCAGATATGAACCTGTCAAATGTTGTTTTACCTTAGGTCAAATTCAGGCCATGTCTTCACCCATACAGATGTTTGTGTGTTGCAGTGCAGGGTGAAAACCTGTTCTGCTGTTCTGTTACCAGGTCATTGCCCTTTATTTCTCATACTCTGACACAGTAATTCTAACCTTTTGCTATGAAAGGGCTCACACAATTTTTTGCTCATATTCATTTCCTTCTGTTACTTTGAATCTCTTTAGAAGAATTTTTTCATTGAAAATGAATCGACAATGGAAGGGTAAAGTCCAAGTATGACTCTACAATTGCTAATTAGAAAAAGAAAAAAAAATTAGCATGTCAACAGAAGGAGCTCTCTAGAGACTTTTATAAACACCAACTGGCATAATAAACCATTTAAAAAGTGCTCTTCAGAGATGTCTGTATGCTCTCAAATGATGCATACTAAGAAAAAATTAAGTGAAGAAAATCCTTATAAAGCATTCTAATTCTTCTTACATTTGATACATGAGAAATTTATACATTGTTCATGCAACTTATACTGCATATGAACACAACATAAATGATTGAGAAGAAAGTAATTAAAAGTGCCACTTTTTGTTTTAAATGGATAAACAAATAAACAAATAAATAAACTCCTAAGAGCAAAATCGTATTTATGGCATTCTCTGCATAGATTACTTCTTGATCAGCTCCTGACTTATTACAAGATTTGTTCAGCATATTTAGAAAATATGACAGAGACGACCCTAAAATACTTTCTGTAGAAAACAGCCTTTCAAGAACTGTTTGAAAAGAGACTCAAAAATCAGTAGATAGCCTAAAAGCAGCACATGCATCTCCCATTTGCCAAGTAGAATTATCACCAACATGTTTATGCCTATTTTGGATGAATAGATCTGTTGATTTTAATAGCTAACAAGCATAAATATGTAAAGAAGAACATGTGGGATTGGGGCCTTAGTTTTAATCAAACTTCTTATAATTTATTTTATTTGAAGCATTTAATGTTTTACTTACAGAATATAACTTAGTGGAAATTAAATTATGAAGTATTTTGACCAACAATAATTTATCTGCAATATATTAGTGACAGACCACCATGCTGCTATACACTATACAGCATCCTTTTTTAAATCTTGCCTGTATCTAAAGGAGATCAAAATTTGTCATCACCTTCAGTTGTCCTTAGGCAATTATCTCTGCATTATATTTTAATAGTACGAATTTCATCTTTTTCATGATTGAATGATCTTTTTTATTTTCTTATTTAATCAATTCCTTGCAAATTCCAATGGTCCATAACAAAAGACATGCCAAGAATTTGATTCAAATTCATTATTTTCATATTCCTGGTTGTAACAGGAATATGTTTTTGTTATTTTTCTACCTAAATAATCAAAACCCACCTTAGAGTGTATAGTACTCTTCCATCACTCCAGATTCGAAGCAAACGATTTGGAGTTGTAATCCAGTGAGCATCAGATTTCCTTGAGTTCCGGAAGAAAGTGTCTGGAATCCAGATTTTTCCAACCATATTGCTATTAAGCATAAGCACCTTCATTGAGCTGTTAAATTTTAGACGACTGTCATACCAAGTCTGGGCAAAAATTATATCTATAGTGTATTCCTAAAAATAGAGAAACAACCATATCTATGTTTACTTTTACCAACGTCTGCAAGCCAACTGTTTTTTTGACTCATATATAAATCCAAAGCCACTTCCTCTATTTTCTTTTGTATTACCATTTGCATAGCAGACAGCAGCCAGTGAACCCAGAATGAGAGACAAAAGATGCACACAGCCTTCTGTCGCTACCTCCTCTCCCCTGACACACACTGATTACTTCAGGAAGAAGATATGTGATGGGAGTGTAACTTGGAGGTTCCCGCTCAGTGCAATCACCTCTGGGGGCCCTGGACAGAAATTTAAGGGCAACCTTAGTACTTCAGGGTTAGACTATGTTAAGACAGATATCCTATATTTTTAAGAACCAAATAAAGCAAGCTTTCTGTGTTTTCCCCCAAACTTTTCAACACACAAATTAACATTTTTCAAAAAATTTCAGACTATGAAGAATTCAAGAATATGTGGAAATTAAACATGCCAGTTGGCAGAACTATCTGTTACCACCTGCCTTGTACACGTACCAACATACACACAAAAGTATACATAATCATAATCAAGAAGGACATTTCCCTAAAGAAATTCCACTTTACTTGTTAAAGCCTCAAGGAAGATCCTTTTGTAATAGAAAATCAAATTCCTCTGTGGACTTATGGCCAGAAAAGAAAGGTGAAAAAATAAATAGAAAAAGGTAACCCCATTTTATGAAATAATTCTTGACACAGTAAAACTTGAGAGGGATATCAATACCGATGCATAAAAGAGTTCTTCTTTTTGAAGAATCCAGCCAGTTGTTTCTGCACTTCAGACAAAGGGGTAAAGCAGCAGCTCTCCGTGTTGTCAGAGCTCTAGACCATACTCTGACCTTAATGGCAACAGTCCCACTACCTGATGGCAGATGTGATCTTTCCTGCATGGCTGCCCCATGAGGGCTTCCATGAGCAACTGGGCAGCTCCCCGGCAGGGAAAGAGCTGGAGACCAAGCTGAAACACTTGGTGCTCGTTGTTCACCTCTCAGTTATGGGTTGAATGGGCAGGCAAAAGCGAGGAAGAGACAGAGTTCACACTCTTGTTTGAGCCAAAGGGGTTAATACTAGTTTACTTGGTCAATAAAAACCCATAGTGCAGTCAATCAATTCTGTTTTTAAATAAAAACTGAACGTTTAATTGATTGGAGTGGATTTTTTTGTTCATTTTCCTTTTAAGCAATCACAGCAGCCAACTGTATAAGTAACAGATTCCTCACTAGTTTCAGCAACTGATACCACCCATCTCTTAGGAAAGTTTGAGAAATTTGGCACTTCATCCTCAAGAAGTACCAAGGCAGATATTCCAGGATTATCTTAACCTCTCTTAATTTTCCCACCTCTCCAGATGGGAGAAGTACAAGTTCAGGAAACTGATATGCTAGAGGGAGGTTTCCTCTTGCTCTATGATGTATGGCAGATGAATTACCACCTGGTAATTCAATGTTTTCCATAGGTTATGAACAAGTAATGCATGAGGCAAACAGTGGAGAGACAGAGAGAACAAAAATACTATAAAAATGCAGTTTTATGGTGACTTTGTTCTAAAACTTTGTGTATTTCTTGAGACTCACTGCCATCAGAGGAAGATTCTGAAGGTCAAGACAAGTCCTTAACCTATTTCTTTTTCTGTAAACAGAATTCCAGGTACCTGTGAAAACCCTGGAACTGTTTAACCTTGAAACAGTTCAGCTTTCTGTGCTCATTTGTAGTTACAACTGAAAATGAAACTTGCCTTGCTGTAGTATAAAGGAGAGCCCAAGGTGGTGCACCAGAGAAGTGCTTTAATGGGCTTTAATGCGACAGAATGAACAAAGATTTACACATTGCCTTTATAATACAAATAGGAGAAAGAAAAAAAAGAAGTGAGCAGAATCAACAGACATGATGAAATGTACAAAAAGTGAAGACCATCTGACTTTGAAGGCCCTACTCTTAGCAGCCACTTCACAGTAGCAATGCCTGGTTTGAGAAAAAAAAATATGAGTCATTATAGTGAAATCCACCCAAGCAAGAAAACACACCTTGTCATAGAATACCAACCACTCTAATAAATTAGAATAAAAAAGGAAGATTATTTTGAACACAAAGAACAAGGGAACGGCCTCAGCAGACTCAGATGCTTGTATTCTTTTGCCTTTCAGTATTAAATGTGCAAGTTTGTATCCTGTTAACTCCAAAAAGCAGCACTGTGCCAGCTACTAAGTAGAAAAATAGTTCTGTCTCAGATTAAACCAGCATGTTTTAGAGGAGCTGTTTAGAAAACTTTTGAGGAAAAAAAAACAAACACAAAAAAACCCCCAAGAATAATTCTTCACGATACATTTATAACTTTTCAAAAATAACCCAATGCACAATAATGTAACATCAGAAAATTAGTAACATCTTGTTTCCAAGCATCTTGCTGAATGTCAAAGGAGATCCAAGTGCTAGCCTCTTGTAACACACCTGAAGAGACCTGCCCTCCATGTATAAGCTCACACTTCTACACTCAGACATGTCCTTCTCCCTCTCGCTCTGGAATCAGCCAACTACAGGCATAATCCTACCATTCATCCCACCTGAAAGACAGGGACTTGCAGCCTCATGGTGGGTGGCAGCAGCAGCTCACTCTGCTCTTCAGCAGGGACACAGAGACAGCGCTCTGATTTCACCCAAGAACATTTATTCCACTTCTGCCATCTGCCTTGGTGACATTACTACCTACTTCTTCAGCATATCTATTTATCCTATGCTTCCCTAAGACCTCTCTGTCTTTGAGGGTCCATAACACATCCTGAGGCAGCACATATTCTTCACAAAATGCATCTTACATGTGATCACATTTTTAGCCCAAAATATTTTCTACTTCCTTTTAAGAAGGGGAAATGTGGGTCCCTAAAAGTTATTAAAAATTAGGTAGAAAAAACACCATACTGTCTTTTCTGAGAGTACTTTATTTCTGAATCAAGATGAATAAAAGCCCTATCTATTGTATAAGCAAGCACAACAGCAACAAGATTTATAAAATATTCTTTTAGTGCAACAAATCTTTCTAGCCAACTACCTTGCTTTCCTTGTTTTCTTACAAAATTTAAAATTAACACTCCTATCACTTCTACTAGTCTTTCATGAAACTCAACATTTAATGCCACTGTACAAGCATAAAAATTGGTTTACTACCCTCTCTTTCAAATTAAACTAATGGCAAAATAACCATGCAGAATATAGTGGAACCCATCTATGGCTGCGTTAGTCACAGTTAAATTCATATTTAGCCTCACAGGGTTCAAGAACAATGGCACATATTGGCTCCTATTTGGCATTTGATTAAATTGCTGAGTACTTTTTTTTCACAGCTGGCATGAAGTGCCCACCTGCCTAAATATTTAGAGATAACTTCAATCCTCCTCCATCTCTTTCCTCTCTAAAAGATCTTAGCAAACTCCAAAGGCTGGGAACAGTGTGACTAATCAGAGATTACCATTAAAGGGCCAGGCAGGGCACAAACTGTGACTACTGACAAACAGATTCATATCCTGAGTGGAAGTCATTTAATATATAAAAACAATTACTTCAAACAAAGCAGGAACAGCTACTGAAGTGGGATAGATAAAATCCTTCATATGTTTCATTGTCATGAACAGTTCAATTAAAGTCAGATTTTGAAACAGGTCAGTGGATTGCTTTTATTTTTTTTTTCTGGAAAGCTGAGAAAGAAAGAGAGGCAGATATCATCTAATACAGTTGTTTCTCTTTATAAACTGCATCACACAAATTCCAATATAATATCAATGAGGATAAGAAAAAATGTAGCAAAAAAAAAAAAAAAAAGAATTATTGGATATTTTTCCTGACAGTCCAACAACCAATTTGATATTCCACAATAAAAAAATTGTGGAGAAGGCAAGTAACAAGTAGCTAAATTGTGGTGGGATGGTGTTAAATGAAACACATTTTGTTTGAGAACAGAAGAAAGTGGCCAAGTTCTGCTTTCTGAAACAGAAAATCAAGGAGGAGTCCCAAAACCAAACTCAGAATTAAAGAAAAATTGTTACAAACTTCAGACCTACAATACAGCTAATGACCAGTGCATTTAATAGAAAAATAAATAAAAAACATATTCCTGTCATTTCATCTTTGCTCAGAAACCCACCCCAGCTTTTCTTCCAGATTCACAATTTTTTGTGAAGGGCACCTCAGTGTTCCTGTAATGGCACATTCTGAAATCTGTGCCATATGGAGCCCCTTAAAGCAGCTCAACTAACAAGCTGATATGCCTTTATTTTATCATTCTATTCTGCCTTCTAATTTCTTAAAATGGAATTCAATGTCAGTGAGGCAGGGAATTTTTCAGAAAGAAAAAATTAAGAAAGGGAAACTAAAGAAAGCATTCTACCAGCCTATATGGTTTCACAATAGGAAATGTGATTTAATACCAAATATCAATTTGGTATTCCGAAGAAAAGATTTTAAAAACAAAAATGTCATAAACAAAACTAGTAACCACATGCTTTCCTAAGAGGTAAGCACAAAATAAAGCATCAAGCATTCGCTAATTTATCTTCATCTTCCCAGGGTGGTGCCAATAAACACTTATAACCTTTGTCTTTTCCCTCGACCAAATTTTTTGGACATCAATAAAGGGCTATAAAGTAATTTATTAAAATACTTAACCTATCTTCGATGTATAACCTCTCCTAACAAAATTTTGAAAATGTGGCTCTTGTCCCTGGTAGGTTACTTTAAAAGCCCTTTAAAGAGATTTTTTGAGCTTCTTCAGGGCCAACGATGGTTTCAGAACTTAATCCCCATGGCTGAGACCAAAGAAAAAGTAAAATTTTTTGGCTTAGTAAACCATTTTAGCCTGATCTCTAAAGCAATCTGAATTTACTGACCTTAGGGTGAAACCTAATAGATCCAACAAACCACAGTGCTTCTGACACATACCTGTAACATTACATTGATGATACTGCAGCCATGCAAGAGGTAAGGGCTGCAGGAAATGCAGTGAACAGAAGTGCACAGTGTCTGCTTCCAGAGTCTTTTAATCAGTCAGATTGCTATAATTGTACAGATAATCACAGGGTAAGTGGAAATATGGCAAATCATATCTACAGAAGGTGAGGGAGTACAGCAAGACCTACATAGTCACAATTGAGGAAAAAAAATCACTCTTCACATCATAATTTGGCATCTGTGCTAATCTAGTCCTTATTTTGAACATGCAAATTGACAGATGCAAATAACAAAGGCAAGACTTATTTCAATGTTTTGTAGATTATGAACTATCATTAAAATCTTGCCTATATGGGAAAGCTTAACTAGAAAAGTAACTAAAGCACTTCAGCAAAATCTATGCTTTTATTTCATCATCTTAGATTTGGGTCATTTGAAGAGAGCACAAGGAGAGGACATAGATCAGTTATATACATAATCTATATATATTCTCATGGCAAGAATTATATAAAAATTTTTCATTTTTTTTTCAATAGCAAATTGAATATTTCAGCCAGTAGCTCTCATGAACAAACATTAAACTCGATAAAGAGCTAGAGAAGACAGCTCAGAACAAAACAAAACAAAAACCCTCAACAACGACCAAAAAACCCAACCAAAGAAAAAACCCCCACAAAAATAGAAACAAACCAACCACCAAACGTGTAAATACATATATATATAAAACCACATGAATAAATGGATTAAGGATTTGGCTTAGAAATTGTCAATGGTGATTTATCTGCTCCATTGACTGCACTTCTAAATTAAGCAGCTACATTTACCTTGCTGTAATTAGAGACACACTAGCCAAAGCTGGACTCAGGCAACTTTGAGCAAACACTTACATTACTCAAGCACAAGGTTTTGTAGTTTCCATTTATAAGCAAAGGGAATACTTCACCGTTCAATATGGTACAACTGTTTTCAAAGCAAGACTAACTGCACACTTACTGTTTGGTCTTTAATGTACATGGTTTTCCTGCCATGGCTAAAAATCCCAACACTGATGGCAAACAGACTTATCTGTGGCTTGGTTTCTACTCTGAAACTCCTGTAAAATACATGATCCCACACAGAATACAGTATACCTATTTGGTTTTCTGGGGCAGAAATCAGCTTCAAACACCAACCATCTGCTACACTGTACAAGAGATTATATAAGAGCATGTGCAGCCATCAAGAACTTCCTAAAAGGAGCCTCGACTTACTTACTAGTCTTACTGGTCTCAAGAACACAACCTGTTGTGGGGATAAACCTCAACGATTGAGACACTACTGTTATTCAAAAAGGCAACATCTTAATCAGCATTTACTGTATGCTTGTGAATGACACACTTCAATATAGCCCAAGAAAAAGTGTTTTAAATGTGCATTCTCCATGGTGGTCTAAATAAGAACCCAGATGTGAAAGACTCGGTGAAATTTAAATCCGGCAAAACCAGAATAAAATGGAAGCCAAGATCAGCAGGCAGTGAAGCTGCATTCACTTATCACCAAAAGCATATTCTTCTTCTAAATAGCTACTTGGTCAGGGCAGTCAGCACTGCTGCCTAGGGAGCAAGGCAACACTCCTTCCAGGGGTAGGATTACTTTCTTGGTAAACAGTTTGGAGGTGCTGCTGCAGGACAAAACTTCCAGACCGTTCCCCTGTCAGCAAAGTGAACTTCCTGTAGCACATGCTGTGAGGAGAAAAACCCCGCTGTAGCTTTTAGAGAGAAGGAGGCTCTGTAGTGTCAGCACAGATGCTGACTGCAGCCCTTGTAGAGGCCAGTGAATTACAGAGGGTTTTGCTGGTGCACAGCCACGGAGGCGGCCACGGAAACCCCTGTGATAAGAGCCACTGCTGAGGTCAGCCCCCATCAAAACAAGCTGTTACAAGCTACTGCGACAATCAAAGCACACCCTCTGCCTCTCTTCTCCAAAACCCAGCTCAAACCTAGGCCAGCAGAATGATTCACACAACTGGAATGCAGCACGACGTATGTCCGTATAGACAGACAGGTAAGGAATTAAAGAACAGGTGTCTAATGCTCTTCAAAATATTCATCTTATAGCTGACATAGAGATAAGAGTACAGACAAAAAATTAAATGGATCTTGTCTTAGCTGCAGACACAAGGGACACAACACAGCTGAAGAAAACAAAGTATTTGGATAAGATATGGATTAGGGCACAGGAAGTAATGATAAAATATACATCAGAGCAGACAAGCAGTCTGTGCAGCTTTGGGATGAAAAGAAGGAGTAAAGTGCTGTTTAGGTTAGCTTTAACACTAGTCAATACCTTTGCCTTCTCAATGAAGTGCTATCTAATACTCACACTAACATTACTCTTGGTTTAAATAATCTCAGATCATAACTGACCTATGCAGGCACTCAATATTGCTTATACAGGATACATAACCTCTGCAAGGAGCTCATGGCCTGAATTTAACATAAAAGGCAAGATTTCGAAAGCCAGCAGGGCCATAATTAAAGATAGCAACTTTAGCACAACATGAGCTTAATTCTTTGTGTTATTTTGTAACCTTCACAGAGGGGAAAAAAATGGGAAATGAGCAAAAGGAAAAGTAAGTTTAAACAGAAAAAAAATGAGAACAATGAAGTGGCTTTGCAGACATTTATATGAAGTTTCTTTCAAGCATAAAGGGCAGCTTGGGAGGAATTGATATAAAAAGTTGAAAGTATGTGAGCAGAAACTAGCGAGATCTGAGGCAGGAAATGGCCTCTTGAGAAAAAAAAAACAACTAAAAATTGCTGAGGACAGGTTTTGAAGTACCTTGAAAGTGAAAGGGAACAGTTTATGTGTGAAATCCAAGGATAGAGAAGACAAAAGAACCTGAGCAAGAGATAAGTCAGGAGAAAAAGTGGAAAATTCTACCTGTAGGACATCTCTAGATGATATGAGTGGAGACAAGCTGCAACTGGAAACGTTACAGAAATATGGTAGTGTAACAATGGAGATTTGGACAAGAGTTTTCATGCAATGGGTTAAAAAAAATAAAGAAATATAAAATCCCTTTGTATTCAGAATTTGCAAGACTAAAATTGAGACTACTCTAAGACTCATCACATCATAGAAAATTTTCAGATTTCAGTCCTCAATGGCATAAATTAATGATTATTCACAGCAACTGAGAGTGAATAAGAGGTGAAAATTTGTAGGCTTTAAAGCTGTGATTCAGCCATATTGAGCTAACAAAACAACTGTGAACACAAATGAGTGACACAGGACAGAATTTAGACTCCTTAGGACAAAAGGGGACATAGAATAGCAGGCTATTGACAAAGGTAGCTAAATTTGTGCATGAAACTTCCAAGAAGAAACTGAGCACAGGAGAAGAAAAGGTGACCGTGGAAGACATACTGTGCAGAAGCAACAAAGGAAAAGTTTTAAGAAATACATTCACATCAATACTTAAACAGATCAAGTGTTACGAACACAAGAAACTAAGAGACTTTATCACAACACACTGAGAGACTGACCACAGATAAAAAGGAAGCTTTTTCAGAATTGTTGTCTGGTCCTATCCACGTCGACAGCTCAGCACTCCTGCCATTTCTTTAACAAGTTACAGAATCACAGATTTGCCCTGTGCAGCTACAGAGCACTTGTGTCTGAGAGCTCAGGTACTTCAGAGGCAGTTTGGTTACTGCTCTAGCTGTGAATGCTATAAATCTGAGATGAAACAAACAGGATTTCCAAACAGTATGCTGGCCCACTCTACTGAAATCAGGGAAGTGAAGTAAAAATAAACTGTAGTTGTAGTAGTAGTACTATTACTACTATATGGATTATTATCATTACTGCAACCATGCCAGCTGTGGCTTAAGTGATGCAGTGGTACAATACAAAACCAGTATTTCGTAAAGCATGTACGAATCTGAGATTTAAGACCAACCACAGCACTAAAAGACTGAAGCCTTACATAGCAATGCTATTATATGGCACATAGAAATAAGGCCATATTTTACAGCAAAGAGCATGGATTTCCCAAAAGACTTGTGTGGAACCTTCAGTACCTCTCCTGGCTTCACACTTATTAAGTGACAATTGGTAAACTGCGGCTGAAAACAGGAAAAATACTGAATGCTGTTTAAAGTCAGGACTGAAAAGATGTCTGCTTTCTGCTTTGGTTTCAGAAGGCTACAGCAACATTTGTCAGTACAGTACAGTACTGTAACTGTATTTTCTGTACAGTAATTGTTCCATACATTAACTGTACAGTAACTGCATTTTCCCTCACCCCTCACCACTCCCCCATCAAACTGATGAGGAATTGGGACCAGCTGCTGAAAAGGAGCTGCTATGCTGTCCCAGTAGGAGCAGAATACTGCCTGTATTTGGCCAATTCTCCCTGAACAAGAAAATCTTCAAAGTATTTTCCAATTGCAGTAATCAAACTGCAAGAACCATATTAATCAATTAAAGCTAATCTTTTTGGGGAATAAAAAAGAGAACAATCATTAAAGTATTACTCAATTTATAGAGATGGTAACATAAGAGATGCTAGCAGAAATATTTGGTTTGACTTTTAAGTATATTCCATAAAAAAACCCCACAGTGCTGAAGACTACTGAAAAAAATATTTATTCAGCTGCTGTACATGAACAGCATCCATCAATCTCAAACAGTCATCTGGGTAAGCCAATTAACCGTGATCACTTGCAGTGCTGACAGGCACCACAATGATTGCAATCTATCTTCCCTAACTGAAATAAAAATTTACATTGGGAAAAAAAATAGAATTCTAACTTCTTCCAAAGAAGATACAATAGGTAATAGCAAAAGACTCACTGGTACTTTTGTCCTGTCTTATGAACAAATTGATCACAGAATTCCTGCTCTTTGAAAGAGAATTAAACCAATTTGCATAAAGCGTATATACTTGACTTTCCAAAAATTTCCATTGCTTGCACACTGAATACACAAAACATTTAGGAAGACTCATAAATTTTCATGTGTGGGCCAAAATGCATCCTTCATGATCCTCCTTTCATTCAGGAAGCTGCCAGTTTTTCCAGGAGGATGCTGTGGGAGATGGGGTCAAATATTTTACTGAAGTCTAGACAGAACACAGCCTTTCCCTCATCTACTAAGCTAGTCAGCTTGTCATAGAAGGAGATTTGGTTGGTCAACCTGGACCTTACTTTCACAAGTCCATGCTGGCTGGGCACCAAGCCCAGTTACTTGATACCCTGGTAGTCCTGAATGTGCCACATAATGGCACTTAGCTGCATTTTACATGGTTGTTGCACAATACATAGCACAGATTACATCTAAGAGACAGATTCAAAAGTCTTTAGACTTAGTATTATAAGCCTAAATACTCTAGTGATCCAGACACTTGTTTAAAGTTTTTAGTTAGGATGCAGATCCCTGAAGAGATCACAAGCTCTAGGAAAATGTTTCATAATCATGGGGTGACAATAGAGTCTAAAATGGTGCATAGATCTTGCTAAATAGTAAAAGCCAAAATACAACAGCCTTCAAAAACAAACTCTAATGACTGTCATGTGTAGACCTCAATTATGAAAGTGGAAGTTTATCAAATAGCAACAGGAAAATAGACAATTTAAAAAACAAATCCATTTCTTCTCATAGTCTTCATATATGTTCAGTACTCATATATGTTCTATAAAGCTTTCAGACAAAGATACTCCCAGATATGCTGCTTCAGCATCACTGTCACAAAAAATACCCTCTATGCCATGCCATATTGTATCCAAACTTGATAGTTAAAGGACATGATTTGCCAGAGTGAATTAACATATCTGGCAAATGAGTAGTCCAATGGAGATTGGAAATCCCAGAAAATGTATTCTCTTAGTAAGTGATCAAATTAGGGGCTAAGGATAGCCCTTGAAATGGAAGCAAATTTTGGATTATTGGCTAAAAATCTCAAACAATATTGACTCCAGGGAAAGTGCTTTCCTAATGAAATCAACTGCCCAAATAAAAGGAGCCTATAGGGTAAAATTTGTTATTATTTATTTTGCTGAGACTGTTGTTTCCCAGAATAAAAACTTTTTTTGGGGGAAAACTTAAACAAATTCTTTTCAAGTATATGGTTTTTTACTAATTTTTACTAAGATTTGATCTCTGTACTGAGGTTAGTTGATTATACTAGCCATGTTCTTGAAGCACAAACCCAGTGAAAGCAATTGACCTTTTATGAGGGCCACAGTAGTTTTAGACTGTAATTTAAATTGCTAAGTAGCTTTCTGTCCATTTTTAAAAAGCAAAGAATAGTTTTTAAAGTTCTATGTCTTAGTAACATTTACCTTATTACCTTTTGGTGGTGTGCTTCAATATTTTTTTTTCTTTAAAGAGAAATCAGAAGGTTGGAGAGAAACATCCATTATTAACTATTAGGATCCTATTCCCTAGTGAAGTAATAGACCTTTTCAGTAGGATGCCAATCCTTCCCTTGCACTGTAAGCTAGCATGGCTGGATTTTACTTGCAGCATGGCAAGGACATCACCACCAGGTCTAGCACAGCTCTAGCAGACGTGAAGAGACCCCTAAACAGCTGACATGCAATAGTTCCATGGCTGACACTCACAGGCCCTGGGATGAGTAAGCAGAGGGAAGTTGTGGGCACACAAGAGGTCACGGCTCATCGCTGAACCATAGCTGGAAGGCTGCCCAGCAGCTGCAGAGACAAGAGGATGGTGGGGCAGAAGGGGCAGGGTTATTCTGCAAAGCCAGCCATGTGCTGGCTCTCTGTAACTAGAAAACTGAAGCTGTAAGCATAGCTCATGTTCAGCTCCAGTGCGTGCAATTCCTGCTGGCCACAGGCTGAAGAGTTTACACAGGTTACTGGAAAAAGAAGTCTCTACCTCTTGCTAGATCCTCCTTACACATCTTCCCAGTTTTCTTCCACAGTAAGTTCATTCAGAAGAGGATTAGACAGAGACAAGCAAAAGAGAAAGACTGCAGAAGGGAGACAGACAAAACAAAGACACCACTTACACCGGACATGGAAGCTGGAAAATGCTCCCCACTCAGTCACTCTTATGTTCTATCACAGATTCCATTACATACAGTCCTGGCCTGAGACATGGACTTCCCTGCCACAGCTCCAGGTAATGACAACCCTAAGCTGGTTAGACCATTATGCTAGAATGAGTATCCTTTGCCACAGACCTGCATCTTTTTCCACAGTACATAAGTACTACTGGATTTTTCTTGCTTGGTTTCCTATCACTGAAAGTCACTGTTCTCCACCCCCACATGATGACATATGTCTAGACCAGAAGATCCTTAATAATAATTGTGAATTACTGCACTCTCAGGATATTCTCAGAAGCCCTCTGCATTGGCATGCTCTAGCCTCTGAACACAACTTTTCTCTGCCATGCAAATTCAATACTGTCAGCAATTCTGTAGGGAGGAAGTAAAGGAGGTAAACTCAAAATCACCTGAGGGCAAGGCCCCTTCCTAGTCCTGGGCAGAAGTCATTCCAAAAGACCTTTCTAAAGCCTCCACCATTTCATGCAACACACAGTCTAAGAGAGCTAAGACAATAACATATCTCCAACTTCTTGATAAGTGCTATTACTTCAGTGTTGGCACTAAACAGGTCAGATCTTAACAGGTGTGCCACAAACTAGGTGAGACTTCTAGGAAACCAGTCATGTATACACACATACACTGAAAAGCACACAGAAGACTAAGTGGAAAAAGAAGGACAAAAGGGTTAATTCAAATTTTGATTTCTATGAATTTGAAGAAAAACCAAACAAACAATAGATCACTTCACTGAAAACAGTTTTGTTCAAATAGTGTGTCAATTGTTATTTTTCTTAGACTCTGAAGAATAGCTCCAGGAAATCAAACCAAGCCAGAGATTAACCAGATATACACAAATTCCGTGGAAATGTTCAAAACAAACTAAAACGAGCACCTGATACAATGTACTCTGTGTGACTTCACTTTTTAAAAAGTAAAACTATTTTTAAAATTACAACTATTTCAAATAGAGGGACTAAATGTATCTCTGCAATAAGTACAATCATATCCAACAGCATAAGAATACACAGTAAGAAATAAAGAAAAATTATAATGAGATTAGAATTATTTCATATAATTAACCCATGCAGATGATATTTTGTGTCAATAATCAGAACTTACCATATTGATTGGGTCAACTGGACCGATGCTGTTAACATAGACATCTGTTTCAATGACTGTAGTTCTCACTAAAAAAAATAGTAACCATAATAATTACATATTTAATTAACTCTGTTCATTGTTAGTGCAATTTAATTTATTTAACTAAAAACACTGTATCTGTATTCTTTTATTAGATTCAGAATAATTAAATTTTTGGTTTGTTCATTTTGTGAAGGATCATATATGACTTGTCTCTCTTATTTCATATGACTTTTTAGAATTACCAACTTGAACTTTTTAGCTCATAATGTGATCTCCACCTGTGATTTTTGATCAATATAAGATAGATAAAAAAGGTATAGAAAGGAAAAACAAATAAAACAAAAAAAACCCCAAAACTCTCTTCCAACATAAAAATGCAGTCCTAAAAGAAAACAAGTTTGGAACATTTTTTTCATACAACAAACCATGAGGTCTGGGACAAATGTGCTTATCAGCTGCAAGGAATCAATATGAATTCTTCTATCAATTTCTACTGAGAATATGTAACAGATAAAATATAATTTTTCACCACAGATTTCTTCAAGTCATAAAGCTACAGCACACCTAGGGATTACTAATGCTTTTTCATCAGCTTGATTAATACACTGGTTAAAACACCAAATTGAAAGCTCGTCAATTAAAGTTATTTAAAAGGTAAATATTACCAAACTTATTTTTCTTTAAAAACAGGGGAAACACTCTCACTGTGCAGACAAAATACCAAAAACTTTTAAAAATGTATTCCATTACAGAATATACTCTCTACTCTGTGTGTTTTCAGAAGGACACAAAGCCTAAGAGTGTCCATAAAAGGCACGCCTGAAGTACAGGAAGCTCTCATTGCTCATTTTTTTTCCTCCTAACTGTTTTATACAGAAAAAAAGGGCACAAACGAAAGAGGAGAGGATGCATTTTAATTTCATCATTTTACCAAGCATCTGCTTCGTGCTGGAGAACCAGAATGTGGACACAAGAGAATATATGTCCTTGTACCCAATGGAATGAAGTGGGATAACGATAATAGAGCTCTGCTAGTCCTTTTATGGTATGACACAATAAAATAAGCATTATTTTCAAGCTGCAGATAAAAAAAGTGGGAAGGTACAAACAAAAACGCATTTTGATTTCATAGGAGAGGCTCTGAGGTCATCAGAGTTAATTTTTTTATGTAGCAAAAGCCAAGGGTTTAACAACAAACCTAATTCTGAAAACTTTAACTGACATACAGAAAGCAAGACCATAACATTGACATTCTTGCCAACTACAATGACAGGCAAGATGCATTTCCTAAATATCCCAAGATATTTTTTCCCTGCCAAGCTCACTTGGGAGGAAATTTGCAGTGATTCCAAATCTGGTTAATGGTGTGAACATAAGCTTGACAGAAAGGACACACGAGTGAGGCTGCCCAAAGGATTTTCTGTATGACCACAGAGCACGGATTCACTTATCACCATACTGTCCCCAGCATGCTTCAGAGAAAGTTTAAACAGATTCTGGAAACCAATTTATTTCCTGGGGGAAAAAATAAGTACTTCCTGCAATGATACTTATGATACTTCCAACTCAAAATATTCTGTAATTCTCTTTTTCTTTGATTCTGAGCTGCAAATGTTTCCAATTTCTGCAGAGCTCATAAAGGAAGGGAGACAACACAAGAACTCATACATGAAGACTGAAATATCAAAGAAAAAAGTTTATCATGTGTGTATATAGTCCTATGTATAACATAATCCTTTTGACATATATCACATTCTGCAAACAGATATCCTCTTCCTTTACTTTGCAATCCTATTTATTTTTATAACAGCAGCCCCACTGCTAGACCAGAACACAAGGAGGTGGATCAAAGTATATCTTGCCTTATTCCCCAAGTAATGTTGAATACTTCAAGTAATGTTGAATACTTCAAATATAACTCACAGGATTCTTTCCCCTCCACCTCCTTTTTTTCCCCTCTCAATTCCAGTTATACTGAAGGAGCTAAATACTATGCAGATGCAGCCACTCCCTTTCCAACAGTCTTTGTGTCATCTGCCAGCTTTGCTACAAAAATGAACTGCTAAAATAATTTAAAATATCATTATTCTTGATCAAAACTTTCCTATGAGACCACACTATAGATATCCCAGCCACTGGCATCCCTTATTAACAACTAAATTTCAAGCTCTGTCAGTGACACAGTTTTTAATGGGGGCTGTGTCAATTTTAAGAAACTCCAACTTACAACATGCAGTACTTCATCTGCCACAAGGGCTTTCCTGTAATGAGCCACTCAGTTAATTTTGCCTTTCCATACTGCTCTAAGATTATAAGAAGTATTAAGAGCTAGTGAACAGTTTAAAAATCTGCCTCTCTTGAAATTATTTTAATTGACATAAATGATCCACAGAGAGAAGCTTAATTCAAGAGGACTGGAAGAAGCTTATTTTGTTACCTTAGTTCTTCTGTATGGTACAGAGAAATGTACTTCTGAATTAGAAGGATTAATTAATAATTTTTTTGTTCTTGAACTAGAAGTGATAACAGTTCATAAAAATGACAAACGCTGGAGGAAAATACCTCCTTGATACATTGAGAAGAACAAATTGAGAAGATTTTCAGACCCTGATTGCTTCCTATTTTACTTTAAAACTTGGTATCAGCCCTGAAAACACAAGTAGGAAGAAGGGTATTTACCATGTCCTGCATGAAGTGCAGAGTAGCAGTGTTCTAAACAAGGGGAGAAAGGGCTTGAACACTTTAAATATTTAAACTGAAAGACAGTATGATGCAGGCTTGAGTAAAGCAAGAAGGTGAGAGGACAACAGAGTGCATATTCAAGAGGAAGGGGGAGACAGAGAAAGAAGAGCACAAAAGAGCAGCTGACCACAAGGTCAGCTTCTAATGTAGCTGAAGCACACAGGGAACTTGTTTGGTAAGCCCAATCTAGAGAGATATACTCACTTTCTGATTTCCTGCTCTGACTCTTTCTTTCACTAGACTAAGCTCCTTCTGGTTTTAAAAATTTTGAAAAATGTTTATTCCTGATAAGAAAAATCATAGTGATAAAAATCTATCTCAATCATCGACAAATTATTTTAGTAATTGCCCCTGATATTTAACGTGCCTGGTTTTTAGCCTATATTTTTGAGGGGTCAATTTTCAGCTTTTAGTATTTGATATATCTCTTCTTGCTACACTTAGGAGCTCTTCTTATCAGCTATTCTCGTTCTATAAACACTTATCTCCTATTAACAAATAATTATCATTATTGCAAAAGTCCAGAACATTGCACTTTTTAAATAGCAGCTTAATTCTGCTCTTTTCATTCCTCCAATCCATTACTTCAATACGTTAACCTAGAGCATCGTAGTCCATCTAAATTCACTAACCCCAGAGTTCACCACAATTCCCTCATTTTCAAATGAAGGTCTAAGTCACATCACCTTTGCATTTAATTAATACTTCTTATGCTCCTTAACTAAGACCACTTTTGTAACTTCATCCAGGCTTGTCTTCTTTGAGCACGTTTTCTATAACTCCTCATTACTTGCCTAAAGAAGCATCCCCTATAGTGGTAAAGCAGTTACTCAGCAAATAAATTGGGTGACTACCATATTCAGAAATAACAGATTCCTTCCATTTGTAATAGCTTTTAATGGAACAATACAATTCTCACAATCAGCTATCTAAGATTATTACTTACATGGCTACTTATATTGAAAATTTGACCTCGAGTGTCTACAGTAGGCTTCCAGGTCAACTTCTGAAGAATTTTTTCAAAGTGATTTTGATGAAGGCAGAGCCCTGTTCTCTAAACATTTTACCCTTCTATTTAAAAGAAATCCATCTTTTGCAGATACTCCCACCCCACCACTTTTATTATTTCCATGATTTTCTATGCAGTGCACATGGTCCAATACCTTCAACATTCCCTGAATATGTGCTTCTACATTTTGCTCTTGTATTTTGATTTTCTTCAATTCCTGGAAAATATTCTTAAACTCAAAATACATCTCTCTAACTTTCCTTGGTATTTTTTTTACTTGTTTTGCTGCCTGGAATAAAGCTCAAAACCCTTCCAAACAGTGTTAAAATGAGAATGTAAAAGCAAGTCCTTAATGGAAAGCATTCACAGTGGCACAATATGGCAATTTCCACATGTGATACAGTATTTCTACA
Source organism: Euphonia xanthogaster (assembly GCA_034509185.1). Classification (NCBI taxonomy): domain Eukaryota; kingdom Metazoa; phylum Chordata; class Aves; order Passeriformes; family Fringillidae; genus Euphonia; species Euphonia xanthogaster. The sequence continues at coordinate 46,637,214 of JAYDZK010000202.1, read as the reverse complement.
ATTTTTATAAGGTTATTTAACTAGGATATCTAACAAATATTGTCCAGTTAGAAGAACAGTTGGCTAGGTAATTTCCCCCAGGTCCTGCCCCGTTGGAGCTCCCCGATCTTTTAACCCTCCACATTATTGTGTCTACAATGTATGGTGCAAAACAAAGTATCCTTGCTAGACTAATGAACAGAATTTCAAGAATGTATTAATAAGAGTTTTTTAAAAGATGGGAGAAGTCAGGAAAAGTACTAGAAGTTATAACTATGAATTAACAGTCTGCAAAGTTATAGGTATATGAAGAATATATAAAATCTAAAAATCTTTAGGCATAATTTTGTGCTCATTATTTTTCTGCCTATATCATACTCTCATCGTTGCTACACTAGGAGCACCTGTTCAACAGAATACCTTCTAATACATTTAGTTTTTGAGAATTAGCACTTCTGTTTGAAAGTCCAGTATTTTCCATGTATTTTTTATCTCTTAGAACATGACTATTCACATTAGTGCACTTGAGAGATGGAATTATTTACCCATATTCTGTTTATAGGGCAATAACAACATTTCTCTAAGTATCCAATTTTTATATGGCCATGAGCAACTATCCTTAAATTCTTACTATTCTTAAAATTTCCATCCATGATGAGTTATCTGAAACTGTTAATGAAAACACTCACCAAAGTTGTAAATATGTGATGACTGTTTCCTATTTTTAATTAAATTTTCAGATACTGCAGTTGTGTTTCACACATACACACATCACTGGTGGAAAAAATTATCTGTACATTGATAGGGTAATATTAATATATCAGTGCCCCTAGGATCATAGAGGTAAAAAATGAGAAGACATATTCTTTCCTTTAAAAAGCAAATTTCAAAAATAATAGCTACTTTGATGCAGGACTAGAGCTGAAACAGTATGGTTATAAAATCATGCACCCAGAAGGTAATGTTACAGTGAGAATAATACTGCTTTATTAGTATATCAACAGTCCAAACTTTTATCTGTAATTAGACATATTTATACCACAGATAGGAGACTTTATCTGATAAATACTATTACTTCATACTGAGCAGAAGAATGCTAGAACATTTATGCTCCAAACACCTCAAGCCTACTACATAAACTGAGTTAAAGGCTGTAAGATTACTAAATATAGCAAAGGGTAGAAGTAATTACTACAGCTCATGGATATTTGAATGAGACAAAGAGAAAATGACAGAGTGGTCTTCCACTATTAAATTTCAGTATTGCCTCCAAATTTCCAATTTTCTTTTGGCTCTCCTTTAGCACGTCCCTCAACTACCTGCATGTTTAACAATGAAACTCTTCTCTCACTGTGAGATGCTGAAATTCTGTGTCAACACCAGGAAGAAAACAAAATTCTGCTCTGGGATTCAAATCCAGAAAGTCCATGTTCAAAACAAAAAGTGTTGCTATTGTAAATAGGCTTTGTAATTCAATCATAAGAATGTTCTGTGGGAGTCTAATGTTTTGAAAGATAATTAAAATTCCAGTTCAATAACCTTGTTGTACAAGAACTAACATACACTCTGAAGAAAGGAATCTGACACCAGATTTTATCCACAGATTTGAAGCAGATTAAGATGAATAAACTATAACCTGATTTTGTTTTTCTGTCTGTCAAATATCTGCTGCAGTTCCCAAACAACTGGACAGAATGCAGTGCTTCCACCTGAAGTCAGAAATTTCATCTTATGTTGTCCAAAGTTTCTTCCTTGTGGCAGAATCATAATTAACATTTCTTCAAAACAAAGTGAATACTCCCTAATGTTTCCTTTTTTCATTAAGTTCATGAATATTCAGCCAGAGTAATTTTTCATTTCTCTGGCTGATTATTCATGAACTTTATGTTCTAGTATTATAGTGGATGGAGGCAGGCCCCAGATAGCAAAGGTTATATTGGTACAGGACTTCTGAGAAGAGGTACATTTATGAAGAGAAGCTAGAACTAAGTGTCTTCTTCTGGGAACTGATATTTTGAATCCAAAAAACTGTACATTGAGTTACTCACAAAAAGAGGTTTTATCCTATAGAATATATAAAATCCTCAGAATATAACCAGAAAAATAAAGGTAAGAATTACATCAAAATTCTTCCATGCCCATCTAAATGCATTTGACACGCCAGAATAAATTCCTCCTCTGTATTTGTTCCATTTACTTGTTAGTTTATGGGGAGAGAAGAGAACAAGAATTCTCTTTTCTTTCATCCCCACCTCCAAGCTAACCATTAGAAGGAATCCTAGAAGAGACAGTTTATTTCCTCACAATGACTTTTCTGTCTGTTGCATCAATTGGGGAAAAACCAACAGTAAGCAATACATTTATCACACATTGAGAATTTAAGGAAAAACATGCTGGAGGACTTTTTGTGTTGTCTAAATGTTTTTACTAACTCAATTAAATGAACATGAAGGAAAAGACTTAAACCAAACTTTATGAGATTCATATGTGATTATATTATGACAGGGAGAGAATTATTGCCTTTCAACATCTCTAAGATAACAGTCACCAATAAAACAGAACTAAGAAGTTTGGGAAAGAAAACAATTTGTCAGAAGCTTTCAAAGGAAGATGCATAATTTGAGATTGTGTCTTTTTCCTCCCCTACATAAATGAAACAGGTCTAGAGTGTTGTGCTGTTAAATGTATAAACAGCTTACAGACTTGCATGGCATTCCTTTGATAGGGAATGCCAGGTATATCACAAATCATTATGTCCTCCACCTCTTCCTTCACATTTCAGGAAATAAACTCAGAGAAAATATATTGTTTTTCTTATTTGATCCTGCATGCAAGGAGCTGGCAAGGTTTCATGTACTACGTGTTTTCAAAACAAGATTCTTCCAAATATTTATGCTTAATAGTTATATGCAAATTGATGCTTTGACTATTGAAAGACCAAATTGCCTTCATAGAGCTGCCAAGTTGGATCTATAGCAATGCAGTTCTTCTTCCTATATTCCACTTAAAAAATAGATCCTAAGTTCTTCTTCCTATATTCCACTTAAAATATGGATCCTATATTTTTAGGCTCTTGAAATTTTTTTCAAAATCTTAGCTAAGGGAAAAAAACAATTGAGTTGAGTTATATTTGCTCAAAATAGACACAATGAATTTCCTACAGTAAGAATAAAATGTCTAGGGATAATTCTTTAATGAAGTCCCAAAGACTTAAGATCAATTTTTGAAATGACCATGGCTGGTTTATATCTACAATTCTTTCTGACAGATGGTCTTTGTTAAACAAAGCAAATTATAATTGCCTTTTACTGATTTATTACAGATTGCTCACTGTCCCCCACAACCAGTACCTTCCATAAGAAAAAAAAAGATTATAAATAGATCATGAGGTCTTATCTTGCATAAAACAGTTTTTTACTAGTTCCAGAAAATTACTGTATTTTATTACTCTTATATTTAGCTTGCTATATTGAGTTTTAAATATTGCAATAAGCATAGTTTTGCCATCTTTGACAAAATGCACGCCATCTATAGTTCACATTTTCTATTACACGGAATCATTTTATAAGCTTACCCCCAATATCTGGCCGAAGTTTATTGTCATATCCTTGAAGTAAGGAGTCCAGTATGTGAGTTACATCACCACCATGAATCTTTGGTGCAAGGACCCATGTTTTATTCACCATTAGATCTTCATCGTCCTCATCATCTGCTTTATCAGCTCTATGTTTTGTGATTGAAAAAAAAAAAAACCAAACAAAAAACAACAAGATTGGGAAAAACACAAGACAGTGACATTGAATACACAAGAGTTCAATAAAAATATTGAACACTATTCAGAATATTTTGTGCAAACACAAATGCATTCTGATGCCAAAAGAAAGAAGCACATCCCTATTTACAATTTACATATTTACCAACATTTTGTTTTACGATGGTGGAGAGTGTTAAGTGTTAATAGAGGCATTTACACATCACCCATATAGAAAAACTCAAGCCATGAATCAAACCCACAAAAGCAGCAGCAGGTATCATCTTACCAGCAGCCTTTGCCTGTTTTGAAACAAAAATGTAGTTCCAAAGCTTTTCCCTACATGCATTTCTTTTTCAAGCGGTGCTGCTGGTAGTTCTAAGAGATGCTTAATCTTCATAATAGCATACCTGTTGTATGCTACTTAAGAGCATCAACAGAACCTCCTTCCTAGTAGCCTCTGTTATATGATGTAAAAAAGATAATAAGTGCATACTCATTAAACTCCATTCACATTTTAAGCAAGCAAACATTACATCCATGTGCTACAACTAAGCATTAGCAGAAGCAGAAGCTGCAGGCATATGCCAATTATGTATCTCTATGTATACATGTTACAGTTAACTGAAAGGAATGGTACACCATTTTCAGCCCATTTGTTAGCTACCTATTTTATCAAGATGAAACAATCATACAAGGAAAATAATTACATATTCATTTATTACCTATCTTTTAAATAGATAAGCAGCAATAGATAGTTAATCCCTAGATGATTAAATAAAATTGCAATACCTTGGTTGCATCTGAAAATTCACTCAGCTATCACTAAAAGGTCAAAGAATGCCTGAAAGTAGTTTTCTTTCCATTTCAATCAAATGAGTATGGACTTCAGTATTCCTCCAGTGCTAAGAACTGCAATCTATATTACTCACCCAGATTATTTCAAGGAAATGCTATGGGCTTGAGGTCGAGCAAACTGCTTGAGACTGACAGCAGTAACTAACAGTCACACAACCTACCTTCACAAATGGGCACTGGCTAGCAATTACAGAAAATATGCAGCCCCTATAAATCAGATCCAATGTTAACACAAGTACAATATTCCAGTAAAAGAAAGGAATTAAATTACTATTCTTATGCCAATTCACATTGTACATCAAAACTAAAAATGCTACTTCTTTATTAGGGACTTCTAAATTACACAGACATATGCTGCCCTCAAAACTAAAAGTGGAAATTTTCAGCAAATTTACTACAGGAAAGAAGACCACCTGTATGTTCCATGTGAAGAAAGGACAGAAAAAGTCAGGAAAGGACAAAGTGAGAGAAGGCATGCCTGCCTTTTATTGCAGACCTTTGTGGGAATGTCTCAAACCAGTCTGTAATAGAAACACCTTGCATCACCTCTTGGATAACACTAGCAAGTCTCACTGAAAATCAAAACTGTCATGGCTGTGGAAACTCTCAGTGGTTTTGGCATGCCTGCTTTATTTGGGAAGCGAAACCTTGCCACAGCTCAATAGGTTTCCAGAGGATGAACAAAAGGCACTGTTCAGATATCAGAGCTTTCATACCTAGCTTGCTGCAAACAAGCTGAAAGAGTCTATTATAGCAGAAAGTAATACACAGTCTAAATACAAGGCTCACTGACAGCCTCCCTGTAACAGCCTGAAAAGTGCTTTCATTCTTTCAAATTGAAATGCACCATAAAATACTTAATCTTTACTGCACTACATAGAGAAATGTCAGATATTAAATATTTAACATTTCCCATTAGCAGGATCCCACTAATAGAAGCACTAAAACTAGGAAGCTAAGTTTTGTAAATGTACACTCTTTTCCCCTCAGAGCTACCTATTTCTTTCATGTGTTGTTGCCACACAGCTTTTATTTTATTATTATTATTATTAGATCTATTTATGGTCTGCCTTCACTTTTTGGCATCTAATTACTTTATAAATTAGTTTACAGTTGCTCAGAGTGCAGAGGCAATCCCAGCCTTTTCCCAAAGGCATTAAGATGATGAGGAGTTAAAAGTTAATTTATAACTAGCTCTCTAAGGAAAGACACATAATCACCACAAAACTGACCTTCTTCTTTTTGTCTTCCATCCCATAAACAGTACAAAGTATAGTGAAATTAACAGAATTACTTACATATACCTGATTCTCTGGATCAGCCCAGTTATGTGCAGAGAATTTGAAGTGATTATGACACTACTCTGTTCTGCTTTAAAGTTTTTTTCACAATGCTATTAAAACAGCAGAGATTTAGCAAAATGGAAAGTACAAGAGGTCATGCCATGACCACCTAAACCAAATAGGAGTTACAACCACAACACCTCAACTCACAGTCACTTGAATATCTTGACATTTCATAGAGTCCTTGATTTTATTTATGGATTCACAGGACAAATCACGTTGGAAAGAGATCATGAGAGGTGTCTCTGGTCCAGCCTCCTGCTCAATGCAGGGCTTGCTCTGAGGTCAGAGAAGGCTGCTCATGGCTTGATCAGGTTGGTTATTGCAGACATCCAAAAATGGAAGCTGCACAACCTCTCTGAACAACCTGATCTCCACTTGGTTCTTTTCTATGATTTAATATACTTAAACTGGAAATTAACAAGAAATAAAAACGCATATCAAAACAGATTTCAGATTTTCACTTTTCACTTTTTCATTTTCTGTCTTATCTCTGGTCCTCCTCCAATTTTAAAACTCTGAACTACAAATAGGTAGGTATACAATTATGGCTTACAGAAAGCTATTAATGCAATTCCAGGGGGAAGAGGGGAAAATTCCATCCCAACAGCTGAGCCATTTTCCAGGCACCAGTAAATAAATCCATTTAAGAAGATAGTTTTATTAGAGGCAACATTTCTTGACTTGGTGTCTGATAAGTCTTGGTTTAAAATGCACATTTATTTACATGGAATTATTTGATTTTATCTAGGAAATATTGTTCCCTGAAAAAAAAGTGCAAACCTCATGAGAAGAAACACAATTGACTTCTATACTAGTACACAAGGCCAACAAGAGCTTGTGACTCCCTAACCCGTTTGTTAAACTGGCAAAGAAACCAACATGAATCAGATAATAATGTAACCAAATGTGGAAGACCTGAATTATTGCTGTTCTACATGGTGAAAACAGCTATTCTCACTCTATTCCTATCTTACCAGCCTTTTCAGAGGTGATTGACTGAGACTAACCCATCTCACTACCTGAACACCATCTTCTAAACTTGTCTTTAAAATGTGCCCAAGATCACTAAGTGTGCAGTAAAGACTGTATTATCTCTGAAATGCTGATGGCACCCAGTTCTACAGTTCTGATTCCTAAACCACAGCCACTGATGTGCAGCAACAAGACTGTGGTAAGAATGAATGATACTGGATGGAAGAAGGAAGTGACCAGAAGATACAGAAAGTCATTTGTACACCCTTCAGCAGAGCAGAGCACACCACCTGCCAACTTGAATTGTCAATCCAGTTGGTTTGGGGGGAGCTGCACAAAGCTCCCTCAAAAGAGCACCTAGTCATGTGAAGGCACCAGGACAGGCACTGTGTACATATTCACTTCCAGGAATCTGAATTACCAATATTTGTCATGCTAAACAGATTTGAATTAGTTTGTTTTAAAGATAGAAATCCCTTCAGGTGTAAAAAGTCTGCAGGATCAGCTGAGATGGTGTTATCAGTTAATTGACCTTGCTAGACCATGTTCTATAAAGAAACATTCACTTTAGAAAACAAGATGGGTCAAAACTGTTAATCTTTTACCAAGGTTTTGTGTATCTCCAGCATTTTCTCCAGGGTCTGGAATGGGACAGAAGGAAAAACAGAAGGTAGCAAACTTCATTCTAAACCAGAAAATAAAATGTTAAATTCAGGTATGCCATTCAATTATTTAGTGACAGTTAACTTGGGCTGAGGACCTTTTTTACTTCTTTGCCATTAAAATAAATCCAAAAAAACCTATGAAGATTAATGTCAATTAACTCCACTCCCACTTTAATGGTAACACTATCCTGTCTCTTTCACAACTCCACAAAGAAAGGCAAACTTAATTAAAGAGGAATTCTTTTCCTTTCCAAGTTCATCTAAAGGTTATTTCACTATACACAGAACAAAATACTTGATCATCTCTCCATTTACTGTAAAATATATCTGTTCCAGCTAAGTTCACTCACTGTCTTTTTCAGAATGTCTGGAGAGATTATGATTTAGATCAAAAATACATCATCAAGCATTAAAATATTTCTGTTCCATGGCACAGTGCTACTTTATGTCTATTAATGCAGGTGCTAATTCTGATTTTAATGATTTTATAAATAAGAAAGAGACCTCACCTCTTAAGATGCTTGTTGTTGTAACACTTCAGCTACCCTCATAAATGCAACAGTAAACTGCACGTGCACAGCTACCAGCAATTAGGCAAAAAGTGGCCTCATTATGCTCTCTGTCCTTCAACTAATTGGAGACATTACCACGACTAATAAATCTCTGGGCACAAGTGAGTAAAGACTAAATAAGTCTTTTCAACATCAGGCAACGTCCTTCCCTTCAGACATTAATACCATAGCTTTTTGTTCTCCTTTAAATATGAGAAAAATCAGGTGACCTTTGTGCTGCAATTAACATCTGTCAAGTTATGCAATGAACTAGAAGAAAAATTAATATAGTGAAAGTTTTCTGACTGCTATTTGCGTCATGCATGTCAAAGTATTACACACAGAAGTACATGCATGGCATAAGTGAGAGTATTTAAATATAGCTAAGCATCAATTTAGCAGTCCATTCCCAGGCTCCTATTCCTATCCAACACACAGAAGGATATCCAGTCTTCCAAGATGGGCTGATTTATAGGGAACCTGTAGACCTCTGGAAAAGCAGAGACTTGTCGAGGAACCTGACTTATCTCTGCTGAAGCTTTAAGTGTGTGCACAAGCAACTCAATCAAGCTCTTGGTATCCGTGAGGTTTAGACAACCTTCATAGGGGCCTTGTCTATTTGGAGGTAGTGATCCTTCTGTACAAGAAATACTCTCATGATTATTTAATAAATAAATAGGGAGGAAAGTGAGTGTTTCAGATCATTTCTATGCTGAGAGAGCTAAAACAAATACACTTCTGTCCATGTTGCCTTACACATGTGAATGAAAACAGTAAGGTTAGTTGTGTTACTTCATTTACCTGAGGATCTTCAGTTGCTTCAGGAGTTTTACCAACACAGGGGTAGGGCACAGTGACACTTACCTAAATGATGAAACATGCCATAAGACAGCTGTTATTCATTGGCTGTGCTCCCCAGGACACATCCTTTGTCTAAATATAATGCAATTTAACCTTCATTTTGTATTACTTAAAAAACCCCAAAAAACAACAACAAAAAATGTTTCTTGAAGTGTTAACATGACAGATTATTTTGTTAGCAATACTGCTGCTTCACAGGTTTGTCAAAATAGTGCATTTAACCAGACTGGCCTTCATAACAAGTCAGTCAAGACAGGTAAGGATCCCAGGGAAGTTTTCCAAAAGATCATCTAACCAGACACTAGCTTGCTCCAGAATGCCAAGCATTACATGCTTGAATGTGGTAAAGTGTATTTCATGGCCCCATCAATGGGAGGTCAGAGCTCACCTGACCTAGTCAAATTCCACACATGAAAAAAGACCTAAAGCTCTGCTGAAAAGCTAAACGTGGTCACTGGCACACCTATGTCCAGAGTCAGACATTTGTACAGAGGCTGGTGATGATTCTAGTTCAGAAAACAAAAATGAAAGTACTTAGTCGTGTCATGTGAATGACCAAGGCATAGGAACAGGCGTAGATGAAAATCTGAACTCTGGCAGGATGATAAGTTCAAGAAATGCAGAGCAAAGTTCCTTAAATACAGAGAAAAATGCAATTTCAATATTGAAGGAATGAGTAATTACTCTCATGTCAGAAATTTAAATTATATATTTGCATATGCTCTTGAATCTTCTAAGATAAAACATGGATGTCAGATAGACTTGTAGTACCCTCAGAAGCTGAGAATTTACCAGCACTCCTTCAGGTATGCAAATACTACTCTCAAACAGCAAAAATAATTAGGACCACATAGTCATGACTCATAAAATAGAACTCAATTCCATCTTTCTAGAAAAGACTTGAAAGCTCACTATCACTGCTAGCTGTCAGTAGTGAGTGGTTTAAATATCACTCAAGAATTATCTTTCAGACTTTATGGCTGACTTCATAGTCATCCATTCCGTTACAATTCTGTGGATATGAACTCTTGCATTTCATCACCAGCGTCTTCAATGATATGCTTTCTGTGTCACAGAAATTTTCTGGGAAAATAAAAGTAACTGCAAGCAAAAAAATACAGCTACTGAAAATATGTGCCCAAAAAGCATTACTTACTCCTCGTAATCCTGTGGGATATTGAGCCACTGATATTATAGTCCTTCTTCTTTATCCTTCCTAAACTGCTATAGACATTCTCTTGACAAAAATCTCTTTTCCCCCCATCTATTCCATCTCATGTTTTCATCAATTTCCCCCCCTTCCTGCCTTGCCAGGCTTGGGCATATTCTTTTGTGTCTCAAAATGTATTTTTCTCTCCCACTGAAGTGTGTTTTACTTATTCCCTATATCTTTTTTCCAGTACACGGACCACATATTGTTAAAGTTGATTCTTCTTCTGAATACACAGAGTGCCTTGTGCTCTTTGTTTTATTTCATATTTGTCTGGCTGTTTATAATTTCCTGCCCTGCTTCTTCTTTCCCTTCTTCTTCCTTGGTGTTTAGTGAAGGGATTAATTTGGACATAAATTATCAGGGAAAAGTGTGGAAAAAATATTAGGAATTCTTACACAAAAACATTTGAACACTAGATTAGAAGTATAAGCTACATAGGGAAGTTCACTTGGTATTAAATAAGCTTTGTTGCAAAAAATGAACAATTATAGCAATAACAGAATAAAAACATGCACCTCTGGTGTTCACTCCCTGTAACAAAAAGTGTTGCCTATGTATCTGAGTGTTTGGACTATTAACCTTGTGATATCTTCATACATATCACAAGTATTGGATGATTAAGATCTTTTGAGTCATTACATCTTTGAAGCACATCTCTGAAAGATATTAAACACTTTCTCCAACTATCTCTGAAAGATATTAAACATTCTCAGTCCAACTAATTTTAATTGCAGCGATACCTTCACTTAAAAGCATTATCACATTTCTCATAAAATCTTCAACATCTTTGTGACACTTATATACTAAAAACTAAGTCAAAATTACTGAACAATACAACCAGACTTAACTCTGAGCACTGAATAAAGGCACAATCTGACTGCAAAGAATATTTATAGAAATGTGGATTTTTAACAAGAGGAACAACAGATATTATTAAAGCTATCTTCCAGGTGAACAATTTTGTTCTGAGATCCACACAAATTGCTCTTCTCCAAGTCAATTTTCACATAATGCTGCATGCTGTTTGAAATTACACTGGTCAAATGCTATTGATTCAAATGGATTTTACAGATCTCACAAAATTGTCATAAAGACTCAAAGAGTCTCAGATATTCTTTATCCATCAGTCTTCTCACATAATACAAAGTTTATCTTCTCTCCTTGAAAGTTCATCCAAACACTGATATGGTCAGACCAGTATAACAGCTGCCTCTACTCCCAGCAAGCTGCAGTCCAGAAATCAATTGACAATTTTTCTCACATCTGTCTAGCCAAGTACAGGTAATTCTCTGCACCACTTCAGAGCTGCTGAATTCTCAAACATATTCGGCTTGATTAGTATAGCAATCTTACATTGACCATGTCTTTATCTCCATATGTGATGACAAAAATATTCAGTTTTGTAGACCTGAGGCAGAAAACTACCTGTTTCTACAACCTCCTATTTGTGCTACACAATACAGAGCAAGCACTTTGCACAAGTAGCAAGACAAAACAAAAAATACAAGCTGATTTGTGCAATTTTCCAGAGAAATTATTAGTTTTCACATAAAATTTAGAAGGGATCTTGAGAAGTTTACTTCTAGTCAAAGGAGGGCTGATTCTGAATTTAGACCAGGGTGCTTGTCTAATCCAGATGGTATATAAAATTCCATGGAAAGACATCCAAAGCCTTCACTGGACATCTTCTTCTGCTGTTTAATTATCTTCCTAGAGATTTTTTTCTTTATATCTAGTTGAGATTTCCCTGTTGCAATTAATCACCATTGTTTCTCATTTTCTTACCATGCACCACTAGGAAGTGCCTACCTCTGTTTTCTGGATTGTCTCCCAGTAAAAGCTGGGGACTGATGCTGAATCCACATAAAGTCATATTTTCTCCAGTCAGATCAGCCCTTGCCTCTTAGGACAGGTGCTCCTGCTTGACCAGCTTGGTAGCCCTCTCCTGAGCTCCCTCCAGTTTAAACCCCAAACTGGATGCAGTAACTACATGCAGTTTCACAAGGGTTGAGCAGAGGGAGACAGTCAATTTCCTCAAGTTCCTGAATGTGTACCTGATCCCACAGCCCAGGAGGCTGCTGGCCCTCTCTGCTGCCAAGGTGCCATGCTCTCCAGCAGCAACTCCAGGTCCTTTTGGAAGAGCTGCTCTCCAGCTAGCTAGCTCCAGTCCTGCTGAGGGGGACTTTCCATTCAGGTGCAAGACTTTAGCATTCATCCTTGATGAATTTTATAATGTGCCTGCCAACTCATGACCCCAGGCTCTCCTGCTCCCGCAGAACAGCAGCCCTGTCTGCAAACATATGAACTTGGTGAAAAAATAATATTTCAAGATGGAAAAAAAATGTCTTCAAGAAACATTATGCTAAAATCATTATTCCTGATGCTCTGAGCAGTCCTTGCTCCACCCCAGAGAAAGAAGGAAATAGGACACAGGTCTCACTTCTCTTTCCTTACAGCAATTATTTCATCTTCTGATTACAAACTTGAAGAACATGTATGATGTCTTTTCACAGAATCATGGAACCATTTAGTTTGGAAAAGACCTCTGAGATCATCAAGTCCAACCTTTGACTGATCATCACCTTGTCAACTAGACCATGGCATCAAGTGCCACAGAGCTGTTTCTTGAACACCTCCAGGGATAGTGACTCTACCACCACCCAGCTCAACCCCTTCCAATGCTTCCTGGGAACAAATTCATCCAAATGTCCGGCCTGAACCTCCCCTGGCGCAGTCTGAGGCCATTCCTCTCGTCCTGTCTCTAGTTGCCTGAGAGAAGAGGTTGACCCCCACCTTTACAACCTCCTTTCAGGCAGTTGTATGTAGAGAGTGATAAGGGCCCCCTGAACCTCATTTTCTCCAGGCTAAACAACCCCAGCTCCCCCAGCTACTCCTCATAGGACTTAACCTCTAGATCTTTCACCAGCTCCATTGCCCTACTTTGGACACACTCCAACACCCCAATATTTTTTCTCCTAATGAGGGGCCCAGAACTGAACACAGGACTTGAGGTGCAATCTTGTTTTCTCAATTGGTGAGTTTTACCTTCTTTGTGGGCTTTGGCCACACCATTCAACCAAATAACCAGAATGTAAACAGCCATAATGCACTGTTCATCTAGACAAAGCAGCAGGAAACAAATGAAGACTTGAACAGAAGGCAAGAGGATAACAAAGCAAATTATAAAACCTAAGTAGATATAGCTGAAGAGGGACAAGAGGTATTAATAAAGGTCAAAATATCCACAAACTTCTAAGGAGGGACACAGTGTTGATAACGTCTCTGGATATGTGAAACACGTACTAACCATGGCAGTACCAGATCCCCTGGAAGTTTCAGACTGATCATCACACAAAGACACAAAGACAGGAACACATAAATCCACGTGTCACACATCAGCACACCATTCACACATTATCTACACTTGACTGATGAAAGGTTAATTGCCATCAAATTCAAAATGAGCAGATACACTGTTGATGGGCTAACTGCTTTGATCTAAGATACACTTTCCACAGTGAAACTAGAAACCTTAAAACAAACCTTTCATAAATGAATGCTGAGAACCATAACCGCAAAAAAAAGATGTTAACCTAGTTAAATGCCATCCCACACTAACTATAAAATTCACCAAATTGCAAAGTCAATTTTCTACCTTAAAATATCAGCAGCATCTCAAAAAATATATCAAATGAGCAATCCTTTATAAGGCATTTCCAGTCATTCAAGCTGATGGTATTTCAGCATATCCATTTGAGCACTTGTTCTAACACAATTCATCACATATTTCTTACAAAACCTTCAGGTGACAAGAAATCTACTAAAACCCTTCACAAAACCAAACTTATCTGAAATAGTTCCAAATTCTGCTACACATGTGAGCAGGTGCCATCCTCCTCCCACAAGAGCCAAAGAAATATGCATGGACTGAAGCAGCAACAGAACCAGAGACCTGCATTGAATTGCACACTGTAATTGCAGCATAACAAGTAAATTCAGCTTGAAATTACAGAAAAAGCCACGCAACTACAATTACTAGGCAATGACAACATGTACCCGCTAGAAATATAATTAATAGGTTCTACTGAAATTTTAGTGTAAAATTAGGCAATTATGGACTAATCTAAAGGTCAGTTAAGTTAATGAGTAATTGTATAGAGAGGTGAATATACTCTGTAAGGACTAATGGAAATACCTACACCATGTAATCAAAAGCTTGCTGTCTCTATACACAAAATCGTCTTCTCTGATGTTGTGTATTACATTACACATATCTTTAAAAAAGAAGAATTACACCTCTTGTTAGATGGTGACTAAAATTTATGGTAGTCAGAGCTGTCCCCTGTTGGACACAACCCACAGGCCATCAGCTGGATGGCCCTCACTGGCAAAGCAAGAACCTAAGGTACAGGTCCATAAGTCACCTGCAGCAGGTCTGACACCACCCAATCCATATCCAATGGCTGTATGGTGATGATATTAAGAGCTGTTCTCCTCCAGAGAAAATAATTAGGACACTTTATTTTAAGAAAAATCTACATAATTTATTCCATCATGCAAATTTAGCATTAGACAATAAAATAAAAAAAAAATCGTTACTTACACTGACAGTTTACCACCTAAATTGACACCTGATGCTACAATTTTTACTAATATAAATTCTATCCAGTCAAACTTTATTTAGAAAGAAAAACTGGACAATCATACTACATTACTACTACCAATAATAACACTTAATCGCTCATGGTACACTGCCTTAAACAAGAAGAAAACCACCTTAAAGGAAAGGACTAACAATCTATTTGAGACATCAAATAATTTAATCCAAAGGGGATGTATCCCCTTTGTTGTACCTCAGATTTTTCCTATCCCTATGTCTGTCTGTCGTCCTTAAAACAAAGAAAAATTGCTGCATATAAATTCAGAAACACAGAATTAGCCATTCGCACCTTACCAGACATGAATGCAGTGACACAGAAAAGGATTTGGCAACCAAGGCAAAAAGAACACGAGTTACACCTGAACAATACTGGAGCTAATCCTGTGAGACAGTATCTGAGCAGTATGAAGTAGCAGTGAAGCAATATTCTGTGTGTGTCTCTTCTTCAGACAAAAAAATGGAATGTGCTTAAAAGTGGTCAAGCAAATAATTAAATATTTTCTGAAGAAATGCAGGTATCTCAGTTTACTCATGTGAGAGGAGAATGCAAGCAGCTATCAAGTTGTTTCTTAAACTACACGTACCAGGGACGTGCTTCGAAGATCAGTTCATATGACTGCAGCATGGGTAAATCCAATTCAGTGGACATTTCCACTCTGCATAGAGTGTCTCCAATTGTGACACATTTGTACACAACTTTCATTTTGGACTAAATCATTCATCCTGCAACAACTGCTTGGAATCTACCCACACTGGAGCTTCCTGTCGCCCTGAGGTAAAGAGGTTTCTACAACATATTATGAAAGACTAGGCTGGAAGGAGAAAGGCACCAAGATGTTTTTTTGATCAAAATGCTGATTCCTTTAAGAATTTTCAGGATTCACTTGAGATGCTCTGAGTCCTTGGCAGAGGCAGTCAGAACAAGGAGAAGCTTTGATGACTGGTTATCTTGTTGAAGAGCAGATGGATGCAGACCACGCTCTGCTCCTGAAGAGCAGCTGCAGCCATTGGTCTGTATCTTGAGGCTACCCTGCAGAGCCAGAAGTATAAAAGAAGATGTGGATTTCCCCACAGAGATGGACATGGGAATCCAGTGGCTGAGCCAGGTGTAGCAGGTTATATTGAGAACAGGAGATCCACTGTCTGGAAGCCAGAGAAACCTCAGACTAGAAATACTGTATAATATCTCATCAGATTCCTCCTCATCAAGTCTGTATGCAGGGACTTAGTTACTAACTGAAGGAGCAAACATGATAGAGATGCCAGGCTAAATTCTCCAGTTTTGTTTAGCCTCTTATACATTCTTATATAAGACCAGATTATCTCAACAAATCCTACTGACTGGAAAATCCCCAATTAAAGCATATTTTAGAAACTATTTATTTCCATCATATCCATATCACTGAAATTGCCCTCTTCTTTGAAATAAGTTCTGTTCTGCTGAACTCCTGATGACCGCCCTAGCCTCCCTAGTTACCTCTTTTAGTTCAGTGTTGCTCCATGATTTACCATTTTAGGTTTATTTGTGTATATATATATATATATGTGTGTGTGTGTGTGTGTGTATATATGTATATGTATGTATATATTATATATGTGTATATATATTATAT